>VONZ01000430.1:0-620111 GCA_012976165.1 Labeo catla | reverse complement strand
TATAAACTTGCAATTGCAAGAAAACAGTCAGATTTGTGAGATACAAACTCACAGTTCTGAGGAAAAAAAAAGTCAGAACTGCAAGCTAAAATCCCACAATTCTAACTTTATAACTCACAGTTGCAAGTTTATATCAAAGTAAGAACTGTAAGGTGTAAACTTGCAATTCAGAGAAAAAAAGTCAGAATTGTGCGATTTAAAAGTCACAGTTACTTTATTCAGTGGTGGAAATAGGCTTCCGTATTTTATGGTAGAATTTATGGTAGATTTTAAAAAAAATAAAATCTTAATTTTTTGTCTGCATGATAGAAACTGAAGTGTTTAACAGTATCTCACTGTTCCTCACAGTCAGAAGATTCCAGATATGCCTTCAGATGTAGTTGGCGCACTAATGTTTCTGGAGGACTACGTGCGTTATACTAAACTGCCCAGAAAGGTAGGAAATTTTGCCATGAGATTTGGTATTTATTTTTTTAAAGACACAAATATATTATAACATAAAATGAGATTAAATCATTTTTGTTTTCTATCCTTTTTCAGGTGGCTGAGGCTCATGTGCCAAGTTTCATTTTCGATGAGTTCAGGACCGTACTGTAAATGTGCCTGTTGTAATGTCAGATCATATTTGATATAATTTGTCTTTCTCTTAAAGCACTAATGAAATTAATTAGCATTTTTAACATTTCAGTTTTAAAACATGATCATTTTTTGTAGCTGTTACTCACCTGACATCTGTCTGCCGGTGTAATAAATGCCATGTGTGTACGTTTTGATACTTAACTTTCTAGGACATTTACATTAATAATCTCTAACTTACAACCTCTCAAGATGTATTGCTTTTTAAAATAGTGGCAATAGCAATATAAGATAAAACATTATTTTGTAAATGCAGTTCGTTGGTTTAATTGTACACTGTAGCTCATCCAGAGAGCGGGAATTGTTCTGCAGCTACACAAGGACACCGAAGACATGATTTGAATGAAAGTTTTACTTTTATCTTAAATATATTACAATACTGAATGGATACTGTATGAAAAAAATGAGCATTTATCATTTTAATTGTCAGTCTATGTACAGCACACAATGAACAAAAACAGCCATGAAGAATCTATGAATACAACACTGTGTACACGGTCAGATGCGAACACAAGAGAAACAACAAAGAGTGTGACAGTGGCTGACTGCGCATAAGGCATGAAAAACATGTCAATTACAGCTGCAAGGAAAAAAAAATCACTTCCAATTAACGCTGTCCTGGATTTCAGTATGCGTGTGTGAGAGAGAGATTTCTGGAAGCATGTTTCCGCCACTGACTAAAAAATAGGTTTTTGCGACTTTTTTTTTCTTTTTGTAATTGTGACATATAAACACAATTGCGAGTTATAAAGTCAGAATTGCAAGATAAAAACTTAGAATTGCAAGTCGGAACAGCGAGATCAAAAACTAGCTAAAAATAGCTCTCAATTGTGAGTTCATATCACGCAATTCTGAGAAAAAAGTAAATTGTGAAATGTATGCTCGCAGTTGCAAGAAAAAAAGTCTGAGTTGTGATATAAAATGTCGCATTTACCTTTTTTATTCAGTGCGCGATATAAAGTCACAAATGCAAGTTATAAAGTCAGAATTGCAAGATATAAACTCACAATTTCTCGTAATTTTAACCTCTTTTTTTTCTCAGAATTGTGAGATATAAAGTTTGAGGCGGAAAAAAAGACTATGTTCTTGCAGTTGCGCGTCAGAATTGAGATATATAAATTCTGAGATAAAAAAAAAAAGCCAGACATGTGAGCTTATATCTCGCAATTCTGACTTTATAACTCCCAACTGTGTAAATTCGCTATTATGAGAAAAAAAAAAACTAAAATGTAAAATGTCGCAATTACCTTTTTTTCTTTTTTATTCAGTGGCAGAAATGAGCTTTCATAGATATCGCTATAGTAGCGTGTTTTCACCATATGATAAAAAAAATATTATAAAAGAAAAATAAAATGTTCTTGCAATTCTGAGGAAAAAAAAAATTAGAATGGTGAGATATTGTTAGAAATGCCAGAACTGTTAAATAAAAAGCCAGATATTTTTTCCTCACAACTCTGAAGGGGGATAAAATCTCACTTTTTTTTCTATTCTGTAGCGGGAAAATTATTTCGACATATAAACTCGAAATTGTGATAAAGTCAGAATTCTGAGTTTATATCTCGCAATTCCACGTTTTCTTCAAAATTTTGAAAAACAATTATGATTTTTTTTTTTAAGATTTTTTTTATTTCACTTGTTTGTGAGAAAAAGTAATTACCTTAATTATCATTATTACTATACTATATTACTTATCCTGTGGTGAAAACAGGCTTCCATAAATCTCAGTGTGGGTGTGGTTATGTGTGAAAATATGATTTTTCTTAAATACATTCATAGGTATTTTGGTTGTGTCTTTCGATCAGGGATCAGTGTGCTGAGACGCCCGATAAATCGATTAATATGACTGGCATCCGACTCGGATTTGACTGACACGTTTATTCCAGTACGAGTGTGCATTTGTTTCGGACAGGTCAGGGTCACAGTGAGCAGAGAGTATTGCTTCAGATGGTCAGTTATTATAAACGAAACAGCGAAACTATACTGAGTTATTGTTCGTGTTCTTTGTGTGAGTTCAGTCTCCTGACGGTGTGTTTAAACTGCAAATACAAACACAGAAACAGTGTCCCACGTGATGTACAAAGGCGACCTGTTACATGAAATAAAAACCTCATTTACACAAAACCTATCGCGGTGTTAATCATTCTAAAGCACTTAACTGTCGTCGGGGTTAAATATGTACAAGTAGTAATACTGGGAAGGGGGGAAAGACTTTACAAAGTTACCTTAAAAATACTTCATATGCATCATGGCGATGTTACGGGACGTTATTCGTGGATTACAGGCAGAGTGCAAAAATTCAGTGCCGACAGGTCGGACGCACAGCAGACTATATACAGATGAAAACTGCCATTACTAATACAATACTGACCAGAAGTAGGCGATCTATCAAGGCCGGGCGGTCACGTGACCAGAGGGATACTGCAGCGTGAAGAGTCATGCTGTAAACAAACGTCTTAACGAAATCAGAAAACTGTGATTATGGGTTCATAACAGCAAGTCTACATACATGTTATTAAGGGAGAATGTGTTTAAAAAAATCTCCTCCCTAAACATCATCAATGATCAAGGAAATATGTTTAGTCTTACATTCACACATCTTCGGGGTTTTAGTTGAGTATATTAATTCAGTCTCTCATATAAAACCAGACAGACATATATTTCCTTCAGTTCTTGCATTTCGCGTTCGTTTTATCCACCTTTTGATCTAAAATCAATGCGGAGGTAAGCTATTTCTGTGTGAATGTGGGAGACTTCCGTTTCATCAGATGCAATGGGTAAATAACCCGAACAATAACAAAATGCAGTTAACTGTAGAACTATTTGTACTAGTTACAGACCAGTATTTATCATTACCATAATGAATTAAAGCTTGCAATATTATGCATCATAACAGACTGTTTTGTTTAGTTAAAATAACCGGGCTGACACCGGAAGCCTCGCACATTCTGGTTAAAAATGGCTGCGCCCGCTCTTACGGTTAAAATGATAAGGTGGATACAAGATAAGCTGTTCCTGTTGTTTTCATGAATGCAGCATTTATCACAAAAAAGCCAAGTACCCAAAACAATCAGCTAAATTCACATTCCTTAAGCTTACTAGAGAATTATAAATAAGGTGAGATGAAGATTATGATAATGAAAATGAAACAATTACATTCGGCTTTGAGCATGAGGGGGAAAACTCATTAGAAACACCAGCAGAGACAAACTAAAGCCTTGTGCACGTTACAGTTCAGAAGCTCATTTCATTTTCTCTCCTCTTGTTATGGTAGCACATCACATTTAATCGACTGTGTGTGTGTCACAAACTTACTAGCGCAGATTTTTTAATTCATCAATTATCTTAATGTATGTTGTTGATCTAGAGGGTTTGCACTTGCGTCATGATTTGGTCAGTTACCCGCATGCGTGGTCATATTGGCGATTCTCGGATGTAAACAACAGCATGGATTGCATGGTTAATGTACTACTGAATGCATTGTTCTGCTAATTTATGCTGTCTAAACCACAGAAAAAAACATGTGGAAGCTACTAAATCATAGAGAAGGACTTAGTGAGCAGGAAAGGGCACACTATTTTGATAAACTAGTGTGGTAAAGGTGGTAAAGATCTGTACGAGCAGTATTAATTAAGATATTAGCCTAATACTTCACCTATCTGATTGTAAATGATAAAAACAAACATGAATGTTATCAAGATTATTGCCCTGGAATCCCTGGTTCAGTCTGGCCAACCACAAACGCCTTTTTGTTCCTCAGACAGTTTTTTGCACTCTTCTGCTTGATTTGTTATAACTTCTGGTAGTCTATAGTACTCCAAATGTGTTTACTGCTCCGACCGATTAGTACAGCCCAAAACGTGACAATAATTGACCATTTTCAGCAGCAATAATCAGCTAAATATGCAAGTTTCGTTCAGCTCAATGGTATTGTTTACGTTCCGTGCCGACTGATGATCATGAAAACACTCTACAAATTTGCCCATGCATTATTTCATTTTTGACCTCGTAATACTTAAACAAATCAAAGAAAAAAGTAATTGCAACTTTTTATCACATAATTCTGAGTTTCTATCTCACAATTTTGACTTCTTTATAAGACATAAACTTCAGGAAAAAAAAAAAATCACAATTCTGAGAAACAACTCAAGTCAGAAATTGTAGATAAAAAGTTGCAATTACCCTTGTTTTCTTTATTCTGTCACAACAAATCTTCCATTAAAAATGGCAGACTTCTCTCGGATGTCAGATTCTCCAATCATTTAGTCCGCTTAAACCCGGTCTCTTGTGTTGAGTGGTTAGATTAGGATTAGCGTGTGGTTCGGACCAGGGTTGCCAGATTTTCACAACAAAACCACCCCGAATGCTACTCAAAACTATCACGCATCGGAGGGGGTCCCCTGGTTCTAATTGCGTTCAAGTACACATTTTTTTGGTGGGGTTCCCCTAGTAAAATTCGCATTCCAGGGGCTAAATATCACGTTAATGGAATCGCTTCAACCCATGGACATTAAAGTCCCCATGAAATCAAAATTAAATTTTGGCTTTTAGTATGAATATGTGAATTCTACACAGAATGGTATATTTATAGCAATTTGGATGAGATTTCAAATGCGACTATACCGAGCTCAACAGCTCTAGCCCAAGCTGTGATATAACAAAACACTATTGGCTATTTTAAAAAGGGGGCGGGGCTGGGGGACTGACTTCCTGTTTTAGTTGAAATTACGTCAACACTTAGAATAACGCTGTGTTTCAAAGCACTATAGTGGACCTTTAAAAACAACCTGTGGCAACAGTGTTAAAGTAGCACAGTTCTACGGGAAAACCGTAGACTTGGCAACACTGGGTCAGACCTTAAAGTCCGAGTAATGCAATTCACCTTCTTCTTCAACACGAAAGTAAGCCTATGGGTGAGACTTCTGGTTAATTTTCCGCTACAGGGAAATAACAAGAAGAATAACAACGTAAACTGTAAAACTGTTTGCACTACAAACCAGTTTGTTCATAATTAAGATAATACATTAAAATAACATGGTAAGACACACTAATGTTTTGTACAGCTAAAAATAGCTGGACATGGATGAGACCGGAGCCAGACCCATAAAATTTACAAATGGCCCATTCTGAGTTTGTCAACTCCACAAAAAAATATTTGATTAACCACCCAGCCAAATTTGAATGATAAAAAAACGCCAAGTAAATAAAAGTGATCAAAATCTTGAAAAAACAAGCAGTATTCTCTGCTCGCAAACGCTGGGGGCGTGTTCGCCGTCAGATCTGAAACCACGCCCACTCGTGGGAAAGCTGCCGCCTCTCTCAACAGTCAAATACTGCTACAGGTAACATGCATTAACGCGACAAAGGGATGGTTAGCTAGCATACTGTAGGCCGCAGTAACTAACGATAATGACAGTAACTCGCAACTGAGCGGGCAAACCACTGAGACGAATACGCTTTAGTTATTATAGTGTTAGGGGAGGGGCCATGATTTCATGCCCGCCCAAAAAATCTTGAACACAAAAATGGTGAAAAACTGTTTAACGATCTAACTCCACAATTCAGTACTACATATAGTTCAGTCTTTGCAACGTGTTTTCAGCAATACGTTTCTAACATTTATACTGTGTTTAGAAACAATTCTCTGAATTGCTTTACACAGACTTTAAATCTCCACCCATTATATCCAAGAAGATGCCAGGGTCTACCTATTACCTCTGCAGGGTGTCAGACTTTAAAATTCATTTTAGCATCTTTACACAATCTGAAGTAGAAATGTGCTTATTACAGTAGTATTTCTGATTGCGATGTGCTGCCACGATCTGGGACTGATGCAGAATTAATGAAACGGTGCTTTTGTCTTATAGCGTGCACTAGGCTTAAGATGGATTCTGTAAATTTATGAAGACGATCACAGGACAGACACGCTCTCTACAACCAAATGTCAAAACCGAAAAATACTACACTCTCACACTTCACTCTGAATTATATGACATATGTACAAAATTCTCTGAGAAAAGATTACCGGGACCGGATGATGTTCTTGTAATGTGGGCATGGGGGGGTTCAAACGGGATTGAATCTTATCAGCCTACGAAGCTGTCCTTCAATACATGCGGCACCCTTGAGTGAAAGATCTTAAAACATTTGTACATCGTTACACTACAAGGAATTGATAAACATGTTTTCTCATGCATACAGCAGTAGGTTCTACAGTGACAGCGTGCGTTCAAAACAATAGTTAACTTCCTGCTCCTGCATGAGCTTCTTGCACCCGGGCAACAAGGGCACCAATCACAAGACAGCATGTGTTTGGAGGCGGGGCGGGCCGTGTGTGGGGTCACGAGAGGGGGCGGGGTTTAACGAGGGCACGAGTGGCTGCCGTTGTCTCTGTTCAGGACGGCTGCCATTCGGGGTTTGTCTCGTGATGAAATCGTGTTCCTGAGTCTTGTTTACGAATGACAGCAGGAATGGGAATCTGATACCGCGCTCCGCAACGTCCAGGGTAAGACGGCTCCACGCCACAAATGCTGAACAGACATCGGAGGAGACCACGCCCAACTCTTCCATTCACTTGTCCCTTGTTTCTCCATTTGAATTCCTTATTTTCTTACTGGTTTCGTTTTCTCATTCATACAAAAGCAGAGGAAAATCCTTACGGAGTTTTGCAGACCAGTTTCGAGGAGTTCTTTTATATTGACGTTTCCCACAGCTGAAACAGACACGCACAGACAAAATTAACTCATGCTAGTACATATAACTTGTATTATTTGCATGCTTATTATGATTATTATTGTAATGTGCAGGTGGCACAAAATCTTCAGCAAAATTAGATAAATATTTAAGAACTGCACTTAGGAGCATTCTTAGAAAAATCTTTTTTGTGAATATGGCCCCAGGTTTGTAGGTATCTAGTTTACTTTCGACTAAGTGCTTTATATAATCAGTGGATGTACCAATGGGAAAACAAAGCTTTTCAAAGCTCTGGATCAGCTGAACCAATTGCTTTTGTAAAAATTATTCACTTTTTTGAAGCACTCGAAACGTCACAGGGTGGCGTCACCTGCTGGTCAAAACAGTGTAAATGCATCTGTCGACACTTTTTATAAAGCAATTGCAAGAGTTTTGATACAACTGTAATCTATTAAATGTAACGTTTAAATTAAATACCAACAGTTCTGTAAAAATTTGTAGTCCTTGTTTTCTGTTATTAGGCAGGGCCTGACAAACAAGTAAATTAGAAGCAATTAAGTTTACTAAAAAAAATTAAAAATGAACCTACATTTTATCCATGCATTTTTTAACTCTAGTGTTTAAATAAAATGACCAAAAAAATAGTAATGGTGACTTTTTTATCTAATAATTCTGAGTTCATATCTCACAATTCTGACTTCTTTGTCACAATGCTAAGAAAAAAAGCATACTTACAATATATAAACTTAGAACTACAAAAAAGTAAGAATTCTGAGTTTTCACAATTCTAAGAAAAAAAATAAAGACAGAATTGTAGATAAAAAGTTGCAAAAGTATTAAAATTTATTAAATGAATTAGAACTTAATCTACATCATAAAACTAATCAAATATGAGTTAAAAAACCATTAGAAACTTGTCCATGGCTTATTTTAGTATTTTTTTAATCAATATTTTGAATTACATTTTTTTTTTTTGTTTTCTGCTTTCATGTTAATTTTAGTTAAAGTTTTAGTAATTTTGTTGTGTGTTTTTGTTATTTTTTATTAGTTTTTGTTGTTTTTACATATGTCTACATTGACATAATTAAAATGAGACATGTTTACTTGGAAACTAGTTGAAATAACAAAAAATATATATTTTATTCAAGCTAGCATTTATTTTATTTCAAGTAACAATTTTTTATGGTTTTAGTTTTAGTTAACTATAATCAGTGTTGGGCAGTAACTAGCTACTAGTAACTAGTTACAGTAATAATATTACTTTTTGCAGTAACTAGTGTAACTACTTACGAATAAGATTTCAGTAATAACATTACATCCATAAAACCACTTGTTACTTAATTACTTTTAATGCCTTAACCATTACTGATTTGAAATCTAAAATCCAATAATTCCTAGATTTATTTTCATAATTATGAAATACTGCCATTACACTGATTTTGTCAGGAGAAAATTACAACTTCTGTGGGGCATGAAGGAAAAGTAATATAACTAGTAGTGTAACTTTCTACTGTTGCTAGAAAGTAATAAGTACAGTAATAATATTACTTTTGAAAGGAGTAACTAGTAACAGTATTTTTTCGGTAACAAGCCATAAACTGACTATAATAACGCTGACACCCATCTAGTGGTGAAACACTGGTTTTTTGAAAGTTTTATACAAGATCTGAACCACTGATTCAAAACAAAACTAAATGTTGTAAATGTTTTGACAGCTCCCCTCACTAGTGGACTCACCATCTAAAGTTCTACACATTATAGTGCAGAAAAAGCAATGGTGTTATAACCATTGAGAAACAAAAGAAGAAGTTGTCTAAATAATTTGATCTTGTCTATCTGTAATGTGCTAATGACGGATGCATATGGCAAGTCTTACCCTGGCACTCTGTCTGTTGGCCTTCCTCTCCTCATCTGGAAGGGGAGGCATGGGGTAGGGGTATCTCCGGCTGGAGGCAATGGAGCCCGTTGAAGAAGTGGGCGATTTGGCGGGTGACAGTGTCCTGAGGGCACGGAGAGATGTGACGTTAGTACTGTAGTGCGTGAACCGGATACTAGCGTTAACAAACATGGAGCTGTCACCTTTGACCCCTTGAAGAGGTCAGAGGGAGTGTTTCCACGGCAAGCCATCATCCAAAATCACTAACTTCATCAGTCCTTGCCACAAAAATACCCACTGGGTCTTACTGGAGACTGAAGCTGGGCAGATACTGCAAGCACAACGTAGTGCTGTTGGGATGTTTAACGTACAAACATACCCGGCGTCATGTGGGCTTACAAACATGGCGGACGTGATGAGGTGATTGGGTCAGACACATGTGATCATCGTCACAGAGACTATGGCAGCCAAACGATGATGACATCATAGAGTGCAAAAGCGACATATTTAAGCAACAGCCGGCATGCAGAGAGGGACACTGAGTGTGAGAGGGACAGAACAGTGAAGGACAAAAAAACAAAAATGAAACACAGAGCTTTCACTACATTCAATGAGGCTTGGTTTGGTCTGTTGATGTTCACACACAGATGCACAAATACAACAACCTACACAGAGCACCTGAGTGATCACATGAAAACACATCCTAGCTATACTTCAGTCCAAAATCAAAAGAAAATATTATGTTGAGTAAAATGAATTACATAATTATGATACATATGATAATGACATAAAATATATATATATATATATATACACTTATAAAATCATTTTAGGAACATGATTTTCATCATATTAATGATGATTGGCATTGTGACAATGTTTAAGGTTTTTCACACATTTCACCCCCAAAACTGGTGATTTTCATTAATAGTCATTTTTACAGGGTTTGCACAGATACTGTAAAATGAAATTCCAGGACTTTTCAAGCACTACTCTTTTGATTTTCAAGGACTTAAATCCGAGATCTCACTTATCAAACAATGTCTTATCTTTTAATTTCCCAAAAAAAGATAAATAAATAAAAATACACTAATAAAATGATACATAAAGTTCCGATCTAAATCAAATGACACGCAAACTCGCTCTAAAATAACTCACGATTCACACACTGAAGTTCTGATCTGAAGCAAAAGATTCATGAACCCACTCCGAAATCCCGATCTGAATCAAATTATTTATGATCTGCGCTCTGAAGTTCCAATCTAAATCAAATTACTCAAAAAACCCCCACTCCAAAATCACGCTCTAAATCAAATGAATCGCGATCCACAAAAGATTCACGAACCCGCTCCGAAAACCTGATCTGAATCAAATGATATGCGATCCACGCTCCTAAGTTCCAATCTAAATCAAATGACTCGCAAACCTGCTCTGAAATCCCAATCTAAATCAAATGATTGACTCTCCGTGCTCCAAAGTTCTGATCTAATTCAAATGATTCATGATCTGAGCTCCAAAGTTCCGATCTGAAGCAAAACCCTGCTTCAGGAATCCCGATCTAAATCAAATGAATCGCAATCTGCGCTCCGAAGTTCCGATCTAAATCAAATGACTCGCAAAGCCGCTCTGAAATCCCGCTCTAAATCAAATGAATCGTGATCTGCAAAAGATTTACAAACCTGCTCTGAAGTTCCGATCGAAATCAAATGACTCGAGGACCCACTCCGAAATCCCTATCTAAATCAATTGATTTATGCTCCATGCTCCGAAGTTCCGATCTGAGGGAAAAGATTCACAAACCCGCTCCGAAATTCAGATCTAATTCAAATGATTCACAATCCATGCTCTGAAGACCCAATTTAAATAATGATTTGCAACCCATCATTTTAGATCAGGACTTGGAGCACAGATCGCAAATCATTTATTAAGTCCCGATCTGAATCAAATGATTTGCGATTTGCGATCTGCACTCGGAAGTTCCAATTTTAATCAAAAGATTCACAAACCCGCTCCGAAATCCTGATCTAAATCAAATGATTCGCAATCCACACTCCAAAGTTCCGATCTGAAGCAAAACATTCATAAACCCGCTCCGAAGTTCCAACCTGAATCAAACTATTCACGCTCTGTGCTCTGGCTGGAGCGCTTCGAAGCGACTTTTTAATGTCATCATTCTGACTTTTAATCTGATCTGGTTTTTGCTAGTGAATCACTTGAAAGGAATGATTGAAGTCATGAGATTGAATCAGTCAGAGCAGATCCAGTGTAAATGACTCACTAGTGATTCAGTTCATCTGTTTCTCTTTTTGCATTCTCAGCCATGTTTACATGATACTGTCAGTGCTACTACTGGCTTTATATATATACATTATTTATTTGCATTACAATAATTTAAATTTAAATTATTTAAATGCCCTTTTTGCCATTAAAAAAATGTCACAATGCCAAAAAAACATAATTGTCCTAAAAATATTTTCTATGTGCAAAAATTATTTATTTCTGTTGGTTTTGGACCGAAATCTTATCTGAATATGTTCTTGGTTTTGTGAGATGATCATATGAAAGGCATTCCTGGATACTTGCATTACATGATTACTGATGTTTACATCAAATGATGTACTGATTATCAAATGCCTTCTGTCTCCTTTAAAGATAAGCGATCAGTTAAACGACTGTATTGTGAAGTATGAATGGAAGATTTCTAAGGACAAACATTTATGACTTATGCTTCCCAAACACTGGATATACTGTTAATCCTTGTAATTGTAGAAATGTTCATGCATATGCATAACACCATTTTTAATGTGACACTGAAGATTAACTTCTAGTGTTCTAGTTTTGAAGAGTTATAACAATGAAATACTACACGTTTAGAAGATCAGAATGGAACAAATATATTGAATGGAGTAGTTTCTGCCAGCAAGTGCTCTTCAAACCCTAACACTCAGTTCTCATCTCTGAAAAATTATATTTGGTCAGGGAAACGAACAACTGAGGAGGAAAACTGATGAATAGGGGACAGATATGATGTTATTGTACCTAATATAAGGTCCTTCAGTGTTTTTATTCACATCTTCTACCCATTTAGTTACATAATACTCTGATTTGACGCAAGGGGTTAAATACCTGCAGGAGGAGGATGGGGAAGGAGCGATGGTGAACAGAGAGATAGAGAAAGGGAAGGGTAGGGGAGAAGAGAAAGAACAGGAGAGATAGGAGAAACAGGATAAAGAAGGAAGTTGGTAAAAGACAGCAGCAGCACTGAAATTCTTTACGGTCCAAGATGCAGGTGAGAGAGATCAGACTACAGCACCTACACAGATATCATCAAGCTTTTTCGCTTTGTGGCTGGTGCAGGACAAAAAATGTAAGATTTTACAAAAAAACAGCTGCTGTAAACGTCAGCATCCAATTGACCTCAGTTCACCCAAAAACGCAAAATTTGTCATCATTTACTTGTCGTTGCAACCCCATTTGACTTTCGTTTTCCATACAATGAAAGTGTAATATGGGTTAGTGAATATCTAAAATGGCAAAAAAAGAATATTCAAAGTAATCCATATGACTTGTGCAACACCTTCATAGCCATACAAAAACATTTGGTAAGGAAACAATTGAAATTTAAGTTGTATTTGATGAAAATCTTCCCCTTACTGTAGCACTAATATCTCATTCACACATGTGCGTATTCAAAAAAAAAGTTTACTACTGTTCAAAAGTTTGGGGTCAGTAAGCATTTTGAAATTTTAATAAAGAACTGGACACATTAATTCAGCTAGGATGCATTGAAAAAACTGAAAGAAATCATCTGAAACATTACAAAAATCTCAAATAAATGCAGTTCTTTTGAACTTTCTATTCATAAAAGAATCCTTAAAAAATAATGCACCACAATTTTCGCAGTAATATAATATTATATCTACACTATATAATAAGCATCAAGGTTGAATAGATGAATGCAAATTATATTTAAGAGCTTTGGAGAGATTAACGTTATCAGTAATTACTTTTATGATCTCTTTCTCATATCATATCATATGGCCTCAGAAGACTTAGTGCATATAGTAGAATATAGTAGAATATAGAGCATGAGTCATTTAGACTGTTTTTTTGATTCTTCTTAATATCTTAAAGGGATATTTCACCCAAAAATGAACATTCTGTTAAATTATTACTCAGCTTTATGTCATTCCAAACCTATAAGATCCTGGTTCATCTTTGGAACACAAATTAATATTTTTTTTATGAAATCTGAGAGCTTTCTGACCATGCATAGACAGCAATGCAACTGACACACTCAAGACCCAGAAAGGCAGTAAGGACATTGATAAAATAGTCCATGTGACATCAGTGATTCAACTGTAATGTTACAAAGCTACGATAATACTTGTTTGTGCAAAGAAAACAAAATAACTTTATTCAACAATTTCTTCTCTTCCACCGATGTCATATAGAATATTTTAATGATGTCCTTACTACCTTTCTGGGCCATAAAATGCTTCAGTTGCATTGCTGTCTATGGTCAGAAAGCTCTTGAATTTCATCAAAAATATATTAATTTGTGTTCTGATAATGAACTCTCGACAGGAGGTTCAGTAATCAATGACAGAATTTTCATTTTTGGGTGAACTATCTCTTTAACAGTCCCTGATTACTAAATGGTTAAGTATAAAAAAGCATTCTGTTTGTGTTCTAAAGACAGAAAGTCATACGAGTTTGGAACGACATGATAAGTAAATGATGATTTATTTTTCAATTAGCCGTTTCTTTAAATTTAGCAGAACTTTTCTACAACCATGAAGCTATTCAAAGTTAAAGCACATCTCAGAAGTCTAATGCAGCTTGCTAATGCATTTCTCATTAAGTCTTTAAATGAATATTAGAAAATGAAGTTGTAGTATTTGTGTAGGTCAGCTGCATATTGTTTTTAGTTTCAGTTGTGGTCAGTCACATGCGTTTGAAAAAAAGAGTTCAGGTGCAGAAACGAGCATCAAGCTGAAATCAGAATCAGAGTGTAGATTGTGTTCATACAGATGATGACAGACGTGCAGGTCAGTTTCAACGTGCTGTTCGTTCCAAAGGTTAAACCAATGCACACGTCAATGCACTCCAACATTTACTCCAAACACACAGAACGTTTCAATGAATTTGTTTGCACTTCTACACACTGTAGTACTGACATGGCATAGAGTTTAAGACTCCATGCAAAGTCCAACATCTACATCAATCACTGTACGTTTTCACCACTGCAATGCTTACTCTGTGGAGTTGGAGCGAGGACGGAACTTCTTCCCCTTGAGCTTCTTACGGGTACCTGTGATGTTTCCTGCATCAATAAAAAAGGAGAATACATGGTATGAATGCTGAGACGAATCTGATCCAAGCTCTGTCATTTAAAACAGATAAACAGTTGAAGTCAAAAGTTTACATACACCTTGCACAATCTGCAAAATGTTAATTATTTTACCGTGCACAATGCATGGATCATACAAAATGTATGTTATTTTTTATTTAGTACTGACCTGAATAAGATATTTCACATGTAAGACGTTTACACACAGTCCACAAGAGAAAAGCATCGGCAATTTATGGTTGCCTTACCTTGCCACGAGTTGCTCCTGGGCCGTCCATTTTCACAGACGTCAGAGATGTGCTTGGCATCTGGGATTCTTTCACTCCAGGAGTGAGACAGACCGTTAGATCTTCAGACCAAAGAACAGAGGAATTCTCATTGAAGTGCATTAAATGCAGTTACAAAGATTAAAAGGGTTCTGTATGCGGAAAACACATGACAGAGACGTCACATGGGTTATTCCTACTAAGCAGTATACTTTAATGTTAACTCGCTGTTAGAAATCATATTAGTTTGCTTTCTTTTGCACACAGTTAAGTGTGTTTTCCCCATGTCTCTGTGTGCTGCATACTATTATGGAAAACTATTAAGCAATTTTGCAGGGGTTTAGTTTCTTAATTTCTCCTTCCTTTAATCAAAACGTCTAGCAGTGTTTTCTATGAAATGTTGTAATTAACAATCATTTTATAGGTCTTCTACTTGTCTTCAATTTCACTTTTCATCCCTATTAATATTTTTTAATTTTCTTAACAAAAGTCAGTTTCTTTAATGACATCATCATTATTCAAATAACACCATGTACTTCCTTAAAGTTCCTTCTTATTACAGTACATTAATTTTTAAGCAGATACTGTAAAGCAGGAATAACCCGCATCACGGTGATGAGCAGAAGAAACACTGAAATGAGCGAGATGAGCATGAGATCATGAAGACAGGACACTATGAAGACACTGACTTACTTACTGTCCCAGTATTAATGATACAAGAGCCTGATAGGACTTTAACAATAACCAAGAGAAAGACAAACAGACAGTTTTGAGCACAAACATAGGACAAACCTGCAGTGGAGAGGTCAACAAAGAAGGAATAAAAACCTTTGAGTCTTGACTAAAAATGACTTCCTGCAGAAGGAACTGCACAGTTTATTTTAAGTACGTTTTAAAGGAATTATTTGATACTTTTAATAACATTATAGCTTTAGTCAAAAGCATGAACAGTCCCTTTAAAATAGAAGTTCACAAAAATGTACAGATAATGTACTCACCCCCTTGTCATCCAAAATGTTCATGTATTTCTTTCTTCAGTTGTAAAGAAATAGTTTTTTGAAGAAAACATTTCAGAATTTCTCTCCATATAGTTCTATGGTGCCTGTGAGTTTAAACTTCCAAAATGCAGCTTTAAAGGGCTCTAAATGATCCCAGCTGAGGAAGAAGGGTCTTGACTAGCGAAACGATCGGTTATTTTCTAAAAAAAAAAAAAAGACAATTTATATTCTTTTTAACCTCAAATGCTTGTCTTGTCTAGCTCTGCATGAACTCTTTGTATTCAGGTTTAGGTTTATTATAAGACAGTTAGAGTATGTCGAAAAACTCCCATCTCATTTTCTCCTCTTCACTTCAAAATAGTCCGTACGTCACTGCAAAAGTACCGACCCAGTGTTTACAAAGTGAACGTGCACAGAAGATCAAACGCTCTTTAGAAAAAATGGTAAAACAGCGATGTAGGACGATTTTGAAGTTGGAGAACAAAATGAGGTGAGAGTTTTTCGACATACCCTAACTGTACTGAACCAGAATACACAGAGTACATGCAGAGCTTTAAAGCTGCATTTAAACTGCATTTTTGGAAGTTCAAGCACCATTGAAGTCCACTATATGGAGAGAAATCCTGAAATGTTATCCGCAAAAAACATAATTTCTTTACGACTGAAGAAAGAAAGACATTAGCATCTTAGATGACAAGGGGGTGAGTAAATTGTCTGGGAATTTTTGTTCTGGAAGTGAACTTCTCCTTTAAGTGAACTGTTCCAGCATCTCAGTTGCATCTCCTAGCTAGCAATGTGACTAAACCCAGCTTTCTCCTGAGGAGAATACCCCAGTAATCTCACAAGTGTCTACTCTAGAGTTTCAGAAGAGATCGCAATGTCTCACACTGTGTTCAGATCTGCAAAGATACCTAAAGTCAGAGATCTCAGTATGAACTTAAAGGGATAATTCAGCCAAAAATGAAAAACCTGTCATTAATTACTCATGTCATTCCAAACCAAACCATTGCATAAAGACTGTCTATGCAGGGTCAAAAAGCACTCGGATTTCATCCACAATATCTTAATTTGAGTTCTGAAGATGAACGAAGGTCTTACGGGTTTGTAATAACATGAGGGTGAGTAATTAATGACAGGATTTTCATTTTTGGATCCCTATCCCTTTAAGTTACATTAACTTAAGTCTTCAAAGTATTTTCACAGAAACATCTGAGACAAAGTAGATACTTAAATGAAAAATAAAGTTAAGTTTGAACACTAAAAGTAAACGTATACACTATTTGTTAGCAGAGCAGGCAAAGGAATGAAGATGAAGTTGGAGATGAAGCACACCTGAAGCCGAACAGAGAGATGTTTTGGCTGATGGAAGGGATAGAGGGGGTGAAAGAGCAGGTGTTGATCTGGAGGTGAGACAAGTAAGCAGACCTCTTCTTGGAACTGCTGCCGGAGTTTGAGCTCACGCCCTGCGGCATGTCACTGTACAGAGAATCAGCGTCTCCAGGCTTCTTCACGTAATCACCCGGGGGCATTTGACTGACAAAATGAAGAAGGTTTGATCTGAAAACCGAGCTGGGACAAATCTTAAAGGGTTAGTTCACCCAAAAATGAAAATTCTGGCATTAATTACTCACCCTCGTGTCGTTCCAAACCTGTAAGACCTTTGTTCATCTATTAAGATATTTTTGATGAAATTGAGAGCTTTCTGACCCTGCATAGACAGCAATACAACAGACATTTTCAAGGCCCAGAAAGGTAGTAAGGACATCAATAAAAATAGCCCATGTGACATCAGTGGTTCAACCATAATTTTATGAAGCTATGAGAATACTTTTTATGTGCAAAGAAAACAAAAATACCTTATTTTCGTAGCTTCATAAAATTAAGGGTGAACTTAGTCCTTACTACCTTTCTGGGCCTTGAACGTGGTAGTTACATTGCTGTCTATGCAGGGTCAGAAAGCTTTCAGATTTTTTAAAAAATATCTTAAATTGTGTTATGAACAAAGCACTTACGAGTTTGGAACAAAACTATATTTTCATTTTGAGGTGAACTAACCCTTTAAATCTGAAAACCGTTTTAACATTACACTACCATTCAAAAGTCTGGGGCCTGTAAGATTTTTTTTCAAAGAAATTAATACTTTCAATTATCAAATTGATCAAAAGAGACAGTAAAAGATTTGTATTTTAAATAAATCCTGTTCCTCTTAAGTTTCTTTTCTAAAGAATGATTTCTGAAGGATCATGTGACACTGAAGATGAATAATTGTTGCTGAAAATCATCACAGGAATAAATTACTTTTTAAAATATATTAAAACAGAAACAAGTTCTTTTAAATTGTAATAAAATTTCGGGTAAAATAAATGCAGCCTTGGTGAGGATAAGAGACTTATTTCAAAAACTTTCAAAAATCTTACTTACCCCAAAAATTGCATGACAAACAGAAGTATGAGCAGTAATAATAACCTTAGCGATAATTCAAAACCACTTGCTCACACATCACATAAAAACGGAGTTATAAAATCAAGAAAAGGGTAGACAAACCGACAGAATCTTCTGTGTACGTCAGACTCAGCATACTGACGCTGTCTGTAGCTCCTGCACAGGGGGGACAAAAGGCAAAGAAAAAAAACACAGTTAAAACATCCAGAGAAAAGCATAATAAAAGGACAAATCTGTATATTATTTGGTTCTGTATGTGGCAGAAGCTTTGTTGTTTCTAAGCTAAGTTAAGTGAAAGAAAGTTTGGAAAGAAATTAGGGTAAATGTTAGAATTATCCCTTTAACTAAAGTTTCAAAAAGTTTTCAGCTAGTGAGGGACCTGCAGTCATGTGACTCACTTGTATCCCCATGCAGAAATGCCTAGAATCAGTGCAAGGACCAGGATAGAGCCCGCAATGGCCCCGATGATGATGTTAGTAGTGATGATGCCTGTCAGAGGAACAGAACATTTAATGTGTAGCCACAGCAACTAGAAGTAAACACTGACCTGCAATCATCTGGACAAACCAAAACGAATTACATATAGATACAGAATCTAATTTTTTATGTTTGTTTTGTCCAGGTGACTGCGTGCCAGAATCAATCTTTGATTGAATTAAAACAGATAGAGACAGAAACTAGAAAAAAGATTTTGATAAATTCTTTCTGTCCACGGAGGCTGCATGGTAAAGGCATCCATACAAATCAAATCCATATAACAGGGTATATGACAAGGTTTATAACAACACAGCACAGCAGATAAACACTGCTAGCTTTCATTAAGACAGAAACACAGAGGAACGATGGGGCGAGTGAACGACAAAACGACAGAGAAGAAACGACACCAAACAACAACTCAAATCTAAACTCACTGTCACTCCAGCAAAAGACATGAGCCTGTCCACAAAGAACGAGTGCGTATAAACAAAAGCCATGAAACAGAAAAATAAAAAAGAGAAATTAAAAGCGTGTGAAATGTGTGTGAGTGGCGAATGAACTGTTGAACATGAATATGGTAACAGAACAGAAGAATAACAGACTAATGAAAAAAATAATACTATCTTGAGATTTTCAGCTCTCATATATTAAAATATATTTTGAGCTTAATGTTTATGTATTTACTCTGAAACAGCTTACAACTTAAAAGTCAAGTAGATTCAAAATGTTTAATGTAGGAATTAATTTAATGTAAAAATGTATTAAATAATCTAAAGATTCTAAGCTGTTCTTTTTTACTAAAAAAATTAAAATTATTAAATACAATCCTTCAGTGTGTTAATAATGCCACTGTTTTATATTGTGCTTAATAGAACACTTTACTAGTGGTAAAATCAATTTACGTATTTGTTTTATACAAATGACCTACACAATATACTCAGAGATGTCAGATTATTTAAACAAGAGGCCTTTACACATAACAGGCATGCCTGCTTCTTCTAGACTTGTGTCGTAAGCTGGTTTTGTAATGCGTGTTGGTAAAAGATCTCCAAATGGTGGAAGTGGTCTTTGTGAAGACTAAAGGAAAGTGAAAGTTTGGCCTACCTGATGTTTTAGCTGTGGGTTGCACCAGCAGGTATCTCAATGGAGAGGTGGAGTTACAGTCCTCACCTGCCCAGCCCAGATCACACACACACCTGAGCTCATTACTGCACACCTACAACACACATAGATAAAACAATTACAGAATAAAGTCAAAACACAGTGATAAACAGCAGCATTTAACTAAATCTTTCTCTACAACAAAATAAGATGCAGTGAATATTTTATTATCCATTACATATCAGGAGTATTAAAGGGGTCATCGGATGCCCATTTTCCACAAGTTGATATGATTCTTTAGGGTCTTAATGAAAAGTCTATAATATACTTTGGTTAAAAATTCTCATTGGTAGTGTAAAACAACACCCTTTTTACCTTGTCAAAATGAGCTCTGCAAAAATCATCTCATTCTGAGGTATTGTTCCTTTAAATGCAAATGAGCTGTAATTCTATGTGGTGTGATGAGCTGCTCTGAGAGATTGTTTACTTTAGCCGCATTTTGCACCTTTAGCCGCGAAACTTGCTAACTAGCATGTTATTAGGAAAGGTGATTGCAGAGATTCATAAAAAAAACCTTATACTCACTTCTGCTGTAGGTGAAGCTGGATCACGAACGATTTGCGCGAACATAGACATCTCAGATGTCGGGAGTAAATGATGAACACTATGTTGATTATTACATCCAGCAACGGAGATATTCTTGTCTAATTTACATCCCTGCTCTAGCATCGAAACAATGGAGGTGGGACTGTTACAGCTGATCTGAGGTAAGACACTCATGTCAATCAACTATCGTGGGAGCGGCCTCTGTGGGTGTGACGCCACACCGACAGGCATCTGAGAACGGCTCGATTTGAAAAAGGGGATATTATTTTTACAGATTAATTAAAAACCACTGCATGGATTTTTATCATTATAGGGTAGATTTGTACATACACTGCCAACACACATGAATGTTCAAACAACATGTAAAAGTGAACTTTGCATCCGATGACCCTTTAAAGGATTTGTTCACTTCCAGAATAAAAAACTATACTTACTCACCCCAAAGTCATCCAAAATGTTCGTTTCTTTCTTTCTTCAGTCAAAAAGAAATTCAGATTTTTGAGGAAAACATTCCAGGATTTTTCTCCATATAGTGAACTTAAATGGTGCCCAACAGGTTGATGGTCCAAATTGCAGTTTCAAAGCAGCTTCAAAGGGCGCTACACAATACCAGACAAAAAATAAAGGACTTATCTAGCGAAACAATTAGTGATTTTACCACAAATCCTCGTCTTGCTCTAGCTTGACTTCGTGCATTACGTAGTCATGTTTAAAAGGTCACATGTGATGTAGGCGGAAGTATCGACCCAGTGTTTTCAAAGCGAGTGTGCAAAGAAAGTCAAACGCCCTTAACAAAAAAAAAGTAAAACAGATATTGAACGATTTTGAGGTTGAAAAAAAAAAAATGAGTTTTTCACCCTACCCTACCTTTTTGAACCAAAGTACACAGATGAAGAACTAACCATGCATGACCTTCCCAATGTGATTACGTAATGTGTGATGTCGAGCTAGTGCAAGACGAGCATTTGTGGTTAAAAAGTATACATTTTTATATATTTTTTAGAAAATGATGAATCGTTTCGCTAGATGAGACCCTTATTCCTCAGCTGGAATTTCTTTTTTCGACTGAAGAAAGAAAGACATGAACATCTTGGATGACACGGGGGTGAGTACATTTTTAAACACATGTTTGACATTAACCAAATATAAATCTAGCATTATTTTGACAATTGTCTTTTTATTATATAAACAAATTATATTAAATTAAAATTAGTGCTGTCAATCCATTAAAATGTTAGCTAATTAATAGCACATTTTTCTGTAATCGCCATTAACCACATCTAACAAAAACATTTGTAGACATTAATGTTTTCCAAATTATGTAAGAACAATATAAGGTTGGTATATTTTAAATACTTGTTTGATCAAATCTTTATATTATACCCTGTACTTTTTACTAAGTACTATGAATGAAGGCCAGTATCAACAATACCAATACTGATACATAGTGCATTTTTTTTAAATATAAATACAGCTACTCAACACTGTAGTGTTGAAACTATTACAGAACATATTGTACAAAAATATTGTAACTTTTAATTTAAGTGAACTTAAAACAAACTTTACATAAACCCATTAGCCTATCCACCTTATTCTTCAACACAAAAGTAAGCCTATGGGTGAGACTTAAAGTTCAGTTTCTATAGAGAAATTATAAGAAAGAATAACAATATGCAGCAAACAGCAAAACTGTTTGCACTACAAACCAGTGTGTTCATAAATAAGATAATGCATTAAAATAATATGGTAAGACACACAAGTTTGCAATATCAAACAGCAAAATGAATGTTTTGTACAGCTAAAAATATCTGGACACGAATGAGACCGGAAACCAGACCCATAAAATGTACAAATGGCTGCACCCGCACTTATGGGAAAAATAAGTCTATTGTATATAAAGCAAAATAATAATAGTAATGTTTCTTTTTGTATCAATATCAGGTTTCGCTGTTTGAATGAGAGCTGTCAGGTATTTTGTGCATTATTTTTTACAATAAATAAGATAATACTATTTCACATCTTACATCAGTATTAATTTCCTTCTAATTATTTACTCATGGCATTTGGCACTTATGCATATGCAGATGTTTTTTTCAGCTGAAACTAGATCAGTGGGTGACACAACTGTCCCAGTTCACACCACACACAATCTCTCACCCCATGTCCGGAGCAGATCACCCTTTCGTTGGTGCCGGGGCACGTGCTGAAGTTGAATTCCTGCACTGGGAGGCATTTGTGGTTAAAGCAGATGCGATCCGTCCCACACGCTGTTCCATCCTCAACGTATCCCAAATCAGTGTCACCGTCAATGAGTACATGGCCTCCACTAAAACATCCAAAATCACTTTAGGAAACTTGATCACATAGAAAACTGAAGTAAGCATGTGTGTTTACTGTGTACCTGCAGTCCAGTGAGGCACTGTGCTGAGCCACAGAGAAAGATGTCAAACCCCCCTGTAACTCTCCTAGTCTGGGTGCAGGAGAAATGTTGGAGCACAGCAGGTATCCACAGTGGACATCCCTACAAACACATGCATGCACACTTTTTATACTAGGCACAGTACATAAAATTAAGATAATCCCATAATGAACAAGAAATATTACTTTTTGTGGTATAGAAAACCTGTTAATCTTATTTAGTAACTTTTTCATCAGTGTGGTATGACTGTCTAACTCACTGTTTTTTGCACTGAATCCAGGTGTCTCTGTCACGTCCACAGTTTCCCTTCTCTGTGCCTTCAATGTTGAGTTTCTCATAGCAAAACTTGTCAGCCGATGTCGCTTCTTTAGAAACAGAAACGTCACAATAGTCATAATTACATTAGCACTGCAAACTGAAGTAAATATGTTCAGGTACTAAAATGAATAAAATAAATTAAAGCCAAATAGAATAGAAAAATTAACACATTAAAATATTAAAAACAACCAATAAAAAACAACTTTAATAAAAATGCAAACAAAAAGCACATAACAAAATTGCTAAAATTATAAAATTAAAATGAACTATAAAATGTAAAATGAAAATAATAATAATAATAATAATAAATAACATAATGGCTTATAAATAATATTAAGATAACGCTGTCACTCACTCTCTCCCCAGAGGTATTTGCACTGCCTGTCCTTGGTTTTGCACCTGCCATTGAAACATCTTCCCTAGAATGAGTTTAAGTTAAGAAAAATATGTTACAGTGACATATCAAAATAATATAAAACAATAAGTATTAAATTATGATTATTTCATATATATATATATATATATATATATATATATATTTGATATATGTGACCTGGAACACAAAACCAGCCATAAGGGTCAGTTTTTTGAAACTGAGATTTATACATTATTTGAAAGCTGAATATATAAGTTGATGTATGGTTTGTTAGGATATCACAATATTTGGCCGAGATACAACTATTTGAAAATCTGGAATCTGAGGGTGCAAAAAAATTAAATATTGAGAAAACTGACTTTAAAGTTGTTCAAATGAAGTTCTTAGCGATGCATATTACTAATTAAAAATTAAGTTTTGGTATATTTACAGTAGGAAATTTACAAAATATCTTCAAGGAACATGATCTTTATTTACTATCCTAATAATTTTTGGAAATCAATATTTTTGACCCATACAATGTATGGTTAGCTATTGCTACAAATATACCTGTGCTACTTATGACTGGTTTTGTGGTCCAGGGTCACATATATAGAAACTCACTTGGTCTTTCTCACATGTGTACCCATCCATCTTGTGCAGGTTTGGAGGACACTGTGGAGAATATAGAATTTAACACTTAAAAGCGTGTTTAGAATGGCACACCATCTACTGTTTTTAGACAAATTTTGTATGCAACATATATACCATGTTTTTTAGGATATGTGAATTTTATGTATGCATAGAGCACTGGTATGACCTACTAGATTTACAGATATGTGCAATATAAAGTTAGAGCACACTGAATGAAATACTGTACCCGAAAATGCAATGTGTTTGACTTGAATCAGAAGCTATATCTTGATTGCCAAGTGACTGCCAGACTATTAAATAGCTGGTATGGCAGATTTAACATGCAAAAAAACATTTTTTCTATGATAACTGGATGCCATTCACTAAATTTAATACATCATGTGGCATACTGATCAAAACATTTCACATACAAAATAATGTGTTTTTTTAATAATATGCAGTACATTCAGCATTGCATTCCAAGCACAGCCAATTGCTATTAAAGGAATAGTTCACCCAAAAATGAAAATAGTTCAGCCTTATACTATCCAAAATAGATTCAAGTTTGCTTCTTCATCAAAACAGATTTGGATAAATTTATCTGCTTTGCATCATTTGCTCACCAATGGATCCTCTGCAGTAAATGGGTGCCGTCAGAGTCAGTTCAAACAGCTGATAAAAATATAATCCTAAACCACAAGTAGTCAACACAACACTAATGTCTTGTGTATTGAAAAGCTGCACTTGTCACTTGTAAATAGTGCTTGATCTGTGTATATCTCTCTTCTGCTTCTGAGGAGGCAACATTTTTTTTTTAACTGAAGAAAGCACTATTATGCCCAGAGGACACAGCAACGATCTGAGGTTTAAAACATCTTAAGGATGGATTTGTTTCTTAAATACAGAGCTTTTTACTTCACAAGATGTTAAATTATGGATTGGGGTCATGTGAATTACTTGTGGATTACTGTGATGTTTTTATCAGCTGTTTGAACTCTGATTCTGACGGCACCCATTCCCTGCTGAGGATCCATTGATGAGCAAGTGATGTAACGCTAAATTTCTTCAAATCTGTTCTGATTAAGAAACTAACTGATCTACATTTTGGATGGCCTGAGGGTCAGTACATTTTCAGCGAATTTTCTTTTCTGGTAAATGACTTCTTTGATATGCACATAACAGTGCCCTCACCTGGCTGGAGTTTCCAGGGCACATTTCAGGTACGTCACAATCATTGACAGCCTCACGACAGAGTACGCCCATAAACTCCAGCTACAGAGACAGCACAATGATCATTAAAAGTCAAACACACACACAAACAGAAGGCTACAGAGTTTTCTTGTACAACTCAGCGCCTACCTGGCAGTTCTTACAACAGAGACCATCACTGCATTTGGCTCCCTGAGTCAACATACATTTCTTGCAGCAGTTCTCTCCTTCTCTAGCACACTCCTGCAGAAAGACAGAAAAAAACATTACATAAGCAGTGTCAGATTAATGTGATGTGTGATGTTGATGTACGATCACTCACGGCTGGGCTTCCACAGTCACACTCTTCTCCTGCCTCCACAAAACCATTTCCACACTCTGGAGGATCCAAGAGCTGAACAGAACAGAAAAGTTAAGTTATTTTGCACATTTTTATTTTTTTCATTTATTGCATTATTATTATTACACAGAGATATGTTTTCATGTGCAATTCAAAAGAGACAATGAGTGTGACTGAAAGGGCATCTTATGCTCTCCAACGTTGCATTTATTTGATCAAAAACACAGGAAGGATAGTAATATTCCTGAATACTATTACAATTTAAAGTAACTGTTTTCTCTTTAAATATATGTTAAAAGTGTAATTTATTTCTGTGATACAAAGCTGAATTTTCAGCATCATTACTCCAGTCTATAGTGTCACATGATCCTTCAGAAATCATTCTAATATGCTGATTTGTGCACTAGAAACGTCTTATAAAAAATGTTGAAAACAGTTGTGCTGCTTAATATATATATATATATATATATATATATATATATTTACATTTATGACATTAACTTCTGATCAATTCAATGCATTCTTGCTGAATTAAAATTATGAATTTCCTTAAAATCTTTCTGACACTAAACTAGGATATATATAGAACTTTGTGAATAAGCATTTCATTTTGTGAAAATCTGTGACATTTTTTCTGGAGTTCTGTAGGTGCAGATTTTGTGTGGGTTTAGTGACGTATTAAGGAAACTGACTGCTATGAACACACAGACAGAACTGAAGTGGGTTTACCTTTGAAGGTTTGTTGAAGAGACACGCACCACCTCCACTGTTCAGGAAATCATGAAACTCTTCCACGTTACAGTCAGAAAATCTCTTGGGTAAGTAGAAGCTGTTAGAGAGAACCACAAAGCACTAGAGTCATACTGCCTAACTTTACTTCCACCCCCTTTGATTCACACAACCACTGTAAAAAGAGTGTTTGTAATGCTAATCAAAGTCTCACTGAGCTTAAACCAAAAAGCAACAATCCTTACCTCAGTCACCATGTTTACATGCATATAGTTTTCTGATTGAGGTATTCTAGCATTTATTTTAAAAACAATTCTTAAATGCCAATCATACTACAAATAAACTAAGATGTGCAAATTCTTTCCCCACAATGCCTATGTGGAAATACTGTAAAGCACATAACTGTTATTCTTTGTCCATATGCATATGTAAATGAGCAAGTGGATATTCCAATTGCAAATAAAAAACATTTATCATTATTACTGGGAAATGCCAGCTGCCAAAAAGTTAATGTAAACATGGTCACTGTTGTGAAAAAAAAAAATCTAATGGGGGCAAATTATTACTAAAAAATACAGAAAACAAGATTAATGTGAACTTGTCATGCTAAATGTAAACATCAATCTGGTTAGATGGGGAAATGGTTACGTGGCTACTGACCAGCAGAGGGCAGGACTCAAAGAACAATAAAACACACCATACAAACAAACAAACACAAGAGCCACAGCAACCAAATTTCTTAAAAATAGGTTGTAAGAATAAGTCAATTCCCCCAGATTTTGACCTTTTCAATATAGTGGACGTGTCGTGTATTGCATTATAGATAAATAACAATTGCTGATTGCATTCACATCTACATTACGGCAGTGAACGTAAACAATGCCATTGAACCGAGCAAAACTGGTATATTTTGCTGATTATTGCTGGTGAAAATGGACAATTATTGTCATATTTTGGGCTGTACTAATTGGTTGGATCGGGAAAAACATTTGAAGTACTACAGACTGCCAAAAGTTATAACACATTAAGGTGAAGAGTCTAAAAAACTGTCTGTGGAACAATCAGTGTTTGTGATTGGCCAAACTGAACCAGGATTTCCAGAGAAAGAATCTTGACAACATTCGTGTTTGTTCTTATCATTTCCGGTCAGGTAGGTGAAATATTAGGCTAATATCTTAATTACTACTGCTTGTACATATCTTTACCACCTATTACCTTTAGTTTGTCAAAATATTGCGCTCTTTCCTGCTTACTAAGTCCTCTATACAATTTAGCAGCTTCCACATGGTTTACAAACCATAAATTAGCAGAACAACATATTCAATAGTGCATTAACCGTGCAATCCATGCTGTTGTTTACATCCGAGTATCGCAAATATGGCCATGCATCTGGGTAACTGACCAAATCGTGATGTCCAAACCCTCTATTGAAGACATTTATGGCCTAAAAAGAGATTTTCCAAACTGTTTTGTCATTTGAATGCAGTTTGACACAAAATATTTACTTGAAGTACCACCTGAGATTTTACTTTATTATATCAATAATTAAAAAATATGCATGTTCACGGTTCTCTGACGTTGGTTAATAGTCGCATGACGTTAAATTTTTAATTATTTTTCTGTTTTGCTTATGTAAGCAAGTCAAGTTCTTTTTTTAGTGTTTTTAATATTTATTTTAAAAGTATTTATGGTAACACTTTATTTCAGGAACCAAATCTCATTAACTAGTTGCTTATTAGCATGCATATTACTAGCAGACTGACTGTTTATTAGTACTTATAAAGCACATATGTGACCATGGACCACAAAACCAGTCACATGAGAATATTAGCAATAGTCAACAATACATGGGTCAAAATGATCAGTTTTTCTTTTATGCCAAAAATCATTAGGATATTAAGTAAAGATCATCTTCCATGAAGATATTTTGTCAATTTTCTACCATAAATATATCAAAACTTAATTTTTGATTAGTAATTTGCATTGCTAAGAACTTTATTTGGACTACTTTAAAGGCAATTCTCTCAATATTTAGATTTTTTTTGTTTGCACCCTCAATCATGCGCTAAAATATGGTAATGGAAATATTATTTATTTATTTTATATCTTTTCATATGAACACCCTGCAGTTCACAAAGCCTAGTTTGGGAAACACCTGGTATGAAACACCTAACCGCTAACCGCTCTTTCTTTTTAGGTGAATCCTCTAATTCTGATGACACTTTAAAAGCTTTCATTTCCTCATTCTTCTATCTATACATCCACTACACCCTCCCTTCGATGCAAATCACAGTTTATCCACTTGTAAACACAGAGGTGTGGCAGTACGCTCAAATCATATGAGAACGCTGAGAGCTGCTCAGCCTGTATCAGCCGGGTCGCTGCCCTCAATATCCTGCAGAGATCATTCCGAAGCAGTAAGCACTATTCCAATCTGTAACAATCTGCAACAATGCAGTTTCAGGAAGCCTTAACTGGAGGCTGAGAATCAATAAGTGCATATCTCACATTATGCCGGGTGTGAGCGGTTACTCTTCGTTTACCAAACGCTGAGTGTGTTCCTGGAATATCAGGGCACCTTGTCTTACCTGCTTGAGCATGGGTAATTAATTTTAAAGTGTTGCAGACATTTTCACAGGATTGTTAACAGCAGGAAGACACACTTAAAGGGGGAAAACAGAGAACACAAAACATCCTGCCACATTAACACTATTAGTGGATCAGATCGGACATGCAGGCTGCACGGAAAATAAACTTCTCAAAACATCCATCAATGGAGAGACAGATCGACATGAGCGTGTCTGTCTGAAAGGCCATTGATACTAGTGTTAATAACATGAGCCGTGAAAGTGTGCTGTAGCTTTCAGGAAATGATGGATACATTTATATCAAAAACAAACCAGAGGACTTTCTCATACTCAGAAGTTTGGACTTTTGTCCCAATAGTCTCATATTCTCCTGATAGTGAGAAAGTGCTTAGCTCAGTGTGGTGATTACAACACTTTTTCTCTTATTTTTTGATCTTCTACGCATGGTATTTTAGTTTGGAGGTCCAAAGGAAGAGTTGTGTAAAAGCTGTTCATGGCTAATATACAGTATGTGTTTAGAAACATGACTTGTGAAGAGAAGAAGTCTTATTTGAGAAGCTAAGCAAACAGCAAGACGGAGGGTGAACACACACTGAGAGTGTTGGTGTGAATTTCAGCTAACGTCCTGTCAGTAAGCCATTATACATCAGATGACAGATGTCGGTCACTTTTGATTTGATTGTATTATAAAAGCAGACTTTTGTAATTAGAGTTAGACTGTGTGTGTGTCACACAGGCTTTATGACATTTGGCATTAGCATGAAATCATGATCGTTCTGTTCTTTTGAGTGTGAATGACTGCAGACAGTTTTAAACACTTTAAAGGGGTCATATCACAGAAAATGGAATATTCCTTGATCTTGTGGAATAGAAGAGTTACATACTGCAAGTTTTGGAACTCAAAACTGCCTCCACATTCTAAATAGAATGTTTTTTTGAAACTATGCAAGAAAAATAGCTAGTTACAAAATCTTCATAGTTATGACGACAACACAAGGAGGTCAAATGGTGTTCAGCTATTTGGATTTTTTTTGTTCTTCTTTTTTTTTTTTTTGCAGAAAGGTTTTCATTTTATTATGGGCGAGTTCAAACTATATTGTACAAAGGCATTTTAGTGCCACGTAAAAAAAAAAAAAACTAAAATAACGAGATTAAAGTGGTAATATTCTGAGAACAAAGTCAAAATATTTAGAGAATAAAGTCCAAATTACGAGAATTGCCTCATACATGGATGGAGTCTATTTTATTTTCGTAATATTTCAACTTTATTGCGAAATATTTTGACTTTATTTTCAGAATATTTAGACATTATTCTCATAATTTCAACTTTATTCTCATAATATTTAGACTTTATTGATGTAGTATTTCAAGTTTATTATCAAAATATTTGACATCATTCTCATAATTTCGAATTTAATCTCGTAATCTTCTATTTTTTTTTTTCCCTGTGGCACTAAAATGGCATCATAATATTGGACCTGACAGCAAATCCAAAAAAGCCTGTTTAATTCTAGAAGGCAGAAAATACTTAAAGACCTTAAACTGAAATGCATAATACGACCCCTTTAAACTGAGAGGAGCCCACTAATCCTCTTTTAACGAAACATGTCCCACTATGAGCTATCAGCCGAATCAAAAACCAGTATAAACGTGAGCACACAGGAAACTGCAGAATGTTTCAACACAATGCAGCTTCTGCCATATCGCTCTCTTGACAGAATAAATTTGAGGCCATAATGCTATTAGATGGAGTGAGGCGCTGAAGTGACTCAGCAGCTGACTGGTCGACAGGACACGAGCGAGTAGCATGACACAGCCAAGCGTCTGCTCACCTGCTGTCCCATTCGGGATCGAGGGGAAACGCAAAAGGTATTAAAACACACGGATAAAGACAAACCAACACACAGACGCACACTATGACATGAACAAACACCTACTGCGTCACACGTATCTGATCACCTCACATCAGCATTTCTCAAAAGGCCACTGTATACATTTCTGACTGTTTAAGCATATCTACTAATTATTGCCGTTTGCTATTCTGTTAATACAGTTTTTCAGTTTGACACTGACAAATGCTTTTTATGAATATTAGATTCCTAAAAAAGATCCAGTGCAAATTTGAACCATTAAAATGTCAAAATCCACATGTGAAATGTCAACAGTGGAGAGCCAAACATAGAAAATTGGACTACAATGACCAATAACACTTTCTCATGATATTTTGAGGATTTTTTCATGTTCTAATTTTACACAGGAGTTCATAGGTCAATCTTACAAAAGTGTCCTATTTCACCCCAATATCAAAAGATAAAATATATATTTTTGATTATAACATTTTATTTGCGCTGTGAGATTATTTATGATAATTATGAAGATTTACATTCATTTGGATGTAATCTAAAATGTTTGTGTAAAGTTCAACTGTGATTCTTATTACTGTAATAAGATAAAAATGAATTTAAGGCAGCATAAGTCTGAACAACATACAATACTATGATTTATTACAAAGTAATAATACTAATAACAATAATATCTATATAAAAATAATTTCATAAATATTTAAGATTTTAAATATGTAATTATAAATAAATATACACTACCAGTCAAAGGTTTTTGTACAGTAAGATTTTTAATGTTTTTTAATGTTTTCTCTTCTGCTCACCAAGGCTGCATTTATTTGATTCAAAGTGCAGCAATTATGTTGAAAACAGCAGAGTATATTTTTTTTCAGATTTCTTTGATGAATAGAAAGTTCAGAAGAACAGAATTTATCTGAAATAGAAATATTTTGTAACATTACAAATGTCTTTATCATCATTTTTGATCAATTTAAAGCATCCTTGCTAATAATAACCGTAATAATAATAATACAAGTTTCTTGAACAGCAAATCAGCATATTAGAATGATTTCTGAAGGATCACTGAAGACTGGATTAATGATGCTGAAAATGTAGCTTTGATCACAGGAATACATTACATTTTAAAATATATTCAAATAGAAAGCAGTTATTTGAAATAGTAAATATAGTCTTACTGTTCAAAAACTTGACCAGTAGTGTATATATATATATATGTAAGAATACAGGATAACAATAAAGTTCTTTTTGGGCACATTACAGTAATAAGAATTGATTTTAGGGTGAAATGTGAATGTGAAATCTCCATATTGTGGAAGGTTTTGTGAGATTCACCCTCACAGATTGTAATGCTAATTTACCCACCCATCAACAGTCTGTAAGACTCCCATGGAAATGGAAACACAGTTATGAGTAAGCACCGAGACAGATCAATTGAGAAGCCAAATTATTTACTGCCACCTTGTGGACATTCATATAAAAATAGTGTTTAAATCTGTCTCAAAGCTTCTCACTGGCTGCCATTTAACAACATCTGACGTGACAGAAAGTGTTATGGATCAGTGACGGGCACAAATTTCAAACACTGTTACTTTGACTACATTTAATTTAACATTATTTAAGCAACAAAACACAGAAACACAGACTCAGCACAAAGCATGACAGGCTGTTTTAGTAAGACTAATATGCATTTCCAATAGGGTCTCAAAACTTAAGCGAGTTATGTGTGTGTGTTAGGAAATCTGGGAAATCTGCTTTATTAGAAACTTACCCAACATCATCCATTATGCAGCCAGACCATTTATCTTCACACTTGCACTCCCCTGTGAGGGAAAGACAGATTACAGTGACAAACCATGAGTGTGTATACTCCTGTGTTTACTGCCAAAGCACACATGAAAAATAAAAAAGTGAGAATGGGAAGCGAGAACACTCACCGTTCAAAATACGTTTCTTATCAGAAAAGATGCCGATATTTTGTCCAAGTGACTGGGCGAGAGTTATAGCCATTTCTTCAGTCTTTCCATACTGACAGAGAAATCAAAGAAAAAAAAACTGTTAGAAATTAGTTAATTAGTTAAGTTTATAACCATAACCACAACCACAAACCTCATTGACTCCGCCTCCTTTAGTGAGCGAGCAGACTCCGCCCATGTATGAGGCTCCTCCCCAATTGCTATGGAAACGGTTGCCCCTGGATGCAGAGAGCAAACTGATTAGAAATGCTGTTTCACTCTATCAAAAACCTGATGTTTGCAATATGCGTGTTTTCTTGATAACTCACGAGAAAAGGTGAACGGAGTCACACTTTTCTTTAATAAAGTCTCTTCGGTACTTCATAAACTCTCGTAATGTCACCATGGAATCGTCATTGATGTTAAACCTGTTGTCTGCAGCCCACGTCTCCATCGCAACCAAGACAATTCTAGTGTTGAGTTGTTCTTTGAAGTACTGCAGATATAAACAAAAATGATGTTATTAACAACAGGTGAATGAAGAATTGCATCTCTTCCATATAAATCACACAATGTTTTTTGTTGTTCATTCCAGAGCTCAATTTGACATATTGAACAACAGGCTGAAGCAGCTAAATGCCAACTGTCTCTCAGAGAGAGAGAGAGAAATGGAGGGATGTTTATATGACTGTCAAGGGCAGACAGACTGACAAACAAGCAGATACAGCAGCTCATGACGTGACTTGTCAGACTGCACAAGGTCTATTTGTCTTGGGAAACTGATGCGGATCAGCCTTCTGGAGTTATAATACAATCTGTTTAATGGCTTTACAGCCTAAGAAAAGCTATATTACTAAAATTAATGAAAGAAATACAGCTGCAAGCAGCGATTACTGGGGTTCAAGGGCTTTACAGCATTTAAACACATAAAAAAAAGACATTACATATTATTTTGCAAGCATGTAACCACCTAAATCAATGATTTGAAAAAACATTTTTGGCAAATACAGGTAATTTGACATAGAAATATGATGTTTTAACGTTTATGACTGTTATAGCACCAGCTGTGGTTCAATCTCCTTAAAACTTTGCATGCTTATTTAGAATCACCTGTCGCATGTGCTCACCAGGTTTCTTGAAGTTTTTGTTAGGCTTTATAGGCTTTTGGGTATATTTGGACAGGCCCTTTTCTAAACTACCCTGTTATAGCTTCCCAAAGTCTGCAAAGGTAGGTCACAGAACTACACTGTAAAAAATAAAAAACAGAATTTGTTGAGTCAAATTAAAATAATTACTGTGCTGCCTTAAAATTTTAAGTTCAGTCAACTAAAATAAGTTTATTCAACTTGAAATGTTAAGCTGTACTAAGTAACAACTTAGATATTTGTGTTTGTTAAACTTAACAGATGGGTACGTAACCCAGCTGACTTAAAATTATTAAGTTGATTCAACTCAAATATCTAAGTTGTCACTTAGTATAATTTAAAATTTCAAATAAACTTTTTTGAGTTAACTGAACTTAAAATTTTAAGGCAGCCAGGTTACAAATTATTTTAAGTTGACTCAACAAATTGTTTTTTACAGTTTAAGTTTCATTTCAACTGACCTCCGTTAACCTTGTCTAATAGGTGCTCAAAGTCAATCTGCCTACGTGTTTCTATGTCTGTCATGTTTTTTAGATATGCAAATGTCCTTACAGCCACTTGTGGCACTTAGGACCCAGACGATGCGTACCAATTTTCACGTCAATAACACAAACAGTTGCATAGTTATGGCTGTTTTTATGTTTTTTTTCCTCTTATTAAGTGGCCAAGCTCTGCGACTTTTTTCATGTGACCTCAGATTTAGCTCTTACATATATGTTGTGAGCTTGCCAATGATATCTCATTCAAAATTTGTAGCCGTTTTAGTACATGCAGCCCAGTCCCTTTAGAATGCTCTGGCGTCCCTTTCCGAGTTGAAAGTTCAATTTTTTTTAATAATTACTGATATTCACTCTCCAGAGAATCTTCCTGCACTGGTTTGCTTCCAATCGGGTGAAGAGGACTAGGACTTGTTCGTAAAATCAGGCCAAGGATTCCAACAACATAAGACACTTGAGCCTGCGACGAACAGGTTTGGAGTTATGGGAGATTTCGTACTTTTAATCACTGTAGAGCCCCCATCAGGCCGATTGGGGTGAGCCTTGGTCACGTTGTAGATGGTGTGAGTACTACCATCCCTCCAAGTTTTGGTCTGCCCACTCAGCTTTAAGTGGAGATTGCTGATCCTTGGTCATTCTAACAATTACAATATAGGGTTTCAGCACTATGTGCTTGAACCCCTAAAAATATTAAATGTACTGTATATTACTAGCAACTTACCAGATCAGCCATATTCACAACAGATTTGGCATAGTTATTTGTCTGTCCAACGGAAAGGCGATGTTTCTTGTACTAGGAAAAATTATGTAAATACATTAATGAATGCATTACAGACATAAGAAAGAAAAACAATGATAAACTGGTTAATAATATGTTGGACTGTCACGCATCTTACCATCAAATGATCATTTATGACCATCAGCTCTATGTATTTGGTCTCATCTGCAACACTCCGTGGGTTGCGCAATATCTGTGTGAGAAATTTGACAGTGAGTGATTTTCCTGTAGTTACTTAATGATTCTGAATCAAATTTTAATTAAGGAATCTTGTTACTTTATGATTCCATAAACAATCTATTTTAGTTTTTAAGAAATTAACAACACACAAAATGTGGAAAGCAATTCTTAATGCATTCAATACTCTCACCAGCCTGTTAGATGATTTAAGATATAAGCGGAACAGTAATATTTCAAAAATGGCCTTTAATCACAAAAAGCAATGTATCATTTTTCGTTGTTATGTGGCACTGATGCAAATACTGCATATTTTATTTATATTTTGTTAAAGACTTCCATCAACATCAGTAGAAAACATGTTCTAGAAACGACAGAATCAAACTATTAGTGTATTATTTAATATTACATGCTGTTGTATTTATATTGAAATTTATATTTATAATTTATATTGAAAAAAAACAGCATATGCTGGATATGTTATGTAGCATGGTAGCTGGTTATAAGCTGATCATGAGCTGGTTCTGAACAGGAGCTAGATGCTTAGGACCAGCACATGTCCAGCTTATAACCAGCTCAGGACCAACTATAGACCAGTTTAAACCAGCTCTAACCAGCTGCCATGCTACAAAACACACCTATTTTAAAGGCGAACACATTCTGAACTAGAACTATTCTTGATTCCCAATCCTAGTGATAAACTTCATATCATCACCCCGCAGCATGTGAAACATGCTTACTGCTGAGAAACTGCTGATCTATACATTAGTGCCATAAATAGTCCATACAGCTCTGCTGTAAATGTTTCATGAGAGTAGGAGAGATGGCGAGGGAAAAAAAGAGACAGAAGAAACAGAAAGATTGCAGCACTTTCAACAGCACTAAAATCACATCAGATAGTCAAAGCTTAACAAATACACACACCCACAAACACAAACCATGAGCCATAAGTGTTGTAAGACTGTATACAAACCTGTCTCTTTTTCCTTTTGAGGGCAGCACTGGGCAGTGGAGGGTTCTGGAACGGTGACTCTGCCAGATGAACTTAAACAAATATTAACTATCAGTATGGACAGTTAAGCTCTAAGTGCATGCATACAAAACTAATTCATTCTGCTTTAATAATTATCTCCTATGAGCCCTTATTTATAGTACCCATGCTACATACACTACCAGTCAAACGTTTTTGAACAGTAAGATTTTTAATGTTTTTTAACGTAGTCTCTTCTCCTCACCAAGCCTGCATTTATTTGATCGAAAGTAAAGCAAAAACAGTAAAATTTTGAAATATTTCTACTATTTAAAATATCTGTTTTCTAGGTGAATATATTTTAAAGCATAATATATTCCTGTGATCAAATCTAAATTTTCAGCATCATTACTCCAGTCCTCAGTATCACAAGATCCTTTAGAAATCATTCTAATATGCTGATTTGCTGTTAAAAAAAATGTATTATCATTATTATAAATATTTAACAGTTAAGTACTTTTTTCAGGATTCTTTGAAGAATAGAATAGATCCAAAGATCAGCATTTATCTGAAATAAAAAGCTTTTGTAACATTATATTCAAAAAGCTTGGAGTCAGTATTTTATTTTTATTTTTAGGAAAGAAATTATAGAAATTAATACTTTTATTTAGCAAGGATGCTTTAAATTGTTCAAAAGTGATGATAAAGACATTTGTAATACAATAAATGTTGTTGTTTTAAACTTTCTATTTATCAAAGAAACCTGAAACAATTCTTCTTCAGATGTTTTCAACATAATAATAATAATGTTTTGTTTGTTTGTTTGTTTGTTTGTTTTTTGAAGCAGCAAATCAGAATATTAGAATGATTTCTGACGGATCATGTGACTGGAGTAATGACGCTAAAAAATCAGCTTTAAAATCACAAGAATAAATATATTCAAATAGAAAACAGTTATTTTAAATAGTTACTTTTTTATTGTTTTTATTGTTTTTGCTGTACTTTGGATCAAATAAATCCAGGCTTTGCGAGCAGAAGAGACTTCTTTAAAAAAAAAAATAAAAATAAAAAACATTACAAATCTTTTGACTGGTAGTGTACATAATCCTTTAATCCCAAACATGAGAAAATGTCTCATACCTGCGGAAATGAAGTCCTCTGGGGGGTCCAAACCAGGAGACTGATAAATCATGTGCACATGAACCTCCTCCTACAGGAAAAGAATGTGAGGAAATGATATGATTCATATGTGTCAAATACTCCTACATAACACTTAGTGAGCCTGATGAGAAACGCTGTTCATTTTGTATAAGAGACAGATACCACATATAATAAACCAAGTCACATTTTTATTGAGTCATTTTGTGCCTAAAAGTTCTAAATGAACTAATTACAATATTTGTAGGCCTATACAACTGTTTAATATTTCACAGTTTGTTACAGTATGTTAGTTTTGCTGTTTGAATTACTTTTACCCAAAAGATTTAGATTGTTTATACAGAATCTGACTTTAAAAAATATGACTACCCTATTCACAACTAGCTTATTGTGAAGAAACAGTTAAGACAATCATGAGCAGCAGTGGAAAATGAACGTTTTGACTATAATTTGCTGGAGGCTCCAAAATACTTGCTTTAGTTGAAACGAAGCTCCACACAGACTGTGCCTTTGAAACTACCAACAGAGTCGTCATTTTAAAGGCCACTCTATGGTTCGTAATGTTAATTTTAATAATTATCCTGGCTGTGTTTATTTATGTTACAGTAAGTGGGCGCGCACGTGACGTCACGCCGCCCCCGCCTCAGTGAATTCGTGCGCGCTCCCGAAGAGTTCCCAAATACAACACTACACGACGAAACTGGACAGATCACCGATTCTGTGAGAAAATGACGGTTATATCACTAAAAGAATCGTTTAAAGCTCACTATTAATCAGGTAGGTGTGCGATATATTGACCCTGACAGCGTCACTCTAATGAAACTAAAGCGCAACAGGTTGTATTGTAATGTTAGCCGTTAGCTTGAGATTAGCTTGTTAGCGCTCGCATATACTTTTGAATGAATCATAACTAAACCACACCTGGAATTAAAACAAAGCGTAATGAGCTTACGAGCTCGTGAAAACACAACAAATGTAACTTTAAGTCGCTTCTGATCGAGACAGCAAGAAACTACTGACAGAGATGCGATTGTCTGACAGCTATTGTAAAGACAGCGATATAAACAGTACACATGCCTATTGTACATATACACAGACATTTATTGTGGCCTACATACACTGTACACTTAGATACATACACTAACGCTTGATACACACAGGGCACATATTTAAGCAATGCAGTCATCACTAAACGGGATTTTGACTTTTTTACTATTTAAAAAAACTGTTTTCTATTTGAATAAGCAAACATTTGCAAATGACTCAAAACATGTAACTTTTTTCCTAAACATTCTTTAACTTGACTAAAAATGTACTTCTGTGTCCCTTTTCCCCCAAAAGATTCCAGTTTCTCCTGCCTCCAGCCATGTCTTGCCGTGACATTCACGCCACAAATGCCTTTGCCTTCATCATCGCCATACTCTCGGTGGGCGGTCTGATGGTCGCCACGCTCATTCCCCAGTGGAGAACCACCCGCCTGCTCACCTTCAACCGTAATGCCAAAAACGTGACCGTGTACGACGGCCTGTGGACCAAGTGTGTGCTCCGAGATGGTTCTTCGGGTTGCTATTACTTTGATGCAGACTGGTATGCAAAAGTAGACCAGCTGGACCTCAGACTGCTGCAGTTCTGTTTACCTGCTGGTAGGTGCTCATGATGGGTTCAGTGGGTTCAAGCAAGTTCATATGTAGTGTCCTATATGGGCCATTCTACAGAATTCAAATCTTAAATTATTAGAAGTATTCAAACCTTAAATGTTTACTAAGATCCTTTTATTATCTATTGAAACCCACAATAATGTTTAAAATATCAGTAAGCTTAATATATATAAAGTCATCATTTAGAAAGTACTTGCAATTGAGAGATGGCTGTCCCTAAATATATATATATATATATATGGTGAGTAGATTTAAAGAATTTTAAAGAATGTCACTACCGAACACCATTTTTATATAATCAAACACACGCTTTTGGGTGTTATAAAAACTAAAAGTTATGGAATGTGTGTACAACTGTTCAGAACTGTGCTAGCTAACGATGTGCTGATGGTAGGTTCAAAAGTATCTAAAATTGTCACTACCGTAACAGTCACAACCAAAACATTTGGTGAAGTTTCGGTAGTGACATCTTTGTTTTTTTTTGGGTGTTATGTCATAAATTGTCACTACCGTAACAGTCACGACCAAAATGCCATCATTGTTTCGTTAGTGACAAAAGGGAACATGTAATCCTTTATTTAGGAGAAATAAACAACATTTTCAGTAGTATGCAAGTTACAATTTTGTAATGTGATGATGTGGTCGATAGCAAAACGTTACTGTCACTACCGAAACATGGGGTGTTTTTCCAAAAATAAAGCATACTGAATTATCAACAAGATGTTATGACAGTTTTTGGTTCAGTGTATATTCAAACTAATGAATCCTTAACTTTGAAATCAGTATGATCAACTTTTTGCCTTTTACAAAGAAAAATTGGATTCAAAATACAAATCTCATAAATCACACTTGAAATACTGTTAATACTGTTGTAACTGTTATTGATTTACCTCATTTTTAGAAAATAGCAGAAAATATATTTACAATGTAGATGTAAGCAAAATCCTAATAGGTCAATGTAACCCTTCTTATTAAATTATATATTACTGTGTTTCAGTAGTGACAAATTTGAGGAGAGGACTAATATTCCAAAACTTCCTCAAAAAACAATATGAGAATTAACTGCAGAATTACTAGAAATGTGTACCTTGGATATTATACAATTCACATACATACAAAATTTGTGGAAAAACATTTTTTTTTAAGATGTTTCCATTGCACCAGTTCTGTAGAATGGCCCATATAGTGAGACAGCAGTTGCTAGAAACACCACAAGCTGTGCCACTCATTTACACATCTACTTCATATTAAATAGCAGTCTTTTGCGGTTTATATTCACTGACACTATTCACTGATAGCCCATGTCACAGTTTGATTAACTGTACAACTCTGCTTTTGATTTATTCATCCAATTTGTGCCAAATTCCAGGACATTTATTCTGTTGACATCAGCCTCTTCTCTCCACAGGTCTGCTGTTTTCCAGCTTGGCTCTTCTTCTCTGTCTATGTGGCATGTGTAAAACGGCTTGCTGCTCCAAAACTCCTGACGACATCAAGAACTCCCGCTGCTTGGTCAACAGCTCAGGCTGCCATCTAGTCGCTGGGATGCTTTTATTTCTAGGCGGGGCCATCGCCATGCCGCCCTCCGTCTGGTTCCTGATCCACACACGTGCCCTTAACGAGCGCTATGATAATCTGTTTGCTGTTGAGTTTGCGGTGTATGTGGCCATCGGCAGTGCTGGCGGTCTGATCCTAGCTGCTCTTCTGATGTTTATGTGGTATTGCATGTGTAAAAAACTGCCTTCACCCTTCTGGCTACCTCTACATGAAGAGCCCCCAATGACCCACAGCCTTTCCGCACAGCCCCTCATGACTAACGGCTTGCATTCTCCCGTGACATACGCACCCCAGAGCTTTCCTCCGGCTGTTCTGGACGCCCCCGCTTTTGTCCCGGCACAGGGTTACCCTCAACCTGTACCCGCACAGCCTATGCTGCCCCACGTCTACATGCCACATATGTCCATCCCTGATGGTTACGGCTCCGAAGTCGGAGCCTCACAAGCATATAGCTACGCTCCATCTCAAAGCTACGCACCTTCTCAGGGATACGCCCCATCTCAAAGCTGTGCCCCCTCACAGAGGTATGCCGGGCACCGCTATTCCACACGCTCCCGTATGTCTGGCATTGAGATTGACATTCCTGTCCTTACTGACTGACAGAGTTGGTTGTTTCAGATCAAACAGGTCAAACTGATTTTGATTTCTATAAATCAGAAATGATAAATTAGTGTGGTAGTGAATTTGAAGTGAGCAAAACGCCTTAACTGATGTAGCAGGTACCTCTTAGTTATAGCACTGTAAATGACCAAAGTACAAATGGTCTGAAAAACAACACTAGTGGATTTAGAAAGTTGTGTACCTCTCTCTCAGTGATCTTAATTCAAAAACACAAGCAGAACATATTTCTGTGTAAACTGGTAATAATTTCACGAAGTGTGTGGCATTTGATCCAGTGTGACTGGTTTACGTATTATGTATGCAGAAATTGAGTCTGCTAATTTTCATGACCCTAATGTCTTTATTCTGCTTTTAAACCTTGATAATAACACTGAACTTAATGTTGATGTTAAGCACTGTTTTAACCTGTTAGTGAAGATGCCTGCTAATATCTAAATGTGATTAGTAAATGCTAGAAAGAGACGCAACCTACAACCTGTTTTATCACTGCTTACACTTGTATTACTGTCAATGCCATGAAGTTTCATATTTGCCTTTTACTTTGTCATATTGTTGTGATACCTGAAGACTGTCTTTGTTTTGTTGTTTAACTTTCTGATGTTACATAATGACGTGAAGAATTAATTTTTACCTTATTTTTACCTTATTTTATCTGTTTATTATTATTTTTAATTTGTTTTGTCAGTTTAAAAACTGTAAAGATGCTACATGAACACTTAAGTAACAGGATCTGTTTTTATACAATGAAGGGTTTGCAGGTTTTAGAAAATAACCTTGTAAAATGACTCTTGTTACTTGTCTCCGCCTGATGCCTTTGAGCAGTTTAACTACTTTTATTAAGACTGTACTTCCACTTTTTGATTTGTGCTTTGTAATGAACCTTACATGAGCAACAAACCATTAATGAAACGCTGCACTGTATTCCACTCACTTCCTTTAATGCAAATGATTTAAATGCATTGCAGTGTAACTCAGAGCATATGAATATATAACATGCTCTATATGTATGTTCGTTTACTGTTACATAGTGACTTAATCCATTGCTAAAATGAGAGAAAACACTAATGTCTTAAAATAAAATCGTTCATATTACATTGCCTATGACATATTGCACAGACCAATTTCATCTTTCCTATTTCTACAAAGTTTTATTGCAAAATGTTATTTTTTTAACATCAGTGTATAGACTACTAATGTCTTAAGTGGTGTTTTTATTAAAGTGCAGTTTATTGAATGAAATCTTGTGTGATTTTTTTTGAGAATGATTGCTGTTTTTCAGGGTACGCATACCTGTACAGTTATTTCTTTGAATTACTGGGCTTTAATATTGTATCAAACTAAAATGGAAAACATTTATCTAATAATTATACTGCAAGCAAAGCAAGATAAATGTTGATTATAAATATAATTCACTTAAAGGCTCAAAAACTATATTGTAAAAATGTCCAATATAATTAAACATTTTCAATATCTAACCCAGGAACACAAAACAAGTAATAAGGGTCAATTTTTCAAATTTGAGATTTGTACACTATCTAAAACCATCTGAATAAATAAGCTTTCCATTGATGTATGTTTTGTTAGAATAAGACAATATTTGGCAGAGATACAACTATTTGAAAATCTGGGCCCGTATCCCTAAAGAATTTTTGTGCAAAAAGTGGCTCCTAGCGGCCAAATTCTAAGAAAATTCTCAGAGTCATGACGTTTTCTTAGAATTTCCCCTAAAAGTGACACGAAAATCCCAGTTAATATAAAAGCTATTCCTCAAGATTCCTAGCGCTTAAAAGGGCTCCTAAGGCGAGATCTGCTAAGAGCAGGGAAGAGGACTTTTAGTGGCTTAGGAGTTCCCCTAAGCAGCTGCACAAAATGGCCAACAGAGGAGGCAGGAAAGATGTCCTGCAAACACTGGATGACAGGGAATTATTGAGACGCTACAGATTGGATCGTGCATTTTCTGTGTTTGTAGGATATTTGTTAACAAGCCTTCATAAATAGACCAGCCAGCAATCACAGACATTGATAAAAGCTGAGCCGTGTTACCCTCGTTAAGACCACACTGAGTTGTAACGTTGTAATTTTTACTTCATTAAGGACAGCCCCTTGAGATAGGCCATCTTGTTTTCAATGGGGTCCATATGGGAGTGAAAGTACAAAATATGCCAGCTAGGATATTAATATGAGCAAATAAGACACGAATCATTATTTGAACAGGGTGTAATGAGCTTAAGTTTTCACATATTTTAGATTCTAGGCTATAACCCCTACAGCTTACTATTCATTTTCCAGATATTTTCTTGAATGTGAAATATTATTTACAATTACAGTCTGCATAAGATTAGAGTGTATAATTATGTTTATTGATTTGAGGGTACATCCTTTGCTCATTATCACCAAAAGTTCATTTTCATCAAACTTGTAGGATCAACCAATCACGGCTTTTGAAATGATGACTCATACCTAGCAATGGGGTCAACCACACCTCCTCACTAAGATAGGATTTTCCATCCATTCCTTGCTCAGAGTTCAATGAAAATGTTCTGGAATCACTTCTAAGCTAAAACTCCTGGCAAGGAATTTTTAGGTTAAGTTAGGAGCTCTCTGAGAGGATTCTCAGAATCTTTAGGGATACGGGCCCTGGAATCTAAAGGTGCAAAAAAAATCGCCTTTAAAGTTGTCCAAATTAAGATCTTAGCAATGCATTTTACTAATTAAGTTTTGAAATATATTTATGGTAGGAAATTTACAAAATATCTTCATGGAGCATGATCTTTACTTAATATCCTAATGATTTTTGGCATAAAAGAAAAATGGCTAAATTTGACCCATATTGTTGGCTATTGCTACAAATATACCCGTGCTACCTTACACCGGTTTTGTGGTCCAGGATCACATATTTATTAATAAAATATTAGGTAAAAATGTATCCCTTTCCTACGGTACAGGGGGAGTGAAATCAGAGCAGCTCGTTTTTTCACATGCTTTCAGAAAAACAATTTACAAATAATTTACTCACCCCTCATCCAAGATGTTCATGTCTTTCTGTCTTCAGTCGTGAAGAAATTATGATTTTTGAGGAAAGCATTTCAGGATTTTTCTCCATATATTTTTCCCCATATAATATAGATTTTTCTTCATTGGTGCCCTGATTTTGAACTTCCAAAATGTAGTTTAAATGCAGCTTCAAAGGGCTCTAAACGATCCCAGCTGAGGAAGAAGGGTCTTATCTAGCGAAACAATCTGCCATTTTTTTCGGAAAATAAAACATTTTATACTTTTTAAGCACAAAAGGTCGTGTAGCACTGGCTCTGGGATGCGTGTAAACAACACTACGTACTATTGAATCATGTCGAAAGGTCACGTGGAACGTAGGTGGAACTACAGACCCAGTGTTTACAAAGCGAACACGCAAAGACTAAGGAAGTGCCAATAAGTCAAATGCTGTTTACAAACAAAAAGGTACAACGATGTCGGAAGATTCTGAAGTTGTAGGAGAAAATAAGATGGAGTTTTTCGCCATACTCTACCTTTTTGAGCCGGAGTACACAGACGATGAACTTAGATGTGATTCGTAGTGTCGTGGACGCGCATCCCAGAGCCTGTGCTGCATAAGCTTAAAAAGTATACAAATTAATATTTCTGAAAAAAAAAAATAGATCGTTTCACTAGATAAGACCCTTCTTCCTCGGCTGGGATCATTTAGAGCCTTTGAAGCTGCATTTAAACTATATTTTGGAAGTTCAAAATCGGGGCACCAATGAAGTCCATTATATGAAGAAAAATCCTGAAATGTTTTCCTCAAAAAACATAATTTCTTTGCGCCTGAAGACAGAAAGACATAAACATCTTGGATGACAAGGGGATGAGTAAATTGTAAATTGTTGTTCTGAAAGTGGACTTCTCCTTTAAGCGCTTTTCATATGATACAGGGTGGCTGCCTGTTTATTTAGAATGACAACTCACCAGCTTTGGAACAGAGCCAGTCAGTCTCAAGATGTTAAACAAAAGCTGGTCTGAAATATCCAACAGCTCCAATATTCGACAATTACATCACTGCGTTTGGCAGACACTTCTATGCACAGTGAATTTCAGGTGCGTATTATCAGACATGCGTTCCCTGGGAAATGACCTTGCTGTTGCTAGCACCATGCTCTACCAGGAACACTACACATCCTGCACACTCCTGCACGCTTGCACTCGCTGCCGGGGGGAATATCAGTGCGCTAGATAAGAAAGACGAGGGAGACACAGACCTCGTTTCTATAGAGGCTGTTCCAGTCCACCCCCCTCTCCCATATACTCACGTATGAGAGGCTTCACTTTGTGAAGGATTAGCCGTATAACGCAGATGGCCTCTCAGATGTATTGGCTTAAAATAAGATGGGGTTTTCTGTATTGGAGCAAGAGGAGGGTGTGTGTGTGTGTGTTCTCTTGGGGGCAAGATCATGAATAGAAAGCAGGTTGGGGGATGGCACACTTTCATTTTTTTGGAAAGTGTGTTAAGGATGTCGAGGGGGTGGGGTGCCTGCCATCCCGTTCCGGTAATGATCACCCACCCCCAACACTATCACTGTCTGTCCACTGAATGAAAAAATTAAGTAAAAGTAAGAGATGTCCCTGCAAACTCATTGACGTACAATCAGATGAGAGCCCTCCCTCCAAAAACAGCCTGTTTTTCAAGCAGAAAATGTTGATTGAAGCACAAAATAGTTGTTTCCTCAACAAAAACTGATATATTTAAAATACATTTATTTCATACTAAGTATAGTTCAAACATATTAACATACGTACTGACATACCACCCAAGATTTACTGATATAAAAATTGTAATTAAACTTTTAGAGTACTACTTGTGCACAATACACATTTCTTAATATTAAGCCTAAAATGTGTTTTAATATCACTGTTAATGAGTGATATTAAATAATCTTTAAATGCAAGATATTTAAAGTGTACCTGAGGAATACTTGCAATAGTTCCACTTAAGCATGATCAAATATACTTCAGTGCATTAAGTACAAAATTAGTTGCTCCAATTTATCAGACTTTAAGTATATCAGTTTAGTATACTAAAAAAGTACAATTGCAGGTTATTTTAATTAAGTACATTAATATGTAAATGTATTTGTAGAATATTTAGCATGAAATAAATGTATTTTAAATACATTTTAGTATTTTTACTAGGGTAGGACTTGCAGTCGATTTATATGTGCATGCATATATCAATATTTGATATTTATTTTATGATTACAAATTAAAATTGTGTTTGGTATGTGGAGAGTTGAAGTCAGGTACAGTGGTTCTTTTTTTTAATTTATTGATATTTGCTATAATTGTCGCAACCTTTATTAAGTTTCACTGCCTAATGTTATTCAACATTAAACGATTTTTCATGTTTTACTATTAATAATAAATATAAGCATATAAACATAATAATATATATGCTACCGTTCGAAAGTTACAATTTTTTATATTTAAAAAAAAGTCCCTTATGCTGTTCACCAAGGCTGCATTTATTCGATCAAAAATACAGTAAAACAGAAATATTGTAAAATATTTTGACAATTAAAAAATAACTATTTTTTTCTATTTGAATATATTTTAAAATAGAATTTATTCCTGTGAAAGCAAACCTGCATAAATAAATATTATTAATAATAAACATACATTTATTATTATTAAATATATCACTTATCAAATACATTATTGTTAACTTTTCAGGGCTAAAATAATTTCCAGCTAGCGGTATGCGATAATAACAAAAAAAAGTATATCTCAATATTTTCTGAAATTTTGTCGATAACAATAATTAGACAATGTTTTGTTGACTATGTTATTGTGGTGGTATTTTATTTAATAGGTATATTTGAAATGATTTTGGGGAAAAAAGAAAAAATATATTTTAAATATAAATGCATATCACTGCATGAGTGAGTCATTGAATCATTCATTCAACCAGTTCGTTCAAATGGCTGATTGATGCTTAGAGATGCAAAACAGTTCTGCTGTGGCTTTGTTTGAAACTATTTTTGTTGACAAAAAAAAGAGCAAAAACAGCTACTTGTGTCCAAAATGTAAGTCAAATAATATTAACTTCTTGTTTATTGGACTGTTTAATAAAATCAATATCACATTTGCAATTGTACTGGCATTTGGAGAAAAAAATGTACTCTTTGTGTGATATTAACTATATCAGATGATATAAATATAAAAGACACAAAAGTCATACCGGAGCATATTTTCCTCTTTGAATTTTAGGGGAATTCTGAATGTATTTTAATAGAGTGAATCACGTTTTGAAAGCATAAACTCTAAATGTGCTCGTGCAGAAGTCTAACCCACATCATGTAGTGTATGTGTGCACTCTCTGGATGTGTTTTTGTTTAATTTTTGCAATATACTCAATAATGTCAAATCGTATATAGTTTAAACAACAATTACAATATTATCATAGACTATATATATTGGACACCCCTATTTCCAGCCAAGCTGACATCACTCAAAAAGAGCCATGTTTCTGAGTTGGAATCAGTTACTACATTGTTTTCTTGGGACTAACATGGACACTGATGACTCGTGCAAAAAAACACAACCATGAATTAAGAAAGTAAAGAGGGTCCACTTTGATTTCATTGTGACTTCAGGCAGGTTAAGAGGCAGAGACCCTGCATGTACTGTGAGCTTTGTACAGCATCCAGCAGTGAGAGACGCTACAGAGGCCAAAGAGGGACACGTTTTCATGTCCCCTGCTGCAGTGCGAGGCGGATGACAGATGCATGTGCCATATGGTGAACAGGACGATACTGTCCCTCTAGTTTGTGACTATGTCTGAATGAATCAGATCAGAGGACTGCCCTGTTGCTGAGGTCACCAACATGCAAGGTCAAGGGGCTGATATGCAACACAAACCATCAGCATAAAGATGATAAAGGAACTGAGTCATTTCTCAGGGTGAGATGCTTATAAGACGAGCTGACGAAGCACTGCACAACAAAAGAGAGAAGAATTAGAATAGAAGAAAAGGCAGTTGTGAATTGGAACTCTGAGGTAAACTAGGAACCTAGGAATTACATTAAAGGAGATCTATTATGCCCCTTTTTGTAATATACTGTAAATCTCAGGTGTCCCCAGAATGCGTCTGTGAAGTTGCAGCTCAAAATACTCCACAGATCATTTATTACATCATTTTGAAAAAGCCTATTTTGAATGGAAGCAGAAACACACTGTTTTGGGGCATGTCTCTATAAATGGAAACAAGCCGCTGTTCCCCGCCCCCTTTCCAGAATAGAGTTCGTACCTCAGATACTCTGCCAAAAAAGGTGTTTGGTTTTAATTATCACGTCTATTGTACTGATATCGTTTTCTGAGCATACACATCTGAAGCACGCGCACAGAAAGCAGCTGTCACATGCCATGTGAGTACTAAACTAAGTTCTCTTTCATGTCACTTAAACTGTCAAATACACACAAGTTTATGTTAAAAACGCAACAGTTACAAAGTTACAAAAACAAAGCCTGGCCTACAAGTTGCAAAGAAGCAGTTGCAAAAGTATGAAAGTTGATGTTGCAGGTTGTTAGCATGTTTTAGCATGATTAGCTTGTTGCTTGCATTTTTACAGGCTGATTACAATGTTCTTAGCATGATTAGCATGTTACTAGCATGTTATTAGCATGATTAGCAAGTTAATTGCATGATTCTAGCATGAAAAGCAAGTTACTACCATGTTGTTACCATTATTAGCAAGTTACTAACATGTTTATAGCCTGATTAGCATGTTGCTAGCATGTTTTTAGCATGATTAACATGTTACTAGCATGTTTCTAACATAATTCGCATGTTACTAGCTTGTTGGTAGCATGTTGTTAATATAATTAGCATGATTAGCAAGTAACTAGCATGGTGCTAGCATGATTAGCCAGTTACTACCATGTTTCTAGCATGATTAGGTGAGTTACTAGCATGTTATTAGCATGATTAGCATATTACTAGCATGTTGTTAGCATGATTAACAAGTTAATAGCATGATTCTGGCATAAGTAAGTTACTAGCATGTTGTTAGCATTATTAGCAAGTTACTAGCATGTTTGTAGCCTGATTAGCATGTTGCTAGCATGTTTTTAACATGATTAACATTAGCATGTTAGTAGCCTGTTGGTAGCATGTTGTTAACATGATTAGCAAGTAACTAGCATGTTATTAGCATGATTTCCATGTCGATAGCATGTTTCAAGCGTGATTAGCAAGTAACTAGCATGTTGTTAACATTATTAGCATGTTGCTATCATGTTTCTAGCAATATTAACGTTACTAGTACGCTGTAATCATGATTAACAAGTTACTAGCATTTTGCTAGTATGATTAACAAGTTACTACCATGTTGTTAGCATGTCACTAACATGATTACTAGCAGTTAGCATGATTAATAGTTGTTAGCAAGTTCCTAGCATGTTTGTTGCTAGTGTGTTTCTAGCACAATTAACACGTTATGAGCATGTTGCTAGCATGATTAGCATGTTAATAGCATGTTGCTAACATGATTAACATGTTTAAACCAGCTAAAACCAGTTGATCCAGTAAAATACAGCTAAAACCAGCTAAAACCAGCCTAGGCTGGTTGTCTAGTCTTAGCTGGTTTAAGCTGAAAATAGCTTTAGGTTTAATTTTGGCTGGTCTTTTAGCAGGTCTCGCAGCATGTTCCTCTAAAAAGTGGCCAAAACCACTTTAAAACCAGCCTGGGAGACCGGACAAAGCACCTATTTAGCTTAGGCTGGTTTTAGCTGTTTTTTAAGTAGGGAGATGTTAAGCTTTGCATATACCATAGGTCTCTTTGTATAAAAGTTTTCACCCCCTCAATGAAAGTCTATGGGATTTTTGGTGGTTTTGATGGTCTGGTTTTCGAAAATCGTTTAGATCAGTTACAAAAGATATTACAACTAACTTCAGACCAGTCTGAAGGTCTAACCCGAGTTTGGTGGTTGTAGCTTTAAAGCTCTAGGAGGAGATACTGACTAAGATTTGGCTCAGAAGAAGAAGACGACAACTTAATAAGAACCCCTTACCACATCACAAGAGGAGCAAAATCTGACATGTTTTTTTTTCCTCACATGCTTGCAGAGAAAGGCTTACCAAAAACAAATTTACTGGGTTGTCCTTTTTCACATTTTCTGGGCTGGTAGATGCACTGGGGACCCGATTATAGCACAGAAAAAGTCAGATTTTCTGATGGCATAAAAGGTCTAGATTTATAACAACTGTGTAACTGAACAATCTCACAAAGCTGAGAGAAAAAAGCAAACTGTGAATGGATCATAAACTCCCTCCTGTGTCACTGAACAGGTTTCATTCTCCCATTAATGAGGAACTTCAACATCTCAGCCTTTCACCGCTGCTCTAAATGACACAAATCACTTCATTACCACATTCCTCTGTGAATCACTTAATGAATCAGATCATCGTTCTGCGACTGAGAAATGACATTTTCCACTGTAAAACCTCAGTGTCTCAGTGACACAGCTTTAGCTCGTCTTTCACAGATACGCCCTTCTCGCTCTCTGCTAGTGTTCATGTGGGATTCTGCCATTAGCAGATAATAGCTGTGCTTTTGCAGAGTCAGGTGTCTCTATCGACGGTGTGATGAGCTTATCAGTCAACATATATGCACAGGAAAAACCCTGTTAAATGAGCTGGGTTGTTTCCTTGCCTCAAACAATCACTATCAAGTTTACAGTTTCATCTACAGCTCCAAAACCAAAGTAAAGATGCAGCAAAGAGACTATAGAAACTGTGGCCTAACCATTTTTTTCTTCAGTGCGGAAGTAAGCCTATGGGTGAGACTTCCGGTTCATTATCCACTATAGAGAAATAACGAGAAGAATAACAACGTGCAGTAAATGGTAAAACTGTTTGCACTACAAACCAGTGTGTTCATAATTATGATAATACATTAAAATCACTTGGTAAGATGGCAATATCAAGCAGCAAAACGAGCTGTTTTGCACAGCTAAAAATAGCTGGATGTGGATGAGACTGGAAGCCAGACCCATAAAATTTACAATCCTTTTAATAGCTAATATACAACATGATGATGGACTTTGGTTTGTTTAATGCATGAATCCATTATACTTACACTTGTAGTATTCTCTCCTCCTGGTTCAATCATGTATGTGTGGTTCCCATCGAAGAACATCCCACTAGAGAGAAAGAAAACGAGAGATGTTGATGCATAATTAGTTATACAGTTTAGTAGTCATTATATTAGTTTACATTCACATTTAAATTGTCATTTTGCTAACTAAAATGCTAGTTTGACTTATTTTTGTAAAGTTTAAAAAACACTGACATTTGGAGGTTTATACGGTTGAGGTCAAAAGTTTACATCCCCCTTTTAGAATCATTAAAAATGTTAATTATTTGACCAACATAAGAAGGATCATACAAAAGGTATTTTATTGTTTATTTAGTACTGACCTGAATAAGATATTTCACATAAAAAAGTTTACATGTAGTCCACAAGAGAAAATAATAGTTGATTTTATAAAAAATGACCCAGGTCAAAAGTTTACATCCCCTTGATTCTTAATACTACGCTCTTACTTGAATGATCCACAGCTGTTTTTTTGTTTAGTGATAGTTGTTCATGAGTCCCTTGTTTGTCCTGAACAGTTAAACTGCCTGCTGTTCTTCAGAAAAATCCTTCAGGTTCCACAAATTGGTTTTTCAGCATTTTTGTGTATTTGAACCCTTTCCAACAATGACTGTATGATTTTAAAATCCATCTTTTCACATTGAGGACAACTGAGGGACTCATATGCAACTATTACAGAAGGTTCAAACACTCATTGATGCTCCAGAAGGAAAAACGATGCATTAGGAGCCGGGGGTGAAAACTTTTGAACGGAATGGAGATGTGTACATTTTTCTTATTTTGCCTGCATATCATATATTTTCATTTAGTACTGCTGCCCTTCAGAGGCTACAGAAGGTACTTACATGTTTCCCGGAAGACAAAGTAAATTAAATTTACCCTCATTTTAAAACTTTTGACCTCAACTGTATCTGCCTTACGGACAATGACTATGATGAAATGAAAGGCTCAAGTTCTTCAATTCAAAATTCTTGCTCAATTCTGCACAGTATATATTGTATACTGCCTACCAATTAAAAAAACATGAAATAATCAATTTTATGCTACATTGTTGCACATAAACCTCATCATGCTGCATGATTAATTCAGTGAGGGGCTTTCAGTTATCATGTTGTATAAAAAGTGGTTACTATGCAATTTAGCGCACAAATGTTTAGCATACAGTAATGAGATTCATCCATCTAGATGTTTCCATGCTGACTCTCCAAATGCAGGTAATTCTTACACTTGTTATGTACCAATATAATACTTAATAAGTGAATAATGAGGCATAGTGGAGACTGCGTATGTGTGTGTGTTTATGTGTGTGTCCAGGCGTCTCTTTTAGCCTTGAGACATGCAGAGAGAGGATATCATTCTCTGCTCTGATGGAGTTTATCTATTAGATCAATCAGTCTGTGACTCTCAGAGCGCCTCCAGACGGTGCCGAGACACTCAAGGTGACTTCTGAAAGCATTAGGAGGATGATACAATGCCCTTTAGCCTGCCTACATTCATAAATACAGAGCGCCCTCTCACACATGAATGAAGCATGAAAGAATTTTCAATGGAAAATCAGAAAATGAAAGTTCATCGAGATACTGTTTTTGACACAGACAAACAGATAGACAGATAGATAGATAGATAGATAGATAGATTTCAATACATCACGCTGCTTGCGTCTGGTGTACACATAATGTAAAGGATCTTAAAGCCGAGTTTGTATAATAACAGAACAGCCAATTTAACTACATCACTAATGGCTTTAGGTCAATGATCTGCAAGAGGTAAAATAGCTCTCAGTCGATAAGGGTGTTTAAAAGTGTCTGCTGTAGGCTGTCATCAGCAGCCCGTGACTGTTTTCAGAACGTAACGCTGTTTGTCTGACCCGTAATATGACATTAAGACAAATCACCGTAAATCTGCAGTCTCAGCAGAACCACTCCCTCCCTCTCATACATATACACACTGTTCTCGACGCACACAAGCAATAGTATAATTTCCTCTCAGTATTATCACCTCTCCTATATATCACACTTTATATACTTATATATTTTACCACAGTTCAGTTTTTTGGGGGAAAATAAATACTTTTTTAATAGATTCCTATTACAAATAAATGCTGTTCTTTTAAACTTCCTATTCAAAATAATATCACAGTTTTCACATAAATATTAAGCAGCACAACTGTTTTCAACACGGACAATAATAAATGTTTCTTGAGTAGCAAATCAGCATATTAGAATGATTTCTGAAAGATCATGTGACTGGAGCAATGAGGCTGAAAATTCAGCTTTGCATCACAGAAATAAATTACATTTTAAAATATATTAAAATATAAAACAGTTATTTAAAATTGCAATAATATTTCAAAGTATTACTATTTTTACTGTATTTTTGATCAAATAAATACAGCCCTGACAGCATATGAGATATCTCAAGTAATTAAAGACTTAATAACCCATTAAGTTACACATTAAGCTGCAATATTGTTTATTGCAAAGAACCAACCTGGCTTTTAAGTGTACATTTTCTTTTAAACTCAAGTGCATAATTATAAATAATAAAAACAAATTAAAAAAAAAAAAAAATTAACATAGACCAGTTCCAGTATTGATTTTCACAAATTTATTTTGTATTTTTGTTTTTTTTAAATAATTTAATTACATTTCATCATATATTCATTAGGATAAATTTTACAAAAATTTTACTAAAATGACATCTTATTTGATAAACTAATACTGAAATGTTATATATTAAAGGAGAAGTTTATATATACCTATATAAATATTTTCATAAAAATAATACAATTTATATACTTTTCAATGTCAAATGCTCGTCTTGTCTTTCTCTGCCTGAACTGTTTTTTTCTAGTCCATAACAGTTAGGGTATGTCGAAAAACTCCCATCTACTGTTCTCCCTCAACTTCAAAATCGTCCTATATTGCTGTTTTACCTTTTTTGTTAAGGGTGTTTGATTTTTTTTGCATGTTCATGTTGCAAAGACTGTGTCTGTACTTCTGCAGTGATGTAGGATGATTTTGAAATGATTTTTGAAGTTAAGGGAGAAAATACGATTGGAGTTTTTCGACATACCCTAACTGTCTTGAACCAGAATACACAGAGTTCAGGGAGAGCAAGACAAGAGGAGCGTTTGAGATTAAAAAGTATTTAAATTGTAATTTTTTAATAAAAATAACCGATTGTTTCGCTAGATAAGACCCTTCTTCCTCGGCTGGGGTCGTTTACAACCGCTTTGGGATCGTCTGAAGCCGCATTTAAACTGCATTTTTGAAATTCAAACTCTGGGCACCATATCAGTCCATTATATGGAGAAAAATGCTGAAATGTTTTCCTCAAAAAACATAATTTCTTTACAACTGAAGAAAGAAAGACATGAACATCTTGGATGACAAGGGGGTGAGTATTATATGTGAATCTTTGTTTAGGAAGTGGACTTCTCCTTTAATGTAACATATCAACATTTTTTATAAAATATATGTGAACAGTGTCCTGAATTAATAACATTACAATCAGTGTTGGGGAAAGTTACTTTTAAAAGTAATGCATTATAATATTGAGTTACTCTTTATGGAAAGTAATGCGTTACGTTACTTTTGCGTTATATTTTTAGCAGCTGTAATGCTCAGGCTGTCTCTGAACCTCACTCCAAATTTCTCTCAACATGGGGATTGGAGAGATGAATAAATCAATGAATAAATGGGAAAACAAAGTAACTGGCGTCACTTATTTAAAAAAAAAAAAATCACAAATTTTTTTTTAAAGTAATGCGTTACTTTAATAGTTACTTGAAAAAAACCTTGAAAACCTGTAAGACCTTCGTTCATCTACCGAGTTATTGAATAAAGACGTATTTTTGTTTTCTTTGCGCACAGAAAGTATTCTCATAACTTCATAAAATTACGACTGAACCACTGATCTCACATGGACTATTTTAATGATGTCTTTACTGCCTTTCTGGGCCTTGAACATGCTAGTTGCATTGCTGTCTATGCAGGGTCAGAAAAAATATCTTAATTGTGTTCCAAAGATGAATGAAGGTCTTACAGGTTTGGAACAACATGAGGGTGAGTAATTAAGGACAGGATTTTCATTTTTCGGTGAACTAACCCTTTAATTTCCTCCTACATCTGTGCAGATGTGATTCTTTGATAATGAAAATTTAGGCTGTAAAAGTTCAAGCGTGATGACTATGAACGTAAAGAGCGCTCTATTTCTGAGCTACATCTGACCTGACTCTGTGCATTCACATACAGAGAGAGAGACAGAGAGAGAGAGATGGATCTGACCTGACTCCTTCTCACACTAAAAATACAGACGGAAGGAACTGAGCTATCCCAGAGGGCCACGCAGAGAGGCGGTGTGTGCGTAGAGCTCTATAGAGACTAACTCAATTCTCCTCAGGCGCATGAGCGACTCAGGAACACAGCTAGGTTTACTTTAGCTATGCAGAGAATACAGCAGGCAGCCAATAATACAAACGTAAATCTTACAAACACAACAAATATTACATTTTCCGCTTGCAGTAGTGGATCAAAAGGCCAGACGTGATGCAATGAGCATTACAGCAACAGTAAAGGGAAGAAGGACAGAAACACACACACATACAGACACAAAGACGCTGAGAGCATCAGTGTGTGATATGAGAGAGGGATAATAGCATGCTGTAATTATACAGCTCTAATTGTTGAATGGGATAATCGCAGCTTTGGCCTGCTAACATGTGTTTATTTATGAATGTGTCTTGGAAAGAGACAGACCATTCTGTGGGCTACTGTAAGTAAACAGCATGCAGTCAAAACTAAAGCATGTCACGTTGCTTTTGTAAACCGGTGCGTGTTTGCGTGTTCATTCAGACGTGTGTCACACTTACTGTAATCCATGGCAAGTTGAAAGTGCCACATATGACTTCGGAATATCACGTACTTTCCCATGGTAGTAGCAATGTTCTCCACCCTGCAGGGATAAACAAACAATAATCATAAACAGCATGGCTTTGATCATTGGTCATCCAATCAGAATTCAGCAAGTAAATTCAGAAGAACCATCCTTTTTATGACAATAGATTTATTGTTTTGTTTTTAGCTCAAGTGCTGCATAATATGAAGCAGCTGTTGCTGAATTTGTTATTCATCTGTTTTGCATAATCATGACATGCTTCTGTCAATTTCCAAAAAGAGAGAAAATAATCAAATGAGACAAGGTACATTTTATTTTAAGAGTTATACTTATGACTTTCCAGCAAAAATAACTATACAACACCAGTCAAAAGTTTTTGAACAATAAGATTTTTAATGTTTTTTTTAAATACGTGTCTTCTGCTCACAAAGCCTGCATTTATTTGATCCAAAGTACAGCAAAAACAGTAACATTTTAAAATATTTTTACTATTTAAATAAAATATTTTTTATTTGAATATATTTTAAAATGTAATTCATTTTTGTGATTTCAAAGCTGAATTTTTAGCATCATTACTCCAGTCACATGATCCTGCAGAAATGATTAGAATATTCTGATTTGGTGGTCAACAAACATTTATTATTATTATTATTATTATTATTATTAATATTAATATTTAAAACTAAAAATATTATCAGTATTTATCAATATTCACATACATTTTTTCAGGATTATTTGATGAATAAAAAGATCCAACAAGCTGTAAGATTATACACTATTCAAAAGCTTGAAAGTTTGGAGTCAAGTTTGTTATTTGTTTTTTTTTGTTTTTTGTTTTTTTTTGGGGGTTAAATTGATAAAGGCATTTATAATGTTACAAAATATTTCTATTTCAGGTAAATGCTGTTCTTCTGAACTTTCTGTTCATCAAGGAAACCTGAAAAAATTCTACTCAGCTGTTTTCAACATAATAATAATAAATGTTAATAAATGTTTTTTTTTTGAGCAGCATATTAGAACATTAGAATGATTTCTGAAGGATCAGGTGACTGGAGTAATGATGCTAAAAATTTGGCTTTGAAATGAATAAATTACATTTTTAAATATATTCAAATAGAAAACAGTTATTTTAAATAGTAAAAATATTTCAAAATTTTACTGTTTTACTACTTTGGATCAAATAAATACAAGATTGGCTTGAGAGTGAGTAAATCATGGAGTAATTTTCATTTTTGGGTGAACTATCCCTTTAACATTAACATTTGAACTTATATAAAAACGATATCAGCAATAAGACAAGATCATGGATATTTGTATTTTATGTTGACATTAAATGACTGAATTCTGCATGTGTGTGGGTCAACATTTATACTGTCCACTTTTGTTTGTACCGAAGTGATAAGAAGACTTGTAAGAGCATTCCTGAGTGTGTATGTTTTTTATGAAATGTTTTTAGTGTAAGTGCTTGACTGCCATTAGGGCTGCAGGTTTTCTCTTCCTGCTTTTTCTCAGAGGACTGAAGCTACAGCATTTACCAGCAGATCAATTTCATTTCATCCCTCTCTCTTTCTCACTCTCTGCACTGGACAAAAAGCTTCATACGCTGGATTTTATCCATTCCTTTGCTGCCCTCTTTCCTCTAGCTCGTTCTGGAGCATTTCTGCCTCTTTTTTTCCACATGTAGTACTTTCTGTCCTCAAGAGTTCTCAGCTAATCAAGAGCCGAGGGCAGTCTCTAACACACACACAAACACAGACATTCCTGAAGAGTGCAGTTGTTGTAGAGACAGCCACTTTCAGACTAATGACCCAGCATGCATTAGTGCCTAGAATCACAGAGAGACAGGCCGTGTCCAAAATCTAAAAAATGCTGCCTTCTCATGCAGCATACAAAGGTAAGAAGATATAAAAAGGATGTGAATTTGAGATCATCTTTAACATAATAAGATGCCTAAAATTATATAAAATACATTGTAATTTTTTTTTAGAAAGAAATGTATACTTTTGTTCCACCAGGACACAATATAGAATATTTAATTTTATTTTCTATACAATTTATTTTAAACTTGTGCAAAAATTAGCTAAATGTTTTCTTAAACTTATTCATAAAGTCATATTTTTATATTTCATATATATTTTTTATATTTAATTAAAAATATGTAAATCTTCAGTAGATGAAAATATAACAGAAACGATATAAAGAATTATTATTTTAAATTTTTTTTACATTTTTTATAGATAACATTTCTCTGAGATGTTTATATTCAAGAAACAATAATCTAAAATCTAATGCTAATTTTAAATAATAAACCTACTGTTCCCTTAACTTGTGATTTACTTAATTATGACATCAGCTACATAGTATATTTTAAAACAAATTAATAAAACCAATTATTTTATGCTTTTGTGGTCAAACCCCTCACAAAATCCCAAGATGTCCTCTTTTAGATCCACCAAGATATGATCTCAGATAAATAAGATAGTGTTTTTGTATTATTCATATCATCTCTTTGTATTTATTCAATTTGTAGTTAAACTACAACTACAACTGCAACTACTCATTGCATCAAGAGACTGTTCACCATTGCAGTAGGGAGACAAAGCTAAATATATCTGTGTTTCTGCTCTAGAATCCCTTTAGTGACTCTCTCTTCATCCTCTGCTTCTTCATCCATCCCTTTATTATTCCCTCCATCCTCATAGAACCCACCGCTCTATTTTTTCATTCATCCATAAAAGCAAAACAGCGTCTAAAGAGCCCTTGTAGCCTTACATGCACAATGTGTCCTCAGGCTTTATAGGCTGGGTTGTGGGCGTGAGGCCTCTGTGGATCTAAATGTCTTCACTGAAGACTTCATAAGAATCAAACTCAGAACAAAAACAAAAAGGGGCCATATCAAAGTTAAATCATAGGATATGGGCCCTTTAGTTTCTAAAGAATAATAGAGAACCCGGACACGACCACTATGCCTAATCTTATATAAAACACACACCTTGACATAGTGATGGTGTTCAACATGGAGCACACAAATAGGACACTGTATCCCTGCTCCTGTGTGAGTGTGTGACAGGAACAATCTGCCATTGGGCTAAAACAAGCAAACACCTTCTGCTCTGGGTGTGATGTGTCCCATCTGAACACAGACGTGCCTCAGTACGCTGACAGAATGAAGCTGAGAGTCCCAGAGTGGCTCAAAGACACAGATCTGATCAGACTATAGTCATCGTCCCAGAGTGAAACACAGGGTCATAGAGTGGAAAGAAGAGGGTCAGGGCAATTGCATGAAGTACTGTAACATAAAAACATACTCTAAGTGGAAAAACCTCTGGTTATGTGCTACCAACCTAATTTGTGTGGGAATTTTTAATCTCCAGAAAACAACCACCACACAGCAGTTTTGTTGGTTGTATATGCTTTTTAAAGCAAATATTTAGTGGCTTAATCATTAGGTAAAGGTATAAGATATTTCTGGTCTAAAGCAAATATTTATTTTATATTGGAAAGAGAATTTACACTCACTTTGTTGACAACTGACTTCCCCTCCTCAGATATGTGCCTCTCAATGTAATTTGATGATAGAAGGTCACTGCAAAAAAAGAGCAAAAACACAGTTAGTAAAAGTTTTTATATTTTCACTAAAATTGTTTAGTGAATTCGCTGAATTCTATTTGGTTAATATTATTATACTAATACTAATTTTATTCTGAAACTTATTTAAAATGTAAAAAATTCAAACAAAAAAAACTTGATTGCATTTCCTAAATAAATAGCAGTGCTTGCAAAGCATCAAAACAATAAAAGTGTCACATAAATTTAGATTTTAGGTATATCTTACACAGTTAAGGTCAAAAGTTTACTTTCACTATGCAGAACCTGCAAAACGTTAATTATTTTACCAAAATAAGAGGGATCATACAAAATGGATGCTATTTTTTATTTAGTATTGACCTGAATAAGATATTTCTCATAAAAGACGTTTACATATAGCAAGAGAAAATAATAGTTGAATTTATAAATATTACCCCGTTCAAAAGTTTACATACAGTTGATTCTTAATACTGTGTTGCTACCTGAATGATCCACAGCTGTGTTTTTTTTTTTGTTCAGTAATAGTTATTCATGAGTCCCTTGTTTGTCCTGAACAGTTAAACAGCCCGCTGTTCAGAAAAAGAATCAGAAAAATCCTTCAGGTCCCACAAATTCTTTGGTTTTTCAGCATTTTTGTGTGTTTGTACCATTTCCAACAATGACTGCAAGATTTTAAAATCCATCTTTTCACACCGAGGACAACTGAGGGACTCATACGCAACTATTACAGAAGGTTCAAACGCTCACTAATGCTCCAGAAGGAAAAATGATCCATTAAAAGCCAGGGGGTGTAAACTTTTGAACAGAATTGAGATGTGCACATTTTTCTTATGTTGCCTAAATATCATATTTTTGTCATTTAGTACTGCCCTTCAGAAGCTACAGGAGATACTTACATGTTTCCCAGAAAACAAAGTAAGTTAAATTTACCCTGATCTTCAAATTCCAAATGTTTTCACCCCTTGCTGTTAATGCATTGTGTTTCTTTCTGGAGCATCAGTGAGCGTTCAAACCTTCTGTAATAGTTGCATATGAGACCCTCAGTTGTCCTCAGTGGGAAAAGATGGATCTCAAAATCACACAGTCATTTTTGGAAATGATTCAAATACACGAAAATGCTGAAAAACCAAAGAATTTGAGGGACCTGAATGATTTTTCTGAAGAACAGCAGGCAGTTTAACTGTTCAGGATCAATTTAACTGTTGCGGATCATTCAGGTAGCAACACAGTATTAAGTATCAAGTATGTAAACTTTTGAATGGGGTAATTTTTATAAATTCAACTATTTTTTCTTGTGGACTATATGTAAATGTCTTTTATGTGAAATACTTATTCAGGTCAGTACTAAATAAAAATAACATGCATTTTGTATGACCCCGCTTATTTTGGTAAAATAACATTTTGCAGACTCTGCGAGGTGTATGTAAACTTTTGACCTCAACCTTATATCAAACAGATGTGTTGTACATATATTATAAGCTGAAGCTTAAAAAAACTTGTTGTTTATTAAAGAAAAATAGACTGCTGAATATCAGCATTGTAAATATGATTCATCATCCTCCCAAACGCTTCACTCCTGGTGATCCTGGCATCACACATTTAATGAGCAGATCAAATCTACACTCATGTCACTCATGTATGCTGCTTATCTAACAGAGGACTGAATTGGAACAGAATCTGGAATGGAATCTGTGTTCCAACTCTGAGAGTCATGAGCACAGTTAACCTGCGGAGAGATCCACGACTGATTTCATACATCACAACTCACACTAAGTTGTATTCAAGGACACTTCAGTGTGTGTGGCAAAGCCACGCTAAAGAAGGAGTTCACAAACTGGGGCAAAGGATTCAATGGGAAAGCATACTGTACCCCTGGAGGATGATACTGAGCGACTGCAGCATGTAAATAAAACCGAACTATATGAGCCAAATGATACAACTGTAATAATCACAAAATGGCAATGCAGCGAAAAACACACCGAGCGCAGGAGGAGAGACGGGTGAAAGTGTCTCGCAGCGGGAGCTCTGACTGTGAGATCAGTTACCGTGAGCTCAATCACAGCGTGACATCAACCAGCCTTTAAAGACAGAAACACACATCTTCAACAGCAGTTCACTAAACTAGGTGATTAGCAGGGTATTTATGGAGCTGCAGTGCTGTAATGGGCAACACAAAAAGAGTTTGTGTTTAGAGATTCACTCTGTGGTAAATGCAAATGCACATCAAATAACTGTGACTGTGAGACAGAAATCAAAACAAGGACTAATAGAGGACAGGACAAAGCCAGTAGACAGAGACAAAATGACAGAGTATTGAGAGAGAATCAAAACAAGAGGAGAAGAAGATAAGGAGGGAGTGATAAAGTGGGATGTCAGAGGAAAGAAACATTGTGATTGATGATAAGAGCTGCCTTTGCATGCACACACACACACACACACACACCTAAAATCATATACAGTTGCTACTTCTCGGACTCATCAAGTCCCCTTCCCTGTGGTGACAATGGTGGGTAAACTGAGAAAAAATTGCTGACAATAATCTTTTCATACTGGAACTGCATTTTGTATTAATAAAATAAAATAAAATAAAACAAGACAAAATAATTAAATCAAGTAAAATAAATTAAAATAAGATAAACAAAATAAAATATATAAAATTAAAAAAAAAAAAAGCTAAATAAAATAAATTAACAAAATCTAAAATAAAATAAGACAAAATAAAGTAAAATAAAATTAAAATAAAATAAGACAAAATAAAGTAAAAACAACAAAATGAATAATAAAATAAGACAAAATAAAGTAAAATAAAATAAGATACAATAAAATCTAAAACAAAATAAGACAAAATAAAAGTAAAATAAAACAAGATAAAATAAACTAAAAAAAAATAACAAGACAAGATAAAATAAAATAAAAAATAAATAGAATATGAAATAAAATAAGACAAAATAAACTAAAATAAAGAAGTAAAATAATAAGACAAGATAAAATAAAATAAAAAAATAAATAAAATATATAATAAAATAAGACAAAATAAAGTAAAATAAAACAAAATAAGACAAGATAAAATAAAATAAAGCAAATTAAATAAAATATAAAATAAGACAAGATAAAATCAAATAATAAAATAAAAAAAATAAGACGAGATAAAATAAAATAATGCTTTGTTATTTATTGTTATTGAACATATTTGAGGCAAACAGAATGAGTCATTATGTCACTTCCAACATCATAAACACGATGAGTCAGTCTCTCTCTTTGTTAACGTGCATCTGCCACTGTGCTTTTGCTCCTTGTATTTTTATTTTGGTGATGTTACATGTGTGTCATTAAATTAAGTTTAATATAATATTATTTATTAAATACAGAAAAATTATAAGTAAATATAAGTTTAATTATAATATTATTTATTAAATACAGAAAAATTATAAGTAAATATACCAACTTTTTATAGTAAAAATATTAAATATTTGAAAATTCTAAAATGTGTGTGTATACATACATACATTATACATATATATAATCTACTGTTATATATTTACAATTTCTCAGTTTTCTTCATATAACACTTATATACCTTTTAGAATGTCCTAATATTTTTTCTATTAAAAAACCTTTTATTATATTTATTCACATATTTCCACTTTTAAGATATTCAAAGTATATTTTGTAGCATGCAGGGGACCTTTGGGGATCTCAGTTACCAGAAAAATCAAATACCTGTCAAGCACTCGTACTGTCCGAGTCAAAGCAGAGGTGGAAAGCTGCATTATATTGTGCTTTGTGAAATGCAAAGGTAAAGGCTGATAACAGATTTCTGCTTTAATTGCTTTGAGATTTGAATAATTTATAAGGAAAGCCCCACAATTCCCCATCCCATTCCAATTCATCCCTCTTTACACACACACACACCCTGCCCTACAAACACTTTAATATGGCGCTGTCACATGACTACAAAATGGCTCTCATTTCTCATGTAAAGCTTAATGGACTGGTCCATTGTATGAGACAGACAGAGGGAGAGAGCGAGACATGCTAATTAAAGAAGAGAGGGAAAACCAGAGGAATAGAAATAAAAGGGTTTACAGAAAAGAGAACAGACTGTGTGTGAAGTAGTGCTGTATTATCTGTGTATGTGTGTGTGTGAGGTGAAGAGGTTTTGTTACAGAGATCTTCTCTGTCCCAAAACCTAGTGAGCTGCCTACCTGGACAGCATTTTAAAGCATCATGCCATAATTCAAACCAGCTTTTAAGACAGCACTGCATGTGTCCAAACACAGATATCACAGGATGCATAGCTCAAAAATGGACTGCTTTACAATGCACTTGTGTATGCTTACGTTTTATGTTTATATGCGTATCATTAACAACATGCTAATGTCAAAAACGTGAGCTTTTGTTATGCTCTCCCCACCTTGGTTACAGTTGCTCACTTAGAAAAAACTTTACAGACTTTACCAGCTCAAACCAGCTTCCACGCTTCAAAACATAAGGTATGTTTTGGAGCATGGCAGCTGGTTAAAGCTGGTCCTTAGTTGGTCCTGAGCTGGTTTTAAGATGGTTATGAGCTGGAGCTAGTTGCTTAGGACCAGCTTAGGACCAGCACATGACCATCTTAAACCAGCTCATAATCATCTTATCATCAGCTCAGGACTAGCTTATACCAGCTTAAACCAGCTGCCATGCTTCAAAACATAACTAACCAGGTATTTTTGGAGCATGGCAGCTGGGTTAAGCTGGACTTTAGTTGGTCCTGAGCTGATTTTAAGATGGTTATAAGCTGGTCATATATATAAACCAGCTCATGACCAGCATATGCTGGTTAGGTATGTTTTGCAGCATGACAGCTGGTTTAAGATGGTCCTTAGTTGGTCCTAAACTGGTTTAAGCTGGTCCTGAGCTGGTTATTAGATGGTTATGTGCTGGTTCTGAGCAGGGACCATCTTAAACCAGCTTAAAACCAGCTTAAACCAGCTCAAACCAGCTGCATGCTTCAAAACATAACCAAGCATATGCTGATTAGGTATGTTTTGGAGCATGACAACTAGTTTAAGCTGGTCCCTAGTTGGTCCTGAGCTGGTCCTGAGCAGGGACCAGCTTAAAACAGCTTATAACCAGCTCAGGACCAGCTTAAACCAGCATCTGACCAACCAGTTTAAATCAGCTGCCATGCTTCAAAACATAACTAACCAGAACAGGTATTTTTTTGAGCATGGCATCTGGTTTAAGCTGGTTCTTAGTTGGTCCTGAGCTGGTTTATAAGCTGGTTATGAGCTGGTCCTGAGCAGGAGCTAGTTGCTTAGGACCAGCTCATGACCAACTAAGGACCAGCTGCCATGCTTCAAAAACATAACTAACCATCTGGTTAGGTATGTTTTTGAACATGGAAGATGGTTTAAGCTGGTCCTTAGCTGGTCCTGAGCTGGTCCTGAGCTGGTCCTGAGCTGGTTAAGGCTGGACCTGAGCGGGTCATAACCAGCCTATAACCAGCTCAGGACCAGCTCAAACCAGCTGCCATGCTTCAAAACATACCTACACAGCATATTCTGTTTTTTCCCTCAGCTAGGAAAAAATCAAATTAATAAAAAGTCAAAGTAAAGATATTTATATTGTTACAAAAGACATTAAAATGGTACAACCCCCAACCTTGGAACAGCAGGTTTTATATTTGCAAACAATATCATAAATGCAAATGTATTAGGCAGGTTGATGTTTTTTTCTGTCTCATGCATATGCACATATGCAACATCTTTGAAGATTATGGAGTGTGTAAGTCTGGTTCTAGACTCTGGAGACCAGCCGAAGAACATTTCCCGTGAGGACAGGACACCATCCAGCACAGCTGGAGACCCCAGTCTCTGATCTAATTAGCACTTGAACACATACAAGTTCACTTTTTACACGACACGCTTCATACAAATGTAAACAAATGTTAGGAGTAGACATAGTGTGTTGTTTTTACCATTTATACTCCATGGAAATAGAGAAACTTGCTCAATTCTGATTTGTGCTGTGATTTATGCGTTTTGAGATTAAGACAGTGACTCAAAATCCCAATAGAGACTCATGCCTGTTCAGGTTCACAGACAAAAACAACTACATTAGACCGAAGTAAATGCTAGTGTAAGGTATCTAAAGTGTATTGAGATATTAAGACATCAACATGATGTTGAAGTATTGTGTGAGAGCATTTGTGAATGTGTGTGTGTTTGGAAAAGCTGAAGTCAGTATTGTAAAGTGTGCTGAGCACTTCAGCTCTTTTGTGCTTTTGCTGTCCAGGAGTTTTTAAACCTGCAGCTCTGCTCATGTTCCCAAAGAGACAAAACTGCCACCTCAGCAAACAAAAGACCTGCGAGCAGCCTTATCCACACACGCATTCACAGTACCAACAAATAATCACTACAATTAAATTAAATGTGCACAATAGGAAGAATCAGCAAAATGTAACCATAAAACATGCATGAACACACACACACACACACACAGGGGAAGGTCTTCACAATGTAGACAGGTTCGGTGTATTTCACAGAGAGACCCTTCCCCCCCATAAGAATACACATTCTGAGGGGAGCAGGTGCAGTCGTTCTCATTGTGAACATGTGTGTGTTTCACCAGCTCCTCCCACTGAGCTTGTTAATATCAAATATACTCGTTATTTACACCGATCTGCCTTCACAATCAAATCCCCCCAATAACTCACAATCTCAACACGATCTAACCAGGCTTTCTACACCTTTACATTTCTTGTCTTGTCATTCATATATATATAGCATGGGTATATCTGTAGCAATAGCCAAAATACATTGTATGGGTCAAATCTTTTATGCATAAAAATCATTAGGATATTAAGTAAAGATCATGTTCCATGAAGATATTTTGTAAATTTTGTACTTTAAATATATTAAAACCTAATTTTCGATTAGTAATACGCATTCCTAAGAACTTCATTTGGATAAGTTTAAAGGCAATTTTCTCAATATTTTGATTTTTTTGAACCCTTAGATTCCAGATTTTCAAATAGTTGTATCTTGGCCATATATTGTCCTATCCTAATAAACCATACATCAATGGAAAGTTTATTTATTCTGCTTTCAGGTGATATATAAATCTCAATTTCACAAAATGGACCCTTATGACCGGTTTTGTGGTCCAGGGTCACATTTATATATTAGGGCTGGATTTTGACACAAATTGCACAATTTATTTTGATTTCTATTCACAAGCTTGCAATTTGATTTGATTCTAATTTTGATTTGATTCGATATTGATTATTTTGGATATACGTCAGGTACAGTACATGGCAAATTTTTTCAAGGAAAAAAAAAACTCAAATAATGCTGTAAAATATACATTAATGAGTCCATTGGTACTACATTACTATAATATTGAAGGTTAAAATGAACTGATTTGTATACAAACCCTTAAATTACACTCAATTAAGTTTTTATAAATAATAAAACTGTAATATGAACTTTACAATTACATAATTATTTTTCAGTTTGTTTTTTTTAATATAAATATTTAAATGGTGGCTGTCATAAAAACTTTACAGATTTATTAAAGTGTAAATTAAATACTGAAGAACAGTAAAAATTATAATGAATATGTTATATGGTGCATATATTTAGTAAAATGCTTTTCTCTACAATTCACTTTTCTAACTGACTAACAAGTTCATGTTTTTTCTGAGGTAAATGTGATGTTATGTGACATTGTTTACAAGCTGTTATATTTACATCTTTCTGCAGTTGAAACACTGATTAAGCGATTACATGAGAGGATATGGATTTCAAGTTATACTCTTTCTTTTAACATACCTTTGGATATTCATTCATGTTTATTTTGTGCTGAAACTGGTATTAAAGCAGGGGAGACAATCAGTTCATGTGCCACTTCTCTTTAACTAAGCTGCAACAGTGATCTGTCACTCCACATCAAACAGCGACAAAACGGCATTTGTTTAAATACTGTAATAAAATGGACAGGATTTGAAATCTGAGATTTTGTTTCATATCAAAGTAACAAAGCACAAAGCTTATTATGATTTATTGGATGGGAGGTGCGTTACAATATTCCATTCATTAACTAAAAACCGGCTAGACTAATTGATTCTTGGGATTTAAAAATCAGTATTGTTTCATAAAAATGAGAATCGGTTAAAATCATGTCACATGAACCTTCAGAAATCATCCTTATATGCTGATTTGTTGCTCAACAAATGTTTCTTATTATTATCAATACTGAAAACTGTTGTGCTGATTTTTATGGAAATAAGTCAGTTTTTTTCATCAATTTAATGCACTCGAATAATGTGAAAAAATATAAAAAGCCTTTATTCACATGGCTTTAAAGTTTTAAAAACAACACATTTGTGCACCATCGCATTGCGGCTAACCTTTAAACCTTATAAACACACTCAGAGTTCATTTAAGCAATCAGTTCATCACATGACATAGTCACCTGAACAGGTATCAAAGCAACAACGACAGGATTACTAATCATAATTATAATCATCCCAAATACATCAAATTGTAAATTTACACCCTGATGAAGGTGAGTTAGCCGCAGTGCATCGGTGCACAAATGTGTTGTTTTTAAAGCCATGTGAATAAAGGCTTTTTATATTTTTTCACATTATTCGAGTGCCTTGGACTTACAAGTATTTTGATGTTACAAAAGAATCCCGCACCCAAAGAGCAGCGATTTATGGATTTTTACACCCACGCAGCAGTTTTTTTGCATTTTTGTATGTATAGTGCAACAGTTCTGTTAGTACACTGAAGCACAGCAAGCTGTCAGTACATTAAAACCCTTTTCTAAGAAGCTGCATCTCTAAATTCATCCCCTTTTATTCTGAAAAATACTGATGCCAAAAACTCACTAACCAACAAATCCATAAAGAAAGTTTTACGTTACATAAACATAATTTAAACAACACAACAAAACATTTTCACACTGGCAGTTTTCGGTTTTGTTCTCACACCTTCATTACACCATTAGTTAATAAAGCAAGAAACAACACAAGGAAGATCACTAAAAATAAATGTGCCACAACATGCCACAGCAGAACAAACCAGTTTAGCCTAATGATCAAATGTTGCATTTGCAACACCGCAAGAGAGAATAGATAATACATTCACACTAATGAACAATCATCTATGTAAATGTAGTCCATGTTTATGACAGACATGTTTGGCAGAACGTCTCAGACCTGCTTCTGAAAATATCTTGCGTCACAGTACGTGTGAAGTCTATGAGCAAGAGCTCTTCTGAGACTGATGCCAGCTGTTTTTCCCAACTCAATCTCTCTTGGATCTCTCTCCTCCTTCATCACACACCCACACAGACTCAAGGGTGCATGAAGGATGCTGGTTGGTCAGACTTCACTCTCCCTCCATCCAACAACTTATTCACTTTCTCCCTCTCTCTGCCTCTTTCTCACATTTTGTCAAGCTTTTCTTTTCCTGCGCAGGAAGGATGGTAAAATGGAGCTGTGTAAATGATGCCATAATAAACAGATCAGTGTGCTAACATTCAAAACACTAAATAGATCAAGTCAATATTTTGCTTGTTTTATTAATATCTGTTCACTGTTGCTAATCTAAAGCTAATCAGCGTTTCGATGTTTGTGTATTTATTATACTGTGACACCAACACTTGTGAAGACTTGTGAAGGTTTGGAAACAAGAACCGGTTCTTTTAAGATAATGTCTAAATAAAATAAAACAAAGATATGCAACCAACATCTCACATGCGTGCAAACACATGCCACAAAACCCTCAGGTGCAACTGACATGAGAAATTAAACAAATGAGTGTGTCTGGAGGTGTGTTTGGACTCTTTCATGCATGTTGGACATGGCTGACATGATGATAAACGTTAATGGCGATGCATGAAGTGTATTTATTTGAGGTGTATGTGTGTGTGTTTATCTCTGAAACCATTATCGTTTGAACTTGATTTACAATTACAAGTATTAAATGCAAAGCAAAATCAATCCACATACAGCTCACTCAACAGCAATCAGACACACACCAGCGTCTCAGCAGACGTGTCCTGTCACAGGTTTGATCTGATGAGACGTCACGCATGTGCTGACTGGGTCAGACAGAAGCTCATAGTAGCAGATGGCAGATGACACTGGGATTCTTCTGCACTGCGTTTTGCTGAGCTCAGGCCCTACGTGGAGCCTGTGGGTGTTGCTTACAGGGAAAATTTTAAATATTACTTCAGATTCCTACATAAAATGAACGTTATAACATTATACATTATTACTTTTGAGTCTCATAAATAAATGTTTAAAATACTCAAATATTTAATCAGAATGAGTCTCACATTAGAGACATTCAAGTATTTCTGCACACTTGTGAGTATGAGAAAGACATGACATGAAAATCGATATAAAATAAATAGATATTTATAACATATACTGTTCAACGTTTGGAGTTGGTACGATTTTATTGTTTTTGAAAGAAGTCTTTTATGGTCACCAATTTATTTGATTAGAAATACAGTAAAAACAGTAATATTGTGAAATATTATAAACATGTAAAAGAGCTGTTTTCTATATTTATTTATTTAAAAATGTGCGTTTTTCCTGTGATTCAAAGCTGCATTTTCAGTATCATTAGTCCAGTTTTTAGTGTCACATGATCCTTCAGAAATCATTCTAATATGCTGACTTGCTCCTCAAGAAATAATATCAATGTTAAAAACAATATAAATATATATTCAATATAATTCATTTTTAACAATTTATTTGACAAAATCTTTTGTAACATTAGAAATGTTTATACTGTCAATTTTGATCAGTTTAACACATTCAAATTTGTTCCAAAATATTAAATAAACACAAAGAGGGGGCAAAAAACAAAACAAAACAAAACATTTTTCTTACAAAAAAGGAGATTTAGCTAAGGTCAATATCTAAAATGTGAAACAAATCTCCCAATTTAAAGGATTAGTTTAGGATTAGTAAAAATTTCCTGATCATTTACTTCCATGTAATCCAAGATGGTCATGTCTTTCTAACTTCAGTTGAAAAGAAATTAAAGTTTTTCTAGAAAACATTCCAGGATTTTTCTCCAAATAGTGGACTTAGAAGTACTGACCCAGTGTTTACAAAGCAAACGTGCAAAAAAAGACAAACGCCCTTTACCAAAAAAAAGGTAAAACAACGATCTCGGACAATTTTGAAGCTGGAGAAGAAAATGCGATGTTTTTTGCCCTACCTTTCTGAAAAGGAGTACACAGACGAAAAACTATGCGTGATCTTTCCAACGTGAAGTCGAGCTACTGCAAAGATGAGCATTTGTGCTTAAAGAGTATATAAATTTTAATTTTTTTTTAGAAAATGACCAATCGTTTCACTAGATAAGACCCTTATTCCTCGGCTGGGATTGTGTAGAAACTGCAGTTTGGACCTTTAATCCATTGGCCACTATTGAGGTTCACTATATGGAGAAAAATTCTGGAACGTTTTTCTTAAAAACCTTAATTTCCTTTTCGACTAAAGAAAGAAAGACATGAACATCTTAGATGACATGGGGTAAGAAAATGATCAGGAAATTTTTATTCTGGAAGTGAACAAATCCTTTAATACATCTGATTCATAATACACATTCACAGGTAAGCTTATTTTGTTTTAAATGAGGGCACTGGAAAGCAAGACAAATATGTGATTTATCATGCTTTTATCAAAGATTTGATATTAATGGATGATGTGTCTGCATTGATTTCTGATTCAAAGGTGAGCTTGTGATTGTTTATCTGTTCAGAGTTGCAGCTGTCTGTTCCCACCCCCCCAGCATCAGCCATATCTGCTTCCTTTCTGCCACATGGTCCGTCGTCACGACGACACAGCGTGATTGAAAAGCAGAAAACCCATTTGCTCCAACTGCTTTAATCAAACACACTCATTCATTATTCAGAGCGTGTGAGAGGGTGCAGGGGGCAAGCCAATGCGTGTGTGTGTGTGTGTGTGTGTGTGTTTGTTGACTATTGAAGTTTGAGTTAGTGCACTTTTAAATAATATAAGCAAAACAAGATTTTTTGTTGTGGAACATTATATAAATATGTGAATCAGATGTGTTGAGATTGCTAAATTATAAATGATAAACAATGATCATACAAAAGAAAAACTTTCAGGAAAGTAGGTCTCGGCTGGAGGCCGGCGAAAAGCCAAAATTCACACAAATACACACACAAACAAGTGAAGAAAATCCCTAACACTTTAGAAATTCACAGAGAGAGGTGAGAGAATGAGAATGAAAGATTGAATTGGTTTCCTAGGTGGAAACTGGGAAAGTAATCTGGACGCAGGTCAGTCAAGATGTATCCGACTGCCAGCTCTCCATGGGCGCAGCAGAACAAACTAAACAGCGCAACACACACTTTTGTGATTTTCTCTGCTATATACACACACAGCACTTTTCAAAGGGACAGAGGCAATCAGATCCATCCAGTCAGAAGCCATTAAAGCAGAAAATATCCTGTACTGAACAAGACAAGCCACATGCAGACACAGAGAGAGAACACTGACTGATATAATAACCTGTATCAATGGCTCCAATCCAAAACCTAGTGAGCAGCCCACGCAGACAGGATTTTAAGGTATCAGAGGTGTGCTCTTGACCCGTCGACTATTCAGAAAGGTAGGCAGCCTTCTAAGAAAACCTCTGAGCAAATTCTAAGGCAGCACTGCATGTCAACTTTGTGGAGAATGCAGTCCCATGATGCACTGCCACAACTTGTGGAAAACAGTGAATATGGAACCAAACTGAACAACTAGCTGTTAATGACATATTTAAGCGCACATTGTACGTCTTGACTCATTTGTGTTGCCTGATCTTGGAAAAATCAGCAAATAGAAACAAGCCCATAATAAATTTAAAGGGATTGTTCACCAAAAAATGAAATTTACTCCACGATTTACTCACTCTCAAGCCATCCTAGGTGTATATGATTTTCTTCTTTCAGATGAATACAATCAGAGTTACATTTAAAAATGTTCCGGCTCTTCCAAAGCTTTATAATGGCAATGGGTGTTGAGATTTTGAAGTCCAATAAAGTGCATCCATCCATCATAAAAAGGAATTAATAAAGGGTTAATAAAGGCCTTCTGAAATGAGTCAATGTGTTTGTGTAAAAAAATATCCATATTTAAAACTTTATGAACCAAAACTTTCTCAACACCAATTCACTGCCATTATAAAGACAGGAGGAGCCAGGACATTTTTAATATAACTCCGATTGTATTTGTCTGAAAGAAGAAAGTCATATACACCTAGGATGACTTGAGGGTGAGTCATGAGATCATTTTCATTTTTTGGTGAAGTATCCCTTTAAATCCCAATGCTATATTTTGAAAATAAGCAACTTACCAAAATATTGCAACCTGCATGTGCCTACTTGGATTGATCCATGAGCCAAACCCAAACAACAAACCCAAAGATGTAAACTTTAATAAGCATTGCTTATAATAAGTGGACATGGCAACACTTTAAGAGCACTTTGACTTTGAATATGAAATGTATTTGTGTATTATGAAACATATTTTTATTAAATTACTAAGTACGCAATATTGAATTATAAGCACTTTTTAAAATTTATACTAAATCAAAACATCTTCATGTTAAGAACTAACAGCGTCAAAACATACTGTCAATAATAAAGTAATAAAGAGATTCTTTTCATCCGAATTGATCCGAAGCATAGCTTTTTTTCCACATATGTGACCCTGGACCAAAAAAAACAGTCATAAGGGTCTTTTTTTTATTGAGATTAATACATGATCTGAAAGATGAATAAATAAGCTTTCCATTGTATGGTTCCGATGTATGGTTTGTTAGGACAATATTTGGTCGAGATACAACTGTTTGAAAATCTGGAATCTGAGGGTGCAAAAAAATCAAAATATTGAGAAAAATCACATTTAAACTTGTCCAAATGATGTTCTTAGCAATGCATATTACTAATCAAAAATGTTTGATACATTTACAGTAGGAAATTTACAAAATATCTTCATGGAACATGATATTTAGTTAATATCCTAATGATTTTTGGCATAAAAGAAAAATCATTTTGACACATACTTTGAATTGTTGGTTATTGCTACAAATATACCGGTGCTACTTATGACTGGTTTTGTGGTCCAGGGTCACACATGTGCGATGGCAGTCAAATTTTGTTTGTGTATTTATAGCATTGTTAAAGTGAGAGTCACAATGTATTGGAGAATCGATTTTTTCTCTCACCCCTAACTGAAATCAACAGTGAAGAGCACGTTGCTGCACTCCAAATTAGTTTGTTTAGAAATTGGAGCATAATGTGTATGTTTATACATTTGCAAAGTCATCAGTGATAGATTTAGACAGCGTGAGCAACTGACGATGTAGAAACACGTGTAAGATAATCTATCAAGTCGCCACTGGAGCTGCATATGATGTAAATGGGAAAGACTGCCGGAAGGCCTAAAAGTCCTTTAATATTAACTGCACTTTTGCATGTCATACTTAAATAAAGTGATTCCTTTACAGAGGTAGAACTGCATTAGAATGCCAACAGCACAACACAAACACACTCCATTCACAAAGAGCCTGACAAAAAGACAGAGCGAATTGCATCTTAAGATTTCCTCTTCACCAAGATGTTTTAGGAGAAATACAGACACTGAGGGAGAACACTGAAATATTCATGATGCATTATTATAATGAGATCAAATCTGCTGACTCTGACTCTGTCAGGCACCAGTTTAAAGTACAGAGGCAGTTGTGGTTGTAACAGTAAGAGTTAATGGGTTGAATTTATGAGATGAATATGAAAGAACTAAGCTTATGACTGAGTTTTGGTGCAGACCCTTAGGAATTATTTATACGAGCATCTGCACTAAAGAAAATCAGAAATAAAGCAATTGTATTTCCATTTTTGAGTGAGTACTTTAAAATAATATCAGCTAAATCACCCTCTAAAGATAAATGCGACCCTGGACCACAAAACCAGTTATAAGTGTACATTTTTTGAAATTGAGATTTATGCATTTATGAAAGCTGAATAAATAAGCTTTCCATTGATGTATGGTTTGATAGGATATGACTATATTTGGTCGAGATACAACTACTGTAAAATCTAGAATGTGACAGTGTAAAAAAAAAAGAAAGAAAATTGCCTTTAAAGTTGTCCAAATGAAGTTCTTAATAAATTAATAAAAATTATGTTTTTTATTTTTATTATATTTACAGTAGAAAATTTGCAAAATATCCTAATGATTTTTGGCATAAAACAAAAATCTATAATTTTGACTCATACAGTGTATTTTTGGCTGTTGCTACAAATATACCTGTGCTACTTATGACTGGTTTTGTGGCCCAAGGTCACAAATATTGATTATAGCACTAGGGTGGATCTCATAAAACCTGTCAAGAACATGCCAGGTTATATTTCAGCCCAAAATCAACCTAATTTTACAGAATTAATTATATTTTTTGCAAATATAATATCAAGCTTGTTTTAGGACACTAAAGATTTGTTTGCATTTTGACATTTTCATATGTAGTGTTTCATCATTTTTAAAATTAATTATTTAAAAAATTATTATTAGTAATGAAGCATAATTCTCATTGCATGCAAGAATTAGTACAAAATAGTTCAGTATTTATTCATCATGCAAAATTCATTGTTATTACAGTAAAGGGAACTGAAGGAAAATCACACATGAGAGTAATGAGAATTACAAAAAAACTAATTACGATAATGAGGATTTTGGGGTGGAGGGTGCTAAATTGCACAATATAAATAATGTAAAAAATGCAAGAAATCTTAAAAATATTTTCCCATTTCAGTTTGGAATGTGACCTTGTTTTCATGACAGCATAATATTAGCAAATGCATTATGGCTTCATGGCTTTATGGCTTCAAATTAAAAACAATCACAAAATGCCAAAACTGCTACTACAGGACCAGTCAAATGAGAACAGGCAAACAGTGCAAACAGTAAACAGTAATGTTTTTTAAGTATTAAGACAATATGTAATATAGGGAATCCTAACAGAAAGAGAGAGAGAGAAAGAGAGTGAGAGTGAGAGGAAGAGAGCGCGGCAGATGCCTTGATCGATAGAGTGGTTGGGTCTTTCCCAATCCTTCAGCATAAATCATCAGCCATTATGATCATGCAGTCCATCAGCAGCAACATAAAACCCTTTGCAAATAGATCTGATGGGCATTAGTCATATCTCACACACTGCAGAAACACACACACTGCATTTTTCCAGTGCTTTTCCAAACTCAAACAGCTACATGACATCCCGGAAGCATATACTCACTGGTTCAGTTCCACGTCTAAAATGAAGGTCTGTCCGAAGGCCTGCACCTGGAAGCTAGCCTGAGCCATGTGGTTCTGTAAAAGAGACAAAACAAGATGATCTCTTGTCACTCTTATCTCTTAGGATGCCACACATGAGCTGAGACAAAAAAAAAAAACTGTAAAATTAGAACATATTCAGTGTTTTGGAAGAAGCTCAGTAAGTGCTCAGTAAGTATGTTTATATGCAGAGTAAATTCAATCCAAATTTCAGATTCTAACAGTTTCATTTTCTCCAAGGCATTTTTGAATCTGATTAAGAAGATAGTTGTAATTTCATGTTTAAATGCATAGTTTTTTTCCTATTGATTTGATTCTTTCAGGTCAACATCACCTTTTCATCACCTTTAAAAGTTTTTGAACAGTAAGATATTTTAAAGTCTCTTCTGCTCGCCAAGCCTGCATGTATGTGATCCAAAGTACAGCAAAAAAAGTAAAACTGTTTTACTACTTAAAATAACTGTTTTCTATTTGAATATATTTTAAAATACAATTCATTCCTGTGATGTCAAAGCATCATGATCCTTGAAATGATTCTAATGCTCTGAATTGCTGCTCTAAAAAACCTTTATTATTATTATGTTGAAAACAGCTGAGTAGAACTTTTTTAGGTTTCTTTGATGAATAGAAAGTTCAGAAAAACAGTGTTTATCTGAAATTGAAATCTTTTGTAACATTATAAATGTCTTTATCATGACATTTGATCAATTTAAAGCATCCTTGCTAAATAAAACTATTAATTTCTATAATTTCTTTCCCCCCCAAAAAAGCTTTTGAATGGTATAGTATATAATGTTACAAAAGTTTTTAATTTCAGATAAAATTCTGATCTTTGAACAGCAAATCAGCACATTAGAATGATTTCTGAAGGATCATGTGACACTAAAAATTTTAGGTTTGATCACAGGAATAAATTACATTTTAAAATATATTCAAATAGAAAGCAGTTATTTAGTATAAAGTAAAAATATTTTACAATATTACTGCTTTTGCTGTATTTTTAATTCAAATAAATGCAGGCTTGGGGGTCAGAAGAGACTTCTTTAAAAAAAAAAACATTAAAAATCTCTGTTCAAAAACTTTTGACTGGTAGTGTAGCTAGCATCACATGATCCTTCAGAAATCTTTCTAATATTCTGATTTTCACTCAAGAAATATTTCTTATTATCAATGCTAAAAACAACTGTGCTGCTTAATACCTTTGTGGAATCCAACATATGTTGTTTTTTAGGATTCTTTGAACAGAAAACTATTCAAAACATTTATTTGAAGTAGAAACTAAAAGTATAAATGTCTTTAAAATCACTTTACGATCAATTTAATGCATTCTTGCTAATCAAAAGTGCATATTTATTTTAAAAGGAAAATTTCAAAGCGCCACACATGAGCTGAGACAATAAAAACTGTAAAAATTAGAACATATTTGGTGTGTCGGGAGAGAGAAGTAAAATTAGATGCGCTAATTGCTTTTTTTTAATTCATCACGGGTACACTTTGATGTGCAGGACTGGTGGCTGTGTGGGTGTGTGTGTGTGTTCGCTGATGGTTAATTCACTGCCTGCTTGGGGCCCATATGGCCAGGGCCGTATAACACCCCCTCAGGGGAAAGCGAAGCTTTTGGGTTGCAGCGCATTGTTCTCTAGGCTTGTGAGTGGATGTGTGTGTGTGAGGGAGGGCAGAGAGGGCAGAAATAGAAGCGTCGGAGGGAGGTGAGGGGAGTCTAACACCCCCAAGGGAACACACCTCTCCCTAAACTAGTCTAGTTATCAATAAAATAGAAGGAGAACGAAGGGGTGGAAGAAATACAGAGGGGGAGAACCTCTACACTTCACCCATCAGTGACCCCCTGAATGAAGCTACCCTGCCCGAGACACACCCACATCCATTTACTGCCCCTCGGATGAGTGTGTATTTGTGCGTCACGTCTAAACAAGATGCACAATAACACAAAAATCTAATAAAGAGATTCAGAGTGTTTTCTAGAAACTGTGTAAGATGAGAAGGCTGCAGCTTTCTGCCCATTACGCCTTTGGCATCATCGATTGCCGTTTCATCATATTATCATTTTAAACCGCTCAACTTCTGATCTACGTTTTGTGTTAAATAAAGAAGATCTAAAATTAGCAAGCTCCTCTTTGTTTGTTTTTTCAGGCATCAGTGAGTATCTATAAATAACTGTCTTCAGTCTTCAAAAAGATTTAATTGTAAGCCAAACGTGGAGCTAAAAACAGACCTGAATGACTGTGGTTGAACGTATTAATGTAAAAACATATTTCATTGGCATATGCTTCTAATCTAGCACCATAAATAACACCACAACGATTAAATCAATACTATGCAAAGGCATGATGAAAAAGCCTTCGCTTGAATTATACAGAGCTCAGCTGCACATGTCAGACAAAGGGTTAAGCCGTACACGTGCACACACAGCCTGAAGCACAAAACAGCGACGTCGGGACACATGTACAGTCATTTTAACCGGTCAAAGAGACTCGTTACAGTAACAAGGCCACGAGCGATTGCATATTTATGCCTTTGAGAATTATTCAGTCATGCAAAGTATGAGCAATAAAGTACCTGAGCAGTCAGGATGGACAAAAACGCTTAGACATTTTGAGCTTGTGCTCAAAAATCATTCTAATCAGCATATTAACATTTCTGAAGGATCACGTGAAGCTGTAATGAAGTAATGGCTGCATAAAATTCAACTGAATATACAACTATTTGAAAATCTGGAATCTGAGGGTGCAAAAAAATCAAAATATTGAGAAAATCGCCTTTAAAGTTGTCCAAATGAAGTCCTTAGTAATGCATATTACTAATCAAAAATTAAGTTTGGATATATTTACGGTAGGAAATTTGCAAAATATCTTCATGGAACATAATCTTTATTTAATAGTGATGTTTGGCATAAAAGAAAAATCAATAATTTTGACCCATACAATGTATTGTTGGCTATTGCTACAAATATACCTGTGCTATATGCCTGATTTTGTGGTCCAGGGTCACATATAACATTTTATTTAAATACAAATTAATTTGAGTCATTTTAGTAATTTTAAATTGTAATAATATTTCAAAATATAACTGATTGTACTGTAGTTTTGATCAAATAAATGCAGCTTCTTTCTTGAAATCTAAAAACTTTTTACTGGTTAAATATATAAATTTTATTTTTATTCATGAGTTAATGTGATAGCTCATTCAAAGCGTCTTATGCATTATCTTTCAAACCAGGCAAAGAAAGAACAAAAGAAATGGCATGACCATAAATCTCTAATAGCATTACACGCTCAATGGAGAAACCAAATACAAAGTACATTTGCCAGTTTATTGTTTTTCTTTTATCATCATGGCGCAGGTTCTGAGTCCCTGATTCAGTGTTTTGCTGAATAATGGATGGAGTTATATCATTTATCATTGTTTTGTATTTCTGTGAAATATAATAATGTAAAAAAGAACAATGCAATATTTATTTACGCTGATAATACTCTAACACATGAGCAGCTCATTTGTTCTTTCTGTGTCCTTTGTGTTTCCAAAGCTGTGATGCCACGAGATGCCTCAGGAGGCCTAAGCATCAGCAGCATCTTCCGGTGAAATGTGCTGTTTTGCTTCATTAGATCACCCTTAAATGACTGGAATTAACTTCACAGCGCTTTCAGACCACCCAGAGTCAGACTATAAGAGTCGGAAGGAGAGTAAAAGAGAAAAACATAAACATCATTCGAAGAGCAGCGTGTCTCCAATGGCAACGGGAGGAGAGAGCATGCTTGTGACACAGAGATGACATCCGAACATGAGATGAAAAATACACACCTGTTTACTGTCAGAGCTCATTCGGACCCGTGTGTTAAGAACATCATGAGCGGCCTGGCTGTCTCCATCCATTCGGTAAACTAACCGGACCGGTACCGTGTTCTCTCTCCCGAGGAACCTGGCGTCATCACGCCGAGCCCTCGTCTTTACCAAGGCGTCTCCTAGAATAACAAAAACACGGCGGTATATTTTTAACACCTATAGATTTTCGAGTTATATGTATGAAATTGGACATGATATTCTGTTTAGAAACGATAGATAATGATAAATCACGCCTCAGGTTTGCCGTTACATGCATATTATAGTTGTTTACATCATTTGAAACGAATGCGGTGAGAGTAAAACACGACAGTAATATGGTAAAAACACGCCGTAATTATTTAGTTTCATTATCAAATATATAAAAATACACCCTTACCGTCATGAGGCAGCGAGATGCTGGTATGTACCACAGAGCTCATCACCGCTACAAAGAGGCATAAGAAGGAAATCCCGACACGGTGAGGCATCATTCCCGCATCCATTCGGTTCAGAAAATCGCGGTTAATCATATATATCCCAAATTATACGATACACGAGTTAAATCCCAAGTTAAACCCGATTTTCGGGCGCACACACATCCTCTTGCGCGCTGGCTGCCATCAGGGACGCGCGACCAGCCTCTGCATCGAGACGCGGGTTTGCGCAAGCGAAGGCGGGTGCGTTCTGGAAAACTAAAATCAGGAGCTTTTTTCTTCACCGAGCAGAAGCCACCACCTCCTCAGCAAGACATCAATAATATCCAGCCGCCTCACTGCAGAAACGCCTCATAAATATACATGAGCGAGCCGCACGCGGGATGACGGGTAGTGTAGTGAGCGCGCAAAAGAGCGGAGACGAGCGCGCTCCACCTGCTGTCACCTTCTGCGCCAAACAGAACCGATCCCGTGTGGAACAGAAAAACAGTAAAACACAGTGGTTGATATGTAAATGTTTTACAAAGTAGTACTAAATAATACATTTATAATGTTAAGATGAACCAGAAAAAAGCAAAAAAGAAAATCATTAAACAAAAACATAAAAAATATTGTGCTGGCTGCTAAGTTCACAGTATCAATTGGCGTAAAGTAACAAAATAAACTGAATTCCGGTTCATTATCGGCTTTAGGGAAATAACGAGAATAATAACAACGTTGATAAGACACCAATTTGCAATATCAAGCAGCAAAACGAGCTTTTTGTACAGCTAAAAATATTAGGACGCGGATGAGACCCGAAGTCAGACCCATACAATTTACAAATGGCCGCAGCCACTCTTATTACATGAAGAAAAAGGTGGATAAAATAATTTAAGAACAGAGCTGGGAAGATTACTTAGAAATTTACCATTACTGATTACAAATGACTTAAAAATTGTTCATAACGTAATCTATTACGTTACAAATTTTAGATAATCTGATAATCAGAATACTTGATTATATTTAGATTACTTTTTAGATTAGATTTTTTAGAGTAGATTACATTTTAGATTTACGTTTATGATATTGATTTTAGGGCTGTTAAACAATTAATCGTGATTAATCGCATCCAAAATAAAAGGGTATGTTTACATACTATATGTGTGTGTACTGTGTATATTTATTATGTACATATAAATACACACATACATGTATATATTAAGGAATAATATGTTACAAATATTTATATTTATTTATAATATAAATTATATACAAGTATAAATATTAAGGGTGTAACGGTACACAGATGTCACGGTTTGGGGGTCACGGTTCGATACGATTTTGGTACAACAGGAAAAAAAAACAACAAATCCACTATGCTTGTTATGCTAAGTTTCTTTTCATTTATTTTGAACAGACAGTAGTACAAATTACAAATTTTTTTCACCTAGATGTGAAAATACTAAATATTATATCAAATTATGTTATATATATAATCTGCAGTACATGTACACATACAAGGAATAAATACTTGTATATATTACTAATACTTGTAAATATATTTGATTAAGCCGACGCACACACACACAAAACGTATTTCAGTTCCAGGCTTCCAGCATTGCTAACTTGACAGCGCAGTTGGTACTTTATCAAAATAAAACACAATGAACCAAACACTGAAGTACAAAGCCAATAATTTACATACTAAATAATAGTTTAGCATTTGGATACATCGCAAATATGGAAATATTATGGAATATTCAGATTTGTGCCGAATGAAATAGGTAGGATACACAAGCACAAAGCTCCATTTAGCAAACAATGAATACGCAAGCCTTAAAGTAATGTTATACTCCTTTGTCGGTGAGAGACGTGTTCAGAATCAGCACACGATCACTGCGTAGTGAGCTTTGTTTTCAACTGTGCAACTCACCGCTGTTCTTCTGCCGGCGGTTATCAAATAGCGTTGCATTACCCCTTCTGGATTGGGGTGAATTGCCTGTATTCGTTGTAAGGCTCCATGCACCGAACCGAGATGTCCATACCATGACGGTATGAATACATGTATCGTTACACCCCTAATAAATAAATAAATATATATATAGTATCTAAACAAACATTTATTTTGGATGCAATTATTCACGATTAATTGTTTGACAGTTCTAATTTAAACATGACAATCTTGTACTAAATTGACATAAAAATAGAAAAAGTATGAAAATATATTCCAATTCGCTGCAATTAACAACAGGAAGGGTAGTAAACATTACATTGTCAAGTTTTCCCAAACTAGAGTTTGTAAAGAGTGCGGCGAGTTTGTAAGTTTAATGAAAAGCTAATAATTAGTTAAATCATAAAAATGTTAAATTAAAATGCCTGCATGTCATGTGACCATTAACCAACATCAGAGAACTGCAAATATTATGTAATCCATATAATTAACAAGTAATCAGTTACTACCCAGCTCTCTATATGCCATATACAAAAGTGGTTAATTTGACTACTATTCAAAAGTTTGGGGTTAGTAAAAATTAATGTTTTTGAAAAAACGTTTCCTATACTCACTAAGGCTGCATTTACTTAAAATTAACATTGTGATTACATGTTAAAATTCATAATAGTGAACTTGAAATATATTTCATTGCTGTGATGCAAAGCTGCATTTCAGCAGCCATTACTCTCATGATCAGTGTCACATGATCCTCCAGAAATCATTCTAATTAGTTGCTCAAGAAATTTTATGATCAATGTTAAAAACAGCTGAGCTGTTTAATATTACAAAACAATCTCTTTCCTGTTACATGTGATCAATTTAATGCATCCTTGCTAAATAAATGTATTAATTTCTTAAAAACCATACTGACCTCGAACATTTGAACAGCATTGTATATACAATGTTAATTGGGCTGAAGTCTTGAAACACTGAAGATAGTGGAAAGAGCTTTTCTCATACAGACATTGTGAATACACCCCAGAGCACCCCATAAAAACCCATGGCAAATCAGAAGATTTCTAAAATTATATATATATATATATATATATATATATATATATAATTTTTTTTTTTGCCAACACTGGTGCTTATCCACCTTTTTCTTCCTGTAAGAGTGGGTGCAGCCATTCGTAAATTTTATGGGTGTGGCTTCCGGTCTCATCTGTGTCCAGTTATTTTTAGCTGTATATAACAGCTTGTTTTGGTTCTTGATATTGCAAATTGGTGTGTCTTACCATATTTTAATGTGTTATCTTAATTATGAGCACACTGGTTCGTAGTGCAAACAGTTTAACCGGTTAGAGCACATTGTTATTCTTCTCATTATTTCCATACAGTGGATAATGAAACAGAAGTCTTGCCCATAGGCTTACTTCCGCGTTAAAAAATAAGATGGATAACTATGATACAGATACAAAACGAAAGAAAAAACAATACTTAAACCATTGTAAAAATATTTGCAATTTAATACAACCAGAAAATAATTTCAAAATCTCATGCTGTTATATCATTCAATTACACCCAATTTACATACATACGGTGCATCACCACTCATTTTTTCTTGTATAGTCAGGTGTTTTTCCAGTCTATAAGTTTTCTTTTAAAGTCTGTATGGTGAGAACACCATTTTCCATCATATTAACAAAAGAAAACTGATTTATTAATATATATTATTTGCCAAAGTAATAACTTTTACAACACGTGTTGAATACCTCTGCTCATCTCAAAAACCCTTAAAGTCTTCATCCATATTGTCACTGGACTGAAAGAGCTGCCACAGGTCCAGGAGAGAAGCAGGTGGGTTTTCACACTCCTGTACAGGTTTAACAGGTGAAAGAGAGCTCAATGATTCTCTCTCTCTACTGGATTCGTTGTGCAAGGCTGGTGCTTGCTTTCTTCTTCTGGATCTGATGTTCCGAACCTTCCGTTGCAGTGAATTAGTGGGGGTGTCAAGGTCCGCTTCAGGTTCTGTGTTGGCTAAAGGCCAAAGAGCTGAATTTTCAACTTGATTTTCTGGCATACTTTGCGAATAAACTTCCCAGCAGTTAGTCCTAAGGCACTCAAATCCTGTGAATGATTCTCGGTTTCTTTCACTGAACTGTTGAGCTGTGTGCATGTCAGGGTTTGTCCTGGTTTGTTGGTCTGTCCTGCATTCAAGTGCATTAGAGTCACAGTTCTGCTCTCTGCTGAGAAAAGATGCACCTTCAGATTTCCGCGAGTGGAATTCCCACTCAAAGGATCCACGCTTAGATTGGGACTTCTCCGGAACGTCAGATTGGTCAAACAAGCTGTCTCTGTTGCTCCGAGGGAATTCACACTGGCCCCTGCTGCGCTTACGAACCGACAGAGGTTTTCCACCAGTCTGTTCTGAGAAAGGTTGCTTTGCTGCAGAACTCCAAAGCAAAGACCCCTCGTTTTCCTGTTTCCAACCACCTTTCGCAGATCCCACATCTTCATTTATTGGCAACATGGCTCCAGCACACAAAACAGGCATTGATGTACTGCATTTCACCCTATGGTAGAGAGACATTGACATTGTGCTGTCATAAGGCCAGTAAAAAAAACGATAAGAAAATATATACAGTTGAGGTCAAAAGTTGACATACACCTTGCAGAATTTGCAAAATGTTAATTATTATATCAAAATAAGTAGGTCATACAAAATTCATGTTTTTTAAATTTAATAATTACCTGAATAAGATTTCACATAAAAGATGTTTACATAGTCTACAAGAGAAAATAATAGTTGAATTTATAAAAATGACCCCATTCAAAAGTTTACATACACTTGATTCTTAATACTGCGTTGTTACCTGAATGAGCCACAGCTGGTATTTTTGTGATAGTTGTTTATTAGTTCCTTCTTTGTCCTAAACAGTTAAACTGCCTGCTGTTCTTCAGAAAAATCCTTCAGGTCCCACAAAGTCTTTGGTTTTTCAGCATTTTTGTGTATTTGAACCCTTTCCAAATATGACTGCGTGATTTTGAGATCCATCTTTTCACACTGAGGACAACTGAAGGACTCATATGCAACTATTACAAAAGATTCAAACACCCACTGATGCTTCAGAAGGAAACACAATGCATAAAGAACCAGGAGGGTGAACACTTTTTTAATTTGAAGATCAGGGTAAATTTAAATATTTTGTCTTCTGTAGCTTCTGAAGGGCACTACTAAATAAAAAAATGACATTTAGGCAAAATAAGAATAATGTACACATCCTCATTCCTTTTAAAAGTTTACACCCCTGACTCTTAAAAGAACAACAATTTACAAATAATTTACTCACCCCTTAGTCATCCAAGATGTACATGTCTTTCTTCCTTTAGTCGTAAAGAAATTATGTTTTTTGAGGAAAACATTTCTGCATTTTTCTCCATATAATGGACTGCTATGGTGCCCCAATTTTGAACTTCCAAAACGCAGTTTAAATGCGGCTTCAAACGATCCCAAATACGATCGTAAATGATCCTAGCCGAGAAAGAAGGGTCTTATCTAGCGAAACGATCGGTTATTTTATTAAAAATAATACAATTTCTATACTTTTTAATGCTAAACGCTCATCTTGTCTTACTCTGCCTGGACCCTTCTTCCTCCACTGGGATCGTTTACAACTGCATTGGGATCATGAGTGAGCATTTGAACCTTCTGTATTAGTTGCATACGAGTCCCTCACTTGTCCTCAGTGTAAAAATATGGACTTCAAAATCATAGAGTCATTAATGGACATGGTTCAAATACACAAAAATGCTGAAAAAGCAAAGAATTTGTGTGACCTGAAGGATTTTTCTGAAGAATAGAGGGCAATTGAACTTTAAGTTTATTAAGAATCAAGTGTATGCAAACTTTTGAACGGGGTCATTTTTAAAATTCAACTATTATTTTCTCTTGGGGACTATGTGTAATCATGTGAAATATCTTATTCAGGTCAGTACTAAATATAAAATAACCCTCTTATATAATAATCCCTCTTATTTTGGTAAAATAATTTACATTCTATAGATTCTGCAAGGTGTATGTAAACTTTTGACTTCAACTGCAATTTTTTAAATGACATGTTTGTACCTTCTGTAGTGCGTGCCAACGTTCATAAGGTCACAGGTCAGTCCCGCAGTGACTCGATCCACGACTGCGTACACCTCACTTTTAGAGAAAGCCTGATGCTGTTTGCTCTCCAGGTGCTGGTGGTCAGAAGGTCAGAACAGGTGAGCACAACTGTCATGCATTTTACGCAAATCCTGGTTCAGCCCAAAATGTATAATTACTGTCTTTTTTTTTTTTCAGATGAGAAACAGCATATGCAAAGTGTTCAATTAAACTTCAGTGGATTTCCAACACGTACCACCTTTAGGTTGTCGAATTTGACCTCACAGCATTCACAGTAACCTCCTTTCCTCTTTTCTCTCCCTTCATGTCCTCTGCGCCTCTCTTTCTTTCCTCGAGCTCCTCGTTCCCCTCCAGACCTGAAGCAAAAAACAAATTCTCATTCACACCACAGAAAATCTAAAAAAATGACCGCATTACAAAAAGATGCTGCTGATTCTCATTGTACCTTTGCTCTTTCTGTCTCTTCTTTGGATCATCCTTTCCATGGTCATCCACCAGAAACGGACTGCAGGGAGGAAGAGACTGAAGGTTGCACACAGGCATGTTGGACAGGGGAAGGTAGATGGGACGATAATGCCTGCAAAAACATCATAGACTTATTAAACTGGACAAGTAGTAGGGGTGTCACAATAAATCTATTTGTAGATCAATTCGGCGTTTCCCGAATGCCTCGTGATTCTCTCTGGAATCGATTTGGAGCTTCGTTTTTAACAGCAAATGGTGATCTAGGCTAGTTTTTAACCGCACACTCACAAAGAAGAATGCTTATGTGTTCAACTGAGTAATTTAAGTGGTTAAATGTACCTGCACTTGACTTTTATGCTTTTATGATGCGAGACTAATAAACAAAGCTAACTGTGAACACTGTGACTTTTTGAACGATTATTTTAATCATAGGTGGTGTGTGTGTGTGTTAGGAACTGGAAGCAAGCAGAATATGGCTGTTTCTAAAGCACGTAGTGCCATCTGCTGTTAAAAACTAAGCTCAGAATTGAGCTTAAAGAGAGAATTCAAGAGAGAATTGCGATGCATTCGGAAAAAAACAAAACAATCAATTTATCGTGACACCCCCAACAAGTAACATCAAAAGGTTAAAAAAAAAAAAAAAAACAATCAACAAAGAAAGTGCACCTGCTTGAGTCTTCTACTTTCACAAATGGCCGACGAATTCTTCCAGCTGGAAATGAGAACATTTGAACAAAATCAACTAAAGGTGGCTATAAATTTGTTAATTAACATTTTTCAACTGGAAGATGAAACAAATTAAAAAGGTTCTTTACCATCTACTTACCATTGTGTCTGTGATATGCATTTTTCTCTGTGTTCTGAGCGCTGGCCTAAAAATGAAGAGTGATAAACTGAATATATACAGAAATAACAGAATTATATGCAGCCCTGCACAGAATCTTATGCAGCTTTCAACACAATCAGGGTAGTAAAAGCTGTGAAAACTTGTGCAGATTCCACATAAGCCTTGTAATATAAATGAAGCTTTAAAATTGTTTACTAAACCTAATATTTAGAGAAGTGGTTGAACAGTATGGTTTTTCAGTGGTTCATTTTTAAACTTGTACATTTGGTTTTTATTAAAAAAAAACAAACAAAAAAAAAAAATAGTAAAATGTACTATGAACATAAAACTACTCACAGCTCCTTTCGCCACTGGATTAGCTGCGTTCACTGCAATGATTTTTGATTTCTTCTTGTCAACATATGAAATAACATCTGTTTGGAAGTCAACCATAAAAGACCATGTAATACTGAAACCACATCTTACTTCTTTAACAACACAATTATTAATAAGAATGCTAAAGATAATACCGTCAACATGCAGGACTTTGACCCCCCATTCCACAGCATTTGCCAAGATTCCATTGATCTGAACACGTTCCTAAAACAGAGCAGCAAACCAGAGCACTGATAAACTACTCAAGCCTGCTGCAGAGTTCATTCACAAACAAAAAAGGCATGACAAAGATTGACTAACCTGCTCCTTAACGACTCTCTCCACAAGCGATTTGCCTCGACTTACAGCTGCCTATGAAATTCCAACACAAGACAAACATGTCATTGTTTTTCCAGAAAAATATTCAAACGTTTTGGATTAATAATTTTTTTTTTTTTTTAAAGAAATGAATACTTTTATTCAGCAAGGATGCATTAGGCATCCTCATGTTGTTCCAAACCCATAAGATCTTCATGCATCTTTGGAACACAAAATAAGCTTCTGACCCTCCATAGACAGCAAGGGTACAACAGTCAGGACATAGAAACACATGGTTAAAATAGTCCATGTGACATCAGTGGTTCATTAAACTGTCCCAGGAGAGAATAAATCACAGAATAAAGTCATTTTTTTTGTTTTCTTTGCACACAAAAAGTATCCTTGTAGCTTCAGAAAATTACAGTTGAATCACTGATGTCACATGGATTATTTTAACAATTTTTTTTAATAAATTCACTACGTTTCTGTGCCTTGACCGTGGTAGTACCCTTGCTGTCAATACAGGGTCAGAAAGCTCTCGGATTTAATCAAAAATATATTCATTTTTGTTCCAAAGATGAACGAAGGTCTTACGGCTTTGGAACGACATGAGAGGGAGTAATTAATGAGATATTTTTTTTTGGTGGTAAACTATTCCTTTAAATTGACCAAAAATGACAGCAACGATATTACCATTTTTTTTTAACTAAAAAAACAAACAAAAAAAACAAACAAACAAACAAACAAAAAAAAAACTCTTTTTCAAATAAATGCTAACATTTTAAACTTTTTTTATAATAAAAAAAAACAAACACACACACACACACTCTTGCATTTGTGGTTTACGGGGACTCTCCATAGGCGTAATGGTTTTTATACTGTACAAACCGTACTTTCTATCGCCCTACACCTACCCTATACCTAAACCTAGCCCCTCACAGGAGACTGTGCACACTTTTTGAATTTCATAAAACACTGTTTAGTATGTTTTTTAAGCCTTTTGTTTTACGGGGACACAGGAAGTGTCCTCATAAACCATGTTTACATTGTAGTACCCATGTCAATATACACATTTGTGTCCTCATAAACCATATATACCAGAACACACACACACACACACACACACACACACACACAAACATGGTTTCCAAGAATACAAGAACATATTAACTCTTGATATTGAAAAAATGTTCAGTATATATTACATTAATAAGACTTTATGAAACAGTTACAGTCCCTGATTAGGATTGGTTGAGATGTGTTCAAAGTCATTGTAAACCATTTAGGAACATAGACTACCAGTCGAAAGATTTTGAACAGTAAGATTTTTTATGTTTTTTAAAGAATTCTCTTCTGCTCACCATACCTGCATTTATTTGATCTAAAATACAGGAAAAGCATTAATATTGTGAAATATTTTACTATTTAAAATAACTGCTTTCTATTTGAATATTTAAAAATGTAATTTATTCCTGTGACCAAAACTAAATTTCAGTTTCATTACTCCAGTCTTCAGTGTCACATGATTCTTCAAAAATCATTCTAATAGGCTGATTTGCTGTTCAAGAAACATACTTTATTATTATTATTATTATTATTATCAATATTTAAAATAGTTATGTACATTTTTTCAGGATTCTTTGATGAATAGAAATATCCAAAGATCAGGATTTATCTGAAATTATAGAAGGATGCTTTAAATTGATCAAAAGTGATTATAAAAAACATTTATAATGTTACAAAAGATTTCTATTTCAGATAAATGTTGTTGAAACTTTCTATTCATCAAAAAAACCTAAAAAAAATCTACTCAGCTGTTTTGAACATAAGAAGAAAAAGAAGAATTTTTAACAGTATATCAGAATATTAGAATGATTTCTGAAGGATCATGTGCCTGGTGTAATGATGCTAGAAATTCAGCTTTGAAATCACAGGGATAAATTACATTTTAAAATATATTCAAATAGAAAACAGTCATTTTATACAGTGAAAATATTTCAAAACTTTACTGTTTTTCTGTACTTTGGATCAAATTAGTGCAGGTTTGGTGAGCAGAAGAGAATTCTTTAAAAAAAAATAATAAAAATCTTACTGTCCAAAAACTTTTGACTGGTAGTCTACACCTGTGACATTACATCAGTATTACTGGACCACTGTGTTTGTGTGTTGCTATAAAGCACTCCACTTTGAAATTTAGTTCAGCATAAATATAAAAATATTATCTGCATAAATTACAATGACATTTTAAAGACTTTTTAAACATTTAATAAAATTGAAGCCTGTAAAATTTTAAATATGTTTTTTTTTTTTTTAATTATTTGACTTAGGGAACCAAGAAACAATATCTTTGGCAATGAAGTTGAGAACAACAAATAAAAAGCATCCTGACTAACCGTTTCCGAGACTCCCTGAGAGCTGCCCCTGTGCCCACGGCTTTCCCTCCTGCTGCTGGGATGAGGAGAGCTGACGCCTGAATCCGGACTGGGCGCAGGAGAGTCTGGCAGGAGACGCTGGGCATAACGAGCTTCCGGCTTACTGGACACAAGATACTTGATGTCCTTACTAAAGAACTTTTCCACTGTCTGATGAGAAGAACATACAGGAGGTTACAACATCTGTGATTGCATGTGCATTAACTCAGCTTCAGGCCATCCACAATGTAGAAGAGTTTGTTCCTCCATCAAAACAGATTTGGAGAAATTTAACAACAGGAGCTGTGCAAATTACTGTGATGTTTTTATCAACTGTTTGAGCTGTAATTCTGATGGCATCTATTTACTGCAGAGGATCCACTGGTGAGCAAGTGATGTAATGCTAAATTTCTCAAAATCTGTTCTGATGAAACACTTTTGAATGCATTGAGGGTGAGTAAATTTTGGGTTTCAGACTGTTATCACTTAATCTTTACTCAAATCCAGATATAAACATCTAATACACTGTTTAAATGAAGCAAAAGTTGTGATCTGGTTTACATCAGAAATAAACATTAAACTAGCAATTCTGCTGATAAACTCACTTTACATTTTTAAAGAGACAGCTGTCTAGTTTTATTGATTTAAAGGGCATTCTCTTCCTGTATATAAAAAGATTTATATTCTGTAACAACATCCTTAGTGGTGATATATTATGACATTTAAGACAAAAGACAATAAACAATGAACTGCACTTACACCACCAAGTGTTTTGATGTCATTTTCCAAGAGCTGTGTTTTCATATTCCATGGCAGATCCAGGTAAAATATTCTCCCTTTAAAAGGTTTGTTCTGAAGAGCATCACATGTGGGTTTAACTTTGCTTTTAGATGATGTACTATTATGTCCGTCCAGTTTTGAATCTGTGAAGATCAATATAGTACAGTTAGACTGTTATAAACAATATGTTACATAACAGTTACATATTCAGTGTATAAACGGAACAGCACAAGCACGGAACTTTCCTAAAGTTTTCATTTCCTTAATTTCAAAGAATATTTTTACAAAAAAATTAGCTAACTAAAGTGTTATTCAAACTAAAGTCACATAAACAGCAGAGTACCTCTGTCCTTGCATCTGGAGAAAGAGTCGTGCTTCATCATGAAGCTTTTACTGTAGTTCTAACGGTTGCAGCCCTAAACCCGGCTAAACCTCCTAGTTATACCGCCAACGTATAGCAGCATTACTTATAAGTGTTCCTTGATTAAAACATTGAACTAAAAACACAACACTGCGTTAAACGTCGCTACAGTTTGTAAATATCTTCAAAACAAACACTCGACGCAACTAGTTTCCATTTTCCCGCTCGAGACTCTCCACTCCCACAAAACCGGCTGTAATCTTGGAGTTCATGACGGGAGATTCGACGTTTATTTTTTGACATTTCAAAAACGACGCTGCAAAGCGCTAACTTTGTTAAGTCAATTACACCGATATAAACAACCTGAATTTTATGTAGAATATAAGTAAGAAAACTAATGTTAAAAACATAAAATATGACGTCGATACACTGTCACGTCCACGAGTGTTCTATTGAGACCAATGACGAAATTTAAATATCCGGAAATAACGAATCTGCCGGTGCGAAACACATTGTTGGATAAACACACGTCAAAGTGGGGAAGCGCTATGGCGCACACTAGTGCAGTAGCGTGAAACTCCTAATGAATCATGTGAATTCATTAATATCTTTAGAATGCATCGATGACATTGCTTTATTTTTCGGCGTTACATAGTCTTGGCTGTTTACGTCATTTGGAAATTCAGTCGTAATGATAACTGAGAAAGGTCAATGCTATAAACCCGGTTTATATGTTCAGATCTGTTAGGAACAAGGTAAGTGTGAGCTTGTTCAACAAGGTAGGTTTTTGGCAAGTGGCAGTCAAACAAGAGTGAGGTTAACTAGTTTGTACATGCAGATTCATCTGAACTTGTTCTACATTGCAGGCTTAAAGATGAGCTCTCAGAAAAGTTTTTCAGTCCCCACGGGGGACATTACACCCATCCAGCAGATGATTGCGTCTTGCTCTGGGGCAATTATTACGTCACTGTTTGGTAAGAGATTGTGGTTTTTATTCGTTTTTAGTACACAGATAAATATATTAACCTATCCCCTTTAAAATACCACGAAGGTCAGAATGATATACTTAAATGTAGGCATTTTTTAACACTAACTCAGTTGCATACCTTTAGATTCAATGAAAATCAATATATAATTTTAGATTTAATCAGTTTGTCTCAAGAAGTACCATAAAAATACGGTCATATAAATCGATGTGCATAAAAAGCGTCTGGTAAATGATAGCTTGAGATTTACTTTTTTATTAAATACACATTTGAATATGATATTCAATTGAACCAATATGTAGTTAAATATATAAGTAATATATTCTGTGAATTGAACGGTTGATTCTCTATGTTCATATGACACTGGGCTTGTGGTGAAAGACACGCATATTTTGTTTAGGTTTTGAAAAGTAAAAAGTGAAAGTGATGATGTGGTGACCCATACTCGAAATTGGTCCTCTGCATTTAACCCCAGTGCACACACACAGCAGTGAGAAGCGAACACACACACAGTGTGCCATTGCTCCAGTGCCCAGGGAGAAATTGGGGGTTCAGTGCCTTGCTCAAGGGCACTTCAGTCGTGGTATTGAAGGTGGAAAGACCACTGTTCACTCACAATGCCCACCTTCAATTCCTGCTGGTGCGGGAATCGAACCAGCGACCTTTGGGTTACAAGCCCGACCCTCTAACCATTAGGTCATGACTGCCCGCTTGTCCTTGTCCTTTTAGTAAAGGACAAGGTAAAGTGAATGTGTGAATCTAATATAGTCTGGAGTCTATTACCAGTTCATCATTAGTCTGTAGGATGTCTAACATTCTTTGAAACATTTCTTAAAAGTACACAGTGTTATGAGTTAGTGTTTAAACAAGGGCGCAGATGACACTAGGGATGGGGGGGACATGACCCACCCCCCAGATTCATAGTGACCCAATCCGTCCCCCTCACTGTCCCTGTCACCGCTCCTTAATTATTGCCGCCACTGCTTCAGAATCAGTTGCAGGCTGACCAGGGCTCTGGACTCATTCTTTCCACGGGTCGCTCATTTCCGACTAACTAATTTCCTTGACTGCAGGAGCACATAAATTGGTCGTTTTTTTGGCTACAACTTTAATCAATGCATGCTGATTAACTTTTATCATAGTTTCTAGTTATATGGTAACGAAAGTGGTTAACCCTCAACCCGTAGCCTACGTTTTTTTTTTCATCAGTAGTATTATTTTTGGTTTGAATTTTGTGAACAGGATTTCCTCTTTTGCTATAAGTCGAATTCATGATCTTGTCACATTTTACAAGAAAAGATTATTGTCTGTTTTGCTTACATGTATATACCTATCACTTTTTAAGACTAAAACAAAAGATGGATTCATTGGTAGCCTATTCTTTATTAAAAGCATAAAAACAGTAAAACAGGGTACACAACGAATAAGATGAAGCATGGCATACAGCACATGCTGTATTAGCCTATGCAGACTAATAAATTATAGAACGTTTAGCAAACACTGAGGAGTCAAATTAAAAAAATTAAAAGAAAGCCTCCATAACGTAACGTGAGTTAAATGACAGCTTTTCAAAATGAAAACAAAAAGAAAAGTGAAACTCTGTTTGGTGACAATGCTTGCATGTTTATTTTTCCACATGAATACAAACATGTTCACCTTCTCTGTTTAAGTTTTTTTTTAAACTTTACCTTAGCTTGAAAACCAAATTCTGCCATCGTTTCCTCAATATTCGAGTCATTTTTGCTGCGAGCTGCGCGCACCTTTGCGCTCGTGCTGACCCGGCTAATGGTATAAACCAGGCTCTACATCTGAAGCAATCGCACTGAATGCGCCTCTCTTTATGTGATCAGTGAATTCTGACTCATGCTGCAACGCACGCTTTATAGAGCAAAAGCTTTGGAGCAGTGGAGACCATGCACTCGCACAAATGCGACCACGTTAAATTTTAGCTAAATAAAACATATTTTGCAGAAGGCATGAAGTTTTGGTGGGTGATTGGCATAGACAAATAACAGTTTGATCATACATTGCTAGTGTTGATCAGGCAGGCCATTGCTTACCTTTGTTCATTGTTGTTAATCCGTGATTTAAAATAAGAATCCCCCATGGCTTTTTTTAGTAAAAAACCATTAGCCCAAATTATGCAAAGTAACTACTTGAGCATTAGTAAAATAACTGAGTTGAAATCATTTGCTGACAGCTTGGTCCCCCCAGTTAAAAAAATCCCATCTGCGCCCCTGAGTTTAAATGTGTTTTAAGTTGAGTAATGACTCATTCACCTACACTACCAGTTCAAGTTTTTGAACAGTAAGATTTTTAATGTTTTTTTAAGGAAGTCTCTTCTGCTCACCAAAGAACAGCAAAAACAGTAAAATTTTAAAATATTTTTACTATTTAAAATAACTGCTTTCTATTTGAATATATTAAAAATGTAATTTATTCTTCAGCATCTTCAGTAGTCTTCAGTGTCACATCATCCTTAAGAAATCATTCTAATATGCTGATTTGCTGTTCAAGAAACGTTTTGTATTATTATTCTAATTATTTAAAACAATTGAGTACATTTTTTAGGATTTTTTGATGAATAGAAAGATCCAAAGATCAGCATTTATCTGAAATAAAAACTTCAACATTATACACTATACCATTCAAAAACTTGGAGTCAGTTTATTTAGCAAGGATGCTTTAAATTGATCAAAAGTGACGATAAAGAGATTTATAATGTTACGAAAGATTTCTGTTTCAGATAAATGCTGTTCTTTTTAACTTTCTACTCATCAAAGAAACCTGAAAAAATTCTACTCAGCTGTTTTCAACATCATAATAATAATAATAATAATAAATGTTTTGCGAGCAGCAAATCAGAAAATTAGAATAATTTCTGAAGGATCATGTGACTGGAGTGGAGATGCTAAAAATTCAGCTTTGAAATCACAGCAATAAATTATATTTTAAAATGTATTCAAATAGAAAACGGTTATTTTACATAGTAAAAAATATTTAAAATTTTCCTGTTTTTTTTTTTTTTTTTTTTTTGCTGTAGTATTTTGGATCCAAATAAATGCAGGCTTGGTGAGCAGCGGAGAACTCTTTAAAAAAAAAAAAATTAAAGATCTTACAGTTCAAAAACTTTTGACTGGTAGTGTATGTATTAAAATATTACAAAATAACAATAACTTAAACTGTTTTCTTCATGTTTACAGTAACACCTCTGGATGTGGTGAAGATCAGACTTCAGGCGCAAAAGATTCCTTTTCCCAAAGGTAAGCTTGAGCTGTTTTCTGTTCAAATAAAGTAGTCAAATTTTGATGGAGTTAAAAAAAAAAAACCCTCCCTCTCTCATTTTTTAATAATTTGCAGGAAAGTGTTTTGTGTATTGTAATGGCCTTATGGATCATATATGCGTCTGTGAGAATGGCAATTCAAAGGCATGGTACAAAACACCTGGTCATTTCACTGGCACTTTGGTAAGATGAATCAAATCAGATTCTGAATGCAGTTTCTCTACACCTGTAATGCTTTTTCAGTATATTAATAATTCCTGGTTTAACTAATTAAAACGCTCTGTTCTACTGTTCCAGGATGCCTTTATTAAGATTATACGTATGGAAGGAATCAGGTCTCTGTGGAGCGGCCTTCCTCCAACATTGTGAGTGTTTAGTTACATATCTCCTCTCTGAACACAATTGACCTTGCTGGGACGCAAATAATGAAGTGCATTTCCCTTTGTAGAGTGATGGCAGTGCCTGCAACTGTAATATATTTCACATGTTACGATCAGCTATGTGCCAGTCTTAAGCTCAGGATGGGAGACCATTCAGTTTATGCGCCGCTGTTGGCCGGCGCAATCGCGAGAGGTAACGTTTAACCCTGTTGATTAAGTGTTTGACCTTTTCTCCACATGCTGACCTTCTGTATCAAAGTGTGCCTGGCTTCACATGAGTTTTCTGCGTTTGTCAGTGGGCTCAGTCACGGTAATCAGCCCCCTGGAGCTGATCCGCACAAAGATGCAGTCTGAGAAGCAGTCGTACCGGGAGCTGAGCGCCGTGATCCGGTCAGCGCTGCACAACGAGGGGTGGTGGTCCATGTGGAGGGGTTGGGGACCCATGCTGCTCCGAGACGTCCCATTCTCAGGTGAAACATTTTGAAGCACTTGATTTTTAAACACAAGACTAAAAAAATACAAAAAACTAATATAAAACTGAAAGTTCTGATTGTAAATTCTGATGGTTTTCCAGTTTACCCACAAATTGGTTAGATTCTGTAATTTATTTAAAGGGGTCATCGGATGCTAAGTTCACTTTTTCATGTTGTTTGAACATTAATGTGCGTTCGCAGTGTATGTACAAATCTACCCTATAATGATAAAAATCCATGCAGTGGTTTTTAATTAATCTGTAAAAATAATATCCCCTTTTTCAAATCGAGCCATTCTCAGATGCCTGTCGGTGTGCCATCACACCGACAGAGGCCACTCCCATGATAGTTGATTGACATGAGACCAGCTGTCTCTTACCTCAGACCAGCTGTAACAGTCCAGTAACTTTCCTTCTTTCGATGCCGGAGCAGGGATGTAAGTTAGACAAGAATATCTCAGATTGAGCGATTGAGGTGTTGTGTTGCTGGATGTAATAATGAACATAGTGGTCGTCACTTACTCCCGACATCTAAGCCGCTGAAGATGCAGTAGATTACGTTTGCTTGTGAAGGGAATGCACCTCCCGATCTACATATATCCGTCTATGTTCGCGCGAATCATTCATGATCCAGCTTCACTTACAGCAGAAGTGTGTATAAGCATTTTTTTTATGAATCTTTGCGATTGCCTTTCCTTATAACGTGGTAGTTAGGAAGTTTAGTGGCTAAACGCGCTAAATGCAGCTAAAGTAAACAAGATCGTCATTCCACAGGGCGGGGTGAGCAGAGCTCATTTGCATTTAAAGGAACAACCCCTTAGAATGAGATGATTTTTGCTGAGCTCATTTTAACAAGGTAAAAAGGGTGTTGTTTTACAAAACCATTGAGAATTTTTAACCAAAGTATATTATAGACTTTTCATTAAGACCCTAAAGAATCATATCAACTTGTGGAAAATGGGCATCCGATGACCCCTTTAACAAAAACAGCTAAAACCCTTGATTTAGAAGAAAAAAACAAAAAACAGATAAAAGCATCTGATTTAGCAAACAAACAGCTTAAACAAGTTAATTTAGCTAAAACCCAGCTAAAAACAGCTGTTTTAACAAAAAGGCCAGCTAGAAACCAATACAAAACCAGTTGATTTAGCAAAAAACCAGTTAAAAACAGCTAAACCGATTTAATGAAATTCAACTTTAAACCAGCTGATTCAGTAAAAAAAACTGCTAAAAACTAGGTAAATCAAGCTAAAAATGGTTGATTTAACAAAAAAATACTAAAACTAGTTAAAACAGCTAAACAGATTCAACAAAAACAAGCTTAAAACCAGCTGATTCAATTTAAAAAAACAGCTAAAAAATACTTAAATCAAGCTTAAACCATGTCTTTTAGCAAAACCACTTGATTTAGAAAAAACAGCTGATTTTGCAACAAAAGCTAAAACCAGTTGACTTATCAAAAAACATCTAAAACCACACTATGTGGTGAAAAACAGCTTATAGCCAAGTAAAACCATCAAAACCCAGCTAAAACCAGCTATTTTAACAAAAAAATAGTTAAAACCAGCTTAAAAACAGCTGATTCAGTCCAAAACACAAACCAGTTAAAACTAGCTGATTTAGCAAAAAATAAATAAAGTTAATTTAAAAACAGCTAGCAACCAGTTACCAGCCTTGGTAACTAGCTGACATTATTTATATATATATATATATATATATATATAATATAATTTCAGCTAGTTATTTATTATTTTTTAAGTTTTATAGTGGGCAGTGGTTATAGTTTTTATTTAATTATTTTATAGTTTATTTTAATTTTAGTTTGTGTGGTTTTAGGTAACTGTAATAACCCTGGTGACCATAAGACTTCTTTCAAAAACTTAAAAAAAATCATTTCAACTCAAACTGTTGAACAGAAGTGCACCAGAAAAAACTGCAATTTCCTAATTTCTAATCTGACTCTCTGTTTCTCCTCAGCTATGTACTGGTTTAACTATGAGAAGGGTAAAGCCTGGCTCTGTCAATACTACAACTACACACATCCAACCTTTGCCATCACATTCACAGCTGGAGCACTGTCTGGATCAGTAAGTTTGCCATATACATCTGTATCATCAGAGCTCTCATGGGCCTCATTTACTGGTATTAAATACATCTATATGTAGGGTCCAATGTGATCCCATCACTCTAAGCATATTCTTAGATTCTTAAATACTCAGGATGTGTTCAGCCGCATTGCATTTGTTTTGTAAATACAGCCGTTTCCTGATATGTCAAGTACCTGTATTTTCTTGTTTTAGTTTGCATCTATCGTCACACTGCCGTTCGATGTGGCCAAGACAAAACGACAGGTAGAACTGGGTGAACTGCAGACAATGAAATGTGAGTATCAAAATTCAGGTGAAATTAATATGTAAATATATGTTTTTAATAATTGTGATTATGAGATTTTGTTTTGGATGTATAATCAAATCAGAGTATGACATTAATGTGCAGCATTATCTGTGTAGTGTCCACACAAGTCTCATCCAGCACGTATAATGTGATGAAAAGGATAGTTGCTGAAAATGGAGTATCAGGACTATTTGCTGGTAAATATATTCATATAATAGACATACATATCTAAAGTACATATCTAAAATTTGGGCTACATAAGATTCCAAAGAACAGCTTTATTTTATTTTCTTTTTTTTGTAACATTATGTCTTTTCTGGCACTTTTGAGCAATTAAATGCATCCTTGCTAAATAAAAGTATTGTTTTCTTTAAATAAATACATAAAATAAAAAATCACCACTAGATGTCTCAACAGTACAACTCAGATTTCTCTCTGTCTCTTATCCTCAGGTTTTATGCCGAGGCTGATTAAAGTGGCTCCGGCGTGTGCTATAATGATCAGCTCATATGAGTTCGGAAAAGAATTTTTCCGCAAATACAACCAGCAGAAACAAAGCGTGACCCGACTGCAGCCCAACACGTGATCTCACTTGAAAAACAACTAATTAAGAACAACACTTTATCAATACCTTGCTGTGAAATAAATCAATATTTACATTATCTAGTAAATATTTAAAAGTAACAGTGGGTCAGAGTGATTAAAAAATTTTTTGGGATATTTTTTAATTAGAGAAGAGGTGAAAAACAAACCCTTTCAAATGAACATGTTTTTTTTGTTTGTTTTTTTTAGCAAACTGACACCAAATTTATTCCCATCGGACACATCAGCCATGATAATCCTTGTAGTTTTATTCTACCTGATTTGATTTTAGACTTTTAAATAGTGGTTTAAATGTCTTAGTAGTGTTTCAGTCATTTTTTTTTTGAGGGTCGTATTAAATGAAGACAGTGTGTGCAAATGATGCCAAAAATGCAACTGATGAGAGGGTTTGAAATGATCTGTACTTAAATCAATGATCTTTAATTGTTGATTAATATATTTCTTGACCCACTGCCTAAAAAGTGTGAATATTCACAGCTTTTAAAACAATTGCACTATATGTCCTTCACTTTATAAGTGCTCCAATAAAGATTTTAAATCTCTTTGTCTTGATTTCTTTATTCAATCAGATCCAGAATGTTGTCTATAGTTATTTTAATAAGACTTACAGCAATGTTGCTGGAACTATGAGTGCAAAAGACCTTATGCAATGTGCAAAAACATAAGCATTTATCTTATGAATTAATTTCAGCAATCTCCTCTTTTTTTTTTTTTTTTTACACAAAATTGCAATTAATATGTATTGATAACTGGACTAGGGTGACAGAAATGTTAAAGGATTAGTTCAGTTCCAGAGCAAAAATTTACAGACAATTTACTCACCCCCTTGTCATCCAAGATGTTCATGTCTTTCTTCTTCAGTCGTAAAGAAATCACGTTTTTTTTTTGAGGAAAACATTTCAGGATTTTTCTTCTGTAGTGCCTCCAAATTTGAACTTCCAAAATGTACGTTAGTTTAAAGGGCTCTAAACGATCCCAGCCGAGGAAGAAAGGTCTTATCTAGCAAAACGATCGGTTATTTAAAAAAAAAAAAGACTATTTATAAAAAGACTATTTATATATAATTTATATACGTTTTAATCTCAAACGCTCTTCTTGTCTAGCTTTACGTGAACTGTTTTTCCGATCATGACAGTTAGGGTACGTCTAAAAACTGCCATCTCATTTTCTCCTCCAACTCCAAAATCGTCCTCCATCGCTTACATCGCTGTTTTACCTTTTTTGTAAACCGTGTTTGATCTTCTTTGCATGTTCACTTTGTAAACACTGGGTTGGTACTGCTGCAGCAATGTAGTAAGATTGTAATGGTGGAGGAGGAAATGAGATGGGAGTTTTGAGACGTACCCTAACTGTCTAGAAGGGATACAGCTCCGACCGGAAACTAACAACGAAATTAATTTTTCTTTCTTGTGTTTTATTAACGTCTACACCTACGTCTAGCCTAAACTATAATACAAAAATAGTATTATTGCTGTACAGTGTGACAAAAATAACGTTAATGTGCGCATGCCCAGTAGCCACAGCTGTCTACCTTCTAGCCTTTATCGAGCTAGACAAGAGTAGCATTTGAGGTATACAAATTGTATTTAAAAAAATAAAACAAAAAACTATCGTTCGGCTAGATAAGACCCTTCTTCCTCGGCTGGGATCGTTTAGAGCACTTTAAAGCTGCATTTAAACTGCATTTTGGAAATTCAAATTTGGGGGCACTTATATAAGTCCATTACATGGAGAGAAATCCTTAAATGTTTTTCTCAAAAAACATAATTACATTATGACTGAAGAAAGAAAGACATGAACATCTTGGATGACAAGGGGGTGAGTAAATTATCTGTAAAATTTTTGTTCTGGAAGTGAACTAAACATTTAATAACTGCCTAATGTATATGCATTACTCTGTAAGCTAGTATTCCATTGCACACAGCCAATGAGACAAAACCAGCATTCAGTCAAGCTTGTATTTACATTTTAATTTATTGAAAAAACATGATCATAGATGAGGACACAACATGAAATTTGACTGGCTAAATTATAATTAGCTGAATATATGATATTCATCTCAGTGCGCCCTCATTATCCTCACCCGTTTATTTCTGTCACAGTGCAACAGAAAATTAAAGAAACAAAAGCTCAATCACAAAAACAGATTTTTAAAGAAAATACATTCAAAAATGTCCAGAGAGGCGACAATTCAGCAGTGTTTCAAACAAGTACTTAAAGGCTAAAACTCTTAATGAATCTGAAAAGTAACACTTAAGTACTGAAATGCATTTCCTTCATTCCACAATACACGTAAAATATATTTAATTGCACATTTTAGCAATGCTGAGAATCTCAAAAAAACCCTTGAGATGCACATTTAGATGTATTGGCTTCTGAACAGTATAAAACATGCTTTTCCACATGTATTTCTGCAGTACAGAAATGAATTCACACACAGGCAGACGACATTAAACACTAAGAACATGGATGTTCAGCAAGGCCACAAACGAGCTGACAAGACTATTTTTGATGAGCGGCAACAAAGGGAATTCTGCATACGTGTTTCCCTGGAATTTCTGTTACCTACTGTGCTGATGCTCATGAGTAATCATACACATTTCTTAATATCTTATTTTTATATATAACACATGGCTTGGCATGCCTCTAGTAACATTTAATGGTCATTTTTTGTAATTATCAGCAGCAGTATTAGGATTGATCAAATAAATTTAACTTCAAAAACAACGTTACCAATTAATTCTAAAATGAAACCTTCCATTTCAATAAAAAAAAAATGGGTTTAGACGAGGGCATTCGGTGGATTAAAAATTAATTAAATACTGCACATTAATTATGACATTCTGATTTGGTAATCAAATTAAGCACAAAAAGGCCCCTAATGAAGAGAATTGTGTCAGATGAGAAAAGCATGGAATGGACATTAAAAATGTTTTTTTAAGTCAATATATAATTTATGTCTGTCTCATTGAACATCACTGGCCTGTAGTCCACAGCTTCATTATACAGTCAAAAACAAAGTGGTACTTTAAGCTTTAATTGCTCTGGAGGTAGACAAATCACTGCATTTACATACAAACTAGAGGAAATTAATAACTGGATTAATTTTTTATTGTTACTTTTTTTATAATTATTCCCATTAAATTGGCAACCCTAGTGTAGACGTTTACAGATAAAGTTCAGGATCTTTGCTTTAGGTTCTGAATTCATTCTTGTTCAAGACCAGTAATTTATCATCCGTATTATTCTTATTTATTTATTTATATGAATGCATGGCGATGCTTTACACCAGTGCACGTTAGCCACTATCTGTGAGTGACGGCGGGAAAAATGCAAAACTGATGTCTGAGTGCTGTATGATTATGTAAATCGCAGAACTGATGAATATGTAAGATTTCTCCACGTAAGAGGACAGAGTGAATCTCAAACACTCCTGTTAAAAGCCAGAGATGAGAAATAAATGTATTAACATCCACATTCAGCACACCAGAGAAATGTCTGAAATCACATACCTGCCTAAAAAGACAAATGATGGCAAGTGAACAAAGCATATATGTCGTTCACATTTCTCATTCATAATCCAACCATTCAATATTATCAGGGCTCCATTTTTAAAAACATTTGCTTTACTTGGCATGTTGATTCAAGGGGCCAAAATAGTAGTGAAGAGCCACATTAATAACAGTATAAATATAATAAATTTATATAATTTATAAAGAAATGTTTTAAGAAGAGGCTTGCAACTAGAAATTTTGCTTAACACAAAATAAAGTGTTAAATTTAAAATAAAATATTGAATTAAATTCTAAATAAAAAAAAAATAAAAATAAAAATAAAAATAAAATAAATAATTTGTCATTGACCCAAACAACCAATTTCCTACATAGCTGTGCCACTAGAAATTTTGCTTAAAATAAAATCCAAAATTAAATAATTTAATTTAATTTAATTAATAATTGGTCATTGGCAGGACAACCAATGTCCTACACAGCTGTGCCACTAGAAATAAAAATAAAACAAAATACAACATAAAAATTAAATAAATAATTTTAATAATAATTTTTATTTTTAAATAAAATAAATAATTTGTCATTGGCCCAGACAACCAATTTCCTACATAGCTGTGTCACTAGAAATTTTGCTTAACATAAAATAAAATCCTAAATTAAATAAAATAATTGAATTAAATTAAATTAAATTAAATTAAACAATTAAATAATTAGTCACTGACCCACACAACCAATTTCCTACATAGTTGTGCCACTAGAAATTAAAATAAATTTCAACATAAAATAAACAATTAAATTAACATAATTTAAATGAACATAAAATAAATAATCGGTCATTGGCCCAGACAACCAATTACCTACATAGCTGTGCCACTAGAAATGTTGCTTAAAATGAAATAACTTTAAAAATTAAATTAAATGAAATAATAAAATAAAATAATTGGTCATTGGCCCAGACAGCCAATTTCCTACATAGCTGTGGCAGTATGGCTGTGATGTGCTATGATGTAAACTATGAATTCTCCATAGGGGCACTAAAGTTAAATCAAATTTTAGTAATAATTTAGCACTATTCCACACAGAAAAAGTAGCACAAAATAAAACACCATGAAAACCTTTATCGGTGGACTTTGCAAAAAACAGCAGACATTTGAACTGAAATTCACTGATGTCCTGAGTCAAGATTGTCATTCATCGTGATACATTATGCTCAATAATCACTAATGCTAATGCTTACTATGGACCTCAACGACCAAATGTTCAGATCTGAAAATGAATTGCACTTTAAATTAAACTAAAACCAGTCAGGACAGCACTGGGGTTTCATCTTGTCTAGCTTAAATGTCCCTTAGAAGCTCTGAGGATGGTACCGGTAGGTAGCTTTTCGTTTCTTCACTTTAATTCCAAGCCCACACCATCTCAAGCAGGCCGGTGTGTTTGTGAATGTGTGTATATGTCCATACTTGTCTCTCAGGATGGAGTCAGACCTGGGCTGGTCATGTCTGTTGTTGGACTGGCCAGATACTCACTGGACTTCAGACTGGCCAGAGATTTGTAACTGGCCATTGAAGTTAAGGAACCACACAAACCCCTCAAAGACGGAGTGTCCTCTTTCCCTGTGAAAACACAAGCACATGTACACACAGTAGTAGAGCATGGAGACATCATTGATATCATTTATGTTATTAAAGGGATAGTTCACCCAAAAATGAATATTACCTCATAATTTTTTAATGGATGGATGCACTTTATTGGACTTCAAAATATCAACACCCATTCACTAACATTATAACGCTTGGATGAGGCAGGACATTTTTTAATATAACTCTGATTGTATTCGTCTGAAAGAAGAAAGTCATATACACCTAGGATGGATTGAGGGTGAGTAAATTATGGGGTCATTTTCATTTTTGGGTGAACTATCCCTTTAAACAGACAAAAGGAAGAGCAGTAGCCACAACATCTGAGCAATAGATGTAGCAACAGTTGTTATTGTTAATTCAAAATAAAACTACTAAAAACTTTTTAGGTTTTGGGTAATTTAAATAAAGCTGTAATGAAATAAAATATAAGTATTAGATGAAAAACTAATAGTTACCAAGGAAACATTTCTCATTTTTGTTTAAGTTTTTAAAATACTAAAATTACTAAAACCGAAATGCAATAAAGCTAAATGAAAAAAGGAAAAAAGAAAAAGCACATTAAAATAATGACTAAAACCTAAACGAAAATCGTAATGAATATATAAAAATAAACGCTAATTCAAAAATATTAATAAATACTATAATATAATATAAATAATACTAAAATAACTCAGCCTGATTGTTGAATGATAAATGTTGACAAGTGACCAAATCAAAAGCAATATCAACTGTGATTTTGGCATTTTTTTAAAATCACAGTTTAATCATAGTTTGCATATTTTAGAAGTGTTAACTGTTTTTGTATTATATTATTTACATTTTGTCACTTTAGTTCTCACTAATGCAAAAAATATCTTTATTAATTAGAAAAATTAATTTATTTATACATGATTTATACAAGTGTTTTATACATTAGTTTTAGTTGTACTGCCATTAGTTATAAATGTGTGAGGACCTCCTTTTGAGAATTTTTTTTTAAATTTAAACTCCAAACTAGGGGTTGACCGATTATTGGCCTGGCCAGTTATTGGCGCCGATAAAAAAATTTAAATGCATTTAAAGAAAGTTTTTGTCAGAGCCCTTGTTATTCTTAATTTTGACATTAATTTTCATTTTTACATCAGACATATATATTGGTTCAAAATATCGGTTATCGGTCTACTTGATAATAATAATCAATATTGGCATTGGCCTTGTAAAACACATATCGGTCAACCCCTACTCCAAACTACATTAATCATTACACAAAGTAAAATTTGGGTCCATTTTCTAAATAATGTCACAATGCATAAATTCTTAATCTAATTTTTCTTCTTTTTATTGTGTGGAGTTTTTTTGAGGAAGGGATGCCATTATTGCTGTTATTTTCCCTTAGGTGAGTAAGGACCTTTCCATTGTGAAATGACATCATCTATAATAGAGCTGGTTATCAGAGAATGATGTCACCACAGCTGACTTACACACACACATGCATCACAAACCTTCTCTGTGCCAGTGTGTATGTCCTGCCTTGCTGTCCAGACTGTGTGTGTTCAGTTGTGCAGGATCCAGAGACATCTGAGAGAGACTCATATCCGCAGAAAGCTGCTCCAAACTCTGGAAGCTTTTCCTGTAGTCACACACACATTAATTACAGTCATGAAATAAATAAAGAACATGTCAATGTCACAAAAGAAAAAATAATATTTAATTAAAAATTATATGAAATTAATTCCAATGTTCAATTATATACATACCATAAAGGTTTTTTTTGTGTGTGTGAAAATATGAAAAAATAATTTGCAATATTTATGTTAACCTTTTAAAATGATATTTTGATTTAAAAGTGTAATTTTTGAATCATTAGGGTTTATTAGTATTTATTATATATATTACAAATTATATTTTACTTAATTTTAGAACCATCAAGATTTCCCTTGAAAAATGAATTTAACTTTTTTTTATTATTATAAAAATTAAATAAAATGAAGAAGGTATTTTTTATTATTATAAAAAATGTTTTTTTTATTAATTTTGCTGATTTAATTTATGCTGATTTAAAAAAAATAAAACGAACATTAAAAACTATTGAATTTCATACAGCATTCAAAATATAATAATGATCACTATTGGCAAAAATTTAAATTAATACATATAACAGTAATAAAAATCTGAGGAGGAAATGTGTATAAAAATAATTGAAAATAACATAATATGTTTTCATGAGAAACATAAAGTTTGGGTTACAATTAGATCAGCCCATTTAATAACCTCTGTGGGTTATCAATACATGTGAGTGATTGCTGTAGGAAGCATGCCAATACTGTAATGTGATTTGAGAGCTGCAGACGTGAGCTAAAACTACAGCCTGAGAGCCTTTGCTTCCTGGATCGTTCGCTGAGCACGAGGAACTCGACTGGAATCCAATATGAGATGAGCTGTGGTGTGAAGTTGCATGTATCTCATAAGGACGTGTGTAATCTTAGAGGATACGTTCACGAAATGCAACAACAGAAGGCACGTACTCTTCCCATGGTCCTGTGCGTTTCCTGTACAGGAGTGTATCCAAGGCAACTGCATTGGTATCCAAGGCACCAGGTGAGGGCCATTGGTTTGTCAGGTGTGAGGTAAGCTCCTGTCTGGAGCGAAGGTCATGGTTCTTCATCACCGTCCTGGAAAAACAAACATTATCATTTAAAGCGACAGTACTAAAAAGCTGAAAATGCAGTATATGCAGCTGAACGATTAGTCGCATTTTCATTGGAATCACGATTTCTGCTTCTCTCACTTAATCAAAAATTATCATTGTGACACTGGCCGGCTGATTATTTAAAAAATATTTGATTTGACACTGCCGTGTCAGACCAGAGGTCAATCAGAGCTTTTCTTTTCAAAACACATATTCTGCCCAGTCTTTTGCTTAATCTTTCCAACCAGACAACCATGTGCAAACGCTCTCTCTGTGCTGCAAAAAAGCACAGATGATTTGAAAACACACAAACATGTATGTTAGAGTTTAGCGGTCTCCATTAAAGGAATAGTTCACTTCCAGAACAAAAATGTACAGATAATGTACTCACCCCCTTGTCACCCAGAGTATTCAGTTACAAAGAAATTATGTTCTTGGGGAAAGCATTTCTCTCCATATAATGGACTTCTATGGTGCCCCCGAGTTTGAACTTCCAAAATGCACTTTAAAGGAGAAGTCCACTTCCAGAACAACAATTTACAAATAATTTACTCACCCCCTTGTCATCCAAGATGTTCATGTCTTTCTGTCTTCAGTCGTAAAGAAATTATGGTTTTTGAGGAAAACATTTCAGCATTTTTCTTCATATAATGGACTTCATTGGTGCCCTGATTTTGAACTTCCAAAATGGAGTTTAAATGCAGCTTCAAAGGGCTCTAAATGAGGAAGAGGAAGAAGCCGAGGAAGAAGGGCCTTATCTAGCGAAACGATGTGTCATTTTTTTCAAAAAATAAAAATGTGTATACTTTTTAAGCACAAAAGCTCATGTAGCACAGGCTCTGGCATGCGCGTCCACGATGCTAGGAATTTTGAACGAATCTTTAGTGTGACTCGCGAAGAACGAGTCATCTCGGAGTGATTCGTTCAGTCGCGCAACATCCTCTTGGGTTCTGTACTGAAATTAGTTCATCTGTTTCGAGTCTTCGGGTTTTCGCATCATTCGTTCATCTTATGGGGCTGTCACGTGCTGAACGAATGACTCAAACCCGAAAACTTGTCAGATAAGAGGTGAGGTGAGCTAATCATTGACTAAAGACCCAGGTAAACAATGATCTTTTCTGTTTCTTATAGCATTATAGTTTTGTCTTGTTTGTAGTGTGATCAATGTTAGCAGTAGATGTGTTAGGGAAGTAACACGTAACATTTCAATTATATTTTGCTAAAATGAACGAAGTGACTCGAAAAAAGATTTGTTCATTTTGCTGAACGAGACTCAAAGGTCTGAGTCGTTAAAATGATCCAAACTTCCCATCACTACTACGAATCACGTCTAAGTTCATCGTCTGTGTATCTCTGCTCAAAAAGGTAGAGAATGGCGAAAAAACTCCATCTTATTTTCTCCTACAACTTCAGAATCGTCCGACTTGGTTTACCCTTTTTATTTGTAAACAGCGTTTGACTTATTTGCACTTTCTTAGTCTTCTTAGTTCCGCCTACGTTCCGCATGACCTTTCGACGTGATTCAATAGTACGTAGCGTCGTGAACACACATCCCAGATACTGTGCTACACGAGCTTTTATGCTTAAAAAGTATACAAATTTTTATTTTCAGAAAAAAATGAAATCGTTTCGCTAGATAAGACCCTTCTTCCTTGGTTGGGATTGTTTAGAGCCCTTTGAAGCTGCATTTAAACTGCATTTTGGAAGTTCAAAATCGGGGCACCAATGAAGTCCATTATATGGAGAAAAATCCTAAAATGCTTTCTTCAAAAACCATAATTTTTTCACGACTGAAGACAGAAAGACATGAACATCTTGGATGACAAGGGGGTGAGTAAATTATTTGTGAACTGTTGTTCTGGAAGTGGAGCTCTCCTTTAAATGCAGCTTCAAAGGGCTCTAAACGATCCCAGCCAAGGAAAAAGGGTCTTATCTAGCAAAATGATTGGTTATTTTCTTAAAAATTACAATTTATATACTTTTTAATCTCAAACTCTCCTCTTGTCTAGCTCTTTGTGAACTCTGTGAATTTGTGACTTTGTGAATTCCAGTTCAAGACAGTTAGGGTATGTCGATAAAGTCCCATCTCATTTTCACCTTCACCTTCAAAATCGCCCTACATCACTGCAGAAGCACCGACCCAGTGTTTACAAAGTGAACATGCACAGGTCAAACGCTCTTTAGAAAAAAGGTAAAACAGCATTGTTGGATGATTTTGAAGTTGGAGGAGAAAATGAAATGGGAGTTTTTTGACATAACTGTCTTGAACCGGAATTCACAAAGTTCACAAAGAGCTAGACAAGAGGAGAGTTTGAGGTTAAAAAGTATATAAATTATACATTTTTCTTCCTCTGCTGGGATCGTTTAGAGCCCTTTGAAGCTGCATTTAAACTGCATTTTGGAAGTTCAAACTCGGGGGCACCACAGAAGTCTATTATATGGAGAGAAATCCTGAAATGTTTTCCTCAAAAAACATTAAAAAAAACATAAAAAAAAGAAAAGAAAGAAAGACATGAACATCTTGGATGACAAGGGGGTGTGTACATTATCTGTAAATTTTTGTTCTGGAAGTGAACTACTTCTTTAAGATATTCTGCTCAAATAAAAGTGGCATACAGTCCATCTGAGTTTCTTCACAAGTCCCCTTGTGCTGTTTGCTGCTACTAAATCTGTGAGCAAACCTTCTCGCTGGCAGCTGTAATCAAGTCAAACATAAATCTCCACCATACTGTTTGAGGTCACTGAATAAATGCACTTATGCAGCCTCTGTGCAATGTACAAAGTAAAACATCGACATCATTTGGAATTATTGGAATTATTATTAGGAATTTAAATGTTTTAGCTTTTGAAAGAGGTTTCGTAAGATTACAATTTTACCCATTTTCATAATGTAAATCAGTTGAAAACTACAAAGATACAGTGTTCAGCTAAATCAAAGATGAAAATGGCTAAAAGTTTTTTTTTTAGCACAATAGTCATAATTATCAGTTTAAAGGGACAGTTCACACAAAAATTAAAATTCTGTCATTGATTACTCACCCTCATGTTGTTCCAAACCAAAGTTCTTTGTTTATCTTTCAAACACAAATTGAGATATTTCGATAAAACCCGAGAGCTTTCTGACCCTGCATAGACAGCAATGCAACTGACACGTTCAAGGCCCAGAAAGATAGTAAGAACATTGATAAAATAGTCCAGGTGACATCAGTGGTTCCACCTTAATGTTATGAAGCTACAAGAATAATTTTGTGCACAAAGAAAACAAAAGTTACTTTATTCAGTAATCTATTCTCTTTTGTGTCAGTCTTTGACAACAAGTTCATGAGAGTACCTTAACGCATGCATGAAATTGTTGAATAAAGTTGTTATTTTTCTTTTCTTTGCGCACAAAAAGTATTCCACTGAAAAAAAACTAGAAGTTGAACCACTGATGTCACATAGACTATTTTATCAATGTCTTTACTACCTTTCTGGGCGAGTTGTGCTGCTTTCTATACAGTGTCAGAAAGCTCTCGGATTTCATCAAAAATATCTTAATTTGTGCTCAGAAGACGAACGAAGATCTTGCAGGTTTGGAACGACATGAGGGTGAGTAATGACAGAATTTTCATTTCTGGGTGATCTAGCCCGTTAACTACTGCGGAACCCTAATTTATACAGTAGGAAATCAACCAGGCTTGTCTAAATCTTTACCTCCTATCACACAAATGCTCAAAGCTTCTCCAAAATCCATCTTTATCAACAAGTCACTGATTAAAGCTTAACATCTGGAACATGGCACTCAGTGTCAAATCTTCGCATCCATAAACAGAGTCTTTAACCTCAGCAATTGGATTTCAAAAGTGACTATTCAGCTGAAAAATCACTAATAGTGGTCTGCAAACACTCACGGACATCTGTATTGACTCGCCCAGATGGTCCCCAACAGCTGATACAGACAAACACAAACAGCTTCTTATGGACAGATATGTATCTACTTTGATAAACAAGTCTGCTTACAAAGTTGATCTTTTATAACTGGATCCAAAAGCACCCTTTGCCAGACACAGATTAAGACCCTGTTCTATTTTTGCAGTGCAGCGAATGACCATCATGATCTAATCAAACACCTCAGACCAACATCTGCCATGAGCAACGTCTCTCCAGATCAAACTGGAATACTGCACGCTGCATAGTGTACACTACTGTTTAACAGTTTGGGGTCAGCAGTATTGTTTTGTTTTTGTATGTTTTTGAAAGAAGTCTCTTATGCTTAGCAAGGCCGCATTTATTTGTTAAAAAATACAGCAAAAACACATATCACATATTGTGAAATATTATTATTGTTTTCTATTTTAATATCTTTCAAAATGTAATCTGTTACTGTGATCAAAGCTGAATTTTAGCATCATTACTCCAGTCACACATCCTTCAGAAATCATTTTAACATTCTGATTTGCTGCTCAAGAAATATTTCTTTTTATCAGACAGTTGTACTGTTAAATATTTTTTAGGATTTTAAAATAGAAAACTCAAAAGAACCGCATTTACTTGAAATATAAATCTTCTTAAACATCATGAAAATCTTCATTGTCACTTTTGATCAAGTTAATGCGAAATTTTTGACCCCAAACTTTTAAATAAAGTGTAGAGATAGAACAGAGATAGACATATACAGTTGAGGTAAAAAGTTTACATCCCCCTTTCAGAATCTGCAAAGTATTATTTTACCAAAATAAGAGGGATCATACAAAATGCATGTTATTGTTTATTTAGTACTGACCTGAATAAAATATTTTGTTACCTGTTGTTACCTGAATGATCCACAGCTGTGTTTTTTTTGTATAGTGATAGTTGTTCATGAGTCCTTTGCTTGTTCTGAACAGTTAAACTGCCTGCTGTTCTTCAGAAAAATCCTTCAGGTCCAACAAATTATTTAGTTTTTCAGCATTTTTATGTATTTGAACCCTTTTCAACAATGACTGTATGATTTTGAGATCCATCTTTTTACGCTGAGGACAACAGAGAGACTCATTTGCAACTATTACAGAAGGTTCAGATGCTCACTGATGCTCCAGAAGGAAACACAATGTATTAAGAGCCAGGGTATTAAAACTTTTGAACAGAATGGAGATGTGTACATTTGTCTTACTTTGCCTAAATATCATATTTTTTCATTTAGTACTGCCCTTCAGAAGCTACAGAAGATACTTGCATGTTTTCCAGAAGACAAAATAAGTTAAATTTACCCTGATCTTCACATTCAAAAAGTTTTCAGCCCCCGGCTCTTAATGCTTTGTGTTTCCTTCTGAAGCATCAGTGAGTGTTTAATAGTAACTTGCGTAATAGTTGCATATGAGTCCCTCAGTTGTTCTAAGTGTGAAAAGATGGATCTCAAAATCAAACAATCATTGTTGGAAAGGGTTCAAATACACAAAAATGCTGAAAAAAAACAAAAAGAATTTGTGGGACCTGAAGGATTTTTCTGAAGAACAGCAGGCAGTTTAACTGTTCAGGACAAACAAGGGACTCATGAACAACTATCACTAAACAAAAAAAACACAGCTGCGGATCATTCAGGTAACAACAACACAGTATTAAGAATCAAGGGGATGTAAACTTTTGAACAGGGTAATTTTTATAAATTCAACTATGATTTTCTCTTGTGCACTATATGCAAATATTTTTTATGTGAAATATGTTATTCAGGTCACTACTAAACATACAATAACATGCATTTTGTATGATCCCTCTTATTTTGGTAAAATAATTAACATTTTGCAGATTTTGAAAGGGGGATGTAAACTTTTGACTTCAATTGTAAAAAAAACAAGTGCCGATAAAAATGTACATGCAAACAAACAACATTCTCCCATCAGTCTCTCTATTCTTTCATTCATTCCCCCTCATCCATCGATCAAATCCTCTCTCAGCTTACACGGTGCAATCATCTATTAACTTATTTGCGTCTGTCTCCATAGCAACCCTGCTCTGGTTGAGCTTCTGACGTCTCCGTGAGCAGACGGATCTCCAGAGCTTAGTTGAACCGTGAACTCCAGCTGTCTGACAGAATGAGAGGAGAAACGAATCGGAGGACTTAGGAGGCAGGAAACACACAGAAATCATCCGTAATGACACTCCGCTGAAAACACTAAAGATTAACCGTTCTCATGCTACACAGCACAGATAATATCAAATGATAAATGAGACCACACCACACAGATAATTAACCTTTCTCACCCTGCAACAGCACATTTCCATGAGCATGAATCATACTTACAGAGGCAAGCTCACCAAACAGTTGTACCAGTTTTGCATGTCTTTTTCACTAACCAATCACAATTCAGTTTAATCAGGTTCAAAATGTGGCAAAAGTATTCACCTGTAGTTACCTAAAAATTAAAATTATGTCATTATTTATATAAATATTGGTAATCAAACAGTTGCTGGTCCCCATTAACTTCCTGTTTTTACCTTACTGTTTTCTTTAAAATATGTTTGTGTGTTCAGCAGAACAAAAAAATTCATATCAGTTTGGAACAACCTGTGGGTGAGTAAATGATGACAGCTTGATTTTTGGGTGAACTATCCCATGTGTGCAATTTCTATGCAAAATTTATAGAAAAAAAATGCATTATATTAAAAATTGTACCTCATTCACAAAGTCAGTGCTGTTTAAAAAAATATGTTGATCATGACAGCAATAATTCATTAAATGATTCTAAAATGATAGAGAAAAGCATTATATTACATTTTACAGTGCTGTTATTGTTAACTAAACTAAAACTATACTGATTTTGATAATTGAATAAAGTTTAAATAAAATATAAATATTACATTAAAAAAAATTAACTTCAAACTTTACTTAAAAAATACCTTGAACTTAATTTGAAAAATAATTGAAATAAGTTTAAGAACTAAAACTTGTAAAACTAAAACTGAAAAAAAGTAAAAAATAAAATAAAATAAAACTTACAAAAAGTACAAAAGAACAAAAACGTAAATGTAACTAAAATTAAATAAAACTGAAAATATAAAAACAATATAAAATACAATAAAAGCATACATAAACACTACCAGTCAAAAGTTTTTGAACAGCAAAAAACTGTAAAAGTTTGAAATATTTTTATAATTTAAAACTGTTTTATATTTTAATATATTTTAAAATGCAATTTATTCTTGTGATTTCAAAGCTGAATTTTTAGCATCATTACTCCAGTATCATGATCCTTCAGAAATCATTGTAATATTCTGATTTGATATTATATATATATATGATTTGAAAAACATTAAATGAAAATGATTTGAAAAACATTAAAAATCTTACTGTTCAAAAACTTTTGACTGGTAGTGTATATACGCAAAATAACAAAATACACATAAAAAATTATAATTGAAACTAAGAATATATATATATATATATATATATATATATATATATATATATATATATATATATATATATATATATATATATATATATATATATATATATATATATATATATATATATATATATATATATATATATATATAGAGTTCAGATGCAAAACCAGCTAAAGTGTATATATAAAAGAGGTGATATATACACACATATTTTAGATAGATAGATAGAAACTAAAAAGAATGTAATTAACACTGGTTCAAACTTACAGCTGATCCTGCAGCTCCAGTATGATGATCTCCAACTGCTCTTTCTCCAGTTTGTGGCTGAGTTCGGTGTCTGTGAGCCGCTGCAGTAGAGATTTATTCTGAGAGACAGACTCAGAGAGCTGAGCTTCCCTCAGACGCACCAGCTCCTCCAGATAACCCTAAACAATTATAATAATTCATGTGATATGTGTCAGTATTAGCTCGTCTTGCTCCCAGGTCCCCCCAGGATGTCTCTCTTATCTAACACACCTGACTGACTCACCCGCTCATCAGCAACGGCCCCCCGACCTGATTTGAGGGAGCCAGATTACATACTTAAAATTATTCTATTTTAAAATGATGAATTACTATTGAAATGCATCAAGTTTTTCACTAAAATATTAAACAGCTGTTTCCAACATTAATAAAAATGAATGTTTTTCTGAGCACCAAATAATCAAATATTTTTACAATGTCAAATTAATTAAACTTTTTTCTGATTTAATGTTTTTTATTATTTTTTTTATTTTTAAATTATATTTATAAAATGACGAATTACTATTGAAATGCATCAGGGTTTTCACAAAAATATTAAACAGCTGTTTTCAACATTAATAAAAAAATGTTTTTGAGCATCACATTACCAAATATTAAAATATAATTTTAAAAACTTAAAAGAATTAAAAAAATTATGTAATTTTTTTTCTATTTTAAAACTATGCACTGTATTAAAATAAAATAAGAATAAGAAAAACATTAAACCAGGATAAAAGCATTTTTCCCTCAATTCGAGTAAATCAAATTTTCAATTTTTATTCACCATTTATTTTAGCAAATAAATGGAGGCTTGGTGAGCATGTATGTATCACAAAATGGTGAATTCTCCCCGATTTTTATAATGCAGCATGCTCAAAAGTTGATTTTCATGCAGAGCAAATGAAAACCAAGAAAAACAAAGCTCACAGTGTGCTCTGGTTGTGTACTATGCAATTTGGCAACTGCAGTAGATGTGGGTATTCTACGCATACAAAAAATTCAGCATACTGCACCCAGTAGGCAATGCATACTTCAACAACAATACGATTAGTAGTCGTCCTCACCTTCTGTTCCAGTACGACTCTATATTTCTGCTCTAATCTTTTGCTCTTGCTGTACCAGGTGCTCTGATCAGCCATCAGACTGGCAGCCATGTGGGATTCAGGAGTGCCTGCTTCACTCCCACTGCTGCCCAGCGTTCTCATTTCCTCCTCATCGCTGCTAATGCTGTCAGAACTACAGCACACACACATATATAATACTCAATCATGCGCGTCAAGACGAACCAACGTGCAAAATGGCAGCATGTTTATATGTGTGTGCAGTCTCTTACGTTTGTGTGAATTTAAGATACGGCGTGTAGTCAATGACAACAGGACAGCTCTCATCAAGCCCCTCCCCTTTCAGACAGAAACTGTCAATCAAGAATGAACATTTCAGCTTAAGCCAAACAAATGCACTTTATTTGATGAGAATGTCACTGTGGCAGAGTATTATGGGAAGCGATGATCATACAAAACAATACAGAGCCTGTTCTCAGCATCTATATATATATATATATGTGTGAGTGAGTGTGGCTTGTGTCAGCAGGTGTTTATTGAGCAACACCCATATAATGAATGATCAGCATCCTGTCTTGCTGTGACACGGCTAAATGTCACAGCCACCCACAGAAAGGAAGTGAATGAACATGAATGTACCTGAAGTCAATGGCGTTCAGTCCAATCAGAGTATCTGCCAGAAGCCCCGCCTCCTCACCCAGAACTACAGCCCCCTCCTCATAAAACCTCCTGACAAACAAATACAAGAAAACACACCAAAAAAGACCAGAGAGGCAATTAGAGCACTTTTGTATTCTTTAAAGAAATAACACGTTTAAATTGTTCAAAGATGACAAAGACTTAAGCAGCACAACTGTTTTCAACTTTGATAATAAATGTTTTTAAGCAGCAAATCAACATATTTGAATGATTTCTGAAAGATCACGTCACAGTGAAGACTGGAATAATGATGCTAAAAATTTAGCTTTGCGTCACAGGAATAAATTACATTTTAAAATATATTAAAATAAAAAACAATTATATTAAATTGTAAAACATATTTCACAATATTACTGTTTTTATTGGATTTTTGCTTAAAAAAAACAGCCTTGGTGAGCATAAAAACATTTAAAAATCTTACTGGCCCAACACTTTTAAATGGTAGTGTATTTTTTAATACAAATAATAATAACGCATTTATTTGGACTAAATATTTTGCTAAATAAGTCACACCATGCAGCTTTTATTTCAGTATTATTTCGAATAAAACTATCAAAAATAATTTCCCTTAATTAAAAAAAAAAATACTACAAAATGAAATTAATGAAATAAATATTTAATTAAATAATTTAAATAAATATGAAATAAAAATGTATTTATATTAAAGAAAAATAAGATAAAAAAACATTTTTAATTTAAATGTTGCATTGGAAACTTACTGAAATTAAAAAGTTGAAAGTTGAACTACTAAAAATTCCTAAACCTAAAACTGAACTGAAAATGAATTAAAGTAAATTAAATTTAAAAAATTAAAAACTACTAAAAATGACAAAAGCACATAATAAAATTGCTAAAATTGCTTATCTAAATTACTAAGACTGAAATAAATATATTTTAAAGCTAGATAAACGAAATTACTAAATTCTAAACTAAATAAAAAAAAAACTAAAATTAAAATGAAAACTGAAATAAACATTTAAGCTAAATAAAAATATTAAAAAACAAATACAAATGACTAAAGCACATTACAAAATGGCTAAAACGTAACTAAAATGAACATGAAGCTAAAATTCAAATGAAAACTAAAACATAAAATTGGAAATGTTGCACTGGCACTTATCTAAAATAAAAGTTGAAGTACTAAATTTACTAAAACTGAAATAAATATAGTTTAAAGTTAAATAAGCAAAATTACTAAATTCTTAACTAAAAAAAAAAATTAAATGAAAACTGAAATAAAAAAAATTAAGCTAAATAAAAATATTTAATATTTTAAATATTAAATATCTTTATCTGAAATAAAAGTTGAGGTACTAAATTTACTAAACCTGAAATAAATATACTTTTAACCTAAATAAACAAAATTACACATTTTGACTCAATATTTTGCTAAATAAGTCATACCATGTTGCTTTTATTTCAGTAAAGTCGCCATGTTTAAACAATCAGTGTTGTGTAGAGGTTAACAACAGAGACCCATAAAAAGATCTTAAAACAATCAGCCTGCAATCAAATATAAGAGTCTCAGTGTGTGTCTGTGAGTGCTGTGGAAAAATACCTTGTAGTTTTGAAGTCTCTTAGAGCTGCAGAGATGTATTCAGATAAACGCTTCTCCATTAATGCCACTCTAATCCAGGCACGACCCTGAGAGAAAGAATGAGAGAGAGGGAGATGCTCTTACCTGTCAACCACAAAAGCCTTTAAAACTGAAATAATTCACCAGAGTGAGGACACAGACCCCATTTATGTCTGATATTAACATCACAGAGGAGACCTATTTGAGCTGGCTATCTTAGCTGAATGCTTGTGATCGAATCATCTGAGACGGATGATAATACCAGATTTAAACAGGACAAGTGTGATCTGGGAGTTTCCTCTGGTTTTTGTGTTTGTACAGTTTGTTACAGTATGTGAGTGTTGTACTCAAAGAATGAAATGTGACACCCGATCAGTGATGTTATTAACTAAAACTATTTAAAGACTTTCCCTTAATTAAAAACATATATATATATATATATATATATATATATATGAAAAAAAGCTAAATAAACAGAATTACTAAATTCTAAACTAAAAAAAGAAACTGAAACAAATATTAATTTAAGCTAAATAAAAATATTAAAAAACTAATAAAAATGGCAAAACCACATAACAAAATTGCTGAAACATATACTAAAATTAACATGAAACTAAAATGAAAATTAAAAATAAAACCGGAAATTGGAAATGTTGTATTGGCACTTATCTGAAATAAAAGTTGAAGTACTAAATTTACTAAAACTGAAATAAATATACTTTAAAGCTAAATAAACTAAATCACTAAATTCTAAACAAAACAAAAAAGAAACTAAAGTTAAAATAAAAACTGAAATAAATATAAAATTAAGCGCAATAAAAATATAAAAAATTAATAAAAATGACAAAAGCACGTAATAAAAGGCCTAAAACGTAAACTAAAATTGACCTGAAACTAAATTTAATTCAAATAAAAATATTTTTAAAAATTGCTAAAATGTCAACTAAAATTAAAATTAAAACCAAAAATTGGAAATGTTGCATTGGCACTTACCTGAAATAAAAGTTGAAGTATTTAGTTGAAGAATTTAGTTAAATGGAAATAAATATACTTTAAAGCTAAATAAACAAAATTACTCAATTCTAACAAAACAAAAAACAAAGAAAATGAAAACTTTAAATAAATATAAATTTCAGCCAAATAAAATTATTAAAAACTAATAAAAATGACAAAAGCACATAATAAAATTGCTCAAACGTACACTAAAATTAACATAAGATTAAAATTAAAATTAAAACTAAAATGGAAAATTGGAAATGTTGCATTGGCACTTACCTGAAATAAAAGTTGAAGTACTAAATTTACTAAATAAACAAAAAAAAATCTAAATAAACAAAACTACTTAATTGTAAACAAAAAATTTAAACTAAAAGTAAAATGAAAACTGAAATAAACATAAACTTAAGTTAAATAAAACTAGAATAAAATGAAACTAACATTAAAATAAAACCTGAAATAAATAGAAATTTAAGCTAAATAAAAATATTAAAAAACTAATAAAAATTACAAAGACATGTAACAAAATTGCTAAATTAAAGTATAAACAAAAAATATAAATATGAAAGATAATTCAAAATAATAACAAATGCAATAACTGTATATAAATAAAACTAAACTAAAACTGCAACACAGAAGTGTGTGTCCTGACCTTTGCTCTAGAGCTGCGGACGTTCTCCATGTTCTCGATGCTGTGAATGCAGCTGTGCGGGACTTTACTGCACGCCACTCGAATGTAATCCCAGAAACTGCGCGGGCTCTCATAGCCAAACCAGCTGACCTGACCTACAACAGGAAAACACAGTGTAAAAGCATCTTGATTCATCAAGAAGAACTGTGTATTCATTCAGATGCAAAACTATCCTAGAAAAACAAAACACAGTTTTTCTTTTTTTGTATCCAGTTGTGTTTTAGTGCAGTGACATTCGGGGGTAAATATCTGAGCTAGTAATCAAAGGGATTGAATCCGACAAGTGACGAGCTCCACAGGGATTTTCAGCTTTTTAAGCCATTTCAGAGAACATACATAAACATGGAGAGATCAAATTTTGCTGAAAGGCTGAAAAACACTGATATGCAAGTGAGCGTGAGAGCTGTTTTGACATGCCGTGAGAGTCGTCTGAGCTCTTCCAACCCAAAATGAGACACTCAGTGCTGTATTTATACCTCATTACAGCAGTCGGAGAGTGCGTGTGTCTGTGTGTGTAGGTCTTTTAGCAGCATGTATCACAGCATCACTATGTAATGGTGTGTGAAACTTCTGGCATAGCTCACTTCAACAGTTATTCTGAGTGCGTGTGTCAGTTCATTTGTTCTCTAAGGCTCTGCCAACTGGACAATTGTATGTTGTTTTTGTTGTTTATGTCTAATATATTCTAAAATGCATATATTGAAAGAATTAAAATTAAATATCTGAGGTAATTTATTTTAATAATCACCCTCTTTAAAAATGCAACAGGCTGTTTTTTTTCTACAGCACCTTTAAATGTAATTGCCCTATTCACATATGAAATAATTGAGGTGTTTTGCTGTGATCACACACCTTGAGGGTCTATCAAGTCCAGCTAAGTTTGCTAAAAATGTGCCGCTCAGATCAAGATGAAATGCATTTACAATTTCAAAGTGAAATCGAACAGTTTGTTTCTTCCTCACCTTTCAGTCTATGGCTCAGAATATGTTCTAGAATGGAGACGAAATTAATGAACTCAGCAGATGTGTCATCTATCGTCTCAAAACACGAGCGATCAATGAGGGTCTTCACTGAGAACCTGTATAGTCAAACACAAACACACAATCATGAGCACAACAGAGATTTACACAATACAGTTTAAGCTCACAGAAACATGTCTAAAAACTGTAGTTATTTAAATAATTAACATAATTATGCTGCCTTTTAAGACTTGCCATATTTTAATGCATCTCATAATGCATTAAATATCATTTAAGCCTCAGTTATTATTTTCATTTTCTTACGGTCTTGCTTTATTTCAGTTAACGAGGCCACATTTCTAGTGTTTATTTTAGATTTTCAACTAATATGTATATTTTATTTCATTTAAATATTATTATAATTAACAATAAAGATTTTAATGCTTTTAGTTTTACCTAATAACAATGCTGCTATTTGGACAGTGACACAAAAAAACAAAACAACTTATGAGTTCAGCAAGGAGGCAAATGGATGTCTAATTCAGAGTTTTCACTAAAACCCTAAACTAAAGCTTTTAAAAAACCCTAAAAGAGCATTTGAGAGTCAAAGGAGATGTCTTGTGTTTTGTGGAGCACCATTAGTGCCGTTTATTATGGTCTCATCAAAAGTAATTATGGCATAAATGACTGTCCTTTTCATTATCGGCAGCTCCTGTGCTTTTATGCGTCTCCACATGACTTCCAAATATCTAGCAGCCTTCATGCAAATGTCATTTCAGAGATAATTTCACTTCTGGCATTTCCGTTTTAAAACACAGAGCAAATGTGGGGGAGGGGGGAATACAAAAAAAAGTCTGAGTGTAATTATTTCATTTCATCTTAAGTAACTCAAAAATCAAAACTAGTACGAAATGCTCAGCAGCATTATATGCGAAGTAGGACTGCCAATAACAATTATTTTAGTAATCGGTCGTTTGTTCTGACAATTAATCGAGTAACTGGATCATTCTAATACTTTTTGAGGTAATTAAAACAGACATAAGAGAACAATAGCCTTGAAAATGACTTAATTCTTTAAATAAATTATCAGAAGCAAGTAATCAAACAAAACTGTTCATATACATAATTCGTTATAAATATTATAACTAATGTACATTACGCATTATTACGAATGACTGCAGAGGGCGCCAACGGCCTGACGGTTGTTTCTACACTTTACAGCGCAATCTAATCGTTGTTTAATACTTAACATTTTATTCAAATGTTCACTTAATCTTTAATATTTGTCCATTTCTTTGTGACAGTAATGCTACAGCCACTGTAATTTCTTGAATATGTAGACATCAAAACAAGTGAGGGTTTGAGCTTTTATTTTGAAATCGCGATGAACAGTACATGTTTAGAAAGTGATGAATTCTCCTGTGTTTGCGTAGGTTTATAAATGATTTACCTTACAAATCTGATGAAATACCGCACGTTGCGTTTCCCGCTGAATGTTATAATAAACCCAAACTCACAGCAATATAAAGAGACGGAGTTTGAGACGGTCCGCGCATGTAAATGCTAACTATTTGTATGGAGCAGTGTTTACTGAACGGAGCCGCTCTGTGAGATGCGCATCCTTAACCTACACGCATGTAATAATAATAATAATAATAAGTGCATGTATTAATCTTGTATCGCATATATTTATTTAACTGAATCGTAGCGTTTGTGAATTCAACATAGCATTATTATTTTTTTTAGGATTTTTAAATGGGTTTAATATACCATGGAGCCTTAGAAAGTAGAGGGTTTGCACTTATGTCATGATTTTGGTCAGTTACCCGGATGCGCAGCCATATTGGCCATACTCAGATGTAAACAACAGCATGCTGCACCGTTAATGTACAACTGAATATGTTGTTCTGCTAATTTATGCTGTCTAAACCACGGAAAAAAAACGTGTGGAAGCTGCTAAATCATATAGAGAAGGACTTAGTAAGCAGGAAAGAGCACAATATTTTGACAGACTAAAGTTAATAGGTGGTAAAGATACCTACAAGCCGTATTAATTAAGATAATAGCGTAATATTTCACCTACCTGCCTGTAAATTATAAGAACAAACACGAATGTTGTAAAAATTCTTGCCCTGGAAATTCTGGTTCAGTTTGGCCAACCACAAACACCTTTTGTTCCTCAGACAGTTTTTTTGCACTCTTCTCCTTGATTTGTTATAACTTTTGGCAGTCTATAGTACTCCAAATGTTTTTCCTTGTCGGTCCGATTAGTACAGACCAAAACATGACCACAATTTTCATTTGGTTCAGTGGCATTGTTTTATGTTCAGTGCCGCCAATATGGCCGATTGATGACATGTCATGAAAACACTCTATAATGCATTTAATGGATTCTTGTCTGTGAAATGCACCACTTCCTGTGTTTTGCAGGTTACTTGACACAGACAAATTGTAGTCAAGATTTTTTTTTAAATCAAGTACTCTAATTAAAGGAACGTGACAGCCTTAATGCAAAGGATTTTTTTTTTGGATTTTAAGATACTCCCTCTTATGCCTAAATTTTTTTACAAATAATGTTAGTAACTGAAATATATATGTTGTCAACTAACGAAAATTTAATAAGGTACTAAAATGACTAAAATTAAAAAATAAAGGTAAATAAAAATATATTTAAAAAAAAATAATAATAAAAAAATAAAACACAGAACAAAGGTACTATAACCTAAATAAAGATTAAAATGAGAACTAACAATATAAATATAAACGTTAATTCCATATATTAATAACTACTAGAATTGTTTATAAATAATACTAAAATAACAGTAAGTCAGATAATGGCAATACTTGTGCAATGTAATGAGGTCATGTGGCACTAATTATCATATTACTGCTTAAAAAGGTTTAACGATACACAGTACTTCATGGCACAGAGAGATACAAAATCCCTTTAAAATAACCTGATGGAAGGTCACACGGACCATATTAAATCTGATACTCAAAACTATCTTCAAAAATTGAATTTCTGAAGAAGGCGTCCTGTGACATCTCATGTAGATTAAACCAGCCTGACATCTCATTTGAGAAGGTCCCGAATTATCTGGACTTCTTTGAAGTTTCATGATGATTTTAAGAGCATTGATCTAGAACAATTATTCAGATTACACTCCAGTATCTTCATTCAAGACTTTCTTACAACATGAACTTCTTTTCATGATTCTCTGAACGTCACACACTGTGTTATCACTCAAAAACAAAAAGACCTGCAGTGATTTATTTGAGTCCTGAATGAACTCTGGATCAGATATCGCAGTATAAACATGAGAGGAAATGGATTTTGCTTATCTGTTCCTCCATTCTTTCTTCCTCAGACACACACAGTAAAAATCGCTTTATTTGTCTGAGCCGTGAGCTTCGGTCTTACTGTGATTGTAAAAGTGTGGACTTGTCACACACCAAGCCTTTTGAATGGCTGATTCCTGCTGTGCCCCCTCATGGCTATGACATTCATTTGTGTTCAGACTGACGCTTTTCCTGCTTCAAACGTGCCCTTTGTAGCACTGACTAATTAGACATATTAATGTAATTAATCATATTCCAGTAAGTGGCATTCAGGTTTATTCAAAACAGATGAACATGAATCTACCTGCGCTTTGTTAAGTTTAATTTTTTGCACATTTTACAACACATTTTTAAAGTTAATTGTCCTGTGAACGGCAATAAAACGGTGTTCAGATTTATTCAAAACAGATTAATCTGGCAACTTTTTATTATGTTGGTTGTTGTATGTATTGCAGCAGTTTGGAAATGTCCTGTGAGTGGCACTAAAAGGTTAATGCTCTATAGTGTTTGAAATCAACAAACCACCTACGCTAAAGTGTACACTAGTGTTTACAAAAGCACACATTAGATAAAACACATTTGCTAAAGGAATCATTCATTTTAGCTTGATTCTGAAGGTCTTTGAACTGTTTTATCATGACACATAATTGACAGGACTCAGATCTGAGTGTTTCGCAATGCTGTACCAGGTGGACTACCAAGCGAGTTTACAACTAGATATGCACCTACTGATGTAATGCAAACATGAAAATGTATTAGTTTACACATCATGATTTACCAAAAATATAAATAGAGGCATGTTTTTCCAGTAAGCGTAGGTTGCATATTTTGCATATATTATATTTATAATTTTTATCCAAAAATAAGTCAAGTTAATAACATTTCTGATTTATTAGTCACAGTAAAAAGAAGGTCCAACTGAGCGCACTGCATTTTGGGATACAGTGCCCATTGCAGTGTGATCTGGTTGTATACTGCACATTTTGGCAAATGTAGAAGAAATAATTGATTTAATATGATAGCATGCCATTCCAAACGTCCAAAAAGATTAACTGTATCCACTTCCTTTAGGCTTCAGCAAAGAAATGCAATTTTCAGCAATATGATATATGACACAGAATGGGTCACAAAGTTCTTAAGACTCAATCATCACTGCCTATAAGAGACAAGCTTTTCTAATAGAAAAACAAAAATCTAATATAAAAACATATTCATATGCAGGACTGTTTTTTTAACCATGCCCACCTTGTTTTTATATATATATATATATATATGTATATATGAGTGCCATGATCCAACCATGCGTTTTTCTTTCTTTTTTTAAACATATTAATTTTTTGACATGCCTTCTTCTAAGTTCCTCGGAGCACAATGTAAATGCCATGTTGCATGAATCATTCATTATCTATCAGCACTGTACTTTTTCTACGGAGTACATCTATATGACGTGATGCTCTGATGACAGATCTCAGATCAGCGCTTGTGCGTGCAGTACACGTACATCATCTCATCTCCCCTGTTCCAGCATCAGCAATTTACAAAAACTAACTTGCGAAAAAATAACCATGACATCATCACACATGTTCAACGCCGCCGGTGTGCTGCAGTGATGATGAACGTGTAATCAGATTTTACCTGCACACGGTGATCAGATTCCTCCTCTCCACGGCTCTGATACGCGCTACTGCTTTTTTACGAGCCCCGTTGATGCCGAGATTTAACGATGCCATGATCGTCTGGTTCTGATATACAGCTGTTTATTTCCTCACGTCTTTTTCTTTTCAGATGCTTTGGATCAGTCTCCAGCTGACTGACTCTCACTGGAGCCATAGAAATGGAACAAGCGAGTGGAAAGGCAATTAGCATGAAATGGGTGTCGAATATGGGCGTGGTTTGGGTGGGTTTTAAAAATAATTATCTTATTTGAGCTCTTCGTTTCAGCTTTTATTTATTTTAATTTAATTTTAAAACGTATCTGTTATTTTTCAAGCCGCAATTTATCATCAACATTGCGTCTGAAGCGTACAGCGTTGTCACATGCTCCCTGTTACTTTTCTCAGCGCTGTGTCGGATTAACCAATCACAGGTTACCAAACATCGACTTGCAAAATACATTTTATAGATATTGATGGGATATATATCCATTTTCCTGGTAGAAACCACTTCTTGTATCTAACAGATTTGATCGATTACATGTATTGATGTACACGTGTTTCCAATATAACGAAAAACGCCGTGAGAATTAAAATGGCTTCAGTAAAGAAATACTGTCTTTCTGAGCCACCATGCGCCCCCTTAAGGATAATTATTAGGTGCATCATAAGAAACTATTAAAAGCTGACAACATTGTACGCCCATGACTGATCAACAACACTGACTTTCATTATGAAGCGTTGTTTGGAGGTTAATAAAGCGCCATTTACATAACCAGTAAAATGAGTTTCTATAACGTTGTCAGAAATACCAACTAATGCTAATAGTATTAGGCTATTAAGAATTTTGTCAGATTTATGACAAGTGTAATTTACTAAAGCTCACTAGGTGGCCCCAAGGTACTAGTTCAGTTTAAGAACAGCAAACAAAAGAAAGAAAAAAAATATTTCACAACTGTGATCAAAAATACTTTAAGAGTGTTTCTATTATATAAAATTGTTTATTTATGTTTGTTTGTCTCTTGTTGTTTTTGTTCACAGCCAGATGCTAAGTTTGCTGGTTTATAGGTATATGTTTGCAGTCTGTGTGATGTATTACAAGAAGAAATATAAATGTACAGACTTAATATACTGTTGTACATACAACTAGAAAAGCAAGCACAAATTAAAACATATATATATATATATATATATATATATATATATATACTATAATATACTGCATTCTTTAACAAAATAAATTTAAAAATCTTAAGAGTTTTGGAAGTTCTAGTATGCAATATGTATCCTTTGCACTTCTTAGTTGTCATCTCCTGCACCTCCACAATGTCTAGTCATATTTGCATATAAAACACTGAATTTTTTCTGACATTTTTACACAAAATTATTATTTTTGTTTAAAGAGCTAGCTCAAATAAACGAATACGTGTTGTGTTGTTATCAGCATTTGTAAGGTTTTGTATAAGAGTAATTACAACTCAAATGGTGGTAGATTAGTGTTTCTAAATCCAGCTCCCTGGGGCCCCGAAGCACTGCACATATTAGGAGTCTCACTAATCTTACACACATTTGAGGTCATGGAGCCTCTAATAATGATATGATGAGTTGAATTATATGCGTCGAAGAAGGAAGACATCTCGATGTGTTGTGCCTCAGGGCCCCCAGAAGCAGGATTTGAGAATTACTGTGGTAAATGAAAAAAGGAAACACTGTCATTGAGTCATTAAGCATTTTTTAGGCATTTGTCTGCAAGCATATACAGGTTTTAGATAAATCCAAAGAGAAAGTGTGTCAGTGCAGACATAAATAAGCAGTAGTCAATCAATTTTTGCAATGCACACAGTGAAACAAACCAAACATAAGCAAGTAAGATGATAGAAATCAAGTCCTATCAGATTAACTACTAATGGAATAGTATCAATCAAAATCACAGTGTATAAATACACTGTAGTACTGTAACTAAAGGTGGATTCACATAATAAGAAATCATTGAACCGTTGTTCAATTTGGCCGATTGATGACGCGTCATGAAAACACTCTTTTCTGACTTTTTTCCTCAGAATTTACAACCGTCTATACAAGTTTACATCTTGCAGCTTTGTTATGTTATAAACTCAAAAGTCGTAATTGTGTGTTCTGTGAATCTAAGAAAGTACTTCCAAATTGCACAACATAAGCATTGCATTGCAAACATGTCCCTGTGCATTGCTCTTCTTCTGCCTCCAGTTCCAGAAAACATCTTTTTTCAATTGATTTAAATGCCTAAATATAGCAACCTGGCCTGTTCTCATTGCAAACAGCATTCACATCCCAAATTATTCACGTCCCCTCTTATAACCACATACTGCATCTCGCACCACTCTCGCTCTCTAGCTCTGTTTCACAACCTAATGTGCTTCCTACCTAGATAGCATCATAGTTGTGCTTCTGAAACCAAACCGGTACATAATTACGCTGCCTTCTGTAACTCCATATTATAAGGAAACATATTTAAACCAGGCTGGTGCTTGACTGGTTTAGTTGACCAACCAGTCTGACCTGCTAAAAGTTCCCAAAACCTCTCTTTAAACCAAACCAGGCTTGTTTAACTAGGTGGAAATTTTAAGCTTTACAAATAAAAAGTTATTTTACACTAAGGTCACATTAGTAATCTCACCCTAACCAGCATTAACAATGAGCAATGCATTTGTTATATTATTCATATTAGTTAATACATGAATATAGCTGTTGATTACTAATGTCAGCTCAGATCCAATAAATAATGTAAACAGATACAACTTTTGATTTTAGTAATGTGCTAATACACTGCCTGCATTTATTTGATCCAATATTTGATCCAAAATAACAAAAACAGTAAAAAAAATTGTAATGTTTTTACTATTTAAAATAATTGTTTTCTATGTGAATATAATTTAAAATGCAATTTATTCCTGTGGTCAAACTGAATTTTTGGCATCATTATAAGCATAATTACTTATAGTTTATTACTTATAGAGCTTTTTATTTCAGATAAATGCTGTCATTTGGATTTTTCTATTCATTAAAGAATCATAAAAAATACTAAACTTTTTAAAATAATAATAATAATAATAATAATAACAATAAAAATGTTTCTTGAACAGCAAATCAGCATATTAGAATGATTTCTGAAGGATCATGTGACACTGAAGACTGGAGTAATGATCTTTGATCACAAGAATAAATTACATTTTAAAATATATTCAAATAGAAATCAGTTATTTTAAAAAAACATTTTTCAAAATGTATTGTTTTTGCTGTACTTTGGATCAAATAAATGCAGGCTTGGTGAGCAGAAGAGACTTCTTTAAAAAAAAATTAAAATCTTACTGTGCAAAATATTTGACTGGTAGTGTATGTTGAATCAGAAATGCTTTAGCAGTATTTTTTATTTTTAGTTTATACTTACCAATGTAGCTAATTGTTAGGAGTTACCAGTTTTGTCAGTCAAAAACAAGTTCAGATGTTTCTCATCCAACAGAGAAATAAGATATACCAACAGGAAATGCACTCACTGAATATAAAAAGATACCATGACAGTATCATTATAATTCAGTACATTGCTGCTGTCAGAAGTATAGTGCCATTAGCAGTAAGTGTTTAGTAGTGGATACTGAGTAAGAGAGGAGTCAACTGAGTGGTTTGAGGTTTTTAGTCTTCCTTCCTGCTGCGCTTAAGAAGGTCAGATCAGAGGAAGTAAGATCCAGTCACTTGCTGTTTTTGGTAGCTGATCTGAACAGGTTCTGTACTCTCAAACATCTGTTAGGATGGGAGGATTGCTCAGTATCTGGATATTTAAGGTCCTCCTCTTGGGATTGATAGATCCATCTCAGGCCTCTCTGCGTCCTCGCGTGTCATTCTCTCAGGGTAAGTGAAGCTCAGATTGATAGTTAATAGTGAGACATATTTGTGGTGCAAAAACTCACACTTGTAGTGATTGTTGGTTGTGCATGTTAAGGACCAAGCATGTGTTCTTAAAATTCAAATGTTCTTGATTTATATCAGTTAGACTGCTGCTGCTTATCAGTCATTTGTAAACCACATTTCACAAGTAAACCCTTTGCATCTGATACAGAGTAAATTAAACTCATGAAATCCAAGTGTGCTCAAATGTCCAGAAAGCACATTCTTGTTGGACAAACACATTCTGTGTAAGTTTTGTAATATTTTTTCCCTGAAGTTGAGAGTTGTGGTTTTGTTTGTTTTTACCCATTACTGTTGTTCTGCAAATGTTTGATGGTGTAAGTGCTGCTCGCAAAAAAACACAGCTGACCGATAATTTCCACCACTCGCTCAAAGACGCTCAGAAAAGCATGCCTTAAGACTATGGTTCGTTTCTGCTTTAGAGTACATCAAAAATTAGGTGAAAAACCTTTTCTACAGATCAAAAAATTCTTGAAATGTCATAATTTTCTTTAACACCATCAGAGGTTTTACATATGACTAATATGTGTATTTATCTGGAAGAGGAACTGCTTTGAATCAAGTCTGACATACATGCCATTTAAAAGCTTAGAATTATTATTTTTCATTTGATTTTAAGAAATTAATACTTTCATTCAGCAAGGACAGATTAAATTGATCAAAAGTCGCAGTAAAGACATTTATAATATTAAAAAAGATTACAATTTAAAAAAAAATTATGTTCTCTGGAACTTTTGATTAATCAAAGAATCCTTAAAAGAAATTTCCAAATGAATATTTAGTAGCACAACTGTTTTCACCATTAATAATAATAAGAAATGTTACTTGAAAAGCAATTAGCATACACTGTAAAAAAAAAAAAAAAAACTTTAGTCAACATGAAATGTTAAGTTGTACTACATGAAAACATGGATATTTGAGTTGAGTAAACTTAAAATTTTAAAGGGGTCATCGGATGCAAACTTCACTTTTACATGTTGTTTGAACATTAATGTGTGTTGGCAGTGTATGTACAAATCTACCCTATAATGATAAAAATCCATGCCGTGGTTTTTAATTCATCTGTAAAAATAAAATCCCCTTTTTCAAATCGAGCCATTCTCAGGCCACTCCCACGATAGTTGATTGACATGAGCGTCTTACCTCAGATCAGCTGTAACAGTCCGACCTCCATTGTTTCAAGCAGGGATGTAAGTTAGACAAGACTATCTCTGATTGAGCGATTGAGGTGTTGTGTTGCTGGATGTAATAATGAACATAGTGGTCATCATTTACTCCCGACATCTAATCCGCTGAAGATGCAGTGGATTACATTTGTTTGTGAAGGAAATGTGCCTCCCGATCTACATAAATGCATCTATGTTCGCGCAAATCATTCATGATCCAGCTTCACTTACAGCAGAAGTGAGTATAAGGGTTTTTTTTATGAATCTCTGCAATCACCTTTCCTATTAACGTGCTAGTTAGCAAGTTTCGTGGCTAAATGTGCTAAATGCAGCTAAAGTAAACAATCTCTCAGAGCAGCACGTCACTCCACAGAGAGTAGAGAGGGGCGGAGGGAGCAGAGCTCATTTGCATTTAAAGGAACAGTGCATCAAAATGAGATGATTTTTGCAGAGCTCATTTTGACAAGGTAAAAAGTGCGTTGTTTTACACGACCACAGTATATTATAGACTTTTCATTAAGACCCTAAAGAATCATATAAACTTGTGGAAAATGGGCATCCGATGACCCCTTTAAGGCAGCACGAACACTTACTTTTTTAGGTTGAAGCAACTTTTTTTAAGGGTTTATTTTTATTATTTCTCAAGATCTTACTGTTTTTACTATATTTTTGATCAAATAGCTTTGGTGAGCAGATGAAACCTTATTTGAACACATTAAAAAAAATGCATCTACACAAACATTTGAACAGTACTGTTCTTATATGTAATGTGCACATCTGATGTTCTCTCGATTTGATGCTTGCATATGTTAAAATTATGCTTGGTAATCCACATTGAGGTTTCTCAGTGTTATTTAGAAACATGGAAAGTTTTTTGTGAAGCTGTTATGAAAATCTATCAAGTTACAGCATTTAAATGCATTCTCTAAAAGAGTCTGGTTGACTAGAATGCAGTTTTGGTTGACAGTCATATTTCTGTTTGTCTGTTTGTGCAGTATTGCTAAACCTCAGCTCAGGGGGGCCGTGCTTATTTCCTCTGATCAAAAAGAGGAAAAGAGTGTCATTGTTATGGTTTCATTGCAAAAATGTGACTATAAATTCTGTTTAAAGGTCGGAAGCAAATAAAGATGAAAAAATCATCATCAAATCATTTTGTGTAAAATACAATATGCCATTTTCTCAGAAATGTAACGATGATCAAGGTTCAACTTTTTTTCTTTTTTACAGGAAGTTCAGAGCGTCTTTTGGGTATCTATCGCAGCTCTTCTGTGAAGAACACCAGCACTCTGCTGCTCAGCACTGACGCTGACACACTGTTTGTTGGCACTCAAAATGCTCTGCTCTCACTAGACGTCAGTCAACCTGATAGTATTACACTCAAAGACGAGGTGAGAAAGATTTTGCAACCCTTCAGGAATATTGAGCTATATATTTCAGTTTAGAAAACTGATTCTCTTTCATCTTTTGTCATGAAGAAGAGAATATTACAACATAATAATGTTACATTTTTTACATTTTTACAGTTGGAATGGACAGCATCTCCAGAAAATATGAAAACATGTGCAATGGCCTCAAAGCCGGTGTGGACCATTTCTAACATCCTAGAACTTTAAATTTCTTTTAAAAATATATGCGAATAGCAAATAAGTATTTCCAAGCTGATAAAAAGGAGAAATATATCTGATCAAAAATCCAGAAAAAAACAGTAATATTGTGACATATTATTTCAATGTAAAATAACTGTTTTCTATATAAATATATTTTAAAATGTAATTTACTACTGTGATCACAGCTGAATTTTTAGCATCATTACTCCAGTCTTCAATGTCATAGAAATCAGAAATCATTCTAATATGTTGATTTATCATCAATGTTGAAAACAGTTGTGGTGCTTGATATTTTGTTGAAACTTTTGATACTTTTCAGGATTTTTTAATAAATAAAAAAAAGTTTAAAAAACAGCATTTTTGAAAGAAATCAGTACTTTTATTCACCAAGGATGTGTTAAATTGCTAAAAGTGATAGCAAAGAATTATGTTGTTAGAAAAGACTTCTATTCTGATAATTCTGTTCTTTTTAACTTTTTATTCATCGACGAATCCTGAAAAAAGGTTCCAAAAAATATTAAGCAGCACAGCTGTTTCCAACATTGATAATAAAGCACATAAATAGCATATTAGAATGATTTCTGAATGTGACTGCAGTAAAGACTGATGAAAAATCAGCTTTTCATCACAGGAAAGTACTGAAATAGAAAAACATTATTTTAAACTGTAATGATATTGTCACGATATTTGTTTTTTATCTGCATTTTTGATCAAGTAAAGCAGCCTTGAAGAGATTTTTTTAAAAAACATAAAAAATCTTGCTGATCCCAAACAGTGTGTGTGTGTATACATACAGTATATATATATAACTTTTTATTTTATATTTGTCCATAACAGGATTGTGGCAACTTCATTAGTTTTCTGCAGTTTTTCAACTCTACACACCTTTATGTCTGCGGGACAAATGCATATAAACCACAAGCCATCATCATTGTAAGTTCAAATACATAAACTGCACAGATCAGTAGATGTGGATTGAATGGATTGCTCTCTGCTCTAACAGACTGACATCTCTATTTTAGCCAGCAAGTTCTCTGAGTGCCAACAGAGACCCAAAGGACGCCAAAACCTGCTGTCCCTCCAGCTCCACCCAGAGGAACACAGCCACTATTGTTGGTGAGAAAAGACAAACAGTTTAGAAGAGAAACCTCAAATATAGTCTCATCTGATCTGGCACTCTCACACTTACTGTAACTGTGACCTCTGTGCTTACAGATGAAGAGCTGTATACAGCAACCAAAATCGGCTACTTCGGGGAAAAAGTAATTTCTCGCTGTCACAGCAAAGGAACACGCAACAACTTGGAGCTTGAAAATGCACCAAAAGTGCTACATGGTTTGTATATTTTTATCCCAAACATAATGCTACCATGATGCTCTGAACACCTGCTCTAACATATACAAAGTTTGATCTTAATGGCCTAGTGGTTAAATCATGGGCTGGTAACATAAGCTGCAGGATTTACTTCATAAATGAGTCACTACTGTAACCTCGAGTAAAGCATTTTCACATTTTGGTTTGTTTCTCTCTTAGAACCTGAATTCATAAGTTCAACACATGTTGCTAGTGAAGGAAAGATCCTGCTGTTCTTTACTGAGGTTGGGGACTTGACTGGAGACTCATTTTTGGACCGCTTTATTGTGTCTCGTGTGGCACAGGTCTGCACGGTGAGACTTATTTTATACCATCAACAGATGTTACAAAGACTGGATCATTATTATTATTATTTTTTTAGATTTATTTTGGCCATTTTTGCATTTATTTTTGATAGGACAGTATAGTAGTGACAGGAAACTAAGTGGGAGAGAGGGGAGGGGGTGCAGGATTGGGAAAGGTCCACGAATCGGGACTTGAACTCGGGACACCCGGAGGGCAATGGCACTACATGTCTCACAAGGCTATTGGTGCTGACAAAGACTGGATTATTTGTCAGAAAAAACTGCAAGAACTACAAACACTGAAGTGACCTTTGTATTCTGTTACAGATAAATTACAGCGGTTATGGTCACTAAATTACCTGTATAGATTTCTTTCTGCTTAAAAAAAACCCAAACACTTTTAATCAGTCGGACAGGAAAAAACATTTGGAGTATAGACTGCCATAAGTTATAACGAATCAAGCAGAAGAGTGCAAAAAACTGTCTGAGGAACAAAAGGTGTTTGTGGTTGGCCAAACTGAACCAGGATTTCCACAACATTAGCGACAACATTAGCGTTTGTTCTTATCATTTCCAATCAGGTAGGTGAAATATTAGGCTAATATCTTAATTAATACTGCTCGTACAGATCTTTACCACCTATTAACCTTAATTTGTCAAAATATTGCACCCTTTTCTGTCACTTAGACCTTCTCTATGTGATTTAGCAGCTTCCATGCATTTTTTTCCATGGTCTAGACAGTATAAATTAGCAGAACAATGTATTCATTAATACATCCGAGTATCGCCAGTATGGCCATGGATGCAGGTAACTGACCAAATCCTGACATAAGTGTAAACCCTCTATAGGGAAATAACGTGAAGAATAATAAACGGTAAAACTGTTTGCACCACAAATTAGTGTGCTCATAATTAAGATAGTAGATTAAAATAATATGGCAAGACACACCAAATTACAATATCAAGCAACAGAACAATCTGTTTTGTACAGCTAAAAATAGCTGGAAACAGAAGAGACCCGAGGCCAGATTCATAAAATTTGCAAATGGCCGTAGTGTGTGTAAGGTGGATGACTTGCCAAACATGTTTAATATTTTAAGCTGATTTCAGAATACATTATTGTTTTGATTTGTCACCTGTCTCCTAGCAATGAGGCACGTGAGTTTGTTGCGTTTATGATGACTTGAAAACCCGGTTATCTGAGCCTCAGTCGTTTGGTTTATGATGCCCATTTTTTCCTCTGTAAAGTCAACATGTATATGATGCCTAGTTAAGATTTTAAAAGTTAAAAGTGGTGTATTCTAGACTTTAGATGTTTTCACAATCGTCAGGTATACTGTATGTCTTTTACATACAGTATACTTGAAAAAGTAAGTTTATATCGCCAACTATGTGTCAGTGATGGTAATGCACTTTAAAGGAGAAGTCCACTTCCAAAACAAAGATTCACATATAATGTACTCACCCCCTTGTCATCCGAGATGTTCATGTCTTTCTGTCTTCAGTCGCAAAAAAAATATGTTTTTTGAGGAAAAAAATTCTGGATTTTTCTCCATATAATGGACTGATATGGTGCCCCAATTTTGAACTTCCAAAATGCAATTTAAATGTGGCTTCAAACGATCCCAAATGCGGTTGTAAACGATCCCAGCTGAGGAAGAAGGGTCTTATCTAGTGAAATGATTAGTTATTTTCATAAAAAAAATACCATTTAAATACTTTTTCATTTCAAACGCTTGTCTTGCCTTTCTCTCCCTGAACTCTGTGTATTCTGACTCAAGACAGTCATATTTTCTTCCTCAACTCCCTGAAAAATCATTTCAAAATCATCCTGCATCACTACAGAAGCACCGACCCAGTCTTTGCAAAGTGAAAATGCAAAGAAGATTAAACACCCTTAACAAAAAAGGTAAAACAGCAATATAGGACGATTTCAATGTTGAGGGAGTTTTTCGACATACCCTAACTGTCATGAACCGGAACAAAAACAGTTTAGGCATAGTAAGACAAGATGAGCATTTGGCATTAAAAAGTATATAAATTGCATTATTTTTATTAAAATAGCAGATTGTTACGCTAGATAAGACCCTTCTTCCTCGGCTGGGGTCGTTTACAACCTCATTTGGGATCGTTTGAAGCCGCATTTAAACTGCATTTTGGAAGTTCAAATTCAGGGCACCATATCAGTCCATTATATGGAGAAAAATGCAGAAATGTTTTCCTCAAAAAACATAATTTTTTTACGACTGAAGAAAAAAAGACATGAACATCTTGGATGACAAGGGGGTGAGTAAATTATATGTGAATCTTTGTTTTGGAAGTGGACTTCTGCTTTAACAGTAGAGATACTGTACGTAACTGAAAGGCATTTGAAATGCATTATGACTGCTTTTAGACTATTTTAAAAAATATCATATCAACCATAGGAATATTGCAAAAAGAGGAACAGATAAGACATTCAAGGATCTCCATTGACCCCCAGCAAAATTAACAAGAGTATACAACATTCTATATAAATATCATTAATGATGTATATTTTTTTTGTAATGTTTTTGCATGCATGAGGCATTTCATCAAACTAAAGTATATAACGTCAAACTTAAGAATATAAACTATAAATTTTATACTCTTATCTGAGTCAAAAAAAGACCCGAACAGCACACAGAGGAAGCATATGTGCCTGTCTATTTTTAAAAGGCTCATCAAAATGACTTTTTTAAATGAAATCATTTTTTTAAACCAGGATGACAACGGAGGAAGCCTTATCTTACAGAAGCGCTGGACATCTTTTGCCAAATCTCAGCTGGTCTGCCAACAAGGGCAAGAGCTCCAGTTCAACAAGCTGCAGGATATCGTCAAGTTGTCCCCAATGGACAATGAGTCTCCTGAAAACACCCGTTTCTACGGGGTCTTTACCTCACAATGGTGCCAATTATTTAAATCAAACCTGCTATCATGACATATATTTACGGTTCTGAAAGATAATGTGACATCTGTTTAAATGTTTTCCTCCCATCTCTCTTTGTCTCTCTTAGGGCAGTTGCATCTGCTCTGTCAGCAGTCTGTGCTTTTAGTCTAACAGATATTAAAGCAGCTTTCTCAGGGGATTACAAAACATTTGATTTGAATGGAAACCAATGGATACGTCAACCAAATGTAGATGGTAAAATCGGCAAGGTAACAGACTAAGAGAGCCAAGAGTATCCAACACCAACTAGTAGCAAATAATTAAATAAAATTGAGAGTATTTTTTAAATTTGAATTTATTAATATTATTACATACATATTATATATAAATGTTTAATTTATGTTTAATTATTTAATATATAAGTTATTTTTGCAATTCCATTTGGTGCCACATATTATACACTACACCGTTAAAATCAACATTACGTTATATTGTGAACCCACATATTGTATTTCCTAATAATAAAGTATTTTTGCAAAGTTTCACAGTATTTACACTTCTCAGGAAGTCCACTGCTGATGGTTTAATTATAGTAACAAATTAAACTGGGACCAGAGAATATATTTTAACATTCAGACAATGACACTTAACCATTGTGTAACCAGATTTATCTCTCGTCATCACAGTGTGGATTATTTAATGCCAATGACCCTGTGTTGAACATTGTAAAAAAGAGCTTCCTGACTGAAAAAGTTGTGCATCCTGTGGGGAAGAAATTGATTTTGTCCTCCACAGAAGAGCGCTATAGCCGTCTGTCTGTTCAGAGAACTCAAGATGCAAATGGACGCAGCTACACCATCCTTTACTTGCTCACCGGTACACACATAATTTGCATAGATTGTAGTGATTTAGTATTTTTCCTGTTTTTTTGTGTATGGCCTGATGTCCATTTCTATTTTCTTCAGAATCTGGCTTTCTTCATAAAGTCGTCCTGCTGTCTAAAGGTCCTCATATCATCGAGGAGATTCGGATTTTTAAGCAACCACAGACTGTGAAAAACATCCTTCTCTCCACCAGCAAGGTTTTTTTTGTCTTTGTTTATCTGTTTTACTCTCCTGATCAAACAATAGTACATTTTGCCAGGAAATGGAAATTCCCCATATCAGTTTAATCATCTTATTGTGAATGATTCATCCATGCATATGTTTCATTTTTAACACTTTTTTTTAATTGTTTTTTTTTTTTTAATGAAATGACACCCACACAGCAAAAAATATATTTGGCCAAAACAAACTGTCTTACTCACAGCTATAATGCCTTATAATGTATATATGTAGCAAACAAGGTCCTGGAAAAAAACCATCATTTATTAGATGTGTGATGTGATCAGGTTTCGTGTAATGTTTTTTGTAAATTTCCAAAGGGTGTGCTGTTCATCGGCTCTTCTGAGGGTGTCTTCAGAGTGCCTGTATCCAACTGTTCAGCTTATCCAAACTGTGCAGAGTGTGTGTTGGCACGTGACCCATTCTGTGGATGGGATTCAGAGACCAGAACGTGTACTACTGTGTCCGGGATTGGGTCTAACCCGTGAGTTTTCTGTTCTGTACAAATGTCTGAAATGAACGTTAAGATCTTGTACTGTTACACATGTCAATGAATGGGCCAAAAACCACCCACTTAAAAAGCAAATATCAGTCTGACCCAATGTTATTTTTTTATTATTTATATACAATTATAATATTTTTAAAAAATTTAAATTTTATTTTTATATTTTCAATTTTAATTTTAAATGAAGCTTTAGTAATTAGATTTTCTTTTAACTAATTATGATTGGGTATCAACTGTATTGCATATAGCTTTAAATTGTTTTTAGTTATTTTAATTTTAATTTATTTTAGTTTCTATTTGTCCAGTTTCTGATTTTTCTAATCTAATCTTATCATATTTTATTTTTTAAGCTTTATTTCAATTACCATGAAAACATTTTTAAAAATCAATAGTTAGTTTTTAGATTTTATTAGCAATAACAACAATGGACTGTCTGAGATGAAAAGCGGCACTTGTTTTGTAGAGGTGCTTTCATCTGAAATGACAGATAGAGTTGAGGTCAAAAGTTTACATACACCTTGCGGAATCTGCTAAATGTTAACTGTTTTATCAAAATAAGAAGGATCATACAAAATGCATGTTATTTTTTATTTAGTACTGACCTGAATAAGATATTTCACATAAAAGACATAATAGTTGAATTTATAAAAATGACCCTGTTCAAAAGTTTACATACACTTGACTTGTGTTGTTTTGTTTAGTGTTTAGTGTCCTGAACAGTTAAACTGCCAGCTGTTCTTCAGAAAAATCCTTTAGGTCCCACAAATTCTTTGGTTTTTCAGCATATTTGTGTATTTGAACCCTTTCCAACAATGACTGTATGATTTTGAGATCCATATTTTCACATTGAGGACAACTAAGGGACTCATATGCAACTATTACAGAAGGTTCAAACGCTCACAGATGCTCCAATAGAAAAAAACCCAGATGCATTAAGAGCCAGGGGGTGAAAACTTTTTGAATTTGAAGATCAAGGTAAATTTAACCTTTTTTGTCTTCTGGGAAACACGTAAGTATCCACTGTAGCTTCTGAAGGGCAGTAATAAATGAAAAAAATATATGATATATAGGCAAAATAAGAAAAATGTACACATCTCCATTCTGTTCAAAAGTTTTCACCCCCTGGCTTAATGCCTGGAGAAAAAACACAGCTGTGGATCATTCACATAACAATACCGTATTAAGAATCAAGTGCATGTAAACTTTTGAACAGGGTCATTTTTATAAATTCAACTATTATTTTCTCTTGTGGACTATATGTAAACGTCTTTTAAGCGAAATTACCTTATTAAGGTCAGTACTAAATAAAAAATAACATGCATTTTTGTATGACCCCTCTTATATTGGTAAAATAATTAACATTTTGTAGATTCTCACTACTGTTCATGTCTTTTTGTGTCTCAAACACAGACGGCAGGATGTGGAAAACGGGAATGTCAGTGAACAGTGCACAGAATTCAAAAACACTGTTGCTACAGGTAAACACGTCTTCTGTGTGACCTACAAGACTTGCATTCTCTTATGTCATAACCAGTGTTATTTGCAACTTGTGTTATTTGCAAGTTATATGGTATTTATTTGTGAAGAGGCCAGATTTTCAATTCATGATCACCAACAAGCAGTCAAAGTTGCTTGCTTAATGTAAAAATCTAGTATGAAATGTTTTCACATCCAAGCAGCTTAAAGTAGTAGTTTAAAATTGAATTGACTCACCCTCAGGCCATCCAAGTTGTAGATCAGTTTGTTTCTTCATCAGAAGAGATTTGGAGAAATTTAGTATTACATCACTTGCTCACCAAATGGTCCTCTGCAGTGAATGGGTGCCGTTATTATGGATTATGGGCTGGTGATTTAGTGTAAAGTTAAAAAGCTTTAATAATAAATTGGTTTCTTACAAACATGCAGCTTTTCATCTCACAAGATGTTAATTGATGGACCGGAGTGGTGTGGATTACTTGTGGATAATTGTAATGTTTTTATCAGCTGTTTGAACTCTCATTCTGACAGCACCCATTCACTGCAGAGGATTTTGTAGTGAGCAAGTGATGTAATGCTACATGTCTCCAAATCTCTTCTGATGAAGAAACAAACTGATCTACATCTACATCTACAATATTTCAGCAAATTTTAATTTTGGGGTGAACTATTCCTTTAAGAGTTTAGATGCACTAAATGTGTAAGGTAATATTGGGTAAACTGATACCTTTGTCTTTCTCCAGTGGGACGACCTGCACAGTTAAATGAGAATGTGGTTCTGCCGTGTCACTCAAGATCCAGACTGGCGGAGGTGACTTGGAGATTTTCAAACAACAGCATCGTTCCCCATTTTCCATACATGCAGCAGGCAGACGGCAGTCTTGTTTTCACCGTCACTCCAGAGACTGTGAACACCTACCGCTGCGTGTCAGATGAACTGGGCTTCAAGCAAACCATCGCCTCCTTCGCTGTAACTCTCCCTATCATGCCTCGTTCTTTCCCTCCTCCATCACACCAGCAACCAGAGCTCATCCCTGATGACTACACAACAGAGTTTGATGAATCTGAACCTACAAAAGAGGAAAAGAAGAATGGTGAGAAAATACCCAGGACTAATCATCGGTCTACTGGCAATATGAACACAGCTGGAAAAGATGCTGTGTGCATTGCACAGAAGAGTTACTACCCTGAAATGGTTGCTTTTTGCCTCTTGTTTGTCATTTGTCTCTTTGTATTCATTGCTTTTGTGGTCCTTTGGAGGCACAGCATGAGGTGCAACAAAACCGCCCCTCAGAAACAAGCTAAAGACACTGAATCAGACAATATCTGGCAAGCAGAACTGGAAGAAAAGAAAAGCTAAGGCCTAAATCCAGCAGTATCTATAGTGGAAGATTACACAAACTAAAGAATGATTCTTGACCTTTATTTTTGTTTGGAAAATAACAACATTTCTATCATGAAATAAATCAGAGGTGACCGCTAGAATGTTAGCAATACATTTGATGTTTATAATAATTAGATTTTATTTATATTTTTTTATTTTTAGCTAGTAATGCTTGTTTTGTCAAAACCACTGTTCACCCTTGTAAGATTTAAAATTCATTTATTTTATAGTAAGTATAGTTCAAGTCTATTAACATATTTACTGAAATATTGCTCGAGGCTTACTGATATAAAAATTGTAATTAAACTTTATTTGGAGTACTACTGGTGCACAGTGCACATTTCTTAATATTAAGCCTAAAATATGTTTTAATGTCTTTATTAAAGAGGACTGTATGATCTTTAAATAATATCCATCTTTAAATGCAAAATATTTAAAGTGTACCTATACTTGCAATAGTTCCACTTTAGCACAATCAAATGTACTAAAGTATATCTTTAGTTGGACTTCAGCACTACTTCTGCACAATTAAAGTGCATTAAGTACAAAATTAGTCCCAGTTTATCAGACTTTAAGTATACCAGTTTAGTATACTAAAAGTACAATTGCAGGGTATTTTTATTAAATGTATTTGTATTATACTTAGCATGAAATAAATGTATGTTAAATACATTTTAGTATATTTATTTTTCACTAGGGCAGTCAATGCTGAAATCCAAATTAAGATATTTTTAGGATTTTAGAGCAAGTCAGCTCGTTCGCAAAAAAAGCCTAATATTACATCATTTGATGATGCCACGTTTGAAAAAAGAAATGTACATCTTAGTTTTTGTATCACAATATATGAATAAATTCTTTAAATATATGTAAGAGAATAAATGTGTGAATATTTTTTTCACTTAAAATAACAAAAGCCCAGTCAAATAATGTCAGAAGTTTCAAAGGAGTGGAAAAAGTGGGAATCAATGTAAAATAATGAATCAATAAAACAATGTAAAATAATGAATCATTCATACGCGTGCAGTGTTGGGAAGTTTACTTTGGAAATGTAATAGGTTACAGATTACAAATTACCCTATTTGAAATGTAATAAGTAGTGTACTTTTCTAAATTTCTAATGAATATTTTCAACTGTTGCTCATTTTTAATCATTTAAACCAGGCAGGGTTAACCTTACAGTAGTACAGATTTTCAAATACTGCAAATATTTGTGAGCAAAACTGACTCGATTTTTGGAATCAGCACTCCAAAATTGTTAAGAAACAACCACTGGAGTTAGATTTTATTAGAAATTCTGTCTCGATGTCTGAAGGGGTTAAACGGAATCAATGGGAGGAGAAGGAAGTTGTATTTCCCGTTAGCGTTTTTCTGTTGTTCAGTCGGTAAATGAGGTCGCATGTCAACTGATCAGTCAAGAATCGGTAAGTAAACAAGTTACAATATGTTATTTTGTCTAGATACAAACAATCCAGCGTTGACAAGTTCGTTCTACGTAGTTCACAATAATAATATCACTCTGATAAACAGGCTGCCGTGATGGCTGTATCCAAAATCTGGCAAGTTGCCTACCCAGCTATCGTCGTCATAAAATCTAGTAATCTATCTACTTATGTAGGATTCCTGGATGTTGCAAAAATATCAATGGCGTTCGAAATAGAATTCATGCGACATATCTCGAAGTTTATGTTTACTATATGCATTTACGTCATTAAAGTTAGTGAAGAATGATATACAGTCTAGTACTTTGTCTATGCACAGAATGTTCATATGATCTACTCACATGAATATTAAGCCGTTCACCCGATACCGTATATAGACTATAACATGGCAGCTCAACAGGTTTTGACACACGTACAGGACAGTAAGAAAGGTGCGTGGAAAAAACACACCTGTTGTATATCTAGATTATGTACCACATAATTAAATTTCAATCGTATTTTTCTGAAATCGTAACTTTATGGAAAACCAGGAAATGAGAGACAGGTTTGACACGCTAGTTCATGTATCTCCTATATTGCTTCCTTGTTGTTACAGCATAAAGGTGAGCCATATTTCTGTGAGATATGACCTCTTCAATGACTACTGAGGCGAATGGAGTGAGGGTAGTGACTCATATTATCCCACTGGAGGAAAAAACAGAGTCTACGGACCTAAAGTCAAGCTGGGTCGAACCAGAAAAGTCCAACATGTCACCAAAAACCAGGATGTTCCTAAAGGGGAGGCCTCTGTCATTGGGGGTGAGAGCTATATATGTGTATTCGATGCAGTGCTGTTCATAATTTGTATTCATTTCAAACTGATTCTCTGATAAACATTCTCCTACTGTAATTCAAGGCAGTTTTCAGATTTCAGATTTAATGTATATTTTACTAAAGTGTTTGTGTGTTTGTGCAGCTGGTGCAGATGTTTACTGGTGTGGTGGTCATGACTCTGTGCACCATCACGGTACTTGTGAACATGCTGAATATTGAGACTGTAATGTGCCTTGGACTTCCCGTGAGTAAACATTTTGAGCCCTAATAATACAAAATATTAGCATTTATGTCAATGCTAAAGTCTACATAAATAAATAAACACACAATAAATGTCACTGAAATATAAAATCATAAATATGATAATTTATTTACTGAAAAGGAAGTGGTCGGAGAGGGGTGGAAATTTTCCAAAATAAATCCAAAACATTTTTTTTTTTTTAATTCCCAAAATTTTTTGGAAAATTTACAGAAATTAACCAGAAATTTTGCAACTCTATTTCTAATTTAGCTTTTTCTTTTCTTTTCTTTCTTTTTTTTTGTTGCATTAAATTAAAATATAAGTAAATTTGATTAAGAAAATCAGCACTCTAAAAAATGCTGGGTTGTTTCAGCCCAACTTTCCATCGAATATGGACTAATCCAACTGATTCAAGTTCTCAATTAAATTTTTAACCCAAAAGTTGGGTTAACACAACTCAGCATCTTTTTTTTTTTTTTTGACTGTACATTTGTACATTTTATTATGATACGATTTTTATAGTTGGATATACAGTACAAGTCAAAAGTTTACATACACTCTGCAGAATCTGCAAAATGTTAATAATTTTACCAAAATAGGAGGGATCATACAAAATGCATGTTAGTTTTTGTTTAGTACTGACTTGACTAAGATATTTCACAAAAAAGACGTTTACATATAGTCCAACGTTCACTGATACTTCAGAAGGAAATACGATACATTTAGAGCCGGGGGGTAAAAACTTTTTGAAAGTGAAGATCAGGGTAAATTTAGCTTATTTTGCCCGCTGGGCAACATTTAAGTATCTTCTGTAGTACAGTATTAAATGAAAAAAATATGATATCTAGGCAAAATAAGAAAAATGTACACATCCTCATTCCATTCAAAAGTTTACACCCCCCAGCTCTTAATGCATCGTTTTTGTTTCTGAAGCATCAGAGAGCATTTGAACCTTCTGTAATAGTTGCATGTGAGTCCCTCAGTTGTCCTCAGTGTGAAAAGATGAATCTCAAAATCATATAGTCATTGTTGGAAAGGGTTCAAATACACAAAAAAGACTCATGAACAGCTATCACCAAACAAGAAAACACAGCTGTGGATTATTCAGGTAACAACACAGTATTAAGAATCAAGTGTATGTAAACTTTTGAACAGGGTCATTTTTATAAATTCAACTATGATTTTCTCTTATGGACTATATGTAAACATCTTTTATGTGACATATCTTATTCAGGTCAGTACTAAATAAAACATAACATGCATTTTGTATGATCCCTCTTATTTTGGTAAAATAATTAACATTTTGGAAATTGTGCAAGGTGTATGCAAACTTTTGACTTCAACTGTAATAAAAAAGCATTTACTTTTGGCCCACAGCCCTCAGTGAGGTTTGTTGTTTCACCCTTCATAGTAAAAATCTTGGGCGCCTCTGTTATATAGCATCTTATTTTTGGTCAAGGTTAATAAAAACAAATAAAATATACATAGAAATGTAGTATTTTTAGTATTTTTGTTTTTCAGTTTGTCATCTCTGGGTCCGTGGCAATTGCCGCACACAAGAGATCCACTTCTACTTGGGTGAGCATATCTTTAGTATTTCCTGATGTCTTGAAATGTTTCCTGAAAGCCTGAAAACACTTCATTATGTATGAAATATACATTCTTATTCTTTGTGTTTGTGCAGATCAAAGCCACGCTGGCCATGAGTGTGATCTGTGCTCTGCTGGCTGCTGCAGGAATTGGCTATTTTAGTTGGGAGCTCAGCAATAGACCAGGGCCGGATCCTTGTAACGGCAGAGATTACTGGTCATGTTCACACATGATATGGAGATTTAATGTACGTCTTTAATTAGTGATGATGTCAAGCTCAAGTTTTGGCCTATGTTAAATGAATGCAGATGCAGCTGAATATACCTACTTGTAGCATATTCACAGGACAGAACTTGACTTTCTGTATGCTGTGTGTGATGTTTTTTATTTAGAATTTGATAGATGGAGTGAGGGGTCTCCTGCTGGTGCTGTGTTTTCTTGAACTGTGCGTGTGCATCTTTCTGTCTGTCTTTTCCGCCAAGGCCATCCAACAGGTGAGACCAAACGCAAATGAAACATAATTATGATTCACCTGATATTATTACATGAGGAAATGTAAATTAATGAAAATGGTCTTTTGTGGTTGAAGATCCAAGTTCTTAAACTTCAGATCTTACTGTAGCCTTGATTGTGAAATAAACATGTAATCAGATCTTTGTTTTTATTTCAGGATGAAACCGATGTCGACCCTTATGGCAGTGAATCCAGTCTCCTGAAGGCTGGGGTGGATTGTGTCTCCAACCCCTGAACGGCCACACAGTTAAGGCCAAGGTTTATATAGACAAAGGTTTAATCACTATATAGGCTAAATGTGATATACATGCTTCATAGGGTTCTTTCTTTTTAATGGGGTTGTTTGATATAACACAGGATAGCCATTTTCCACTTCATGATTTGTAATCATTTGCAGTATCATTTGGTATACACATTTCTGCATGGTAATGTTCTTTGAAACCTGTTTCACACTACTTGCTGATTTTATGAATAAAATGCACTATATTTCATTATTTCTTTTTCTTATTATATTAAGGATGATTAACTGTATTATCATCTACACCAGTGGACAATAACATTCTTTTTATTATAAGCACATGCTGTTGTTATGTCATCTGCTGCTTTAAATGCTCAAGCTCTTCAAAGGTGGAATGGATTCTGATTGGCTGTCGATGTTTTCAAAGTTAATCAGCTGAAAAAAATAATTCTGAAAGCGATTCCAACTGTATTTTCTCAATACTTTATTAATGTCGGAGAAAAAGTGCACATTCATTTCTAAAACTATAACTTGCTCTCCAATATAGATCCTAAAGAAAAAGCTTAAGCATTAATTTCAGCCGCATAAAAAAATCAGGCTTTGATAAATTAGTATGCAAAATTATTCATAAGTCATAATTACAACACAGAAATGTGACATTATAGGATGCTAGGTCAAAAAGTATCAATTGACATACAATTTGCAAAATTATGTTATAAAAAGTCAGATTTATGACATACTAAGTCATAATTATAAAAAGTTGAAATTATGACAGCAAATCATGATTATGGCATCAAAAGTTGGAATTTTGAGAAACATTTTTTTCTTAATTTCAACGTTCATAATTTGACTTTTTTAAGCCATAAATATGACTTACAAAGTAATAATTTCAACTTTTTTTTATCTCATAATTCTGACTTAGTATGTCATAGTTTTGCCTTTTATGTAACAATTATGACTTATGACAATAATACTAGAGTTGGTTCTAAAACTTTTTGACTCCAAGGTCCAACACAGTCCGAAGATTTTTACTTTAAAGTCCTCACCCCTCTTTTTTTTTTAAATTAGTGGTGTCCATAGATTAAAATGAGTAACAATAAAACAATATTTATTCAAATAATTACATTTTTAAAAAAATCCAGAAATTTAGGGATGAATTAAAATGTGTATCTTAATGTTTAGTTAATGTTTAGTTTAGCTTACTTGAATGCTTTTCATCTTTACTTTACCCTAATCATACTTTAAATCATTAAAGTCATCTTGAGGCCCAATGGAAGATTGCTGAGGTCCTTGGACCCCTGTTTGAAAGCCATTCTTTACTCTACTCTTTACTCTAGACATACACACCCATCCACAGCCCATATATGCAATAAATTATATAGGGAGAAGAATATAAACAGCTGTTTTGTGAATTTACAACCCTAAGCTTTTCATTCTACTTTAAATCATTTACGTCATCTTGAGGCCCCATGAGGGTTTGCCTAGGGCCCCTAGTGGGCCCCGGACCCCTGGTCGGGATCCACTTCTTTACTCATTGCTCCAGACATAACTACACACCCATCCACAGCCCATATATGCAAGACATTATTTAGGTAAAAGAATATAAACAACTATTTATGGAAGTAAGGCCCCATCTTGAGGCCCCATGGAAGTTTGCTGAGGGCCCCGGACCCCTAGTTGAGAGCCATGTGTATGCCAGACATTATTTATAGGGAGAAGAATATAAACAGCTGTTTCACGAATTTACAACCCAAAGCTTTTCATCTTGAGGCACCATGGAAGTTTGCTGAGGGCCCCAGACCCCTGGTTAAGTTTACTTTTACTTTTTACTCTAGACAAACACACCCATCCACAGCCCATATATGCAAGAAATTATTTAGGTAGAAGAATATAAACAACTATTTATAGAAGTAAGGTCCCATCTTGAGGCCCCATAGAAGTTTGGTGAGGGCCCCTTGTGGGGCCCGGACCCATAGTTGAGAGCCACGTATATGCCAGACATTATTTAGGGAGAAGAATATAAACAGCTGTTTCACAAATTTACAACCCTAAGCTTTTCATCATGAGGCACTATGGAAGTTTGCTGAGGGCCCCGGACCCCTGGTTGAGAGCCACTTCTTTACTCTACTTTTTACTCTAGACAAACACACCCATCCACAGCCCATATATGCAAGACATAATTCAGGGAAAAGAATATAAACAGCTGTTTCACAAATTTACAACCCTAAGCTTTTTATCTTGAGGCCTCATGGAAATTTGCTGAGGTCCCCGGAGCCCTGTTTGAGAGCCATTCTTTACTCTACTCTTTACTCTAGACAAACACACCCATGTACAGTCCATATATGCAAGACCTTATTCAGGGAGAAGAATATAAACCGCTGTTTCACAAATTTACATCCCTAAGCTTTTCATCCTAATTTAAATCATGTATGTCGTCTTGAGGCCCTATGGAAGTTTGCTGAGGGCCCCGGAACGCTGGTTGAGAGCCACTTCTTTACTTTTTACTCTAGACAAACACACCCATCCACAGCTCATATATGCAAGACATAATTCAGGGAAAAGAATATAAACAACTATTTATGAAAGTTATGCCCCATCTTGAGGCCCCATGGAAGTTTGCTGAGGGCCCCTAGTGGGCCCCAGACCCCTAGTTGAGGGACATTTTAATGACAGACATTTTTAGGGACAAGAATATAAAGCTGAATTTACAACCCTAAGCTTTTCATCTTGAGGCACCATGGAAGTTTGCTGAGGGCCCCAGACCCCTGGTTAAGAGCCACTCTAGACAAACACACCCATCCACAGCCCATATATGCAAGACATAATTCAGGGAAAAGAATATAAACCGTTGTTTCACAAATTTACAACCCTAAGCTTTTCATCCTACTTTAAATCATTTACATCATCTTGAGGCCCTGTGGAAGTTTGCTGAGGGCCCTGGACCCCTGGTTGAGAGCCACTTCTTTGCTTTTTACTCTAGACAAACACACCCATCCACAGCCCATATATGCAAGAAATTGTTTAGGTAAAAGAATATAAACAACTATTTATGGAAGTAAGGCCCCATCTTGAGGTCCCATAGAAATTTGGTAAGGGCCCCTAATGGGCCCCGGACCCCTAGTTGAGAGCCACGTATATGCCAGACATTATTTAGGTAAAAAAATATAAACAGCTGTTTCACAAATTTACAACCCTAAGCTTTTCATCTTGAGGCTCCATGGAAGTTTGCTGAGGGCCCGGACCCCTGGTTGAGAGCCACTTCTTTACTTTTTACTCTAGACAAACACACCCATCCACAGCTCATATATGCAAGACATAATTCAGGGAAAAGAATATAAACAACTATTTATGAAAGTTATGCCCCATCTTGAGGCCCCATGGAAGTTTGCTGAGGGCCCCTAGTGGGCCCCAGACCCCTAGTTGAGGGACATTTTAATGACAGACATTTTTTAGGGACAAGAAAATAAACAGCTGAATTTACAACCCTAAGCTTTTCATCTTGAGGCACCATGGAAGTTTGCTGAGGGCCCCAGACCCCTGGTTAAGAGCCACTTCTTTACTCTAGTTTTTACTCTAGACAAACAGACCCATCCACAGCCCATATATGCAAGACATAATTCAGGGAAAAGAATATAAACAGCTGTTTCACGAATTTACAGCCTTGCAGTTTCTCAGAGCACACTCTCGACTCAGCTCTTATCTTCTACATAATTCATAACCGGTTTAAAAATACCCCGCTCTCGGGCGCTTTCAGGGGTGTTTTCTGGAATAAGGGCCGGTGGGATGCGTGAGTTCTGCTCGGGACCGAGCCAACCTGGTTTTCTCCTTGTTTAGCCGCCGCCTTCCCTCATGACATCAACACTGCGGAGAGCCGCCGAGCGCTCAGACTCTGCTGCAGAACGCCAGTGCGCAAAGGTAAGCGAGCGCTCCTCAGCACGTACGAGCACGTTAGTACGCTTCAAAAGAGTGAGTGCATTGAAATATCATTCAAAATATGCATGAACAACGCGTTGGCTCGTATTCACGGCGTTTCGTTGATGTATGCTGTCGTGACTCTGTTTGCAGCGATTCGTGTGGTATTGATGAGTGATTGGTGATCTATCAGGATGTCGCTGTACGCGTCTCAGATTAAAGCGTTTAAGAGCGCAGAGCCCAAGACACTTGGCGTGAGTTTCACTACAGCACACTATCACATTATTATGTCGATAATTTGCAGCTGGATCTTTAGCTACAGATGTTTTTATCATTACGCTTGATTTTATCGTCTGAGCACATTGTTTACATACTGTTGGTATGCTGCATATGAGTTTTTAGTAATTCAATCAGCGCTGTCCTGTAGAAGATAATATTTAGGATGTAGTTTAATATGAATGAACGTAGTATATTTCATAAATGACATCTGGCCAGCATCCAAGGACACACCCATATCTGAGATGCAACACACACACACACTGACAGACTACACTCAAGATAAAATAATTATAAATTCAATTCAACAAACTTGATTTATTAATAACTTGATTATTTTGGTTGAAACTGCAGTTTGTTTACAAGTGTAATATTTTGTGTACTTTGGTTCAGGCTATTGAGATCGTAATTGGGGTGTTTACTGTCATTTTGAGCTCTATTGTGTACAAGCTACACTATCATATCCAGCGTGAAATCATCATCCTCATCGTCAACGGTGCTCAGGTACAAATACGCATGCATTTGTATACATTTAAGATTTTAAAATCAGTCTTGTGACATATGGCTCTGTTTCCTACAGCTTGTCATAACTGGTGTTGTCCTGGTGCACACTGGGAGGAAGCCATCTAAATGTTTGGTACAGTATGAATACAATCATCTGAAAATTAGAAAGTGTCACAAATCATGTCAGTATTGCTCTCTTCACTTAAATCAGAAAGGACCTTGCATCTCCTCATCCTGTATTGACAACATTAAGTGCAGTCTCAGCAACAGCAGACTTACGTAATTAAACTTTTGACAACAAAGGTCCTCTTTGCGTATTATTTTGGCCATGAACAGCAAGCTTAGACTGCAAGACAAGACGGTTTGTTTTGTTTTTTTAGGGTAGTTTAGAACGGTGTTATTTTAGTATTATTGAGATACTATTGTTTTTTATTGATATTTTGAATTTGTTTTTATTTTCATATTTTATATTTTTATTCAAACTCTTAGTAGCTTTTAGTGTTCTTTTTCATTTTTAGTTGTTTTTATTTTTAAATATGTCTATGTAGTTTTTATAATTTTTTATTATATTATTTATATTATTAATTTAAAGGCTTTTGTTCCTCTGTTTTTTTCTCTCTTCTCCTTCATTTATTATAACTTTTGGCAGTCTATAGTACTCTAAATCTTTTTCCTGGTCTGACCGATTAGTACAGGCCAAAACATGACAATAATTGACCATTTTCAGCAGCAATAATCCGCAAAATATGCGAATTTCGTTCAGTTCAGTGGCGTTGTTTACGTTCAGTGCCGCCGATATGGCCGACTGATGACGTGTCGTGAAAACACTGTTGGAAGATTGGAAATGACAGTTGTATTTATTGTTGAAATACATGTCTGTTCGTTTGTCACAGGTGCTGACAACCATTGTTCTGCAGTTACTAACAGCAGCATTTGATATTGTTGGATTTGGGCTCATGGCCAGACACATCCCATTCAGAGGAGAGTCGTACTACTACAGGGACACAGAGGTAAACAAACAGAGACGCCCATCCTGCTCATCCTCGAGCCAAGACATCTTCATTCCCACAAGTGACTGAAGATTTTAGATACCTGATTTCATACTCCGTTATTAGAAATAACACAAAAATGTCTTGAGCTGTTAAAAAATGGGAAAATGTTATACTTCAACCGGCCCACTTGCTTTGTTCATTGCCAAACAATGATTTCAGTTGAATTGTGAGACCTGGCAATTTTATTTCTGCCTGTCTTGTACGTGGAACAGAAAAGCAGATTATTTTGAGAGTAGGAATCAGGAAGTTGTACATCGATCTGAACGTTGGTCTCTGTCAGACGGCAGACTGTGGTTGAGTGTGTGTGAGTAGAAAGAGAGATGTGACTCCAGGCTCTGTCCTGCTTGTTTCAGTGGTGTTGTGACCCACTTCACTCTGTTTGGGCTTGCTGTGGAGAAGGAGAGAAAGGGGGACATAAAGAGGTGAGTCGCATTACAAGCTTTACGATGCAGTGGAAAAAAAAACTGTAAACACGTCTTGAGACTCTAAGCTGCATTCGAACTGTAATTCAGTCCAAGATGAATCTAATCAAATTTTTTCCTCTAGTTTTAGACTGATTTAATGCAAATTTCTTAGTGTTTTAGGAGAGAACTCATAAGTATGTATTAATTTAGAATAACTTTGCTTTTTGGTGCACAGTTTAGCCTAGTGGTTGACCAATATGGGTTTTTCAATGACATATGATACCAATAACTAAAGAGTACCATAAAAATACCATTAAATAATAATTTTTGCTATATAATTAAATTGTAACTGTAAATATAAAATTATTTGTTAAATTGTTTGTTGTATTATTTAAATTAATTAAAATAATATAATAATATAAAATATACATTTCAAAAATAAATATTAGACAAAAAACTTGTAAAACCTTAAATGAAAATTAGAAATGATAAACCTAAACCTAGAAAATTAGAAATGCTGCAACTAACTAAAATACAGTTAATCACATAAGTAAAAGAAAAAATCACATAAGAAAATGATTAAAACTCAAACTAAAATAAAAATATATAAACTGAAAGTTATAAAAGCTAAAACACTAAAATATATATATATGATGTATATAAGTGAATGCAATATAAATATAGCAAACTAAATTTATAGATATACTCTGTTTTCTTTACAAAAAAAGTGTTTAAAAAAAGAAAATAATTTTTGCATAAAGCAAATGGCCAAATATCAAAGTCTATCACTAAATTTGATTTGTAATATGATGAATTGAAGTATAACATTTTCCATTTTTTTTCTCTCTCTCATATTGTATTTTGTGTTATTATTTGCATATCATTGTGATTTACCATGTACAGTTGAGGTCAAAAGTTTATATACACCTTGAAGAATCTGTAAAATTTTGATTATTTTACCAAAATAAGAGGGATCATAAAAAATGCATGATTTTTTTAAATTTAGTACTGACCTGAATAAGATATTTTATATAAAAGAATTTTACATGTAGTCCACAAGAGAAAATAATAGCTGAATTTATAAAAATGACCCTGTTCAAAAGTTTACATACACTTGATTCTTAATACTGTGTTGTTACCTGTATGATCCACAGCTGTGTTTTTTTGTTTAGTGATAGTTGTTCATGAGTCCCTTGTTTGTCCTGAACAGTTAAACTGCCTGCTGTTCTTCAAAAAAATCCTTCAGGTCCCACAAATTCTTTGGTTTTTCATCATTTTTGTGCATTTGAACCTTTTCCGACAATGACTGTATGATTTTAAGATCTATCTTTTCACACTGAGGACAACTGAGGGACTCATATGCAACTATTACAGAAGGTTCAAACACTCGCTGATGTTCCAGAAGGAAATACAATGCATTAAGTGGGTGGTGAAAACTTTTTGAATTTGAAGATCAGGGTAAATTTAAATTTATTTAGTCGTTTGGAAAACATGTAAGTATCTTCTGTAGCTTCTGAAGGGCAGTACTAAATGAAAAAAATATGATATTTAGGCAAAATAAGAGAAATGTACACACCATTGTTTTTCCTTCTGAAGCATCAGTGACCGTTTGAACTTTCTGTAATAGTTTAAAATGAGTCCCTCAGTTGTCCTCAGTGTGAAAATATAGATCTCAAAATCATACAGTCATTGTTGGGAAAGGTTCAAATTCATAAAAATGAATTTGTGGGACCGGAATGATCATTCAGGTAAGAACACAGTATTAAACTTTTGAATGGGGTCATTTTTTTATATATTCAACTATTATTTTCTCTTTTGGAATACGTGTAAACGTCTTTTATGTGAAATATCTTATTCAGGTCAGTACTAAACAAAAAGTAACATGCATTTTGTATGATCCCTCTTATTTTGGTAAAATAATTGACATTTTGCAGATTCTACGAGGTGTATGTAAACTTTTGACCTCAACTGTAAAAACTGGGATGTTTGTGCAATTAGTTTTTGTCATAGAACAGTGCTGATGGAATATTCTGTTGTATTTGTGTTTTGTGTTTCAGTTCTTAGTGAATGGGATCTTGGTGACACTGATCGGTTTCCTGGTGCTTGCATGTGTCATTGGTTTGGTTGTCTCTCTTTTTGGGGTCTACGCCCTTTCTGTTAGTGCCATAAAGGTATGTATTTCAAGTCTGCTTTAATTATGTTCTGTTTCAGATATCTATTAATGTTTTAAAGATCCACTGAAGTGCTTTGAAACACACAGCGTTATTCCATGTGTTGACGTAAGTTCAACTGAAACAGAAATACAGGGCGGTATATTTATCACTATAAAATATAGCATTCTGTGTAGAATTCAGATGGGTCCGATACGTTTTGTGGTCTGCATCGACTTGCACGTATGATCCACTCCGTGCTGTCATGTCTCTGGACCGGAGCAAGGAGGCTGTGCGGATCTCATCACACATATTTACATTGAATCATTCCCTATCCCCTATATAGTGCACTACATGCCATTCACCATACAGAAAATACTAACTCTGTGAACAAGTGACCAATTTCATCCGCAGATTCAGCGTCTATTTAGAGTGTAGGGGGTGGGACTTTTCGGATTCTAGAAAGCATTTGATTGGACAGAAAGTTTGATGAGAAGCTGAAGTGCAGGGTGATGTCATCAAAATTGTTAATCCATATTGGTGGAAGTTAAAGACTGTAAGTTTTAAATGGATACATCTTCTAAACATGAATTTTGTCATTGCTCACGAGCCTATAGATAACCTTAAGGCTACCATATTCATTCTAAAAGCCAAAAAATTCAATTTTGATTTCATGGGGACTTTAAGGGAAATTTATAATGAAACTGGTTGTCCAATTCACTGTTTTTCCCCTCAGGAGCTGACGCCCATCCCTCACTCAACAGCAAACCAACATTACGGTGTTGGTGCTCAGACCCAGAACATGATTCATGCTGGAAACTGACAAAATAAGAGCCGTTCAGAGCAGAAGGGCACAGTTTTAGCACAGTTTTACACCAAAACTACAAAAGAGGACTGTTTCACCTACAAACCACTCACAGGTAAACAACCACAACTACAGAAAAAACTCTTTTGTGAACTTGTAAATAGTTTTTTGAAAATAAAATGGATAAAATCTCGTTTTTTGCTTGGCTGTTGCTCTCACAGGCTGTAGGACTGCTGTAATTTCGAATGCTCAACTGAATAGTTATTCGTACTTCATTAATTTTCACTCTCTTACAAACTGAAGCTTCTTAGCATGTAAATCTAATCAAATGTCTACCCAGAAATCTAGAGCAGATCCAGTGTTATCGATCCAGTGTTATCGTATGTTAGAGGGGTAAGTGTGTTTATCGTTCTTAGAATATGTGAAATTAGGTACGTAGCAGAAACAGGAATTACGGTGAATGTGAACGGTAAGAAGGTTCTGTGATTCTGTCTTGTTTCATAGCATTTTGTACCACCTTTTGCATGAATCTTTATATCGGTCAACATGTTTGTTTTTAGCCACATGAGGACATATGGGGCTACATTTATCAAGTTGATATTTGTTCATTTAAATTGCAATTTGAAAATAAAAGCTCTTGAAACAAAATATAACAACACTGTAAGCAAGCCAAATTATTTTATATATATGCTTATGAAAAAAAAAACTTTAAATAAAAGCCTTGATAAATGTGGCCCATGTTCAGTGAAACTCCTCTAAAGCAGAGTAATGTGAATTTAAACACCAGTGAATAACTAAATAGCACCGCTTGGCTTTTTTGTCATCTCGTTTTATCCGTACTGATTCTTCAGGAAAGCTATGATGACTGCCAACTCTGTAAGTGCCACCACTTGTGACCAAAATCATGGACACCCTAATGACTAAAGGTCAGAGGTTGAACCCTCAGTCAAGGGCTCGACTTTGGTGATGTAAAATCCTCTTGTGGAAGCATGTGTCGTCTGTTCTGTGTCTGTAGATCTTTGTCTTTATGACAGCATGTAAGATTTACATTGTGCCTGTTCTCGGTGAACTCTTGACGTGTAGTAAAATGAAAACATGTAGTATGTAGTAATGTGGCTGTGTTTGTGTTTGTATTTGATTGAATGACATTTCAAATAAATTTGATTTAATACACTATCAGAGTCTGTCATCGCTTTATTTTTCACAGTGCACAAACAATTAAATCAGCAGATATTAATATGAACACTAATTGTATATAAATAAAACTCTAATCTAATTGTATTTTTATTGTAAATTCCTGAAATAAAGTCATTTTTGAAATCAGTTTTACATTTGAATAATAAAAAAACTAGGTTATATAAGCAGACTTTTATTCTAAAACATCAAAAGAGCTATATGAATATGTATTACGTTGCATTACGTCAGCTTAGTAGGTTTTCCTGATTTGCGGAAACGTTTCTATTTAATATTCATGAGATGAGCCGTACAGTAGCGTAACGGGACTTTTATTTTGAAACATCAGTATCCATTTTCATGAGTTTCGGTTTGGATGGTGTTTGTTATGGTCTGGGGTTTGGGTTCAGAGTCTGGACAGTTTGAGTTTCTTTTTGCTGTAAACGTTCATTCATAGGCTCTGACGATTTCCTGGATAGTTAAGGGATTCACCTTGATGAATACTGTATGTAATTCAATATGAGTATTTTGTTTTACAGTAAAATGTATCAAAAAATTACGGAAAAGTGAACTATCATACTCTGTTATCATGTCATACAGTATGGAGAAGGTCCGAAAGATTCTGGTTCATCTGTCGAAGGAAAACGCCGCTCCGCAGTGCGCAAGATTCGTGCAGGTCAGCTGAGCTCAAATCTCCACATAATAAAAATAATAATTAAAAAAATAATAGCCTAATTTTATATCTATAATATATATATATTTTTCAACAAATCAAAATATTACAAACAAAATGATTTCTGAAGGAAATAGAAATGGAATAAGGAAATGGAGTAATGACGCTAGAAAATCAGCTTAGAAATCACGGAAATAAGTTACATTTTAAAAATATATTCAAATTAGTAAAAATATTTCATAATTTTACTGTTTTTGCTATACCTTGGAACAAAGATTAGCAGAATAGTCTTTGACTCGTAGTGTGTATATAGTAAATACACACAAACACACACACGTTTGTTTTTGTGAATTGTGGGGACTTTCCATAGACATCTATAGATTTTATACTGACCAAACGATATTTTCTATCCCCTAACCCAACCCTAACCCTAAACCTAGCCCTCACAGAAAACATGTTTGCATCGTTACACTTTCAGATAAACATCATTTACTAATTTTAATCATTTTTTAACATTGTGGGGACCGCAGGCCGGTTTGGTCCCATTTGGTCCCCACAATGTAGCAAAAACAAGTACACACACACATATATATATATATAATTGTGTGGGTTTATTTGGCTGCAAATTTATAATTTTGACATTTTCACTTGAAAAGCTTTTTTTTTTTTAGAATATAACTTTTTATATAATAACTTCAAATATTAAATATATATTTAAATATATAGATTTTGATATGATATACAGTCAGGCTGTATTATAATTACAATTGTCAAAGGAGTCTATAGTATGCGCTAATTTGGTAAACATATATGTGACCCTTGACCACAAAACCATAAGTAACATGGGTATATTTGTAGCAATAACCAACAATACATTGTTTGGGTCTAAATTATACATTTTTCTTTTATGCCAAAAATCATTAGTATATTAATTAAAGATCATGTTCCATGTAAATATTTTGTAAATTTCTTACCGTAAATATATCAAAACTTAATTTTTGAAAAGTAATATGCATTTCTAAGAACTTTATTTGGACAACTTTAAAGGCGATTTTCTCAATATTTTTTTTTTTTTTGCTCAGATTCCAGATTTTCAAAGAGTTGTATCTCGGCCAAATACTGACATATCCTGAAAACCATACATCAATGGAAAGCTTATTTATCAAACTTTATATAAATTTTAATGTCAAATCTAAAAAATTTACTCTTATGACTGGTTTTGTGGTCCAGGGTCACATATATGTATCTATATGTATTTTTTTCCAGAGCATAACTGGACACTTTGTTGGGAATGTTGAGGATCAGGCAACTGTGAGCTGTTCTTTGGAGAATAACAGATTTATTGTGTGTGACCGGCTGTGTGATGGAGGAGTTCCTCTGAAGGTGAGGCCTTTCATCCATTAGAGTTTTGTTCATTAACTCCCTTAAATCCGGTAGTTTTCTGTTTGTGAATCAAACTCACTGTCTAACCCTAGAGGGCGTCATTTTGCCCCATCAAATACCTGTCTCACTCAGAGGCAGACTCTCTACCCCAAGACACCCTCAGCCGTGGGGTAGACGTGGGCGTGGCTGTGCTGCTGCAGTCGGCCAATCAGAGACTGTTGCTAACGCGTCGCGCCTCCAGCCTCCGGATCTTCCCCAATGTTTGGGTTCCGCCCGGTGAGTGTGTCATTCCACACCGACCCTAATGATTCTTCAGATCCCCACTCACATATGCGTGTGTGCACATGTTTATGGTTTACAGATGAGTGAGGTAATTTTGGTCTTTCTCTATTCATTGTCAAATCTTACTTTTCATCAGTAACTGCGATGTTGTCAGCTAAAGTTAAAACAGTCACGGAAATGTGGCCAGCATGTGTGTGAGAAAATACTGTGCGGTTCAGGACTAATGGATGTAATTTGTTTGTTCAGGTGGTCATGTGGAGCTGGATGAAAAGGTACATGCTGCGTTACATAAACCGTGTCAGTTAGTCAATTAATCAGTCAGTCATTACGAAATGCTCTTAAGTTAATTTAAAATAAATTGAAAGGATTAGTGTGTGGTTGATAGATTTTTTTTATGGGGTCCAATGGGGTCCAATGTCTGAGACTACATGATAAATATTATGTTTAATGTGTTATGTTTTGCATTCTAATTATTTTTCATTAAAAATGATATTATCAGCATAGCAAACTAAGTAATCCAGTATTTTTTAAAAAGCCCTGAGCTGCACTCCACAAGTTTGTCATAATATTTGTACAAATCACAACTGTACTTATTTGACTTAGATATTGTGAAGAACTGTAAATATTTGCTCTTCATTTTTATCTTCTGTTTGTATTTGTTTAAAATCCTAAAACTAGATATCTATAGACACACACAACCGTTCAAAAGTTTGGGGTCAGTGCGTTTTTAAATTATTTATTTTTTATTTATTTATTTATTTTTTGTTTTTGGTTTCTTATTTTCACCAAGGCTGCATTTATTTGATTAAAAATACAGTAAAAACAGCAATATTGTGAAATATTATTACAATTTAATATAATTGTTTTCTATTTTAATATAATTAATTAAAATAATTAAAGAAAAGTAATTTATTCCTGTGACGTAAAGCTAAATTTTCAGCATCATTACTCTAGTCTTCAGTGTCACATGATCCTTCAAAAATTGTTTTAATATGCTGATTTGATACTCAATAAATATTTCTTATTATTATCGATGTTGAAAACAGTTGTGCTGCTTAATATTTTTGTCAACTGACGATTTAAAAAAAAAAAAATGTTCAAAAGAACAGCATTTATTTGAAATGATTTTCAAATTTAACTGAATTGATCTTCAGTAACATTATAAAAGTCTTTACTGAATAAAAGCATTAATTTCCTTCAAAAAAATATTACTTCTTATTTTGTATTTTTTAGAATAACTTGTAAAAATAAATGTATTTTATAGGTAATTCTTTGTAATATTTGACCCTGGACCACAAAACCAGTCAAAAGGGGCAGTTTTTTTAAATTGAGATTTATACATAATCTGAAAGCTGAATAAATAAGCTTTCCATTGATGTATGTTTGTTAGGATAGAACGATATTTGGCTGAGATACAACTATTTAAAAATCTGGAATCTGAGGGTGCAAAAAAAAAATCTAAATGTTGAAAAAATATCACCTTTAAAGTTGTCCAAAAGTTCTTAGCAATGCATATTACTAATCAAAATTAAGTTTTTAGTAAGATTAGTAATACATTGTATTTTTAGCAATACCTGTGCTATTTATAACTGGTTTTGTGTTCCGGGGTCACATATAATTTGTATTTTAAACAAGTAAAATAATATTCTGAATGAATAAATGAATAGTACCATGACTCATTGATTTCTGTTTGTGTCCAAAACTAGCTGTTGGATGCAGGACTCAGGGAGCTGAAGGAGGAGACCGGTCTGAAACTGAGCCCTGACGAGATCTCCTCTCAGCTGCTCGGCCTGTGGGAGGTGTGTGTTTATGACACAGTGTTTTCATAAGACCTGCAACCAAAGTCCAGAGGGGCCACTGACTGCACTCTGAATTTGACAGATCGAGGCCGATTGTTTGTAAACCGTAATTGTGTAACCTAGAACAGCCGTGCGCTGCACACATCTGTTGTCCATCTCAGAGTTTTAATCTTTGACATTAAACTGTTGGTTCAAGATGTAAATCTAATCAAGCTAATCTAGATGGTTTACCTAAATGTTCAAGAAACAAACATCTATCAGACGTTCATCCATTGATGTTGTCATCATGTCCTCATCACCATGTTGTTCCAACTCTGTCTTATTTAATTTTTTCCTTGAATACAAAAGATGTAGGCAGAACATCCAGACTGTTCTTTTCCATACCTGGGAAAAAAAAGTTTTATGGAGATACAAGTACACTGTAAAAAACTATTTGTTGAGTCAACTTAAAATAATAATTAGTTATCCTGCTGCCTTAAAATTTTAAGTTCAGTCAACTCAAAAAAAGTTTATTCAACTTGAAATGTTAAGTTATACTAAGTGACAACTTAGATTTTTGAGTTGCTTCAACTTAAAATTTTAAGGCAGCTGGGTTACTTACCCATCTGTTAAGTTTAAACTGTTGTTACTTAGTACAACTTAACATTTCAAGTTGACTAAACTTATTTGAGTTGACTGAACTTAAAATTTTAAGGCAGCAGGATAACAAATTATTTTAAGCTGACACAACAAATTGTGTTTTTTTGTTTTTTTACAGTGTACAAGTCTTTTAAGCCACACACTAAATGAATGTGAGGAGCAGACTGAAACACTATACATCCTCGTTTAATAATAATCTTCATGTCTGCCATAACTCTCAAATGTTATCAGTTGCGGTTGCTTATAATCAACTTTTTGGCAGTAAGAATATTCATTCACTTTGACTGTATTGAAAAGGCGATTACAGGTGACTGCATCTCATTTTGTGTTTTATGAAATAAATAAAATAATACAAAGTTGGAATGATGTGAGAATGAGTAAATGACAGCAAAATCTGAAAAAACATTTATTTGATTCAGAGTACAGCAAAAACAGTGAATTTTGAAATATTTTTACTCTTTAAAATAACTGTTTCTATTCGAATATATTTTAAAATATAGTTTATTCCTGTGATTTAATAGCTGAATTTTTAGCATCATTACTCGTGTCACACAAACCTTCAGAAATCATTCTAATATTCTGATTTGCTGCTCAAAAAACATTTATTATTATGTTGAAAACAGCTAAGTAGTATTTTTTTTAGATTTCTTTGTGAATAGAAAGTTCAGAAGAACAGCATTTATCTGAAACATAAATCTTTTGTAACATTATAAATGTCTTTATCATTTATATATGTAAATTATACTAATTCCAAGCTTTTGAATAATATAGTGTATAATGTTACAAAAACTTTTTATTTCAGACACTTTCTATTCATCAAAGGATCCTGAAAAAATGTAGTCAACTGTTTTCAAAATTGATAAAAATAATAATTTAAAATGTTTCCTGAACAGCAAATCAACATGTTAGAATGATTTCTGAACATGTAACTGGAGTAATGATGCTGAAAATTTTGCTTTGATCACAAGAATAAATTACATTTTAAAATATATTCAAATAAAACACAATTCTTTAAAATAGTAAAAAAAAAAATGTAATGTTTTTAACAGTCGTATATTTCATTTTATGTATTATATATTCCCTGTCCAGTCTGTGTATCCACCCATGTTGTCCATAGGACTGCCTAAGAGACATCATGTCGTGACATACATACTTCTGAAGAGCTCTCTATCACATCTGCAGCTACAGGTACAACTTTAAGTCATCCACGCATAAAAACGACAAAATATGTTGCTGATTTAAAGTCCATGTGCTTCATTAGATCTCTCTCCTATTTTCTCAGGCTTGTTTGTGCCCTGATCCTGCTGAAGTCAGTGCGTGTGTGTGGGTCAATGCAGATCTGGTAAAAGTTGTGGTATCTGCTGTAGACGGTGAGAGCGATTCTGTCCAAATACCAGCTGACCTGCCACAGACCATCAGGTACGGAGAGCATCATTAATCTCTATTAAAGCAATAATTCACCTAAAAAATTGACTTGCCCTTAGGCCATCTGAGATGTAGTTGAGTTTGTTTCTTCATCAGAACAAGTTTGGAGAAATGTAACATTACATCACTTCCACCAATGGATCCTCTGCAGTGAATGGGTGCCGTCAGAATGAGAGTCCAAACAGCTAATAAAAACATCACAATAATCCACAAGTAAAGTCCATTAATTTATGTCTTGTGAAGCGAAACGCTGTTTGTTTGTAAGAAACAAATTCATCATGAAGACATTTTTACTCGAAACCATCAATTCAGGACAAAATGCACGTCCATAATCCATAATAATAGTTTCTCCTCTCAAATCAAAAATCCACCAACATATTTGTTTCCGAACAGTTTTGGACTGTTTTCACTTGTAAACAGTGCTTGGTCTGTGCATATTTCGTTCCTGATTCAGATGAGACCAATTTTTTCACTGGAGAAAGCAAGATTACGGCTATAGATTACAAATGGAGGACTTTTAGCTGGAAGCAGCGGTTTAAAGTTAAAAGTGTCATTGATGAATTTGCTTCTTACAAACTCGCAGCTTTTCACTTCACAAGACTGGATTGCTTGTGGATTATTGTGATGTTTTATTAGCTGTTTGGGCTCCCATTCTGACGGCACCCATTCACTGCAGAGGATCCATTGGTGAGCAGTGTTGGGAAAAGTTACTTTTAAAAGTAATGCATTGCAATATTAAGTTCCTTTCTAAAAAGTAACTAATTACGTTACTTAGTTACTTTTTATGCAAAGTAATGTTATGTTACTTTTGCATTACTGTTTAAATCTGGGCAGGGCTTTTTATTTTTATTATAAAAAGTTATATTTTTGGCAAATGTAAAAGCCCTTTCACACCAAAAGCCTCAGGATAAATAAAAAATTTATGTCTGTACAGCGGAACACAGGACAGGAAAGTTCAACACTCTTCAGCAATAAAAAAAAAAAAAAGAAGAACAAATGTTAGTTTATCTTGAGTACTGTTTTGCTTACTACTATAGTTGAATTGGATCATTTAAGGTCAGCAGCAAAGGTACTGGTTAATAAAATGGGATTAAATTCATAAAGGATATTTGTGTTATTTAACATATTTAATTATTGCAGGTTTGCATCATATACTGAGTTACATTTCACTGTTTTTATTCATTTTGAGGAATACTGAATCTCTTTTTTTTTTAATGAATGAGATTAATTAATGCATGTTCCCATTTATTCTAAAACTAAAGTAGCATCTTACTCCTGATTTTAGAATAGGGGACAGGAGAGCTTTCAATCAATAAATTATTTGAAAAAGCAACTCAGATATTTTCAATTTACTTGAAAAAAGTAATCTGATTTCATAACTCACACTACTTGTAATGTGTTACCCCCAACGCTGTTGGTGAGCAAATGATGCAAATCTCAGTTCCTCCAAATCTGTTCTGGATGGCCTATACATTTTCAGCAAATTTTCATTTTTGGGTGAACCATTCCTGTAATCATTCTGTTGTTTTGAGCAGGGGTCACCACACCCGGTCCTGGAGGGCCAGTGTCCCTGCAGAGTTTAGCTCCAACCCTAATCAAACACACCTGAACCAGCTAATAAAGGTCTTACTAGGTATACTTGAAACTTCCAGGCAGGTGTGTTGAGAAAAGTTGGAGGTAAACTCCGCAGGACACCGGCCCTCAAGGAACAAGTTTGGTGACCCCTGGTTTTGAGTGTCTGTTTTTTTGTGTGTCCTCAGTGTGACGGAGGTGTCTCCACAAGGTGAGCTGAGCGAGGTCTCGCTGCCTGTTTCTGTCCTCTGTAACCGAGCCCCGGATCACGGCGAGGACATTGAACGTGTCAGCACTGGAACCAAATTTGCCTTAGAACTATGGTTGAAAATGCTGGAGCCTCACGCTGAGATGGACTGACGACTCCTCTCTTCCTGCTTCTGTTTATGTACGCTACCATTTAACCAGTGCCTTGAGGAAAACACCGCCACCTGTTGGACTGGAGCTATTTCAGCACATCATGTTACTTGGGCACAACATTCAAATCAAAATGTTGTCAAAACAGCCTGTTTTGACTGAGATCAAAATATGATTTTACAATTATCAGAATGTTTATTTAAAGGGATAGCTCAGGCAAAAATGAAAATTCTGTCATTAATTACTCACCCTCATGTCGTTCCAAACCCGCAAGACCTTTGTTCATCTTTGAAATACAAATTAAGATATTTTTGATGAAATCCAAGAGCTTTCTGACCCTGCATAGACAGCAACGCAACTGACACGTTCAAGTTCCATGAAAGGTAGTAAGGACATCGATTAAAATAGTCCATGTGACATCAGCGGTTCATTTGTAATGTTATGAATACTAAAAGAATACTTTTTGTACAGGGTCAGAAAGCTCTAGGATTTCATCAAAAATATCTTTATTTGTGTTCTGAAGATGAACAGGTCTTTTAGGTTTGGAACGACATGAGGGTGAGTAATTAATGACAGAATTTTCATTTTGGGGTGAACTGTTCCTTTAACTCTTGTAAACATTCGACATTTTTAACATTTTATCAATTACAACTGAAACAAAGTCTCGGTCAACTACAAGAGGATGGTAAAAACTTCTTTCCTCTGTTAAAGCTGGCAAATTAAAGTTGTTCTGCACACAACTACAAATGCTTTGTTTTAAAGGTAAACCAATAATTTTTTCTGTGACATGACCAACATAATATTCAAGTAGTTTCAGTAACCCCCCAATGATCAGACACTCCTATATGCAGAATAAATTAATCATGATAAGTACACCTATTAATTGGATATTTCTTGAACAGTTTGTGTGTATGAATTCAGGGTCAGTTTAAACAGCAGAGACGAAAATATGGAAAAAATGAAATTTCATCACAGATTACATTTGACCACTTAGATAATCAGCAGAATTTCACTTGCCTCACCCTTCCTGTGACACAGTTATGTTCTTGGTGTTCAAATACTCCATATCTTGATTTCTCAATCAAGTTCATTCCTGGCACATTATTTGCCCTCTTTGCTTTTAAAAAGAATTTGACCTGGTGACAGATCTGTCTAGTTCTGTTCGGTTTATTTCATTCTGTTTGTTACCCAATGCACAAACTAGTTAAAACTCCTGCTTTTTGAACAGTGGTACAACTTGGCACCAAATAAAAGTTTGTTCCCTTATTAAAATTAGATTAAAATTAAAATAAGATTCTTTTGTCCAAAAAAAAAAAGTCACCCCAATACCTTTTTCAGAAACTCTTTTTAATTTCACTAAATCACTGTTAATACATCATTACTGTCATCATTCAAACCGTTTTTAATAGTAACAAATTACTTTGTGCAAAGGTATATTGTACGAAAATAAATTCTAAATTGATAGTAATGGCATGTAAAATCATTTCCCTGTCTGTTCAGTATCCTGCAGTGCAGTGCCGATTGTATGACAGCTATTCATCCAACATAAGGTTTTCCTCAGGCCTCGTTCTTTACGCAGAAGGAGGGATGATGTTGGGGTCAGAGAACCTGAATGATGGGGTTAAAGTGTGAATTTGAGCTCTACAGTGTTTTACAGAAGTCTGTCATGCTCACTGTGTGTTTTATGTGTGTTTTACTATACCTGTGTCCATCATTTGTTCACCACGTACATTCCTGTCCGGTTTTTCGGAGGTTTTTCTCTGACATCCTGTTAAAACAAGAGTCAGTTAGGATTAGATTACAATGAAGTGCATGCATAACATCTGTCAGCATTATAATAACTTCTTATGTCAAAAGTAATCACGTTAGGTACCTTTTTATTGCCTTTCTATCAACTTTTATCACTATTATTTTTTTATTATGTATTTATATTATTGGTTTTATTTATTTCATTTTTTTATTTTGATAACTTTATTTAAATGTTATATATTTTTATATTCTTTTATAAATTTAGTTAATATTTTTGTGTATATTTTGTCTTATTTTTATTTACTTAATTTTTTAAGAACAATTTTTTCTTTACTTTCTTGTTCCTAAACTATATATAATGTAAAATATTGTTTTTGGTGTTATTTAACCTTGTGTTTAACCTTGTTACAGTTTTATTTTATTTAAATTTAGTTTAAATATTTGTTTTAGCACATTTTTCTTTTAAATTTTCTTTAGATTTTTGTTTCTTTTTTTTTTTCCTTTCTGAAAAATGTTGTTTTTCATCCTTTCAACCTTTTTGAGGTCTTGCGTAGCATGAATTTTATAATGAATATCATCTCTTTTTTCCTTTTTGATGAATAGTTGCACCTCCATTCGGGTTGGGCTGTTTTGGGTGATTTAGATAATTTTGTTTATATCATCACTGTGAATCATCCAGCTTGTTATTAATATAAATGCCAGAGCTCTAACAAACCCCTCCGTTTAGCTCCGTTCAGCTAATCACTCTGTGCTCTGATCAGCTGTCCAAAACCTGCTGCTCGGATGCATTCAGCCCTGGAGGCCTCAATGAGGGTTGGATTCAGAATTTAAGTCTTTCTCTCCTGGCTCCCGTTATTGTTCGAATGTAGGCAGGGCATTGTGAGCGGTGACGCCGGGGCTACTGGACGATGGAGGAGACGCAGATGGAGGCCTCACAGTCTCTGAACGAGAGTCGAGTTTCCCACGCTTCAGGTTTCTTAGTCAGAGCCGCACAAAGAGGGGCCTGTGCAGGCGACGGGGACGCTGGAACGCCAGGTAACAGTAGCCAATTTTCCCTAGGTCTGATCTGTGATTGTGGGGGTCAGTGTTTTACATGGACAGAGATGCTGATGGAGAACCCTTGCTGAAAACCCTGCACAATAAAGCTGCAGTTCTATTTATATAGTTAAAATATTTGCGTTTCCATACAGTCTTTGGCTTGTTGTGTTGCTGTGTTAAAATGCTGCATGCTTTTCAACAAGTTTTGGTATTAAATGACAGGTTTCCTGATGTTTTCTGACCATAAGGCTGCATTCACCCAGTAAGTGTTTTCACTACTTGCTTTTACTAACAGGTGTAACTCTCAAATTGTCCCATTCATACATCACCAGCCAGGAGCGGATCTATTATGTCTGTACAAGCAGGTAACCATAGCTAATCCCTTCTTTAACTTGAGCGTAATTCCTGTAACTCATAACTATTGTAAATATCAATGTGTTTTGCGTAACGATTTAATACTTAAATTCTTACTCCTACTTTATTACTGCATCAAAAAATGCTGTAGTTCTGCTTTTGTTTTGTATTATTTGATTCTGTCCACCTTTTTCTTCCTGTAAGAGTGGATGCAGCCATTTGTAAATTTTATGGGTATGGCTTTCGGTCTCATCCACGTCCAGCTATTTTTAGCTGTACAAAACAGCTCAATTTGCAGCTTGATATTGCAAATTGGTGTCTTACCATATTACTTTAAAGTATTATGAACACACTGGTTTGTAGTGCAAACAGTTTTACCATTTACTGCACATTGTTATTCTCATTATTTCCCTATTGTGGATAATGAACCAGAAGTCTCACCCATAGGCTTACTTCCACGTTGAAGAAAAAGGAAAAAAGGTAAAAAAGCTGTCACTGGGGTGGTACCTTTTAAAACGGAAATCTTTTATGCCTAATAGTGTGAATTAGGACCTTAAAGGTACATATTACCTTAAAATTGTTCATATTAGTACCTTTTAAAAGGGTGCTGCCCCCTTTTTCTGAGAGTGTAGTATTTTATTAGTATTAAATTTAAAGGGATAGTTCACCCAAAAATGAAAATTCTGTCATTAATTACTCACCCTCACGTTGTTCCAAACCCTTAAGACCTTTGTTCATCTTCAGAACACAAATTAAGATATTTTTGATTAAATCGGAGAGCTTTCTGACCCTGCATAGCCGGCAACGCAACTGACACATTCAAGGCCCAGTAAGGTAGTAAGGACATTGTCGAAGGTCTTACAGGTTTGGAATGACATGGGTGAGTAATTAATGACAGAATTTTCATTTTTGGGTGAACTATCCCTTTAAGTTATCTAATATTTTTAGGTAATCTAATATCTATATTTAATGTCAGCTTTATTTTAATTAACAGTATTAAATAGTAGGGCTGTCACTAACAATTATTTAGGTAATTCGAGTAATTGGTTGATTATTCTGACGATCAATCAAGTAATCGGATAATTATAATTATTTTTTTTAATAGACCTAAGTGAACAAACGCCTTTAAAATTACTTAAAATACATATATAATAGCAATGAGGCAATAATAATTCGTTCAAATAAAGTATCAAAAGCAGGTTTTATTGAACAAAACTGTTAAAATACATATAAACAATAAAGGTAAGGTACATTACGTATTATAACAAATGACTACAGAGGGCGCCAACCACGTGACGATTTTTACTTTACTTCACTTTCACACTTTACTGCGTGATCTAATCCTTGTTTAATATTGACTAACCAATGTTTAAGCAAAATGTCCACTTAATCTTTAATATTCGGCCATTTCTTTACGACAGAAATGCTATAGCCACTGCAATATCTTTAATATGTGGACATCAAAACGTGTAAACTCAAAAATAAAAGCTCAAAAAGTAAGCGTTTGAGCTTTTATTTTGAAATCGCGACGAACCGTTACCTTACAAATCTGATGGAATGGCGTTCCCAGATGAACGTTAATAAACCCAAACTCACAACAATCTGCAGAGATGGAGTTTGCACCGCTCCACACATGTGAATTAACAACAGCATTATGCTTGAATGTGATTTAAAATGGGTTTAATATATCGTGCAGCCTTGAAAAACGGTCTAATAATGCGGTTCATGGATTCTCGTCTGCGGAATGCGCCACTTCCGGTATTTTGCCGGTTACTCAACACAAACAGTGGAGGCTCTGTTAAAATCGAGTACTCGAATTAAATCGTAAAAAATCTATTAAACACATTCTGATTTAGTTAACAATAACAACACTGTCTTGACCACACAATTTTGTCAGCCCTACATGAATGATTGACAAGCAACAGCATATAGCACATTGGCTTTCAAAATTTGGTTATAAGTCTTGAAATTTTAAGGCGGTCACTTTATGACCAAACTGTACAGGAGCGAAATACAAGCTAAGTAACGTCATAATGAATTATGAAAATTATCGCACCGCTTGTTTGCCGTTGGATGTATCAAATGTGCTTTGCGTTGAATACATAGGGATGTCTGGATTGAAGTACATGGGAGGATTCATCTCTTCAGCTTCATTCACGAAAACTCTTCGTTTCGGACAACAGCACCAGAGCACCACCTGAGAGGGGGAACACCGTTGTCCTTTAACAGTAAACGGTTAACACTGACAAAAATACCCCCCAAATGTACCCCCTTGGCTGTTCTTTTAAGTATTTTAACATAAATGCCTTGCTTAAACTGCTTATAATCTGATACCAAAATGTACTGCTGCTATACTTAGGGATTGTAATACAGAAGTTGGTCAGTTTTATTATTTATTCAGGTGAATACACAAATATGTGACATATCACAAGTTTGTTTTATTTTAAAGTTGGTACCATGTTCTTCTATTAAACCAAAGGTTTATATTACATTGATCCTAAACCCTCGATCACTCACCAGAATGATGAGGATGATGAGGAGGAAGAGGCTGACAGCCGCCAGCGCTAACAGGGCAACTGCCCATCCAGGCACCAAAGCAGTGGCCGTAGTAGGTGGATGGTTCATGCCTGTTGTCTTCAAGGGCTGTGCTGTTGTAAACATGGTGGAGCTGGTTGTCGGTTTCCCAACTGTGCTGTGGATGGAGGTAAATGTGCTTTGGGGGGCTGCAGTGGTGGTGTTATTGGGAGCTGTTGTGGTGGTGCCATCATTTGGGGTTGTAGTGATGGTGTCAGTGGTGGTGGTGCCATTGGAGGCTGTAGTGATGGAACCAGTGGGTGCTGCTGTGCTGGTCCCGTTGGAGACTTCTGTGGTTATCCTATTGGTTACTGCATTGGTGGTGCTGTTGGGTGCTGCAGAAATACTTGTATTATCCATTGGTGAGTTGGTTGTGGTGGTGTTAAAGGGTAAGGAGGTGGTGGAGTAGATGGAGTTTGTGATATTTCCTACAACAGCACTGGAGCTCAGTGGGAGGGAGGTGGACATGTTGGGTGAGCGTGTGGCTGGAAGACGGCTGGTGAAGGATTCATTGTCCGTTATGATTTCAGGAGTGGAAGTGAGGGGTGTGGTCATAGAGGGCGTGGTCGTGAAGGGTGTTTCTTTGTGTGTTGTCATTGGTGATCTGCTGAGGTTCTTTTCTTCTTCAAGAGGTTCTTCAATTGGTAGTTCATCTGTGGGTGGTGATTTAAAAGTGATGATGTTTTTGTCAGTTTTATATGAAAACTTATTTCTTTTTTTAGTATATTTTAGTATATTTCTCACAATTCAAAACTTTCATTTTAGGAATCTTTGTAGTTATTTGACAGAATTGTGAGATGCTAACTCGGAATTCTGGGAAAAAAATTAGAATTCTGACTTTTTTCACAATTCCGAGTTTACATCTTGCAGTTCTAATTTTTTCTCAGAATTCTGCATGAGTATGCAGTCAGTTCAGGTGTCTAAAAATTGGAAAATAAAATAAAATAAATAATGAATTGCAAGATGTGAACTAAATTCTGAGGGAAATAGTCTGTAACTAAAAAAACGAAAACATAAACTTGCAATTGTAAGAGAATTTTACAATTCTGAGATTAAAAAAGTCACAATTACCTTTCTTAAGTTTTTATCAATTGGTGGAAATAAGCTTCCATAGGTTTAGATGGTCAGTGTTTAATGTCAAATCCTCTATCTCAAACCCCCATTAATGAACAATGTGAAAACAATGTAAAATCAACCATTGTTGACTGTTATTTTACTTTCAATGTAGCTGAGGTCGATCTCTAGTGCCGGTGATGGTATTTGTTTGTACGCAGGCAAAAAGATTCCTCTCACAAGCTCTGGATTGATTTGAGTTGGCCCAAACAGCAGACGAGAAGTGGCGATCACAGACCCATTACTGCAAGACAAACAATATAAGATCAGACAGTCCTTGTCAATCTGTTTTATTGGATATAAATGTAAGATTATGAGTTAATCAAACCTGAAAATCATCTCATCTGTCCCCAAATATATCAGATGAGTGGTGTCATATGATCGTTCATAAATATCTGCAAACTGGAAAAGTACAGCAAGGAAAAATCAATATTCATCAGAGTAAGACCAACTTATCTTAATTGATAACAGAAAACTAAAATGCTTAGTAATTATGATTTAGTTTAGCAAATGATTTTATCCAAAGCAACTTACTGTTCATTTCACTCAAAATATACATTTTATTAGTTTATATTATCACTCTGATAAAACTTTGATATCATAGTACCATGATAACACCATGGTTTCATAGAAGTATGGCATACATTGTAATATCTTTTAAATACTATAGCAACTTAATCTGGTACCTTTACAAATAATACTGTGAGAGTCCCATGATATGATGGTATTACCAAGGTACTTAAACATAAACCATAGTATTTACATAATATTCAGTGATAAATGGTACTTTTTTTGTAAGTGCAATCATTTAGTACCATAATATATCAATGTACCGTGGTATTTTTAGCTGGTATATTATTCGAAGGAGTTCTAGATGACCACTAGTCATTGATCTGATCATTCATTTTCATCCATAGTATACTGTATACAGAATACTGTAAATATCCCATGAGTGCTTTACGTATACAAGTATGATTAACAAGAGACCCTCACCAGTTGTTCCACCTCTTGCTTGAGTGTTGTATACTCTGCTGATTGCTGGTCAGCCAGTGAGTCATTATAAACACGGTTAGTGATTCTGAGATCCATGATAACTGAAGTCAAAGAGTGTGGAGTCGAGGCATCTGTGCTTTCAGTTGGGGAATCCACCGCAGAGATATTGACAGAGTTTACACCTGAATCAGATTTCGATATAATGATCACAAAACGTTTTTATGACTTTTTTTCTTTTTGCAGCATATTTAAAATGTACATTTTAAGGTTTTTGTTTCACCCAAAACTTAAATGTTCATGATTAGAGAAGATATTTTGAGGAATATGTTTTTGTCCATACAGTGAAAGTCACTGGTGTCCAAAACAACTAATACAATGATCTTTTTGTGTGAAAGAAAAATAAATAAATAAACCCCGAATTTCCCAAAGTACTTTCTTTTGTGCTCCACAGAGGATAGAGAGTCATACAAGGAACGAAACAACATCAGGGTGAGCAAATGATGACACAATTTTCTTTTTTTTTACCAACTGTCCATCTATCTATAAGTTATTTGTCAATTTTTTTATATTTTACATCACTTTTTCATGTTTACATTTTTCATAAATCAAATTTTTAAAACACTTACTTACCCATAAAAAATACAATCCAACCAGCAACTAAGGTGATGGAGGCTCTTGGTATAATCTTCATCATCTTTGAAGACAAGTAATCCTTCAGCGTGTGATCTCTGCCAGCAGGTTGAGTCAACATCAACTAATGTTCTGGACTCTGGAAAAAGTGGCTCTTTATCAGAGTGAACAGTCTTTTGATTGTTTGAGCACCTGAGCAGGTACCACAGACAGGTGGGTGGAGCTCCTGCACCTCATTGTCTCTGAGGAATGAAAAAAGTTGCATTTTCTAGAGCCTCCATAAGATAAATCACAAACAAAATTTTAAAAATTTTCTTTGATGGCTATTAGATTAAAATGAGACTTTAGCTGATCTCTCATGCTTTTCAGATTCTTCTCCTGAGACAAAAAACCCCAGTGATCCCACATCAGTAAAGTTTCAGAAGAGTTGTCAACAGTGTCTCACATCTTTGATGTCTTTAAATATCATTTTTTCCAATATCATAATGTAAGGTATGCTATCCACATTCAGTTGAAGTCAAAAGTTTACATGCACCTTGCATAATCAGCAAAATGCTAATAATTTTACCAAAATAAGAGGGATTATACAAAATTCATGTTTTTTTTTAGTACCGACCTGGTTGTTCATGAGTCCCTTGCTTGTCCTAAACAGTTAAACTACCCGCTGTTCTTCTGAAACATCCTTCAGGTTCCAAAAATTCTTTTTTTTTTTTTTTTTTTTTAAGCATTTTTGTGTATTTGAACCCTTTCCAACAATGACTGTATGATTTTAAAATCCATCTTTTCACACTAAGGACAACTATTACAGGTGATTCAAATGTTCACTGATACTTCAGGAAAGAATGCATGGGAGTGAAAACTTTTGAACAGAATGAAGATGTATAGATGTAAATATCACTTTTTTTCCATTTAGTACTGCTCTTCAGAAGCTACAGAAGATATTTCAAAAGGTTTTCTGCCCCCGGCTCTTAATGTATTGTGTTTCCTTCTAAAGCATCAATGAGAGTTTAAACCTTCTGTAATAGTTACATATGAGTCCCACAGTTGTTCAAATACACAAAAATGCTGAAAAACCAAATAATCTGTGGGACCTGAAGGATTTTTCAGAAGAACAGTGGGCAGTTTAACTGTTCAGGACAAACAAGGGACTCATGAACAACTATCACTAAATAAAAAAACCCCGATGTGGATCATTCAGGCAACAACACAGTATTAAGAATCCAGCGTATGTAAACTTTTGAACAGGGTCATTTTTATAAATTCAACTATTATTTTCACTTGTACACTATATGTAAATGTATACTTTGATTATGTTAAATATCTTATTCAGGTCAGTACTACATAAAAAAATAACATGCATTTTATATGATCCCTCTTATTTTGGTAAAATAATAAACATTTTTTTAGATTTTGCAAGGTGTGTGTAAACTTTCGACTTCAGCTATAGATTTTTATAGCTCTATTCACTTAATTTATGCCAATAGTTGATTCATTTGTGACTTTTACGTAAAGCATCAGATATTCTGTAAAAAAAAAATATATATATATATATATATATATATATATATATATATAAGAACTTTCATTTGGGCAATTGTCTCAATATTTAGATATTTCTGCATCCTCAAATTCCAGATTTTCAAATAGTTGTATCTTGGCCAAATATTGTCCTCATACATCAAAGGAAAGCTTATTCAGTTTTCAGGTTATGCATAAATCTCAATTTGGAGACCCTTATGACTGCTTTTGTGATCCAGGGTCACATATAAAAAAATACCTCTTGCACCTCAAATTCAGTATACAGTCAAACCAAAAATGATTCAGACACCAGATATAATTTTGGATATTTTTTTATTAGTGGGTGTAGGACACTACAGTTCATTTATGTACGTGAGGATAGCAAAATGAAGTAAAATGTGACATATTATACCCTAAAATTCTTCATACAATGGACCAGTAAAATTGATTAAAAAAATTGGAACCAAAAATTTGATTCGAGACTTTGACCTGATCATGTTTTGTTACATGCCTTTCTATCAAAGTTATCTGACATTATCAAGATGAATTTGTTCTGACACAGTTCTTGTCAGATTTTATAGCAAATAACGTGATAATGTGAGAAATGTTGAAGATGTCTAAATAATTTTGGTTTGACTGTAATTCATTTGTGATTATCAAGATGAATTTGAACTGATACAGTTTAACTCTTGAGTTCTTGTCATATTTTATTACCATTTCTAAACTATAGCGAATAAACTGTGATAATGTGAGAAATTTTTGAAGGTGCCTGAAATTGTTTGGGTTTGACTACTTGCCATAACTTCTCACCATAAATAGCACATCTCACCTCTGCTGAAATGAATCTATGCGATGACATCACCTGTGACATCAGCAGTGACATTATCCAGCAGAAGTGTGTGTGTGTGTGTGTGTGTGTACCTGGTGTTCCCTACATTACAAAGACCAAAACCTATTACTATACCCACCACAAGTATAGTAATACCAGACATTTTTGACCTTGTGGGGACATTTTTTAGGTCACCATGAGGAAACAAGCTTATAAATCATTCAGAATAAAGTGTTTTGGAAATCTAAAGCTGAAAGGTTTGTGTGAGGGGTAGAGTACTGTTTGTACATTATAAAAACCATTACGCTTATGAAATGTCCCCATAATTATATGAATACCAGTGTGTGTGAATCTCTCTCCTCAAGACATTAAACAGCCATAACCACATCTGTCATTCTTTTTTAAGTATCCCATCTGATAAATAAAATAAGTGTCTTTTATTGAGTTTCCAGTTTGCCTTAGAGTTCGAACAGTTTGGGCATGTTTGTGTCGGATGGTTCAACAAAATCATCTGCATTCACATAAATATTTTAAATCCCTTGTTATTTTTTCCTCCAGGTCATAGACGTTGTGGTAAGAGCTCTTCCTCTCGGATGAGTGATGTTTTATTCACTTGAGGTTTGAGTGTTTGTCTCTGTCTGAAATTTGAGTTATTAAACAGGTCATCTGGTTTTTCCACAGGGCTTCGGTAAAGTGCTTTATGCCACCCTGATGTTTGCTTGTGGGAGGAAGGACGTCATCCTACCACACACAGTCTGACACCCTGGAGTGAATTTACAGTCTAAGCTTCTTTTATTATTTTACATTGAATAATAATTATTAGTGTAATTATGCACAGTACATGCGCCTTTAAAACTGCTATACAATTTGCAAGGTTCCTTTTGTCCTTTAGCCCATTCTTGAAAGAGTTTCAGAGAATTCTGGAATGTACCAATGATGCCCAAAGCCCTTTTCCAGAGATTTTCTCAGTATGTTGAACTTTCCTTGTCTTTACCCTCGATGAAACTTAATTATCTAAATGGAAACACACAGTTACATTAAGTAGTTACATATGTGTTTTTCCAGGCCATAGATTGAGTAAAAGTGCTTTAAAGGAAGAGAACTAACTCTTGAGTTCACACAAATGGACGGGATGGGTGCTCATGTTCTGAGCAGGAATGTACTGGACTGTATCAGTCCCCTGAGTTTCTGGAGATGATGTCATCATGTGTGCATGTCGTTTTGGCTCATGAATTCTTGGCAGCTGCCTGGAATGGAGAGTTGCAACACATGCGGCTGATTGTCCGTTTGGCCAAGATATGACGTCTCTGCTTTCCCCTACTTCAAACACTGATAATATATAACACAAGGGCACGCAAGTTCAGCTAAATTACCTTACAAATAATGCCATGGTAACCAAACGTCCTGCCAAAACACAATACACTTAAAAATATAAAAACGTCAAAACAGATATTAAATGACAGTAATATTCTGGAATATTCCCAAACCTGCTTTTATTTAATCCAAAATGCAGCAACAGCACTAATATTGTGAAATATTTTTACTATATAAACTGCTTTCTATTTGAATATATTTTAAAATGTAACTTATTCCTGTGATCGAAGCTAAATTTTCAGCATCATTACTCTAGTCTTCAGTGTGACATGATTTATTATTATTGTTATTATCATCAATGTTTAAAACAGTTGAGTACATTTTTTTTTCAGGATTCTTTGATTAATAGAAAGATCCAGAGATCAGCATTTATCTGAAATGAAAAGCTTTTGTAACATTATACACTATACACTATACCACTCAAAAAGTCAGTGTGTGTGTGTATACATATATATATATATATATATATATATAGACATTTATAATGTAAAAGATATTTATTTCAGATAAATGCTGTTCTTCTGAACTTTCTCTTTATCAGAGAAACCTAAAAAAATTCTACACAGCTGTTTACAACGTAATAATAATAAGCAAATCAGAATATTACAATGATTTCTGAAGAATTACGTGACTGGAGTAATGATGCTATAAATTCAGCTTTGACTTCTTTAAAAAAAAAAGCATGAAAAATGTTACTGTTCAAAAACTTTTGACTGGTAGTGTATATAGTATGTTTACAAAAGTGAATGGTTTTTCTTGCAGCTACCAAACCAAGCTAACAAACACTGTTCCAAACTTTTTAATGTTCATGTTTTTTATATTATTGCAATTTAAAATAACTGTTCATCTATTGTATTATGTTGTAATAATTTAGAATTAATTGTTACGATGGCAACGTTTAATTTTAAGCAGCCATTAGCTACTCCCGTCGCAACGTACGTCTAAAATCAACTTAATAATTTACATACGTTTTAAAGTTATTGTGAGTACACTAGCACGTCAAAACAGTATTTTAAACTGTTATTTTAACTTTGAATGATACGTTGGGACTTTTATTTGTCGAAGCATTAGCTCCGGGTCACAGGTGTTTGTATTCTGAAGATGGCGGCGCCCAGTGAGTTGTTTTGCTGGAAGGCTGGTTTGGGTTTACCGTCAGTAAATACAGACTGTCTCATCGTGCTGGTGAGTTTTTGTCATTGGCTCATGTAGTCATGTTTATACGGGTTGGGTTCTGCTCATGTTCCGTGTTTGTGCAGAAAATGGGCTCGGTAACGATCACTTAATACCGTCCAGTGGCGGTACCATGGTACAGTGATATCACATAGTCATACCATGGCTCTCAACGTGTCATGTATATTTATGATAATACTAATAATGTTTGTTTATACTAGGAACTTTTATTATATGTATACTATATTTTTATACCTTGCGTGTTAGAAAAATACAGGGTACTTCACATATAGTTTTATGTAAGAAATGGTTACAGCTGTTTGTTATTATTATTATGTGTAACACACAAACACATTATTGTAAGTAATGCTAGTAATAAACCAAAATATACAAAAACGTGTAACCACTATTACATTTGCAATTCACTAGGGCCCCCAAGCTACAATTTTAGTTCATACCAAATTAAGTTTACATTACATTACACACACTCATTGTTTTGTTTTGTCAAATGTGTGTTGCATGACCAAGATGTCTAAATACTGGTCAGATCATGCTGCCCTTTGAAACAGCAAATTTCCAATGTTTACTCTTCATGATTTAAGCTCTTGTGTTAATATCCCAGTTTGTTCCACAGCTGTGCTGCTTATCAGCAAATATTTTTGTTGCATGAATCATCATGTGGGATACGTTTCCTCCACTTTTCTTATTTTTCCACTTCAGTTTGGTCACACCAGGGCGCCACCTGTCTGTGCTACTGTAAACCACTAACCCACCACTGTCATCTGGAGTTACCATCAATCTCATCTCCCTTCGGCAGCTTTGGAGACTGCATTCAGATCCATTTTGTTCCTAATCAACAAAGGTTGTATGTGGGCACAGAACCAGGTCACTGTTGCTGAAATCGCATGTTAAAATGATTAGGTTACATCAGCGCTGTGTGTTTTGGATTCTCTAAAGAGTGTGGTGGGATTTTTCCAGCTCGCCAGTGGTCGGGATGATGATGTCTGTGCGTTACAGTCTGTCTGCACCTACTCTGGGCGCTTTGAAAACCGCAGGCATGTTTTGCTCCCTGGGACTGATGGTTTAGTAATGTGAAGTTCATTCAGAATTTTCCAGATTATCTCACTGCACCAGAAAGGGTTTAGTTGCATTAAATTGTAATTGCATGTGAAGGTTTGAGGATGTCTGGAGTTTTGCCTGGTAGCTGCCAGCTTTGAAATTAGGCCTGTCACAATCATAACATTTTTGACAGTGGTTGGTTGTTATGCAAGTACTTCGCATTAATGACGTAATTATTATTTTTCATTAGTTTTGCAGTGTGTGCTTAAATTGTACACTACCAGTCAAAGTTTTTGCTGATGCTGAAAATGTAGCTTTGATCACAGGAATAAATTACATTTTAAAACATATTCAAATTGAAAACAGTTATTTTACATAGTAAATATATTTCAAAATTGTATTGCAAAATATATTTCAGAATGTTTTTGCTGTACTCTGGGTCAAATAAATGCAGGCTTGGTGAGCAGAAGAGACTTATTTAAAAAAAAAAAAACATTTCATTAATTATCAAATAATTAATTATTTGATCCAAAGTACAGCAAAAACATTTTACTGTTCAAAAACTTTTTACTGGTTGTGCATATTAGTCACATGAATTTAAATGTTTATGGCATAATGTGAATTAATGACATAACTGTGTTAAATGCATTAAAATTAAAATGTTTAACTGCTTTGGAGTGCTCCTTTAAAGAAACTTAAAAAAATAATAATAATAATATAAAAAATATAAATCACATAAATATTTAGAAAATTTAATATATAAAAAAATTTAAATTAAACAACATTAAAAAATTCATAGCATTTTCATTTAAAATATTTAAATAGAAAACTTTTACTTTAAATAGTAAAAATTTTACTGTTTTTGCTATATTTTGTATCAAATAAGTGCAGACTTGGTGAGCAGAAAAGACTTCTCTTTAAAAGCACATGAAAAATCTTGAATGGTGTATATTAGTCACAGGAACATAAATGTTTATGGCATAATGTGAATAAATTGCATAGACATGTAAAATGTATTAAAATTAAAATAATTAACTACCTTGGAGTGCTCCTATAAAAAATAAAAATATATACAAAAGAATACATAATTATATAAATATTTAGAAAATATATATAAAAAATGTAATTAAAATCAAAGCATAATAAAAAAAAATATTTAATTGCATTTTCATTTAAAATGACTTTTTTGGAAATATATGAATGTAATTTAACATTATTTAAACAATATATAATAATGTAATATCAAATAATCTGACCAGACATTTCTGTAATAATTATGACAGGCCTGCTTTTATTTAAGAGATTTCTTGTGATGTTATGTGCTTGCTTTATTCTACAAGTTTTGATCTTGATTTTAAGCTATAGTGTGTTTATTTGACATGAATTAGTCTGTTTTTTCTTTATGCAGTGCTTGATGTTTTGCAGTGGTCTTGGAATTTATATTAACAACTAACGTGAATCTAGTATAATCTTGTCAAAAGATATAATTTACTGCTTAGTTGTTTGGTATGCCTTTTCAATTTTAAAATTAATAAAAAAGTGCTCAGATGAGAGAAACTATGAAATGTTACTGTTCAGCAAAAACATTTACTCTATCGTTTGTTCATTGGTGAATTAACCCCTGTTGTGGTTGCTTTGTTTTGGTGTGTTAGAACACTGTTCCTTAACGACAGAGCTGTGATTGGACCCGCTGTAGGAGGGGGGTGGGGCTTAAAATCGAGACAGTCCAATCATCATCTGCGCCACTCTATTTAAGGATCTTATGAGTGGCTCAAACTAATTATTACCATCTGCACTTTCGGGAGAAGCTGTTCTGTCATCCGTGGCCTAATTTCAGCATGTTTATGTGTACAGCAGGAGTCTGATGAACTGCTTTTACTGTGGGCAAAGTGGATTTCATCCAGCTGTAGTTTTTCTCCTTGTGTTTGCCTTGGACAGTACCAGTTGTTCACATAGGAATGATTTATTTCCAAACTTGATCCCCTCCACTTTTCGAGCCACAATTTAGGATTCTGTAGGAATCAATCTAGTAATAAAGCTGAGGTTATGATGTCAGCCTTTGATGGAGTTTACGGCGCTTTTCCAGCTCACCGCTCCACTGCAGCCGGGAAACGGAGAAAATCTCAGAACTCAATACTCAGCTTTTTCCACAAATCCGCTTTCCTCTCCCCCCTTTTACAGTCACAGTGAGTTTTAGAGTGCTGGTAGCCTAATGTTAAAGAAATCACCCAGAGATTATTTTACTGAAACAGGATCTAAAGCATCTTTAAGCAGTTATTTTCCATTTTGTGGCATAAATATGTCCATCCATTTTCTTTACCCAATTGTCCTATGTAGGGTGCTGGTAGAGTTCTAGAGTAAAAATAAAGTTATTCCCTAAAGTTATTTGTTATACTATTTCCTATTTATTTTATTTGTAATAACTGCTTTATTTGTAGTATGTTTACAACGTTTAGAGTTTCACAGTCAGGGTCAGTTGTTCAATAGCTGCTTGAATATTCTTCAAAACTTATATGATGCCTAGTAATTAATGACAGATTGCTCAGTTTTGGGTGACTTATTCCTTTAAGAATCAACAGTCATTCTTGGCTTCTGAAGTGTAAAGAAACACTCCAGGGAATTTAACCCCAGTGATCAGCAATATAAGATGCTTTCAATGGAAAGAATCTGGTAAACGACGTGCTGAAGGTCTGAGCCAGGTGTGAAGCGCTCAATCTGTCAGCTCTCGGCTGCATGTGCTGGAATGTGAAATTACGTCCCTCTTTATCGGATGTTGTCGTAAAACGAGGCATCCCGTCCTAAACCCCTAACCCTGTCTGAGAGCTAAATAGAGCTGTTTTGCTGTTTATTCAGGTTGTTCTTATTTTTGTTGCAACTTCTTGCTATGTTATCATCATCTGTGTAGTATATGATCTGTTTTTTTGCTTGTTGTAATTTACTGGAGCTTGCTAAGGAAGGGAACACAGGTCATATATATAGTTTGGTCTGTAAATTTGTACATAAATGATACCTCAAGTTATCACCTAAAATTGCTTTTCTAGCTTGTAAGGGTTATAATGTTGGCCTAGCAGATGGTAAGCGGTAAATAAAATCCAGTAAACTTGCATTGAAGCAGGGAGTTGGATCTAGAGACCAGAATGCCACATTTTGACATGAGGCTAACGACACCAGGGTCAGAAACTAACTTTTCCATTAAGGGGCAGTATGCTCCCTGGAATTGATTTTCAGTGGCATTTTTTTACATCAGTGAGGGCAGTTTTTATAATCACCTTATTATTATAATCACCATACTATGTCTTCAATGTCAAATACCTAAATTTACCCAGTTACTTCAATCAATATTTTAAACTGTTGTCAATATACACTGTTTAAAATTGTAAAATTGTCTAAATTAAACACATACAAAAAAAAAAAACAGGAGCTCATAGAGTTGCAATAATATGACAAAAATTGTTATTGTAGATTATTGCTCTTTATATTGTAATAATCAGGGGCCGTTTTAGGTTGAGTGGATATCCGGGGCTTAGCCCATAGACATTAATGTATGTATCAGAATACACAGATACACTTCAAATAACATTATGCTGAAAAGTTACATTGGCTAAGCGGCTTATTTTATTATTATTTTATTTTTTAATTTTTAAAAAGACAAGTATAATTAATTATTTTGTGCTTAATAACAATTTGCGCTTACAAATTGCATAAATAATATTATGAAATTATTGTTTTAAATATCAAATTTAAAGAGAAATATGAAAAGATGAAAAATAGAATTTAAAAACGAGATAAGCCACTGTCTTAATGACTGATTCGTTGAATCATTTTTTTGGCCTGCTGCCAAAGTCTGTCACAGACCTTGCTAAATGCTAACCAATCTGTTCATATAATCGTTCTAAATGCATGTGTGTCCTAGAAAGTCAGCGCATATAATACCATGATTAAAAATCTGTATTTGTTGCAATACAGTACCAATAATCTAATTTTGACAGATGGTGAGATCGGTATTATGAATGTATAGGCTACAGTAAGTTAAATATACCTAAAACAGCTGCATTTTGCCGTTTAAGTTGTTGTTTTAATATAAATCATTTTTAATGCGCATGAAAACTCAATCTTTATGCTTAGATTTTATTAATATCAACATAGAAAACATTATAAAAACATTTTTTGTGTCTGCGTTCGAGCAAGTCACATTCTGGCTTCACAGACAAACATGTCAGTCCCTGATGTTAATCTAGTCTAGCGGAAGTTATGCAAAAACGCCCATTATAATCACTGAAATGACGAAATCAATCTTTTATTTACATCATATCTGCACTGTGTTGTTTATGTTGAGAGAATTTGTGAGCGTACACACAACAACACCTTCAGCATTTTTAGCACTGATTAATCTAAGCACCTCTGAAAGGAGTTGAGAAAAATTAAAACGGAGAAAAAACAGAATCCAGAAAAATTAAAATGGAAAAAAATGAATTTTGGAAAAAAAATAAAACTTGGTTTCATGGTTATAAGGCTCAACACTTTGCAAAAGATCACATAAAAGCAGTCTGATGCAGTGTGATGGAATCTAAATGTAATTCTTTTGTTCATTTTCACATTTATTGTTTAACTGCATTTTTTGCCCCTTTGTCTTGCATTTATGGGGCATTTTTGCTACAAGCCCTCATTAATTTCTGACCCTGCAGCACACTAATAACTAGAATCTATCGAAACCTGGAAGTTTAAATCTAGTTAACCGAAACTCTAAAATGAAATGAGTGTACATAATAATAATGTCTTTATATCATTTTCCAGGCATATGCTCGCTTTGCTGGAGCTCCGCTCAAAATTCACAAGATTTCTAACCCCTGGAGAAGCCCCACAGGTAAGCAGGCCCAGTTTTAACAATCTGTTTCTTGGCAAACACTCCGCATTCATTAAGATGAACGTTTAGCGTGTTTTAACTGAAGCACACAGGCCTCTTCCTCTTTCCTGCCGAGCTGCTGATAACTTGCATCTGTATGTTTTCTCTCTCCACATTCTTGTCTGTCTTCATTATTCTTTTCCTTGGCTATGAAAAGTTCCGTATAATTTAATATTAAAGACCAGTGTTCCTTCAACAGTTTCATACTGGGTAGACCATTTGACTTCACAGGAACAACACTGACTTTGCCATTCTTTACAAAGAAATTAATAAAAGTAAAGAACATCTAAAGCATTACAGTTTATCCTGTTTATCACATTTCAGAGGACATTCTCTTTGGATTTGTATGATTTATGCAATTTTTAATATACTGCTACTAAAACCTTAATAATAAAAAAAGTTAATTCTTTATTTCTTCAGAAGATAATAAAAGAATGAATTCAGTAATCATGCATTTAACTGATTAAAAGTGACAGTAAAGACTTAAATTGTTACTATAAAAATTCTATTTCAAATACTTGGTGTTCTTTTACACTTTGTTTATCAAGGAATCTTGTAGAAAATGTATCACAGCTGTTTTAACATTGGTAATAATAATAAATGTATTTTAAGTGGCAAATCAGCGTATTAGAATGATTTCTGAAGCATCATGTGACACTGAAGGCTTTTGTAATGATGCTGAAAATTCAGCTTTGCATCACAGGAATAAATTACATTTTTTAATATATTGAAACAGAAAACAGTTATTTTAAATTGTATTAATATTTCACAATATGACTGTTTTTCTAGTATGTTTGATCAAGTAAATGCAGCCTTGGTGAGCAGAAGAGACTTCTTTCAAAAACATTTTTAAAAATCTTACCAACCCCCAAATTTTTGAATAGTAGTGTATGTTGGTCGTTATGTACTATTGGTATGTTTTCTAAAGATCATGCATTTCTATTATTAATTATGTCCAAAATGATAATCGGAGGCTTAAATTTGTCATTGATCTTCTTAATAGGCCTATAGAAAAGAAATGTTTTGTATTTAACTGATGCTGATGTCTTTACTGAAGGTTCACTTCCTGCTCTCAGGACCAAAGATGAAGGTAGCTGCTCCCAACCCAGTCAGATCATCATTCAGTTGAGGAAACAGGTGATTATCCCCCACCCGTGAAAAACTTGTCGCTGATCACATTTTGCTTTTGATCAAGCATTGCACAAGTGTCCCTGTTTATTTCACTCTTCACAGGCTCATTTTGTACCAAACAAAGCTTAATTTAATTCGTTTAAGTGCTATAGGCTTTCCAGTGAAGCCTGCTGCCATTATAAAGCACCCCTAATTCGCTCATTAATCATGTTTGATTGCACAATGAAGGTATCCATTACGTTTGAATGGAATGAGACACAATAAACGTGTTTTCAGGAGAGGTTTTAATTAGGTGCATAATTAAAACCTTGCCTAGAAACACGTTTACAGTCTCTCATTCTACCAGCAGTAGTGTGGTTCTACCCAGTCAGGAGTAAACACAGATCAGATCAATGCTTACAGCTTTATTCACAAAACACTACACAACTTTTTGGATGCTAAAATGCTTTCTCCTATAAAGTGCTGCAAACCGAGTCCAAAAACTTGGAAATAAGTTCCAGGTTTAAACCCATATTCCCAAAGTCAATGGATTTTTTTGAATAGGTTGTTGGTTAAATGCCTGGAATAATGTCTGTGGTTAACACAAGCTCAAGATATTTTTACAATTTATTCTGTGACTTAAAATACATGTGTAATACTACATTGTGACATTTTTAAGCTTTTAAGTGTCTTGGAAAAAGGCTGTTGCTAACAAGTGGCAAAATGGGAATACAGAGATTGTCAGAAAAAGGAAAACTTGCAAACTCAGATTTTCCAACTTGTAGATATTAAATAAAGGCCTTCTGCCTCCTGCATTCAGGCTTCAAGGGGTCATCGGATGCAAAGTTCACTTTTACATGTTGTTTGAACATTCATGTGTGTTGGCAGTGTATGTACAAATCTACCCTATAATGATAAAAATCCATGCAGTGGTTTTTAATTAATCTGTAAAAATAATATTTCCTTTTTCAAACCGAAAAAGGGGACCGATAGAGGCCGCTCCCACGATAGTTGATTGACATGGGCGTCTTACCTCAGACCCGCCTAAATCAGCTGTAACAGTCCGACCTCCATTGTTTCGATGCCGGAGCAGGGATGTAAGAATATCTCCGATTGAACAATTGAGGTGTTGTGTTGCTGGATGTCATAATGAACATAGTGGTCGTCATTTACTCCCGACATCTGGGCCGCTGAAGATGCACTGGATTATGTTTGTTTGTGAAGGGAACGCACCTCCCGATCTACATGTATATCTGTCTGTGTTTGCGCGAATCATTCGTGATCCAGCTTCACTTACAGCAAAAGTGAGTGTAAGGGTTTTTTTGAATCTTTGCAATCGCCTTTCCTAATAATGTGCTAGTTAGCAAGTTTAGCGGCTAAATGCGGCTGAAGTAAACAGTCTCGTCACTCCACAAAGAGAAGAGAGGGGCGGGGTGAGCAGAGCTCATTAACATTTAAAGCAATCTCGACCAGAACTGGATCATTTTTGCAGAGCTGATTTTGGCATGGTAAAAAAGTGTTATTTACACTACCACTGAGAAATTTGAACCAAAGCATGTTATAGACTTTTCATTAAGACCCTAAAGAATCATATCAACTTGTGGAAAATGGGCATCCGATGACCCCTTTAATAAATTCATAAAACTTGTTTTTGTTAGTGAAGATTATCTTGTTGAACAAAATTTGTAAGAATCATAAACTTGGTCACAAAGCTTATTTTCATTTCAGAAATACAATGCAGACTATGATCTCTCAGCCAAAGAGGGTGCAGACACTCTGGCCTTCATCTCGCTACTGGAGGAGCGACTGTTACCTGCACTGGTGAGATTCAAATCCTTAAACTGAAGGAGGAAGTTTTGTTGGACACATGCTTAAACTCTCTTCTCCCTGCAGATCTATGCTTTATGGATCGATCCTAAAAACTACGTAGAGGTGACGCGCCGCTGGCATGGAGAGAACATGTCCTTCCCGCTCAACTTCTTCCTGCCGGGCCGCATGCAGAACAGGCAGCTTGAGCGTCTCCGCCTGATCCGGGGAAACAGTTCGCTGGAGGCGGGAGAAGAGGCAGAGAAGGAGGTTGGTGGGATTCTTGTGTTTTATAGTGTTTGTTTTGGTGGGCGGTGTCTGTTGTGACATTAACGTACTTCTTGAGACCCCAGGGCGGCTGTTAGACTGTTAGCCAGAGGAAACAGTGTTCTGGTCCCTGAAGAGGACACTGATAAACCAGCAGATGTGTGGAATCTGGGCTCAAACTGAGCAGAAGTTCCGTTCTGGCAGAGGATTTTATTTTAGATAGTTGCTAGCCTGATGTTGGGAAACAACTCTGCTTGTTTATACACTGTTGTGAGTCATAATGTGCAAGCTTGTGATGTGCTCATATATTGCTCATATCTTGAATGTTATACTTGCTTTTGATATAAATCAAAGTTTACTATTAATGCAATGTATTTAATGCTGTTAAAGAGGACATTGATGCAAAATTCACTTTTACATGGTGTTTACATATAAGTGCATACACAACCACCCTACAATGATGATAAATCCATTTACTGCCTTTTTTTTTAACCCAGGAAACCTAAACAGTCTCAATTATCAAGCCGTTTTAATTTTCTGAGTGGTATGATGTCATACTGCTCAGGCCCCACCCATGACTGCTGACGGACTGTCCCATATTAACATATTTCCGTCCTCAGCCAGTTGTATGCTGGCTGCCGTTTTCTCCGCACTCAAGCAGCTGTAGCGACAACAATGTCTCTTAAGCAATGCAGGTGTTTTGTAGTTGGATATAAAAGTGAATCATAGGAGTCTTTATTTTCTCCCAACATGAGAGGACACAGTGGATTAGTTTTGTTTTTGATGGTAACACACCATCAAATACACAAAAACAGAAAAGAGGGGTGGAGTGAGCAGTAGCTAATTCTCATTTAAAGAGACATGCACCGAAACGGGTCACTTTTAACCGAAGTATTTCGTTGGAGACCCTAAAGAATCGTACCAACTTGTGGAAAATGGGCATCCAATGTCCCCTTTAAAGCAATAGTCCATCAAAAAAAATTTACATTCTGTCATATTTTTCTCCTCCCGTGTCTTTCAAAATCTTCTACTGAACATGAAATAAGATATTTTGAAAAATGTTGGTAACCAAACAGATTTGGTCCTCATTGACTTTTTGGAGTTGTATTTTTGTCCATACAGTGGAAATCAATGGAAACAAAACTCTTCTGCAATGCAAATACACAAATACTGAGATATTTTATATTAATAAGGCTAAATACTGAGATGTAAAACATTATAACTGCCATGAGTAGAGGAAATGAACATAAGAATCTATCCATCACTATCAGTCGCTATAGGGAAATAGTGAGAAGAAATATAGCTGCAAGCAGCGATTACCGGGATTCAAGCGCTTTAAGGCATTTAAGCACATATGGAAAAAAGACATTATTTAGCAAGCATTTTTGGCAAATCCAGGTAATTTACCATAGAAATATTATGTTTTTTAAAAATGTTTATGACTGTTTTAGCGCCAGCTGTGGTCCGATCTACTTAAAACTTTGCATGCTTGTTTAGAATCATCTGTTGCATGTGCTCACCAGGTTTTGTGAAGTTTTGAGTTTTCCTCTAGGCTTTGTAGGATTTTGGGTAAATTTGGACAGGACACTTTTCTAAACGATCCTGTTATAGCTAAAAATGCACAATGTACAGTCGTTTACGCCCTAGAAAAAATGCGTATCGCCCCCCAGTGACTGATTTCTTTATGTTTTGTGACCTTAAGATTGAGCTTTTACATAAATGTTCTGAGTTTGGCAAATATATCTCATTCTGTTCAGGAGTCATAGGAATTTTACGAAAAGTGGTCCTGCCCCTTTCGAACATTTTGGCGCCCCTTTACGATTGTTATTTTTTATTTTTTTTTTGATAATTATTGATACTTTCCAGAGAATCTTTCTGCACTGGCTTGGTTCTGATAGGTGAAAAACCTAGGACTAGTTGGCAAAATTAGGTTTTAAAAAAAATCCAAAATACCCCAAAATTTTGCTCATGATTGAGTCTGACATGCATTTTGTCTGACGTAAGCCAAGGATTCCAACGACATAAGCTACTTGAGCCTGTGACTGACGGTTTGGGAGTTATGAGTGATTTCGTATTTTTTTTGATCGCTGTAGTGCCCCCCTCAGGCCGATTGGGGTGAGCCTTGGTCACTTTGTAGGTGGTGTGAGTACTACCATCCCTCCGAGTTTCAACTGTCTACGATGTACTGTTTGGTCTGCACGATCAGTTTTAAGTGGAGACTGCCAATCCTTGGCCACTCTAACAATTACAATAGGGTTTCAGCACTACGCTGGAAAAATAAGGTGGAGAATTTAGTTGTTTTTTTCTACATCCTCTCAGTCTCTGTTCTCTGTTACTCCATCCAGCTTTACCATGATGCTCTGGAGTGCCTGAATCTTCTTTCTCAGCGTCTGGGATCGAATAAATTTTTCTTTGGAGATTCGTAAGTGTTTTACACATCAAGGTTAATCTTAGTGTTTAACTCTCAGTTGATTGTGGGTTAGGCTTAATATACATTTGATGTCTTTGTGTGTGTTTTTAAAGGCCCTCTTCTCTAGATGCGTATGTGTTTGGTCATCTAGCTCCGCTTATTAAGATCCGGCTGCCTAACTGCCGCCTGCAGCAGAACTTGAAGAATCTAGACAACTTGAACACATTTTGTTCTAACATCTTGAGCTTGTACTTCCCCAGCGAGAGTAAAGGTGACTAGCAACCACAACCAAGTGCATGCAAAGAACAAAAAGTCCATTGTTCTGTCTGTAGAATAAGAGTCATTGAGTCCTGATGTTCGTGTCTTTTCTGTTTGCAGAGGGCGTCAGTCGTCCGGTGTCCGGCACGCAGCAGGGGAGCGACTTTGACAACGAGCCATACAAGAGACGCAAGCAGCTGCTGTCAGTGCTGGTCGCAGTAGCAGCGATGTTGAGCTACGCTCTCCTCACCGGCATAGTCGCTATTGAGCATGTTCATGAGGATGGGCCCGTAGGCCCCGCCTCACTCAGAGGCCCCTCACATGACGAAGAAGAGGAGGAGTGAATGAAAGTATGACTTTTAGCTGCGCTGGGATGGTCACGTCTACTTGGTGAAGGAACATACAGGAACAACATAATGTCTTATTTATTCCTTGACATAAGCTTTAATTGCATGATAATCTTTGGTTTTATATCTTTGTTCATATTACTTTATTTTTTTCCATAGAGCTACACGTTGCTTTAAACTCTTGACTGGGTATATTCGCCTTCATTTTCTTTTTTACCAAAAAAATAAGAAGCAGAACTGTTTATAGCTATGTTTAGATGAGAAAGCACTTAAAACTTGTCGTCACCAACCTCAACTTTCATTGTGTGGACCAACTGAGGGTTTTAAACACTTTTGATGGCTTTATGATAATGAGAGATGTGCATCTCTTATGTGCCGTTGCCTTGTTTGTTTTGAAGCTCAGTGTTTTTCTCGTTTTAAAGCACACTTTATTTGCTGCCTGCAAAAATCATTGGTCTGCTCTGCTGTCAGTACTGGTCTGCTGTGAGATTAACTCGTGTTTAAAAAATACCAATCAAGTTAGAGTGTTAAAGACATAAATCACTAAAAACCATAATTTATTCTCCATGTCTCATTCCAAACCTGTACAACTTGGTTTATTGTGTGAAATGCAAAAGGACATATTTTGGAAAAATGTCGACATTGGCATTCCTCTCAATTAAAGTGTAGTTTTTGTGCTAAAAACAGCTATTTTCTGCAGCCATGCTATAGTTTATGTAAGAAACTCTCAATAAGTTACAAAATTTTTCACTAAAAACATCCCTCTTGGCTATTAGAGCTTATTTGCACTATATACACTATATGCTATATATATATTTTTTTAAAGAAGTCTCTTCTGCACACCAAGGCTGCATTTATTTGATCCAACCTACAGCAAAAAGTAAAATTTTGAAATATTTTTACCATTTAAAATAACGTTTCTATTTAAATACATTTTGAAACGTAATTAATTTCTTTGATCAAAGCTAAATTTTCAGCATCATTAGTCCAGTTTTCAGTGTCACATGATCCTTCAGAAATCATTCTAATATGCTGATTTGTGGTTCAAGAAACTTTTTTTATTATTATCACTATTTAAAGCAGTTGAGTATGTATTTTTTTTTTCAGAATTTGAATCAAAATATCCAACGGTCAGCATTTATATGAAATAAAAAGCTTTTGTAACATTATACACTATACCATTGAAATGCTTGGAGTCAGTATAACTTTTATTTTATTTAAAAAATTTTTTTAAAAATTAACTTTTTTAAATTGATTAAAAGTGATGCTAAAGACATTTATAATGTTACAAAAGATTTCTATTTCAGATAAATGCTGTTCTTCTGAACTTTCTGTTCATCAAAAAAACCTGAAAAAATTCTACTCAGCTATTTTCAACATAATAATAATACTAATAAACGTTTTTTGAGCAGCAAATCAGAATATTAGAATGATTTCTGAAGAATCGTGTAACACTGAAGACTGGAGTAATGATGCTAAAAATTCAGCTTTGATCACAGGAATAAAATACATTTTTAAATATATTCAAATAGAAAACAAAATAGTAAAGATATTTCAAAATGTTACTGTTTTTGCTGTACTTTTTAGAAAAGCCTTCTTTAAAAGCATTTAAAAATCTTACTGTTGAAAAACTTTTGACTGGTAGTGTGTTTTTATTCAAATATGCATATGCTTGATCACATGACATGTGAGAACCAATAGCGTTCGGCATCACTTATTTGTGCATTGCACATTTGAATATTGTACCAGAATGATCATTATGGCACACTGTATAGAAAACACTGACTTAAACATGGTTCAAAATATGTTTTTTTTTTTTTTTTTGTGACAACACAAGGGTGAATTAAAGATGACAGAATTTAAATTGTTGGATCCTTTGAACCTTTTCAGCTTGCTGCAAAGGATAAAGAATCTCTTACGTTATTGAGGATTAGTAATGGCACTTGCATATTTTTCAGGAGACAGTAACAGATTATTAAAGCCAAAAGTTATTGTCCAACGGAATCTTGCTGACAGACCACAAAACTGGCCAAGATGTTTCCGTTCCTTAACTTTCCATGAAGTCCATTTCAGTCAGATGAGAGTGAATTGTTTTTTCTTTAGTTAAACTGTTTGAAACAATGGATTGATGAATACGGACGATTTGGTTAGTGTTACTTATTGTCTGCAGTCACTTTTATCTCCTAAACAGCTTCAAAACTAGTTCACTGATGTGTTATGTGTGTATTCGTTCATACACTAGATGCTACAGCGATGAAACGGAAAGTACAAACTGAACAGTCAAATCTCTTTTCACTAGGTGTTACGTGCTGTAAATATATATTGCTTATGGATTTCTATTTTCATAATTTAAGGGGCAAATAAATGGTCCTGAATGATCCTGATTCTGCAGTGGATTTCTTTTTTTTCTGCTGCATTGACATAGACGGAGTTGCTGATTTTATCTGTTGCATTGTTGTAACAAGTGACCCTGAGGACCGTGTGTGCTCTGGAGGTTGTAAGAGAGAAAGATATTCTCTTTAAGCCACAGTTTACCTGCCGGCAGTGTTTCCGAGCATCAGAGCCGACTGAGAGAGGGCTGTGTGAATTAGTGCCCTGGGGAGACACAGCTGTGTGTTACAGCACCAGACTGGAATCTCTCTCTGGCTCCTGTTTGTTTCCTTGTATTTGTGTGTGGAAACACAGTGAACCCCCTTCCCACCACTAGATCCAGAGCAATCAGGAGCTCCCCGCAGCCGCACGACATCGTTTAATGACCTCAGAAGAATCATCTGGGAAAGAATTCCTGTTCGAGAAGGAAAAATGCATTTGGATCGTGCTTATTTTCCACACAGGGACTGAGACGGGGAAGCGGCGGGTGGGGTTATGCTCTGAACTATGTGTCATGGACCAAACTGGTTCTGGTTTTGTTCAGGGTGTAAAATTTGATTCATGACTCCATTGTGAAAATTTTACTCAAAACTCATATTTTCCCTTCTGGGAAGAGGGCAGTTTAACAAGCTACTCATTTAAAGTGCTTTCGGGTGGTGTGTAGTACGAAAAGCTGAACAATTTTTTATTTTTTTTTCTGCTTGCAGGGTCCAGTAAAGCTCAAGTATGACAGAACTGTTCCCCTGACACCTGCTGTTAAAAGCTGTTTCTAGGGAAACTCGGAGGTAATGAAAAATAAACATTACCCCAGGACAGACTGCAGGGACTGGACGCTGAAACTGAACAGCCCTCATACTGCTCTGCTTTAAAAATGCAACAGCATTTTGTTTCTTTATGCCAGGAGATTGTGTTTGCAAGCAAACTGGCACAAAATCAAGAGCTGACACTGGAATTATGAACGTGAGTGACAATAGATGGCCAGAGTCAGTGTTTGCATTTTTTCTTTTGACACTACAACAGTTCAAATGGTATTAACATGTACAGTCAAACCAAAAATTATTCAGACACCAGATAAGATTTTTGATATTACTAGTGGGTGCAGGACACTATAGTTCATTTATGCATGTGAGGATAGCAAAATATAGCAAACTGTGACATATTATACCCAAAAATTCTGCATACAGTGGACTACCAGTAAAATTGATACTTTGACCTGACCATGTTTTGCTTAAGCGTTTTTTCTTGAATCGCTAGACTCAACAAAATTAAGCATTGCTTGGTAATTGGTCAACAAACTTTTGATAGTTGCATGACTATTGTCATACTAACAGTTGTCTGAGTTTTTGGTTGATTGTAATCCATTACATACATTTCTATCAGTTATCTGACATTATCAAGATGAATTTGTTCTGACACAGTTTAACTCTTGAGTTATTGTCAGATTTTATTACCATTTTCAAAAACTATAGTGAGTAAACTGTAATATTGTGAGAAATGTTGAAAGTGTCTGAATAAATTTGTGGTTCAACTGTATTGTTTTAAGTATTCTACCATGGAGTAAATACCAGATCTTTAAATACACTGAAAAATGGTGCAGGATTAACTCAGAAGTTGCCAGTAAATAATTACAGTAACGCATTAATTAAATTTGAAATTAAGTAGAAAAACAAAGCTGGTATTTTCTTGCAAAACGTGCTCTAATCTATTTACAACGTATAAAAATATTTTTTTCACGGTATTTACAATGTTTGTATATCAAAGGAGGCATTGCTATCTCAGTTTTCTTTACATATAAAATAAAAAAAAAATCTTAATAATTCTACATAACTTTTATCACAAGATATTGTTGACGCCAAGCAGGCACTGCGAACGGAAGTCAACAATACGATGAGCGCAGTACATCGGATGAACATTATTATTTTTTTGAAGACCTACATATTATATGTATATCATAAAAACGTATTGTTGTTGTAAAATCTAAGAGAATTTGCCTTGCTACAATATTTTTAGTTTCACAAGACGAGCACCGAGACCGAAACAGACACTTGATACATAATTACGCTACTTTTTATTTATTTATTTATTTATTTTTTTACTACTTTTTTCTGTTCGCAAGTGTCAAATATGCGTCCATGGTTGTAGCACTGGAATTCGAAGACTGCTTGTCAAATTTAAACTTTTAAAACGTTCCTGTGTAATCTATTTTGGAAGCCCCCCCTCCCTCCCGAGTCTACTAGTGCTATCAATCTTGCTTGTGTGTTTTACGCTAGATTAATGTGTTGTATGGTGATGAGGAGGGCGGATTCAGTTCTCAGATCAGCTCATTCTCTCTTTCTGAAAACGCAGCTCTCTCTTTCTCGCTCTCTCTCTCTCCCCTGCACAGCGCAGGTTTGTTCCAGTGGAAATATTCGTGTTTCAATGCATCGCTGAAGATTCTGTTCTGGATATTTTCTGCATCACTTTTGCCTGTATTATTTATAAACATGAAAGTTTGGGTCAGTCTGTTCGTGTTCATGTTCGTCTGGTTCGCAGAGAGCGCTCAGAAACAAGATGTACCGGGTAATTATTCAACATTTTTTTTAAAACTTTCATAACTTAAGTAATTAGTTGCACTGACCTCTCTCAGGCAGATGTCTTTCTTATATATCGGCCTATATATTTTAAAGTTATCATTTCTCTGTTAACTTGCACTCACTCTTTTTGCTGTCTTTAATTCGTATTCACTCATTTTGAGAATGTTTGAGAAACGTTCCACCTCGTCCACTTTCATAAAAGCTCTGAAAGAAAAAAAGAGTCAGTAGACATGATGAGACTAGGTTATTCGAGAAGACTGTGGTAGCTACTAGACTATAGTAAATACATAATTTACTCACTCTCGTGATGTTCCAAACCTGTGTGACTGACTTTCTTCTGTGGAGCGTGAAAAGGGCAAAATCATAATAAATGTGACCAAGGATATTACTCGGGACTCTTTTATTTTTTTTAGGGGGGTGAGTCAGATTTTTTTTCAATGAATCAGTTGACTCATTTCACAAACCTAGTCTGAATGATTAATTCACAAACAAGTCTGATCTAGTTCTCCACTTTAATTTGCAGACTTAATGGGAGGGGAATAAGAACTATTAAGAGAAACATGGATTACATCAGTTGGTAAATAGAATAATGATACATAATAGAAATTATGCATTATAAAAAGCTTATTAAAATAAAATTATGTGATTTAATGGTAATTATTTGTGACCCTGGACCACAAAACCAAACAAAATGACCAATTTTACTTATATGCCAAAAATCATTAGGATATCAGATAGATCAAGATCATGTTCCATGAAGATATTTTGTAAATTTCCTACCGTAAATATATCAAAGCTTAATTTTTGGTTAGTAATATGCATGCTAAGAACTTCATTCGGACAATTTTAAAGATGATTTTCTCAATGTTTAGATTTTTTTGCACCCTCAGGTTTGAGATTTGCAAATAGTAGTATCTCAGCCAAGTATTGTCTTATTCTAACAAATACATCAATGGAAAGCTTATTTATTCAGCTTTCAGATGATGTATACATCTCAATTTCTGAAAATTCCAGAGTCACATTTTTAAAAAAAAGATCCTTGCACTTTAAATATTGTTTAAGAGTCACATGGACCGGTTCTGTGGTGGTTTTATTGCTTTTTATTTTATTGGTCGTTTTGGTTCTTATTGGAGTTTGACAGCTGTGGTCACTTTAAACTGTCACTGTATGAAAAAAAGAGTAAAATATTCAGCAGGAATTGGGAAAATAACAGTATGTGCATTTGGAACAACATGACAACATTCATTTAGTGTTCCATTATTCCTCACTGTCTGTGTTTCTCTCTCTCTCAGTTATAGACGTGTTGAGTTTGGAGGATGTGAAGCAGACCGTGGCTGCGGTGGAGAAGATTTCGTTAGCTCTGAAGACTCTCAGTGATGTGTATGTGATGTCTTCCTTCCGTCTGCCTTCGAAACTGGGTGGAGTTCTGCTGGGCCTCTACAACAAGCAGGATAACAAGAAATACCTGGAGGTTGCCATCATGAGCAAGATCAACAAAGGTAATAACCTTTTTTGTTTTTGTTTGTAATCTATAATCATAATAAACTTGCTTTTTTTCTCTGAAACAGTTTTTCTTTTCCATTGACATCACTGCATGAGCTGTTGTATAATTTTGACAAACATCCAATAGCTTGTTGCTTGTTGTTTCAACCTACTTGCATTCAGATTTGGCTCCATCTTGATATGGAGTGCCCACATTTTAACCATCCAATCATTTTTGGATTAATGAAGTCAACTTTTTATTAGTCAACTGAATACTTGTAAATACACTACCAGTCAAAAGTTTTTGAACAGTAAGATTTTTAATGTTTTTTTAAAGAAGTTTCTTTACTTTATTTATTTAATCCAAAGTACAGCAATAACGTAATATTGTGAAATATTTGTACTATTTATAATAACTGCTTTCTATTTGAATATATTTTAAAATGTAATTTATTATTATTATTATTAATATTTAAAACAGCTCAGTAAATTTTTCAAAATTCTACTGTTTTGCTTCACTTTGGATCAAGTAAATGCAGGCTTGTTGAGCAAAAGAGACTTATTTAAAAAAAAAAAAAAAAAACTTGTAAAATCTTACTGTTCAAAAACTTTTGACTAATAGTGTATGTCACTTCAAAGAGATAAAATGGCTTGTGAATGTGGTTTGTGCTCAGAGCATCTCTAAAAGGTTTGTTCTACACTAGTCCTGGTCCGGTATGTTCGTGAAGATGGGAAGCTGCACACAGTAAACATGCAGAGCCCAAATCTGGCAGACGGACGGACTCAGTCTATTATTCTCCGTGTCGGTGGCCTGCGCAGAGAGTACCTGAGCCTCGAGCTTTATGTGAACTGTCGTGTGGTTGACTCCGCCCAGCGGCTGCCCCTATTGGTTGCTCTGCCCAGAGATGCAGAGCTGGTGGAGATTCGTAATGGCCACAAGGCATACACTCGGATGCAGGTGAGACTAAAATAATAATATTTTGATAATATGACAACACTTGCAGTACCATTCAAAAGTTTTTAATGTAGTTCTGTGATGGCAGCAGCATTTATTTGAAATAGACATATCTTGTAACAATGTAAAAGTGTTTACTATTTTGATACATTTAATTCATTCTTGCTGAATAAACATGTTAATTTCTTTTAAAAGAAATCTTACCATCCCCAGATTTTTGGACAGTAGTATGTATTTCTTTCTTTCAAATCATATTCACATTTCAGGAATGTGAATATGATTTGAACTGTGTGATTTTTCTTTTTAAGTTTCACTGAAATAATAAACCATTCAGGTTTTCACTGAGTAAACTATTCCTTTCATTTTTAATGAAAAAAAAAGAGATTAGATGTTTTGATTGGTTAAGAACTGAAATTCAGATATCAAGATACACTACCAGTCAAAAGTTTTTGAACAGTAAGAATCACCAAGCCTGCATTTATTTGGTCCAAAGTACAGCAAAAACAGTAGAATTCTGAAATATTTTTACTATTTAAAATAACTGTTTTGTATTTGAATATATTTTAAAATGTAATTTATTCCTTTATTCCAGTCACGTGATCCTTTAGAAATCATTCTAATATTCTGTTTTGCTGCTCAAAAAACATTTATTTTGTTGAAAATAGATGAGAAGGATTTTTTTTTCAAAACTTTCATTTTTTAAAATAGAAACCTTTTGTAACATTATACATGTCTTTATCATCACATTCGATCAAATTAAAGCATCCTTGCTGAATAAAAGTATTTCTACAATTTCTTTTCCCCCAAAAAAAGATACTGACTCCAGGCTTTTGAATGTTATAGTGTATGTTATAAAAGCATTTTATTTCAGATAAATGCAAGTCTTTAGATCTTTCTATTCATCAAAGAACCTTGAAAATTTTTTCTGAATAAAATCTTTTTTTAAAAAAACTGTTTTAAATATTGATAGTAATAATAAATGTTTCTTGAACAGCAGATCATTAGAATGATTTCTGAAGGATGATGTGACACTGAAGACTGGAGTAATGATGCTGAAAATTTAGCTTTGATCACAGGAATAAATTACATTTTAAAATATATTCAAACTATTAATTTAAATAGTGAAGATATTTTAAAAATATTATTGTTTGCTGTAATTTGGATCAAATAAATGCAGGCTTGTTGAGCAAAAGGGACTTCTTTAAAAAAAAACATTAAAAATTGTACTGTTCAAAATCTTTTGACAGGTAGTGTATATAATCAAATGCTTTTTTCTTCTAGGGTTCAGTGGAGTATCTTAAACTGGCACTAGGAGGCACTGTTGCCCAAGCTGGGGCTATTACCGACTGCCCTTTTCAGGGAGACGCCTCTTCTTATAACATAGGTTAGCCAACATCACCACAGGATTGTACATGAAGCTTGAATTTGTGGTTTTTGATTGCTTGCACAAGCTTTGTCTGAAATATTTTTGTTTAAACTTTGTTTTCCAGTGAATGGTGAGGTTAATTCTATTCTAGGTGAGTTGACATTGGTGAAGTCACGATATGCAGTTTGTTTGTTTTTTATTTATTGATTTAATGTGAAGATATTTGATTCCTTCTGTACAGGTGACCACACTAAAGCTCTGATTGGCCAGCTGATCATCTTTAATCAGATCTTGGGAGAGCTGAGAGAGGACATCAGAGAACAGGTGTGAGTGAGTCAGTGTGTATATGTGAGGGATTCTGTTCTAAGCACATTTGATTTATGTGTTTTTGCACTATTTAGGTGAAAGAAATGTCTCTCATCAGGAACGCTATTCTGGAGTGCCAGATGTGTGGTGAGTTGCAACATCAAACCAACCTGACAAAGCTCATGGACCAATAAAAACAGTTTTCAGTCCTATTTTAGCGCTAACAGTTGGGTTAAGAAAGAGAATGATAACCAGGACTACTGGTCGACAACTAGTTGTTTGTCATGCCTGTGCACATACTAAAGGATTCCGGACAACCTTGATAGATTTATATTATTGTAAATACAAACTGTTTATTACATGGGATCGGAGAATGAGTAAACACTACTGTTAATTTCAAATAATTATTTTCTATTTAAATGTATTTTAAGATGTAATTTATTCCTGTGATGACAAAACTGAATTTACAGCATTACTTTATTATATAACATTATTACTCAAGTCTTCAGTGTCACATGATCCTTCAGAAATCATTCTAATATGCTGATTTGCTGTTCAAGAATCATTTAATATTATTATCATTGTGATGTTGAAAACAGCTGTGCTGCTTAAAGGAGAAGTCCACTTCCAAAACAACATTTTACAAATAATTTACTTACCTTTACTTACTTTCTTCAGTCTTAAAGAAATTACATTTTTTGAGGAAAACATTTCTGTATTTTTCTGATATGGTGCCCCAAATTTGAACTTCCAAATGCAGTTTAAATGTGGCTTCAAACGATCCCAAATGCGATTGTAAACGATCCCAGCTGAGGAAGAAGGGTCTTATCTAGCGAAACGATTGGTTATTTTCATTTAAAAAAATACAATTTAAATACTTTTTAATCTCAAACACTCATCTTGCCTTTAAGATGTTTGAAGATTCTAAGATGAAAAGAAAATTCTAAATTCAAACAGCATTTGAAATCATTTGAACCATCGGGAGTGTCAGAAAATGGCAAAAAGTTTAGAATAAATGTGAAATATGTATTAAAGTTGCAAAAAATAATAACAAATTTGAAAATTGTCTGCCTGTTTTTAGGCAAACTGAAAGCGTTAGCACAAACCTTTGAGTATTTACCACAGCAAACTCTACAGAATGTATCCCACAATCCAGTGCAACTGCCTGGACATTCATTTCACAGTTGAAAGTCTTATTTCTTATTTAACACATTATTTGGTTAAAATACACTTTTACATAAAACTGAATTAGAAATGTAATAATGGGGTCATGTGACAAAAATGTTTATTTCTGCATAATGCATTCAGTTTCAAAACACTAATTTTTAATAGTAGGCAGTATACAGTGTATACTATGAATGTGGGAAGCAGTATGCTAATATTCCATTATGAATATAGGGCTTTAGATTCTTTGGTGTATGTATAACTTCCATGATATTAGATTTCTTGAGCTTATCAATTCTTATTGACTTATCGATGATTATATGTCTCTTTGTTTTGAAGGATTTCATGAGCCGCGTTCACGCTGTCAGCCCAACCCCTGCTTTAAGGGCGTGGCCTGCATGGAGACGTTCGATTTCCCAGGGTACCGCTGTGGCCCCTGTCCGGAGGGCATGACTGGGAACGGCACACACTGTCAGGATATAGATGAGGTGGGTGATGGCATTCAGCGCTGGTTTTATCTTATACTAATAAGTCTTGGTCTAGAAACAGCTATGATTGTTTATGAGTTCCAAAGAGTCTTGAATAAAAATGCCTTTGTTTTTTATTATTTTGTTACTTTATTAATGCCGTTGTTTATTTTAGTTTGTCAGAGCTGTTTCATATTAGCATGTCTCTCCCTATCAGTGTGCAGAGGCTCAGCCGTGTTATACACCAGGTGCATGTATCAACACAGCAAAAGGTTTCACCTGTGAGCCCTGCCCAGCTGGACTGTGGGGTCCTCCCCTCTCTGGGTTCGGTGTGGAATATGCTAAGAGTCACCGTCAGGTATGGTGCATTTATTTAATCAGAAATACAGTGGTATTTTGAAATATTACTACATTTTAAAACAACTGTTTTCTAACATAATATATTTAAAATGTAATTTATTTCTTTGATGCAAAGCTGAATTTTCAGCATCCTTACTCCAGTGTCACATGATTCTTCAGAAATCATTCTAATATGCTGATTTGCTGTTCAAGAAACATTTCTGATTTTTATCAATGTTAAAGACACTTGAGCTGCTTAAAATTTTTGTGGAAACTGCCCATATTTTTTCAGGATTTTCAGGTTTTTACTGTCATGAAACTGTTATCAATTTAAAGGAGAAGTCCACTTCCAAAACAAAGATTCACATATAATGTACCCTCTTGTCATCCAAGATGTTGTTCATGTCTTTCTTTCTTTAGTCGTAAAGAAATTGTTTTTTGAGGCAAACATTTCAGCATTTTTCTCCATATAATAGACTGATATGGTGCCCTGAGTTTGAACTTCCAAAATGCAGTTTAAATGTGGCTTCAAACGATCCCAAATTTATATACTTTTTAATGTCAAACGCTCGTCTTGTCTTACTCTGCCTGGACTGTTTTCTTCCGGTTCATGACAGTTAGGGTATGTCGAAAAACTCCCATCTCGTTTTCTCCCTCAACTTCAAAATCGTCTTGTATCACTGTTCACTTGCAAAGACTGGGTCGGAACTTCTGCAGAGATGTAGAATGATTTTGAAATAATTTTTGATTGGAGTTTTTCGACATACCCTAACTGTCTTGAACTAGAATACACGGAGTTCAGGGAGAGCAAGACAAGACGAGCGTTTGAGATTAAAAAGTATTTAATTTGTATTTTTTTAATGAAAATAACCCTTCTTCCTCGGCTGGGATCGTTTACAACCGCATTTGGTTGTAACTGTCATGAACCAGAAAAAAAACGTCCAGGCAGAGTAAGACAAGAAGAGCGTTTGACACTAAAAAAGTATATAAATTGTATAATTCGAGATCGTTTTGGAATCGTTTGAAGCTGTATTTAAACTGCATTTTAGAAGTTCAAAATCAGGGCACCATAGCAGTCCATTATATGGAGAAAAATGCAGAAATGTTTTCCTCAAAAAACATAATTTCTTTACGACTGAAGAAAGAAAAACATGAACATCTTGGATGAAAACGGGGTGAATCTTTTTGGAAGTGGACTTCTTTTATGCATTGAAATTTGATTTAAAATTTCAAAAACAAAAAAAAAGTCCTTTGTTCTTCTTACAAAAATGCATTTATAGAATAATTTTGAATGCTAGAGTCTATAATTAATCATTTTAGTCAGATATTTGAACAGATGAAGGCAGCTAGAGTACCAAAAAATGTTGGTGAAATATGGAATTTTGTGAAATATGTTCATTTTAAATGTCAATTAATCGTGATTAATCGCATCCAAAATAAAAGTTTTTGTTTACATAATATATGTGTGAACTCTGTAAATGTATTATGTATATGTCAATACACACACATGCATGTATGTTTTTTAAAATAATGACATAAATTCATACATATAATTTATATTATATATAAATACAAATATTTTATATACAATTGTAACATTTGTCTTAAATATATACATGCATGTGTGCATATATACATAATACATTTACAGTTCACACACATATTATGTAAACAAAAACTGTTATTTTGGATGCGATTAATCACGATTAATGTTTGACAGCACTAGAATATACTAAGAGTCACCAACAGGTACAGTGGCCCCCCAAAACAATTTAGGACACTTAAAAAAATGCCTTTATATTAGATAGCAAAATAGCAGAACAAGCAAACAAATGTGTTTTACTAATGAATTTGTTTCAGGAATGCTCTGATGTCGATGAATGTGTTGATTTGGCCAACGCTTGCACACCCAACTCCATCTGCATCAACACTATTGTGAGTATGAGTCAGAAAACCTTTTTCTCTCAAATCACACGAAGAGTATATGCTAATGTTTTTTAATTTCTTCTCCCTTCTCTTAGGGAGGATATCGATGCGGTCAGTGCAAGGTTGGATATGTTGGGAATCAGACAGCCGGATGTTTCCCTCGGAAATCATGCGCTTCACTCAGTTTCAACCCCTGTGACACTAACGCTCACTGCATCATTCAGCGGAACGGCGATGTCACTTGTGCTGTATGTTTACGTATACATTGTATCCGAACCAGATTTCAGAAACAAGCAGTTTGTCACACAATCACATCTCACTGGAATGTATTAGATTTTTAAAGCGATAGTTCAACCAAATATGAATATTCTGTTATCAGTTATTAATGCTCATGTTGTTCCAAATCTTTCTTCTTTGGAACGTAAAAGAAAAAATTTGAGAAATGTCTGTTTTGGTTACCATTGACTGCAACTGTTTGGACAAAAAACACTGTTTGTTTATCAACATCTTCAAAATATCTTCTTTTGTGTTCCACAGAAGAAAAAAAGCTGCTGGACAACATACTCTTTCAAATGGTTATGTACGCGGTATGAATTTTTTTTTAGAACAGCATACCGGTACAAGTGGCTAAGCAATGTAGACAGCGTGAATTGAGGAGATCCCTAACTGCATACACTTCTGACTAATGGTTGGAGAGCTATTTATAACACACAACTAACTTTTGTCAGCGGACATTAATAGAAGCCAGAGACGTTAAAGACAAATGCAGGAGGAGAAAATTAAGACAGAGCAAGCTCACTGTTCACAGTATGAAAAATATTGGAGGAAAATCATACAGTTGAGGTCAAAAGTTTACATACACTTTGCGGAATCTGCAAAATGTTAATTATTCTACCAAAATAAGAGGGATCATATAAAATGCATGTTATTTTTTTATTTAGTACTGACCTGAATAAGATATTTCACATAAAATATGTTTACATATAGTCCACAAGTGAAAATAATCGTTAGTTGTTAAAATAGTTACATTTCTAAAAATTGCCCTGTTCAAAAGTTTACATACACTTGATTCTTTACTGTGTTGTTACATGAATGATCCACAGTTTTTTGTTCATGTTTTTTGTTCATGAGTCCCTTGTTTGTCCTGAACAGTTAAACTGCCTGCTGTTCTTCAGTAAAATCCTTCAGGTCCCACAAATTCTTTGGTTTTTCAGCATTTTTGTGTGTTTCAGTGACTGTATAATTATAAGACCCATCTTTTCACACTGAGGGAAACTGAGGGGACTCATATGCAACTATTACAGAAGGTTCAAATGTTCACTGATGCTTCAGAAGGAAAAATAACGCATTAAGAGCCTGGGGTAAAAACTTTTGAACAGAATGAAGATGTGTACATTTTTCTTATTTTGCTAAAATATCTTTTTTTTTTTCATTTAGTACAGCCCTTCAGAAGCTACAGAAGATACTTACATGTTTCCCAGAAGACAAAATAAGTTAAATTTGCCCCGATCTCCAAATTCTCTTAATACATCTCTTAATACGTTAATAGCAGTTAAACTTTTAAGGACAAACAAGAGACTCATGAACAACTATCACTAAACAAAAAAACACAGCTGTGGATCATTCAGGCAACAACAGTATTAAGAATCAAGTGTATGTAAACTTTTGAACAGGGACATTTTTTTTTCTCTTGTGAACTAGTTTTCTGATAAACTAACATATGATTCTTTAGTGTAATGTCGGATGGGCTGGTAATGGTCACACCTGTGGAAAGGACACGGATATTGATGGCTATCCGGATCGCTCCTTGCCCTGCATGGATAACGACAAGCACTGCAAGCAGGTTTGAAACTCTCTTTACCAACAGTCTTTCTCCCTGAACACACTTATGCTGTGTAAACATTCACTAAAATGACGTGACTCTTTATAATTAATGGGAAACCATATTGTTATATTTATTCTGATGGTTTATAGACTTGATTCTTTCCAGTTCAAGTACGATTGTTCGTACATCTTGTACCTTTCAAGCAAATTAAGCTATTCAGCCTAAATGAGGTAATGCGTTTACATAGACCGAGTTTTTTGGCATTTGTTTGGATTTTAATATGATTCACTGTAGCTTGCAGTCCCAGAACTTTTCCCATGTCTGAACACAGGTTTTTATGCAGGTCTTGCTTCAAGTGTTGCACTAGGGATGTTCATATTCTATGTTTTTCAGGACAACTGCATCTTCACGCCCAACTCCGGTCAGGAAGATGCAGATAATGATGGGATCGGTGACCAGTGTGATGAGGATGCAGATGGAGATGGAATAAAGAATGTAGAGGTGTGTTTGTGGTCCATCCGAAACAGTGTTGTTATTGAAACTAAAGTTAAATATAATATAGTAAACTCAAATTAAAATCTAAAAATGAAAAACTGATTCAAAATATGAATAAATGCTATAATACTATATACCTTTTTTTTTTTTCAGGATAACTGTCGGTTGGTTTCCAATAAGGATCAGCAGAACTCTGACACTGATTCTTTCGGTGACGCGTGTGATAATTGTCCCACCGTTCCCAACATTGACCAGAAAGACACTGACAATAATGGAGAGGGAGACGCTTGCGATGACGACATCGATGGAGATGGTAAAGACTGTTCAGCTTGATGAACTGATGTCGAAGCTTGATGTTGTCCCTACAATATCGTCCTTTGTGTATGTGATGCATGTGGATGATTTGCAGGAATCCAGAACGTTCTGGATAACTGTCCCAAAGTGCCGAACCCAATGCAGACAGACCGGGACAGAGACGGAGTGGGTGATGCGTGTGACAGCTGTCCTGAGATCAGCAACCCCATGCAGGTACTGAATCACATTTTAGTTTATATTAAACTTTATTTTACTTTATATTCATTTTTAGTGAACTTTCACATCCTCATGTCATTTCAAACCTGTGTGACTATCTTTGTTTTGTGGGAAATAAAAGAGAGCCATATTTGATTTGAAAGCTCAAATTTTTGTTTGTTCCTTATTGTCCCTATTATACAGCTTCAGAAGACTTTAAATATACCACACATTTCATATGGACTGCTTTTATGGTACTTTATGGTGCTTTTTTGTCATGAAGCTTGATGGCACCTGTCCCCATTCACTTTCCAGTGCTATTCTTCATATTTTATTTTTAATAATAGTATTTCCTTTGATGAGTACAATTCTTAATATTTTCACCATTTGTGTTTCACAAAACAAGGAACTAGTGTTATAGTAGTATTTGTAACCCAGGACCACAAAACCAGTCTTAAGTATATTTGTAGCAATAGCCAACAATGCATTTTATGGGTCAAAATTATTAGGATATTAGGTAAAGATTATGTCCCATGAAAATATTTTGTTTTGTGGTCCAGGGTCACATTTATATACTATAATAGTTTTTATTAATATATTACTAATTTTAATTGTAAAAACTTGTTTTTATAATTTCAGTTTCCATTTTCATTTTACTTAATTTATTATTGAATGTTTTTAAATTATTTTTTTAATACTACTATTTAACTGTATTTTGTTTTTTTAATTTCAGTTATAGTTTTGGATTTTGTTAATATTTGTATTTTATTTTATTTCAGTTTTATTTCAATTAACAAAGTTTTTAATCATTTAGTTTTAGTTAACAATAATAACAAAACTCTTTGTTAACTGTTAAACCAGTAAAGGGAACTATCCCTGTAAAAAATAATTGAAAGTAAAAAACTGCTAATTCTTGCTTTTGCAGTGAAGGTCTGTTTTATATATAATTTTATATAAATAATTGTATGAATAATACATTTAATTATTACTATTGCAGACAGATGTAGACAACGACCTAGTCGGGGACGTTTGTGACACCAATCAAGACACGTGAGTAAACAACTTAAATGTAAATTCAAACACAATTGGCAGGTTATCCACTGACTTTTCAAAGTTGACCTATTAACCCCCTTTTCACAAGATGTAATATAAGTCTCTGATGTTTTTTTGAAGTTATAGCTCAAAATACCCCATAGATAATTCTTATAGCTCGTTAAAATTGCCACTTCTAGGGTATGAGCCAAAACACGCTGTTTGTGTGATTGTCCCTTTAAATGCAAATGAGCTGGTGCTCCCGGCCCACTTTTCAGAAGAGGGCAGAGCTTCAAGAGCTCATACTCCGGTATTGAGGAGACAACAAAACAGGACAATCTCACGCACTGTAAATGTCACAAACTCTCAGTCCCACTTGTGATTATGAGCTCCACAAATTCAAGCGGTCAACTTCACATTACTTTCATATGCAGTTTTTAACTACCACATTCCTTGGGATTTCTCCCTACGACATTTTTTAATATTTTGGGATTATAAAAAATGAGTGGGTGGGTTTTTACCATTATAAGCTGGTTGTTTTCACACACTGCGCCTGCGGCCACACAACTGTTCAAACATCTTATAAAAGTGATTTTTGCATAATAGGTCCCCTTTAACCTGGATATGGTAAGACTACTGCCATCTAGTGTCTCATAGTTGCTCATATAGTTTATTTTAATCTCAGACACACAGTAGTGTTTAATGTTGTGTGTTTTAGTGATGGAGACGGACACCAAGACACTCGAGACAACTGCCCCGACATTCCAAACAGCTCTCAGCTCGACTCGGACAATGACGGCATCGGAGATGACTGTGACGAAGACGACGATAACGACGGGGTTCCAGACAATTACGCCATCAATGGCATCGGTCCCGATAACTGCAGACTCATTTCCAACCCCAACCAGAAAGACTCAGACAGTAAGAACATCTTATCCACTAATGGCTAATAATCTGTTGCTCGACAAAAAACATTGATAATGAAAGCGGAAAAAAGTTGGCACATTTAGGCTCCAAAAAATACAAAATTGTAATAACTATCACACCGGTGACGAATTGTCTGATGAAGAGCGTGCATGCTCAAAACATTAGTCTGTTATTAATTTTTTTGTATTTTTAGAGACTAGGTGTGCCAACTTCCTGTTTTCATTAATAATCCTTCTGATTAATGACTCATGTTATTAATGTCTTTCTTGTCATTTAGGTAACGGAGTCGGTGACGTTTGTGAGAATGACTTTGACAATGATGCAGTGCTGGATTTGATTGACGTGTGTCCAGAAAGTGCTGAAGTCACACTTACAGATTTCAGAGCCTATCAAACGGTCATTCTGGACCCAGAGGGTGACGCTCAGATCGACCCGAACTGGGTGGTGCTCAATCAGGTAAAGCATCATGGCATGGCATTATTGCTTCTCTCATTGACAAAAGTTCATCATGTTGCACTACTTCTTTTTTGCCAAATTAAATTTTACTTATATATATAGTAAATTTAATTTGAAGTTCACATCGCTCTATTTTGCATAAAAATATGTAAACAAAAAAATACTCCTCTCTAAAGAAATTTGCGGTAAACATACATTGCCTTGCAAAAGTATACCCCTTCATTTTTTTTGCATGTTTTATGTTGTTGGCTTATGTTAAACTGCTTTAATTTTTTTTTTTCACACACCAGTCTATACTCAATACACCATAATGCCAAAGCATAAACAGAATTGTCACCACTAAATAAAAAACCTGAAATAAGGACATTGCATAAGTATTCATTCGCTGAGTATTTAGCTGAAGCACCTTTACAGCCTCATGGCTTTTTGGGTATGTGCTTTGCACATTAGCATTTGGCAATTATCCGCAATTCTTCTCCTCATCTCTTCACCTTTCAAGCTCTATCCTGTTGGATGAGGGCAGATGTACATTTTCAGGTTTCTCCAGAAATATTTGATTGCGTTCAAGCCCAGGCTGTGGCTAGGCCACTCAAGGACATTCACAGACAGTTGTCTATAAACCACCGGTGCTGTGTGCTTAGGGTCATTGTCCTGTTGGAAGGTGAACCTTTATACCAGTCTGAGGTTCTGAATACTCTGGGCTAGGGTTTCATTAAGGCTCTCTCAATATTTGCATGCATTAAGCACTTTTCTGTACTGTTATAGGTGCTTGTATTAATACAGATGAATTTGTGTTTCAGGGTATGGAGATTGTTCAAACCATGAACAGCGACCCGGGCTTGGCAGTGGGTAAGTTTGGTTTCAGATTTTCAGATTTGAGGAGCTAAACACACAGTGGACTCACAAACTCAAACTATAAATCGGTTCTCCACAGGTTACACGGCGTTTAATGGTGTGGACTTCGAGGGAACGTTTCACGTTAACACGGTGACTGACGACGACTATGCCGGCTTCATCTTTGGCTATCAGGATTCGTCTAGTTTCTATGTGGTGATGTGGAAGCAGACTGAACAGACGTACTGGCAGTCGATCCCATTCAGGGCCATGGCTGACCCTGGTCTGCAGCTCAAGGTGCAAATGTTGCTAAATTGCTTTGGTTCATGAAAATATATTGGATCACTAATGTCCATATATGACCCTGGAGCTTTCCACTGATGTATGGTTTGTTAGTTTAGGACAATGTTTGGCCGAGATAAATGTTTGAAAATCTGGAATCTGAGGGTGCCAAATAATCAAAATACCGAGAAAATCGCCTTTGTATTTGTCCAAATGAAGTTCTTAGCAATGCATATTACTAATCAGAAATTAAGTTTGGATATATTTATGGTAGGAAATGTACAAAATATCTATATGGAACATGATCTCTACTTAATACCTTCATGATTTTTGGCATAAAAGAAAAATCGTAACAATGTATTTTTGGCTGTTGCTACAAATATAGCTGTTCCACTTAAGGTTTTGTGTTCCAGGGTCACATATGAACTTTTGAGGAGTACGACTTTTTACGGCTTTGTGTTTGTGTAGGCGGTGAAGTCTCGTACAGGCCCAGGCGAGTTCCTTCGTAATGCACTTTGGCACACGGGGGATACAAATGGAGAGGTGAAACTGCTCTGGAAAGACCCACGAAATGTCGGCTGGCAAGATAAAACCTCATACCGGTGGCAGCTCAGCCATCGGCCACAGGTCGGCTACATCAGGTGAGACCTGCTACAAATGGGACAATTGTGCAACAACATAATATACGCTCCAAAAGTTTGGATTTAATAATTTTGTTTAGCAAGGATGCATTAAATTGATCAGTAAAGTGACAGTAAAGACATTTATAATGTTACAAAAGTTTTATTTTTCAAAAACTGTTCTATTGAACTTTCTATTTAACAATGAACCCTAAGAAATAATAAATAAAAAGTAAACAAAAATATTAAGCAGCAGAACTATGATAATAATAATAAATATTTCTTGAGCAGCAAATCAGTATATTGGAATGATTTCTGAAGGATCATGTGACACTGAAGACTGGAGTAGTGGTTATTTTAAGTTGTAATGACAGTTATTATAGTTAACTAACTACTAAAACCATAAAAAAGCATTATATGAAATAAAATAAACATTAAATTAAATAAAAGTTTTTTTTATTTATTTTACTTCATGTACTAAAATAACTAAAACTCAAATAAAATTAATACAAATTATACAGACATTTTTAAAAACTAATGAGAGTGACAAAACAACAAATTTACAAAAATTATAAAATCAAAATGAAAACAGAAGATATAAAAACAAACCCAACTCAAAATATTATTAAAAACTATATAGTATAGTGTCTAAATTTAGTACTCTCAAACGATTAATCGTATCCAAAATAAAAGCTTTTGTTTACATATGTGTGTATACCGTGAATATTTATTATGTATATATAAATACACACTCATGCACGTATGTATTTAAGAAAAATTTTGTTTACATATTAAATATATTCTTATATAATGTAAATGATATAAATATAAATATTTCCATGTAAATACACATCAGTATTTCAAAATATATACTGTATGTGTGTGTCTTTATATATACATAATAAATATACACAGTACACACATATTAGGTAAACAAAACGTTTATTTTGGATGCGATTAATCACGATTAATCGTTTGACAGCACTAATCTAAGTGACACAAAAATAACTCACTATATTACTATTTTACTGTAGTTTCAAACAAATAAATGCAGCCTTGGTAAGCATAAGACACTTCTTTCAAAAACAGTAAAACATTTTAAATAGTGGTGTGAATTACACCATCTTTTTTAATACATTTTTTTAGAGAATATTTTAATTGGCTGCATGCCAAAAATGTTGTTCATTTTAAATTATATTTAAACTGCCGTATTCCTTTTGTAAGTGTAATTTAAGGTGCTCATTCTTGCTGAAACATCTTTTTTGTCTGTCGGTTTGTGGGTCGCCTTTGTCGTCACAAGAGGGCGCAATACCAGACTCGGTCATTGACTGCACTGGCAGCTGATGGAAGCTTGTGCTGGTATACTGGAGAGAGGGTGGTGGGGGGGTATGACTAGTTATCCTTAAAATTTCTTCTCAGTTGCCCCCTCCTCTTGCCCCCCTCACACCCCTGAGACTCTGCTGAGTGGTTGGGCCCCCTGGCCGCCCATTGTTGCGGTTGCCATGCCAATGAAATCCTTGGCAAGAATTTTCTTGGTGGCTGTTCATATGCAGATCCAACGGAAACTACTGTAGTGGACGGCCCGTTAAAGAAAGGGAGAGAACGGACCGCAGAGGACAGTTAAACATGTATTGTGTATGATTTCCTGTACTGCGTAATTTCTTGGCATTGTGTTGTAAATCAGATACTCTTTGCCAAAGAAATGACGAATGAACAATGCTAAAAAATTAGTTTTTTGATAATGTCATAACAGAAATTGACTACAGTAACTCATCGTTTAATGATGGTTAAAATTTGAGTCTACATAGTTATTGAATGCTTCAGATCAGATCTAATTCCGAAGTTTCTAGTAGTTATAAATACCTACAGGAAGAAAGAGCTGTGTGGAGCTCAATATGTGTGTGTGTACACGTGTATGCACAGTTTTGTGAGACAATGTGTAGCTGAGGCTTTGTAAAGGCCCTTTCAAACACACACACATAAACACACCTGCTTTGTATTCAGTGAGAGGAGTGAATAGAGCACTGGACTTCAGTACGCGCACACACGCTCACACTGGATTGTGCTGCAGACATGCTCCACTCATACATAATGCAATTTAAGTTGGGCCTGCCGCTAAATCAAATCAGATCTCATTTATTATCAGGTAATTAGAGGGCGAGCAGGTGGAGTTTAGCAGCGGCCTGTAGCATAAAACAGCTCTCGGCTTCATTCAGACTGAATATTCTAGAACAACGGTTCTCAACCGCTGGGCTGTGTCCCAAAATTGGGTCAGCAACGCTATATGTGAATAATAAAATTCAACTAACCTTACAAGTGTGCATTTAGGATGGCAGAATAAAAGGGTTTTAAGTGGGAGGTAAAAATGTTTCCCATTTTGGATGTGCATCCAATAAGACTCTAAAGTAGTGCTTATAATTATTTCACTTTGTAGAAGATAAAAATGTATTGTAATATTTTTTACATTTTGGTTATTATATTATAATATACACTACCAGGTTTTTAATGTTTTTTTTAAAGAATTCTCTTTTTTTTCACCAAGCCTGCATTTATTTGATCCAAAGTACAACAAAAGCAGTAAAATTTTGAAATATTTTTACTATTTAAAATAACTGTTTAATATTTGAATATATTTTAAAATGTAATTTTATTCCTATGATCAAAGCTAGATTTTACAGCATCATTCATCATGATCTGTCAGAAATCATTCTAATATGCTGATTTTTAAAAATAAATATTTAAATAAAAAATATTTAAAACAGTTGAGTTTTTTTTTCAGGATTCTTTGATGAATAGAAAGATCCAAAGATCAGCATTTATCTGAAATAAAAAGCTTTCTATTTCAGATAAATGTTTTTTTTTTTTAAACATTCTATTCATCAAAGAAACCTGAAGAGATTCTACTCAGTTTTTTTTCAACATAATAATAATAGTAATAATAATAAATGTTTTTGAGCAGCAAATCAAAATACTAGAATGATTTCTGAAGAATCGTGTTATTGGAGTAATGATGCAAAAAATTCAGCTTTGAAATCACAAAAATAAATTACATTTTAAAATATATTCAAATAGAAAACAGTAATTTGAAATAGTCAAAATATTTCAAAATTTTACTGTTTTTATTGTACTTTATATCAAATAAATGCAGGCTTGGTGAGTAGAAGAGACTTCCTTAAAAACATTAAAAATCATACTGTTCAAAAACTTTTGACTGGTAGTGTAATATTTAATATACACTATCATCCAAAGATTTGGAATAATAAAAATTTGTAAATGTTTTTAAACATTTAATTTTAATTTTTTAATTTTAAATATATAGATAAATAAGTAATATTATAATTATTCCAAACATTTGACCTTTGACCAGTATAAGTATATTATATTATAATCATTTTTAATGCATTATTATATCGAATGTAAATTCACGAAATTGTTAATTTTTCTGTTTATGCCATTTGTGGTAATATTAGTGAATTTTGGTGTTTGATCTTAAGGACATTTTTGCTCACTTTTGCATTGTGAACAGTTTTAGTGTTGTTTACATGATGTCTAATATTAAATCTAGATCCATCTGAGAATTACTGATCCGATGTGAGTTTGAAACAGTTGTATTTTACAGTCACATATATGCGTGCTTTTGTGCTCCTGTTGCAGGGTGAAGCTGTATGAAGGCACAGAGATGGTGGCTGACTCTGATGTTGTGATTGACACCACCATGAGAGGGGGCCGCCTGGGCGTGTTCTGCTTCTCTCAAGAGAACATCATTTGGTCCAATCTGCGCTACCGCTGTAACGGTAAAGATTAATCCACTCTTTGATATTTAAATAATGATCCCCAGACCCTCAAATCCAACCCTCAAGACTTCAAGAAATCTAAAAAATACAAATTCTGAATAAAAGTCATTTATTGACAGCAATTACAACAACAAAACAACACACTCACAAAGCAAATTAACCATATGTTTTCCAGATACTGTTCCGGAGGACTTCAGTACACACCGTAAACAGGTTCTAATGCACATAAAGGTGTGAGGGGAGCAAGACGCCCTCCGTCTCTCTCCAGATCCTCTGAGACCCAGCGTGGGGCCACTGAACTCGTGTGCGAGGGGCCAAACAACCAGGACAGATGAGAGATTTACCCAGTGTCTGTCACTCCGTATGAGGAGACTGAATGAAAGGAGAGAAAAGACTTTTATTTTACATTTTGTGTGTCATTGCAGAGCCGTATGTGTGAGTATGAGAGTGTGTGTGTTTGAGAAGTTTATTAGTGTGTTTGCATTAACAAATGTCTTGAAATAAAGGGATGTGATGTATTTTCTAGAACACAACAAATACCCAGAAGTACCATGGTTCCATAATCATTATTAATACATGACAAAAACAGAAATCAATTCTAAAAGTACCAAAAATTACATTTTAATATGTCAGCCCCAGAATTCTTCTGTTCTGTATGCCATTAATGATGAATGAGAGCTAAGCTCAAGAATATGTATAGAAATATATTAATTTAACATTAGTAATAAAATAAAATTATATTAAACATTATTAAATACACTATACATTGCATACTGCACAATATTCTGTAAGTAGTACGCTAGTAACTGCCATATACTTACAGCGGTGTTGAATATACACCTGCAGTCTGGCGCCGCCCTAGTGGTCGACCTCTTCATAAGATGCTGTTGTGGCGGGAGATTGCAGCGGGAGTCGCGTGTTCCTCGTGGTCAGGGAGGCCGGGACGAGTGCAATATTGGCGGGAGATTGAACAACAGTGCACAACATCCCACACCTGCCAGACCGCAGGACTACAAACACAGTCTCCTAAAGACTTCAGACTTCTCCTCAGAACTACAACAGAAATAGATGTTTTTTTTTTTCTATAGTAAGTTACAATGTATTAAATTTGAAACATTAAAAAGTTTTTTTTTTTTTTTTTAAAAAATGAGCTTGTTAAAAGAAAAATAAAAGGGGGGACTTTTTTTTAATTATTATTATTTAGTAGCGAGGGCTACTAAATTTAGTAGGTGGGTTTTGGAGCCCATGAGGCCACTAAAGCCAAACATTGTTTGCATTGTGTAAAACTTTATGAATATAAAGTACTTATCTTCATGTTTCCCACCAACGTTTTACAACATTGCTTTTTGTCTTAAAAACACAAATGTCAATAATGTTCTCATATCTCATATCGGCATGTAAAACCTTTTACAATAACAAAATTATCACAAGACATCTTGTGTAAACATGTAGGACGAAGTCTATAGTATGTGAGAAAAGTAATATTACATTTTAAAACAAGTTCAGTGTTTAGTTTGCAATTCTGGCATCGAAGGCATTATTTATAATTTTTTATTTCAATATACTGTACTGACAGACAAATATTGTACGTTTAACGTACATTTTCTTTCGAATTCTAAGTTTAACAATTCGAAATCGTCATCGTTCCAAGTGTTCCTGGCGAACGCCTACTGCTAGTTGAGAATCACTGTTCTAGACGACCGGTTGCTTAGTAACGGGGTAATCTGTTGACCAGCGAATAGTCCAGCAGACAAAATGCATAACACAAAACATAACGTATATCTACAACGAAAATAAAGTTGTTTAAGATAACTCACTTAACTGAATATCCTCAACAAAAAAGAACAATAACCATAAAATAGAAAGTTTTTGTCATAGCCCAACAAGGAGTTTCATGACTCACCTACAATTTCACAACGCTGTGTTAGAATCAGGTCGCTGTTTGTGAAGTTTTATCTTTTATATATAGTCCGGTTTCATGCTTTTGGCGCGTCTGCTGCTCGGTGGTTCTGGTTTTGCCCAAAATGTGAGGGGCACAAAAGGACCTGCGGCCCCGCAGCGCCCCGCCTCCATCCAGCCAACAAAGAGCCTGAAACTCACTGATGCATGCATGCATACTGCAGACAACAGAGCAGATCACACTCAAACACACACTCACACACAGTCGCAGAAAACACTCTGATGCATGCATACTGCAGACACTGAAGATGCCAGCCAAAGCAGTATGCATGTATTAGTGTGTGAGAAGTACACACGAAACATCTTAGAACAAATGTTTATAATAAAAGCACTTTTAAGCGTTAAAAAGCTGGTTATGTATATCAGTGTTTAGTTATTCCGAAGCACAGTTTTGTCTTATTGGCATCAAACTAGCTCTATTTGCGCACGTACGTTCTGGGCTGGTCAACACCGCCACCTGCCGGGTGCGCCCGCAATTGCAACTCTGAGCTTTCGTTTCTGTAGGGGTATTCCTATTGGGGGGTTAATTAAACACCAGCAATTATCCACATTATTTTTGCCGTAAGAATGGGCGCGGCAATTTGTAAATTTTATGGCTATTCTATGGCTCTGGCTTCCGGTCCGCGTCCAAATATTTTAGCTGTACAAAACAAATAGTTTCGCTGCTTGATACTGCAAATTTCTGTGTCTTACCATATTATTTTAATGTAGGCTATTATCGTAATTATTTGTAGTGTAAACAGTTTTACCGTTTACTGCACATTGTTATTCTTCTCTTATTTCCCTATATAGCGATAATGAACCGGAAGTCTTGCCCACAGGCTTACTCCCGCGTTGAAGAATGTGGATCGCTAATAAGTGCAAACACTTACCTCAGTCTTTGAAAGAGAGCCTCTTGCTCTTTGCCTCTTTTCCTGAAGGTAGGAAGCTGCTAAATAAGCCCAGAGATGGGCAAATACATCCGCAAACACACACATTTAACACCAAACAGAGAAAAGGACAGATAGACTAAATCACACCAACAGCCCCTTCGCTTCAACTACACCCCTTTGAAGCCTTTTAGATTTTCATTAGAACATTATTTTGAATGTTTTGATGTCATGTAGATATTTTCATCGTAACAGTGAATGGTAAGTCTGTCATTAGTCAACTTTTTTTAATACAGTTAACATTTTTAATACAGTTGACGTCAAAAGTTTACACACACCTTGCAGAATCTGCAAAATGTTGATTATTTGACCAAAATAATTAGGATCATACAAAATGCTTGTTATTTTTTTTATTTAGTACTGACCTGAATAAAATATTTGACATAAAAGACGTTTACATATAGTCCACATGAGAAAATAATAGTTGAATTATTAAAAACGACCCTGTTCAAAAATGTACACACACTTGATGGACAGTACTAAATGAAAAAATGATATTTAGGCAAAATAAGAAAAATCCATAGATTTTTTGGAAGCTGAAGGATTTTTCTGAAGAACATCAGGTAGTTTAACAGTTCAGGACAAACAAGGGACTCATGAACAACTATCACAAAAAAAAACAGCTGTGGATCATTCAAGTAACAACACAGTATTAAGAATCAAGTATGTAAACTTTTAAAGGGGTCTCTTGTTGACTAAATGTAAATGTCTTTTATGTGAAATATATTTTTTCAGGTAAGTACTAAATAAAAAATAACATGCATTTTGTATGATCCCTCGTATTTTGGTAAAATAATTAATATTTTGCAGATTCTGCAAGGTGTATGTAAACGTTTGGCTCCAACTGTATATATTAATATAAACTGAATTCTTTATGCTTATTAGTTTTGATTTATAGGCTATCCACCTTACAACTATTTTCTTTGAATGTGCAAGATTTCTGCTTTATTAGCCTATATAATTAAATACCGATATAAGAATAAACAACAAAGTGCAGTAAAGGGTAAAACTACCCTATTTGCGCTACAAACCGATGTGTTTATGGTTATGATGATTCGTTTAAATAATATGACAAAATACAAGTTTCCAGTGTAAAGTAGCATAACGAGCTTGTTTTATACACGTAAAGTGTCACCGGAAGCCTCGCACAGTCAGTACAAATAGCCGAGACCGCTCTTACGTTAAAAATAAGATTCGTAACATCTTTAGGAAGATACATATTTGTGTGTTGACAAACAGCTCCCAGGGAACGTTTGGAGCAGATCTCCGTCAGCTGGTGCGCGTGTGGCAGGTGCGCACGGCGGGTGATTTACGCTTCTCCCTCGTGCGGGACGGTGACGCGGGGGTCACAACCGCACATGAGTCCGTCACATGAGCGCGTCAGAGGCAGAAGTGACTAGGAAAGATCTCAGCGACGGTATACAGGAGAGAGTCCTCTGATTCTGTGAGTTTCTATCTTGTTATACTATACATGCATGGGTAGTTAATAATTAACAATATAACTGTATAATGTTTATGTTTACATTGTAAAAAATGTTTTTTTTTTCGAAGTACGAAGTACTTTTACAAGAAAATACTATTTCAGTTTTCACTTCAGAATTTCACGTTTCTTTGTAAGGGTGAAATTTACTAGCAATGTCTGAGTAAAAATTGTTTCTATTCTATTAATTTTAATTTCAGAACCCATTTTAATTGAGAATGGTTATGTTTATGCATTTAACCAAACATTATTATAATCAGCATAAGTACTAAAGTTAGTATTTTTTATTATGGTTTTACATTTTTTTTAATTCTGAAAGTATTTTTTTTACTGTAGTATTACTACCTGATACATCACTGCACCAGCATTTTCTTTGTAAGGGATTGTGTATACAGTAAAACAGTGTAACAGTACCATAGTACAGTATTGGTAATACTACTACTATATTTATTTAAATAATAGTACGTTTTTATATATTTCTGTTAGTGCACTTAGTTTATTGTGAAATTAATTTAATTAATTTATTTATTTTAGCAACATGTTATAATGCTTCAAAGGCAGTTATGATTGAGTTAATATGTTTTCTTAATTTTGTTAAAAAAATAAGCAGTAAGGTTTGACATCAAACTAAATAATCTGTAAATAAAACAGATTATCAGAGTAGGCTTTACAAGAAAATACATTATACTTTAAAATTTCATGTTTAATTTAAAATGTTACTAGCCAAAATTATGAAATTTTAGCAGTTTCTCAGTAAAAATAGTTTAAGCATTTTTTCAGTGTAAAATAAGCTGTATGTTTACTTTAAAACATACACACACACAAACAGAGCAATGCACGTGCACGCTGTGCCGCTTCCAGTCATGTCTAACAGGAAGACAGGAGCTGATTCTGTGTGCCAGACTGAAACAGAAGCAGCTGTTTGTAGGAGGATCCTGTGTCCCGAAACGTTTAGTACCCGATGAGCATTTAGACACGTTTGGAGTGGAAACGAGCTCTCTTTAAAAGTGCTGGCATGCCAGATTCAGCCCGTTTCCACATGCAATGCACTTCGGTGAATGATTCTGAAGCATTCATGTGAAATTAGACCGCAGAAGGAAACGGAGAGCTGTTGAGTTTCTGCTGTGTGTCTCACACCTGCTTCTGTGCCACAGAGCTTTCAGCCCAGTCTATTTCCACTGGGGCAGGTGCTGGAGGGGCAGGCCGGTGTGGAGGGGTATATTTAGAGCCCCCTATTTCTGCCCTGCAACTCCCGTAACTGCCGTCCCATCAGCTAGAATAAATATCAGCTGTCAGTGTCAGAGCAGACAGGAAAGAAAGCTGTGCTGCCATGCAAAATGTGATTTTAATGAGATTTAAGATATTTGCTGAAAATGGGCTCCAGGTTTGTTCTGTTTAAACTTAAATGATTCAAGTCTGTTTTGACAGATTGTTCATATCGGAGCTGTTGGTCAAGTGCAAACACACATCTGGGACTGGAGTTTAATCTCGCGTTCCACCACTGTTTGTTCTTGAGTCTTAGTAAATAACGCATCAGTGGTGAGAGTCCAAACTGCGTAATATCCCCCAGCACTATATACATGTGAAGGCTCTTTGCATGATAGTTTATTTGCATCAGAAGTGATCTGATCTACACTGACCAAAATTATAAACGCAACACATTTGTTTTTGCCCCCATTTTTCATGAGCTGAACTCAAACATCTAAGACTTTTTCTATGTACACAAAAGGCCTATTTCTCTCAAATATTGTTCACAAATCTGTCTAAATCTGTGCTAGTGAGCACTTCTCCTTTGCCAAAATAATCTATCCACCTCATGATATGCCTCACAATTTTGGCATATCATGATGCTGATAAGACAGCATGATTGTTGCACAGGTGTGCCTTAGGCTGGCCACAATAAAAGGTCACTCTAAATGTGCAGTTTTATTGTATTGGGGGGGTCCGGGGGGTCCGGGGGAGGTACGAAAACCAGTCAGTATCTGGTGTGACCACCATTTGCCTCACGCAGTGCAACACATCTCCAGTTGATGTTGATCAGGCTGTTGATTGTGGCCTGTGGAATGTTGGTTCACTCCTCTTCAATGGCTGTGCGAAGTTGCTGGATATTGGCAGGAACTGGAACACGGTGTCGTATACGCTGATCCAGAGCATCCCAAACATGCTCTATGGGTGACATGTCCGGTGAGTATGCTGGCCATGCAAGAACTGTGATGTTTTCAGCTTCCAGGAATTGTGTACAGATCCTTGCAACATGAGGCTGTGCATTATCATGCTGCAACATAAGGTGATGGTCGTGGATGAATGGCACAACAATGGGCCTCAGGATCTCATCACGGTATCTTTGTGCATTCAAAATGCCATCAATAAAATGCACCTGTGTTCGTTGTCCATAACATACGCCTGCCCATACCATAACCCCACCGCCACCATGGGTCACTCGATCCACAACATTGACATCAGCAACCCGCTCACCCACACGACGCCATACATGCTGTCTGCCATCTGCCCTGTACAGTGAAAACCAGGATTCATCCGTGAAGAGAACACCTGTCCAAAGTGCCAGGTGCCATCGAATGTGAGCATTTGCCCACTCAAGTCGGTTACTATGACGAACTGCAGTCAGGTCGAGACCCCGATGAGGACCACGAGCATGCAGATGAGCTTCCCTGAGACGGTTTCTGACAGTTTGTGCAGAAATTCTTTGGTTATGCAAACCGATTGTTGCAGCTGCAGTCTGGGTGGCTGGTCTCAGACGATCTTGGAGGTGAAGATGCTGGATGTGGAGGTCCTGGGCTGGTGTGGTTACACGTGGTCTGTGGTTGTGGGGCTGGTTGGATGTAAACGCCTTTGGAGACGGCTTATGGTAGAGAAATGAACATTCAATTAACGGGCAACAGCTCTGGTGGACATTCCTGCAGTCAGCATGCCAATTGCACGCTCCCTCAAAACTTGATACATCTGTGGCATTGTGCTGTGTGATAAAACTGCACATTTTAGAGAGGCCTTTTATTGTGGCCAGCCTAAGGCACACCTGTGCAATAATCATGCTGTCTAATCAGCATCTTGATATGCCACACCTGTGAGGTGGATGGATTACCTCGGCAAAGGAGAAATGCTCACTAACACAGATTTAGACAGATTTGTGAACAACATTTGAGAAAAATTTTGTGTACATAAAAAAAGTGTTAGATCTTTGAGTTCAGCTCATGAAAAATGGGGGCAAAAACTAAAGTGTTGCGTTTGTAATTTTGATCAGTGTATTATCTACTGTATGTACAGTAGTTACAGTATTCAGATTTGTGTGAATTCATGAATTTCACTTACTGTATGAAGGAGTTCACAACATGTACACAACAGTGTGAATGCACTTACTGGCATTTATCAGATTCCTCTTTCTCTCCAAAGGCTGGTCAGCATGACATTATCAGTCTCTTGATGGGTCTCAGGAACTCAATCAGATGAAATCTTGAGGTAAAAGGTTTGTCGACTCTACTATGTTGTTTTAACATTATGTATGATGCATGGCACATCAAAGTTCTCGTATTTAGAAAGAACCCGTTTCTAGATTTGAGTGAATTAGTTTGGTTTGTCTCCCCCTTGTGGTTGTTTTATATAGTGTGCTTTAGTGCCCAGAGATTCAGCACCTGTTCGGGCACCTGTGAGCAGGCCGTTCCTGCCTGTGTCTGTATGGATGGGAATGGCAGCATCAGCTGTTGGTGGGAATCACTTATACACATTATGGAAACACATTGGGATCATTGTTACAACAGTCCTGCTCTTTAGTGCTCCTTCAGGTAAAAGTCCCCTTTTAACCTCACAAAATAGTTCAGTGATGGTAGCGGATAATAATATTGTGGTACGTTGAAATGCGCCACGGCAGGTTTTTTTATAGTATTATTTATATACTGCTGTTTATATCCACCATTGAATAAAACATAAAAAAGCTAATCACAACTTTTTATCTCACAGTTCTGACTTCTTTTCTCAGAAAACCTGTGATACAAACTCACAGTTCTGATTTTTTTCTTGGAAAATCTGAGAACCTGTTAATTGTTTATTGATTTGGAGTCATATATTGAGTGAATTCTGGAATTTGAGCCAATGTTTTCTTTCCCAGCAGTAGGCGCACAGTGTCGAATCTTGCGGTGCAACTCTGATTTCGTGGCTGCGACTCTGGAAATTGGTGTCATTGGGGGAGGTGGTAAGGAGGGTGCTAATGCTGGCTACTGTAGCGCCCTGCGGTCCTATGCACTCTGCACCCAGCGAACGGCCCGAGCGTGCCGTGGAGACCTGGCGTACCACTCTGCCGTGCAGGGCATCGAGGACCTGCTCATCCAACACCGCTGCCCCAAAACAGGCCCCACAGCTCAGCCGCGACCCCTGCCCCAGGCCCCTCTCTCAGGGGACGGATGCTTCTATGAAAAGGGGTTTATGCAGAGGGAGGGCCGGGCCCCAGAGTACCTGCACTGCGGGGTGTTTGGAGACCCACATATCCGCACCTTTAATGATGAGTTCCAGACGTGTGCTGTGCAGGGTGCCTGGCCTCTCATAGACAACCAGTACCTGTACATCCAGGCCACCAGCACGCCCACTAGAGGGAGCTCTTACACCACTGTACTTACAAAGGTGTGGAAAAAAAATCACATGCATACATTCATCTTCTTGCATATCTCTCATATAAAGGATACCCTAGATTTTTTGAAATAATATTATGTACACTGCCAGTCAAAGGTTTTTTAACAGTAAGATTTTTTAAAAAAGTCTCTTCTGCTCATCAAGTCTGCATTTATTTGATCCAAAGTACAGCAAAACTGTAATTATTGAAATATTTTTACTATTTAAAATAACTGCTTTCTATTTGAATATATTTTAAATGTAATTTATTCCTGTGATTTCAAAGCTGAAAGAACTTACTGTTCACAAACTTTTAACAGAGTGTATTTGTATTGTAATAATAATGACTATTTCTTAGAAATGAGTTGTATGTAACTCATTTTAAATAGAAAACTGGTTAGATTTTCTATAGAGGGTGTACTTCATTGCTTTTTATGTCTCAGTTTAGATTGTTGTCTCGGAATTGCAAGTTTACATTGCTGAAAATCTGAATTGCGACGTTATGATTCAAATATTTGTCCTCAGAATTCTGAGTTTACATGAATAATGTAAATTGTGAGATATAAACACTGATCTATATTGGATCGTTCATTGCGTTCTAAACTGCCGTTAGGCAGTGAAGCCACCGGAAGTGTTCGATCCGCCATCTTACTATTCCCTACCGACAGAGAGCACCATTGACTCACAGCTAACCCGCTGGCCTAAAATCACCCGATTTTAAGCGTATCAGTCACACAGGACTAGTTTTTATGATATGTGTATGTAAATTATTTTTTACTTAAAATCGTATCTGCAGTATTTATCGTCTTTTCGAGCAGGATAAGCGATGTTTTGAAATCGTTCAGGTGGGTGTGTCAGCTGCGCACTTGCCGACACAGTTCTGATCTAACACAAAATATATTTCTTAACGTAAGGAATTATGCAGGAAATAGTAAACATGAACATACACTACCGTTCAAAAGTTTGGGGTCAGTACATTTTTATTGTTTCTTTTTTCTTTTCTTTTTTTTTTAAGAAATTAATACTTTTATTCACCAAGGATGTATTAAGTTAATAATTAAAAGTTTATTAAAAGTTAATAATAAATAATTTACATTGTTATAAAATATTTATATTTTGAATAAACACTGTACTTTTTAAACTTGTTATTCATGAAAGAATCCTGAAAAAAAAAAATTACAGGTTCCAAAAAATATTTGGCAGCACAACTGTTGATATTATCCAACACTGATCATTCTAATAATAAATCCGCATATTAGAATGATTTCTGAAGGATCATGTGACACTTAAGACTGGAGTAACAGCTGATAAAAATTCAGCTTTTCATCACAGGAATAAATTCTATTTTAAAGTATGTTAAAATAAAAAACATTATTTTATATTGTAAAAACATTTTGCAATATTACTGTTTTTTTTCTATATTTTTAATCAAATAAATGCAGCCTTGATGAGCATAAGAGACTTCTTTAAAGACTATTACAAGTCTTACTGACCCCAAACTTTTGAACGGTAGTGTATATCTGGAATTAGTATCTGAAATTGATTCGAATATACAATAATTTAAAATTATCTTTTTAGTTTTTTAAATCATTTGATATTCCTATATTTAAAATGTTATATTTATCATTTTTTTTTTTGCATTATTAACGTTTATTATTAACATTTATCTCAACACGAATGTTATGGCTGAATTAAACGTTTAAATCATTACCTGCTTCAAAATGATGTTAACGAAATCATTGTTGAAACATGCATTTAGCCTGTAATGTTACGAATAAAAACACTAACAAAACGGCATAAACAATTATTAACTGTACAAGGCAAATTATATGTATACAAAGCATAAATCTTTAAGTTTTCAGAATAAGCATTTTGTCATTTGTAAACATGGTGAACGTCCGATGTTTATTATGTTCATATGATGTTCGCTGCTGTAATGTATATGAAGTAACTTTTTAATAAGCAGAGGGAATTCCCGTCATTAAACAATAACCGTTTACATGCTTAGGACGTTTGCGTTTTGAGAATGTACAGTGAGACGTCAGATATGAAAACGCTGACTTGTTAGGTGATGTTTTCTCATTAAAGTCGTATTATTTCCTATTCATTCAATAGAATGTTTGCAAATACTAGGGAATAGCAATATGGCGGCGCAGTGGCTTCAACTTGTATGACGTCATGAGCTATCCAGTTCTCTGTTATAGATCAGTGGATATAAACTCTCAATTAAACAAATACACAACACAACTTTTACAGTCTGGATGCATCAGATTTTTTAGCTTTAGTCTATGGTTTCATCCAGTTGGAGGATGTCATACATCTATCAGTTGTCTGTTTTCATTCATTTTTGAAGATGCGCAAGTCACTGGATTTGCTAGGTACTGGCATTGAATCTTTGAAAGATATTCAGCTTTGTTTGAGGCACTTAAAGGGATAGTTCACCCAAAAATGAAAATACTGTCATAGATTACTCACCTTAATATTGTTCCAAACCCGTAAGACCTTTGTTTATCTTCAGAACACAAATTAAGATATTTTTGATAAAATCTGAGTTTTCTGACCCTGCATGAACAGCAATGCAACTACCATGTTCAAGGCCCAGAAAGATAGTAATAACATCATTAAAATAGTCCATGTGACAACAGTAGTTCAACCATAATTTTATAAAGCTAAAAGAATACTTTTTTGCACGCAAAGAAAACAAAAACAATGACTTTGTTAAAATAGTCCATGTGACATTTTACATAATGTCCTTACTATCTTTCTGGGCCTTGAACGTGTCAGTTGTGTTGCTGTCTATGCAGGGTCAGAAAGCTCTTGGATTTCATCAAAAATATCTTTTTTTTTTTTTCAGAAGATGAACTAAGGTCTTACAGGTTTGGAATGACATGAGGGTGAGTAATTAACATCAGAATTTTCATTTTGGGGTGAACTATCCCTTTAAAGATTCTTAATTTGCCCATAAAGAAGCTTTTTTTTTTTTTTTTTTAAGAGTGTACTTGAGGGACTCCACATTTTCAGTTAGTCCTTCAACACAAACACTTTTTATTGCACTATAAAAGGCTTCAGCATTACTTTCATCTACTTTAACACTCAATCAAAGTCTTTTATATCACTTCTCCTCCATATGAGCCTTTCCAGCTGAGAGGGAGGAAACAGATTTGTCTTCTTTCAGAACTGTTGTTCAGTGCTTTCAAACATACTGCGTTGCGTTAAAGATATTCTACAGTCTGACATCTAATGATAAATTGCTATGAATAATTAATAGGACACGCAAAATGAGAAACGTGCATGAGTTTAGAATCAGTCCAGTTTGAATGTTCTGCACCTGACAGTTCTCTGCTCTCTCGTTCTTCATCAGATTACGGTTATCTTGAAAAACTGGCGCGAGTGTGCAGAGCTGCAGATATATCAAGCGGAGCTGGATAATGTTCCTCCGGCGTTTGTGGATGGTTCTGTGACCGGCGGTGATCGCAGAGGACATCAGAGCCTGCGCGTTCACTCTCATGACCCTGGCAGACACGCTGAGATCTGGGCTACACATATCGGGACGACGATAGTGGTGCGACAGGTCGGCCGGTCGCTGAGTCTGTCCGTACGCTCCCCTCGTGCAATTGTTGAGTCCTATACGCCTGAGCAGGACTTGCAGTTGTGCGTATGGGGGTGTCCGGTCTCGCAGCGTCTGGAGATGCCGTATGCGCATCCATCCATGCCTGCGTACACACACTGCTCCTCACTGCTTCCGGTGAGGGATGTGTATTTCCATGCTTGCTTGTTTGATTTACAGGTCACTGGAAATTTGAACGCTAGCACATCAGCTGTCGCTGCGTTAGAGGACGCTCGCGCGATGATCTCGGACCCTAATAGGGTTCACCTACTGACAGACAGGGCAGGTAACAACCCTCCGTCATTGCCAGTGGTGCTGGCATTAATCGTCTTTGTGGAGACTCTCAGACATGCTTTCTTGGGCCCAGTGTGACGTCAAAAACACTGCACTAAAACATGATATTTAAGGGATATTTATACAGTTGTTCAGTGTTTACATCTCAGTGGTTTGGAAGTTTGTGTTTTGTGAATCAAGGCTGTCTGGAACGGCTGTGGGAGAAAAATAATTTTATTGTATTTGTTTCAGTGTCAAATGCACATGAAGTGAGTTAATTATAAATGTAACATATTTGTGGATGTTTTTTATCTGGATCAACGTGATTAACCTTTGAAAGAATAAGCAAAAATGCAAATATGAGTGATGATGTTTTCTCAAAGGTGGATGAAATTTCTGCAGGAGTGTATTTATAATAAAGAAAAAATTAAAAATATTTCCACAAAGCATAAATTCATTGTCAGATGCTGGCCCACACAGCATTAATTAATGAAGGTCATCAGGCTTTTTCTATTTAGTTTAGTTTTCAGTTTTGTTTTCAGTGTTTTCTAGTATAGTTTTAGTTTTTTTTATTATTATTATTTTAGATTTATTGTTCATTTTAGTTTGTAGTATTTTAGGGCTGCCAAAGTTACTGCATTACCTGATATCATTTATTTATGTATTTATTTTTAAGTGGGTTAAATTTTTAATTTTATTTTAGTTTAGGAGTATGGAGGGAAAAAAAACAGACAATAATAAAACAGAAAAAAAAAATAAATGATTTCGAGACTATTGAAAAATACTTTTAAAAAGAATTATTTTCCTCTTATTACATTTATTTATTTATTTGTTTGTTTATTTATTTTTAATTTCTGCAGGTTTGGGCCTCCATATTTGAGTCATGTTTTTAAGTTTAGCTTTTAATTTGTTAACAATGAGTCATTTTTGTACTGGAGACACAGAATAATGCAGTTCATGACTTATTGCAATCATAATAAAAGCTCAAATAAATAAATACAATACAATACAATACTGAATCACTGTACTGTCAAACCAGTGCTTATAATTTTCTAACTTTATGTAAATATTGTATTTGGGAAATTTACCAAGAAAATCTGATTTTTTTTTCAGTGATTATTTCCGTATAGATCTTCCTTGTTTAGAAATTACTACAGAAAGCCTATGGAGGACCATGAAGATTGTATAGGACATGATGCAATATCATATAAGAGCAGGTTTGAGATGGAGGCTTCAGTTTCATCTGGATGAGGATCACAGTGATGAAGGTTTCACTCCTTGAAAAGACCTTCAAGAATCCTTCACAATTCAGTGACACTGAAAGGTGTTAATTTTGGATGATCTTGAATGTTTATATTATATAGGTCTGGGTTGTTTGATTAAAAGCTGTCTTTTCCCTGCACTCTTACCTTGAAAATATTTAACATTCACTATACTCTATATGCTTGTTTTGTGTTCATATAATGTATAGAACAGATAATACTATGTACAACATAGATAGCCATCCAAAACAGAGGCAGTCGAGCATTACGCTTGTCCCACCTTTCTTTAACAGCATTGTAACTGGAGATGGAGGGTTCAGGACAGACAGCATAATTAATGAGGTAAGTTTGTTTATATACATGCACTCTTATCACAGTGAAGAGGAATGGTTCGGTTATATAAACAGATTTAACGTTCTGTAGACTCGTGTAGTGAAGTGTGTCAGATCAGTCAGCAGATGGCAGTGCTCATCCAATCAGAACTGAGTCTCTGACACACGTTTCAGAGCATGTGGACCATTCATCTTACACTCCTTTGGTCATCTCTGATGACCACTGTACATGTCTATTCAATCTAATATCTCTTGTATATTTAGTCACATTTTCACAACGTACCAAAAACACAATGTGATTTGGACATGTACCAGGATAACGCCATGTAGCAGGGTAAAACCACTGTATTTTTAATATTTATCAACGTAATACTGTGTTTTTAGACATGTACCAGAATAATACCATGGTATTTTGGACAAGTACAAAGGTAATATTGTGATTTTTGGCTAAGTAGCAAGGTAAAACCTTGGTATTTTTACATGTACCGGGGTAAAACCATGTTTTTTGAAAATGTACCAGAGCAAAACTGTGGTCTTTTAACAGGTACCAGGGTATGACCATGTTTTTGTACATATAAAACTGCGATGCCATGGTATTTTTACATGTACCAGGGTAAGACCATGGTATTTTAACAGGTAACAGGGTAAGACCATGTTTTTGGACATATAACACTGTGATACCATGGTATTTTGACATGTACCAGGGTAATACCATGGTATTCTGGACATGTACCATTGCAATACAATGGTATTTTGGACATGTACAAAGGTAATATTGTGATTTTTGGCTATGTACCAAGGTAAAACCATGGTATTTTGACATGTACCAGGGTCATACCATGTTTTTTGGAAATGTACCAGGACAATACTGTGGTATTTTAACATATACCAGGGTAAGACCATGTTTTTGGACATATAACACTGCGATACCATGGTATTTTGACATGTACCAGGGTAAGACCATGTTTTTGGACAAATAACACTGCGATACCATGCTATTTTGGATATGTACCATGGCGATACAATGGTATTTTGCACATGTACCAAGGTAATACCATGGTATTTTGACAGGTACTAGGGTAAGACAATGTTCTTGGACATACTGTAACACTGCAATGCCATGGTAGTTTGACATGTACCAGGGGAATACCATGGTATTTTGGACGTGTACTAAAGTAATATTGTGATTTTTGGCCATGTATCAAGGTAAAACCATGGTATTTTGACATGTAACTAATAACATGTTTTTTGTAAATGTACCAGGTCAATACCATGCTATTTTAACAGGTACCAAGGTAAGACCATATTATTGGACATATAACACTGCGAAACCATGGTATTTTGACATGTACCATGGTGTTATGGACATGTACAATCACACTACAATGGTATTTTGGACATATATCAATGTAATGCTGTGGTAAATCCTAAGTATATGGGGAGCCTTTTAAAAACCATGGCAAATGCATCTGGTCATCATTCGGTATTATGGTATACACTGGTACATGATGTGGCAGTACCATGGTACTGTGACAGTATCAGATGATACCACACTATGCATTTACATTGTACTCTAAGGTACTTCTAAGAATACCACATTATTACTGTGGCTTGTGTCTGAAATCATGGACTTTTCATAAAATACACATTGTAGAAATGCTTGATTTTTTAGGGCCATTCAGTTTAGGTACAACTTAATTCTTTAAGCAGAAAGAAATCGCCTCTATTATGAACGTGTCACACGTGCGTGTCCGTCTAACATGTTGTTTTGGAGCATGACACAGGAGTCTCCAGTGCGCTGTCATACTCCACCCCTGCTCCACATAAGTACTCCACCTCCTCATCGTCTCCTGCCCCTTACCCACGAGCTGTCCACGCGCTCTGTTCGGCTTCTCATTGGCCTGGGTGGACGCAAACAGTCTGTGTGTCCTATGAGAGAGACGTGCGTGGGGAGATCCACGAGGCGCATGTGGGTGTCCAGCTCTGATGCCCATGTGTGTCCAGCTCGCATCATCAGCACAGCGGCCGTGTGAACTATATAACCACCCACTCCCACTCAGTGTTTACTGACAGATCACGAACAAACGACCAAAACATCTAATAATAATAATAGTAATCAAATTAGTTAATAAGACCAGCCGCACTGGTGAGCTTATTGCGCAACTGATTCATTCAGTTACATTAGAAAGAAATAGAAATAGCTCTATAATAAACGTTTAGTGGCATTATCGGAATTAATATTAGCAAATATAATGGGTGTACTAACAAAGAAACCAAAGACCTTCGAGGTTCAATTTAATGACCCGAACAAGTGCGTGTACAGCGGCGGAGATAAAGTGGCCGGACGGGTGATCGTGGAGGTGGCGGAGGTGGTGCACATCTCCGCCGTTAAACTGTTCGGAATCGGATGCGCGAAAGTCGATTATAATAAAGGAAAGATACACTGCAGGGATGAGATTGAGTACCTGAAATATGAAGAAATTCTTCACCTTGATCATCAGCCAACAGGTGAGACAAACTTTGGTTATTCCGGTGCGAATTCAGTTAGCATTACCAAGTTAAGCTAGCATTTAACTTGTTTTTGCAAAGCTAACTAACCGTTAACTATCTTAAAGATACGCTTAAGAAAAATAAATAGCTTAATATATTAAAACATACATACAAAGCTCATAATAAAGTGATAAACAATGACTGAACTTCCGTTTTTCGATGTACCGTCCAGCGTAAAGCGTTGAGGTACGTACTGTTGCTATAGTAACCTCGTCTAAAGCTACGTCGCTAGCGCACTCTGACTAACTTCTAAACTTAGTTTAGTTGTACGTTGTAAAACATAAATATACTTATTTAAAACATATTTTAAGAACTCTCATCTTTTGTTCTGACTCTGTTTGGGGTGGTTCAAGCGTTAATCACGGTGTTCAAACCGCCCAAACAAGTGCTGCTACGTAGCCTACTGTAGTTTGAATGAGGATGAATTTGGGCAGATGTTTTTGCGCCTATAATTTACGTCAGATTTTGGTGTCTAATTGGTGTCTCACACTTTGTGCATAGAATGAAAACCAAAATGTGGTAAATTAAGAAACTGAGTGTTTATTGAAAAATCGTTTCTAAATTGAACATTCGAAAGACATGACCATGAGTTAATAATGACAATTGAGCGTTTCTCAAAGCGTAATCTGTTCTTTGCAGATCCAGATGGCTCCATCACTCTCAAGCCTGGAAACAGATACGAGTTCATGTTTGGGTTCGAACTTCCACAGGCGGGGTGGGTATCATTTCCAGTTTCTGCATTACAAACATTGCATTCAAATAATTTAGCCACAATTATAATGTGCAATCTATATCTCCTCATCAGGTGCCTTGTTTCCTCCTACGTGGGAAAGTTTGGCTCAGTCCAATACTACGTGAAGGCCATCATAGCAAAATCTGGTCATTCGTATGCAGAATGCAAGCGCTATTTCGAGGTGGAGGAACCGATTGACATCAACACTCAAGAGCTCATGGTGATTAAATCCAGAGAGTTCACAAACATTTCTGTGAAATGGATGTGATTTAAACGTGAGAGAGTAATTCAGCTCTTTCTGTTTCCTCTCAGGCTCCAGTCACAGGAACGAAACAGAAGAAAGTCACCTGCATGTTTATTCCCGACGGCAGCGTGTCTGTGGTTGCTCGCATAGGCCGAAAGGGTTACTGCGAAGGAGAAGACATTTGCATCGATGCTCAGTTCGAGAACTCATGCTCTCGGATCGTCATTCCTAAAGCCGCCATCATAGCCAAGCACATTTACCGGGCGAATGGCCGCATCAAACAGTTTCACGAGAAGCTCACTTCTGTCAGGGGAGATCACATTATCTCCGGCATGTGTGACGTGTGGCAGGGGAGAGTGCTTCGTGTGCCAAAACTGAAACCAACCATCCTGGGGTGTGACATTATTCACGTTGACTATTGTCTGAGGGTGAGTTAACACCGTGGATCAAAATAAAGGTTCTCAACCTTTAATATTCATAGAACCTTTCCATTGCACAAAAGGTTCTTTATAGTGGAAGAAAGGTTCTTTGATGAACCTAAAATGCAAACACCCAGTGTTGGAACCATAATTTTTAAAGAGCATATGTTGTCTCTTTGTCTCTATGGGTTAGATCTACTTGCATATCCCAGGGAGCGAGAAGCTCATCCTAGATCTTCCTCTGGTCATCGGGACGATCCCCTACAACGGCATGAACAGTCGTACCAGCAGCATGAGCAGCCAAGATGGCAGTGGCACCTCCAGCACCTGCGGGTCCCTTCCGTCTTCTCCGCCCAGCTACAGCGAGATCTCGCGGGACAGCCGCATGAATAGTTCCTTCACTCCTCTCCTGGATGATTACGACGAGAATGACAGTCCTATATTCATGCGCATTAGCGAGTATCGTCTCCCCCCTCCCCCAGCATACACTGAGGTACACACGCACATATAAATAGATTTGTATAAACACAGCTTCGACTCTAGTTGAGATTGCACTAAGGATTGTGTTTGTCTTCCTTCTCATTAAACAGCAAAACTAAGAGTGCCTTGGAAGTGGAGTTCTCCAAAATTTTAAACTCCATCAGAAGATTGAATTCAGGAAGATTCAGATTTCAGATCTCAGAATGACACTGCTAATGGACCATGCATGCTTTTCTCCAGAGTTGCGGACTATGAATTGCTGGGTCATGCCAAGAACTGGTTGTCGGTGAAGTCGTCTGAAGCTGGACCTTTTTGCTGATGTGTGAATCCACCTCTTGAAAATGACCATTGACACCTTCATGTTTAATTCTGAAGAATCCTCAGCATCTGAGAAAGTTTTTACATTTATGACTTTGCCATATTGGTATAATATTCTGTCTGCGCTTATTTCAAATTGGAAAGTGTTGGTGGTAGAAAAGCCTTCGGATTAGAGGGACAATATTTTCGTGATGCACAAAAATGTGATGCAGTTTTGTGAGTGGAAATGATTATATATCATATTGAGTTTAGTGTAGTATTTCAATCTTTCGTAGCAGCATGTGTATTATAATTTAATACAGAAATCAGAATATGCATTTATGTGATTATATAGAATGGGCCTGTAGTCAGTTTTTTGGGTGTTAGCACCAAATTAATCCAATTTTGAATTTTGAAATTGATTGTTATGTACATTTTGTACTCTTGTTTTTTTATTTGAACTTATCAGTTCTACAGATTACATTAGAGAATACAATAAAAATGTGAAATTATCAAATGCAATCAAGTGTTATTTGTATGAGATCTACCTATCTATCTATCTATCTATCTGTCAGGGAATGCATGAACTGATAAAACACACTGATGGCAATACTAGTCACTGGATAAAAGTGTCTGCAAATGCAAAAATGTAAATATTAAAAATAAGTCTGTATCTATCTATCTATCTATCTATCTATCTATCTATCTATCTATCTATCTACCATCTATCTATCTATCCATTTTGTATGCCTATATTGCATGTAAGGGAATGCATGAACTGATAAAACACACTGATGGCAATGCAAGTCACTTTGGATAAAAGTGTCTGCAAATGCATAAATGTAAATATTAAAAATAAGTCTATCTATCTATCTATCTATCTATCTGTTTACTGAATATCTAAGTACTATATATTATTACAGGCTGTGAAATTTTACAGGTGCTGTACTAAGAGTGTAGTTTTGTTTTATGAACATCTGGTGTGTAAATGCATTTGCGCATTAGAGTCTGTCTACGCTCTTGGCATGAGGTTTAATGTAGAGGAAAGGTTGCTAGCAGGAAACAAAAACACATAGCAGTGTTATGAGCACCTGTTGTATGCATCTGAAGGGAGTATATTCTGGCTGGAAAATATTCAAGAGCTATTTCCTCATGGCCAAAGCACTTCCATCCATGGGTTGGTGTTCAGAATAGCATTTCAGTTATGTAAGTTCTAATCCAAATGAGCAAAGTGAATGTGCTGGTGAATATGACACGCTCATCAGGCAGATCAGACCATCTACAGTATATGTACAGTATTTTTGGTGCAGTTCAAATGTCCACTAGTGAAAATGCTTCTATTTAGTCTTTTTAGAAGTGTTCATAAATGCAATACAAATACATAAATAAACGGCACAGATTAAAATAATATGTGAAGATTCTCAGAAAGGAGTTGCCTTGTCCGTAGTCATCCGTGCAGAACTGCATGCGTGCGGGGATGGAACAAGGCCGAGATCAGCAATCCTGGTACCATTAAATCAGACATAAGCAACCTGATGCGGCTGTTTACTCACCGTGCAGCTGTTCCTCTTTATAGCGCTCTCTCAAAAAGGAACTGTACCTCTCCTGACCCCCTCCATCTAACTCACATACTTGCTCGTTTCCAGCTCTTGAACTTGAACCTTGCGCAGAAATCCAGAGTCTACTCGCATTCTCGTGATCTTTCTGTATGTTTCCCTCAGACTGGAGTGAATTGTGTAATGCCATTACATGAAGCTGTGAGAGACGAATAAATCAGCAGTTGAAGTTCACTGCATAGGTCAGAAAGGGAGACGTCTCTGAACCTGTGCTGGCATTTATCACACTTTGCATTTGCTGAGCAGTTTAAAGTGAAAATGTCAGACAGTCATACAAAGCAGAGATGCAAGACTCCAGAGATTTATTTAAATGCAGTATATTTGTGTTAGCATCTCATTTGATGTTTATGTTCAGTTAAGATAATTATAATTTAAAACTCCTATTACAGACAGCTTATGTTTTTATTTTTTTATTTTATCTATTTTAAAAAAATACTAAAGAATATTAGTGACCACAAAACCAGTCATAAGTTGCACATACATATTTGTAGCAATAGCCAACAATACACTGTATGGGTCAAAATGACTGATTTTTCTTTTATGCCAAAAATCATTAGGATATTAAGTGAGGATCATGTTCCATTAAGATATTTTATAAAAATTTTTTATCGTAAATATATCAAAACTTAATTTTTGATTAGTAATATGCATTGCTAAGAACGTCATTTTGCCAAATATTGTCCTATCCTAACAAACCATACATCAATGGAAAGCTTATTTGTTTAGCCTTCAGATGATGTATAAATCTTAATTTAAAACATTTAAAACTCAAAATTAGAATATGGTGACATGCCAGTCAGCTGATCAACTCAAAACACCTGCAAAGGTTTCCTGAGCCTTCAAAATGGTCTCTCAGTTTGGTTCACTAGGCTACACAATCATTTGGAAGACTGCTGATCTGACAGTTGTCAGGAAGACAATCGTTGACACCCTTCACAAGGAGGGTAAGACAAAAACATTCATTGCCAAAGAAGCTGGATGTTCACAGAATGCTGTATTCAAGCATGTTAACAGAAACTTGAGTGGAAGGAAAAAGTGTGAAAGAAAAAGATGCACAACCAACCGAGAGAACTGCAGCCTTGAGAGGCTTGTCAAGCAAAATCGATTCAAGAATTTGGGTGAACTTCACAAGGAATGGACTGAGGCTGGGGTCAAGGCATCAAGAGCCACCACACACAGACGTGTCAAGGAATTTGGCTACAGTTGTCGTATTCCTCTTGTTAAGCCACTCCTGAACCACAGACGAAGTCAGAGGCGTCTTACCTGGGCTAAGGAGAAGAAGAAATGGACTGTTGCCCAGTGGTCCAAAGTCCTCTTTTCAGATGAGAGCAAGTTTTGTATTTCATTTGGAAACCAAGGTCCTAGAGTCTGGAGGAAGGGTGGAGAAACTCATAGCCCAAGTTGCTTGAAGTCCAGTGTTAAGTTTCCACAGTCTGTGATGATTTGGGGTGCAATGTCATCTGCTGGTGTTGGTCCACTGTGTTTTTTGAAAACCAAAGTCACTGCACCCGTTTACCAAGAACGTTTAGTGCACTTCATGCTTCCTTCTGCTGACCAGCTTTTTAAAGACGCTGATTTCATTTTCCAGCGCAGGATTTGGCATCTGCCCACACTGCCAAAAGCACCAAAAGTTGGTTAAATGACCATGGTGTTGGTGTGCTTGACTCACCAGACCTGAACCCCATAGAGAATATATGGGGTATTGTCAAGAGGAAAATAAGAAACAAGAGACCAAAAAATGCAGATGAGCTGAAGGCCACTGTCAAAGAAACCTGGGCTTCCATACCACCTCAGCAGTGCCACAGACTGATCACCTCCATGCCAAGCCGAATTGAGGCAGTAATTAAAGCAAAAGGAGCCCCTACCAAGTATTGAATACATATACAGTAAATGAACATACTTTACAGAATGCCAACAATTCACTAAAAATGTTTTTTTTATTGGTCTTATGAAGTATTCTAATTTGTTGAGATGAATTGGTGGGTTTTTGTGAGCCAAAATCATCACAATTAAAAGAACCAAAGACTTAAACTACTTCAGTCTGTGTGCATTGAATTTATTTAATACACGAGTTTCTCAATTTGAGTTGAATTACTGAAATAAATGAACTCTTCCACAGCATTCTAATTTATTGAGATGCACCTGTAGTGTGCAGTTGTCCTTTTTATTTTATTTTATTTTATTTTATTTTCATCATAGCCTAGTTATCTTCAGTTTCTCCAGAGTAATGTGAGTACAGGTCGTCCTGCTGACTAATGCTGCTTACCGGCAAGGACTTAATGTTGTGACTGACAGGAACGATATGAGCCTTAATAAGCAATAGCGTCTCAGTGGTGTTGCAAAAGAAATATTTAGCATATTGCATATTGAAATGCATGTTTTTGTCATAGTTGGGTGGACTATCAAAGGGATAGTCCACCCAAAAATCATTTACTCATCCCCATGTCATTCCAAACATGCATGTCTTTTTTCATATTTTGAAGAATGCTGGTAACTAAATAGTTTTGGTTCTCATCGACCATTATATCTTCTTTGAAACAACATGAAGCACTGTTCGAATTTTTATTTTTAGGTCGATTTCCCTGAAAAATAAAAACACTACACTATCAAAGCATTGCTTTGTTTGTTTGAGCATAGCAACATCGGCTGAACCAATGGTGGGAGTTTCAGACGTAACTATTTGTTTTGGTCAACCAATAGTAGATGGGGGAGGGTTTGGGGAAACCTGTTTATTTTTGTTATTGCAAATCTGTTTGGTGATCCTAGTGTTAAAGAAATGACACACTTCACCTTTGAAAGGTTAACCAGCAGACATAGTTAATAAATTAAACCTTTCAGTGGAATCGTCCTGTCAAGAATCATTAGTGCAGGACAGTATGCGTGCTGGGATGGAACTAAATCAAGGACAACATCAGCAATCCTGGGGGCATCAAATGAGAGAATCAGACACCTGATACGGTTGTTTATTCACTATTGCAGCTGTTCCTTTTCTTAGAGCACTCTCAAAAAGGATCTGTCTTTCCTGACCTCCCTCACGTACTCTTTCTGTCTCTGTTTCCACCATTTGAACTCTAACATAGTTCAGAAATCCACACAAGCAGAGTCTCCTAGTCTTTTCTTGCTTTTTTCTGAGATTCATTTTCATTACACGATACTGTATGAAAAGCATTGCAGACTGTGCCAGCATGAGCTGCCATTCACTCTTGCTTTTGTAGAGCAGATTAAAATGAAAATGCCAAAGTGTTACATTAAGTATTAATTATTCCACCCATCAGCTAATCTTTGCCACAATCCAGTTGTCTTTGGTTTTTCTACTATTATGTGAGAGAAGTACAGTTTGTCCTGCTGACTAATGCTGTCTACTTCTAACAGGGAGAGCAGGACTCTGCTGTGATTGACAGGTGCAACGTGGTCCTTGGTATTTCTTTTACATAGCATGACCTAGAATGTGAAGCATTCTGTAAAATGCATAGAGATGATGTCAGTGAGGTAATGCAGATATTACACATTACAGACAATATGATTTAGCACACATGATAGGGATGGATGCTTGCTTTATATTGTAAACTGCTCAAAATACTACAACTAGCCTACTACTCATACTACTCAACAAACCCTTAACCCAAAAAAAATATACTTGGGCATATAAATCGTCCTGCACATTTTAATTATGCCACAAAGCATGCATATTAATGTTTCCAACTTTTTTTGTTACCAACTGGGCTGAAATCAGTGAATTAATCCCATAAACTTTGACTGAAGGAAATTGAAGGAACTGACTCAAGCTATTTTTACGGACCAGTGCTCTTATTTTGGCCAACTCAGTAACGCCTTACCAAGCACCCAGAATGATCTAGTTACCACAATATTCATAAAAATATTTTATGTAGATATCACTGATGTTTTACTTTTATATGTTAAAGTGTCAACTCAAAAATAAGTAAGCAGGCATAACCTGCAATAACCTTTTGAGAAACTAAACTAGTAGATACATGTATATTTATTAAAGAGCCATACAGATACCTAGTGGGTAAACCACGGTATTACAAATGAAAAAGTTTATTTATTTATTTTTTTTTTTTTTAAACCACAAAATGACTCTAATTTGCCTCTTTGCATTGGAATTTAAAACCTTCTTCTCTATTTTAACTTTAAATACAACACTAGTAATTTAAGTAAAAGAAATATGTGACCCTGGACCACAAAACTAGTCTTAAGCAGCACGGGCATACTTGTAGTGATAGCAAAAAATACATTGTATGGGTCAAAATTATGCCAAAAATTAAATTTTTGATTAGTAATATGCATTGCTACAAATTTCATTTGGACAAATTTTCTCAATATTTTGATTTTTGTTGCACCCTCAGATTCCTGATATTCAAATAGTTGTATCTATTTATTTATCAAATAAGGTCCTATCCCAACAAATCATACATCAATGGAAAGCTTATTCATTCAGCTTTTTGTCAGATGATGTATAAATATCAATTTAAAAAAATTGACCCTTATTACTGGTTTTGTGGTCCAGGGTCACAAATATAAATATATATATATTTTAAGTGGTCATTAACGGACCATAATTATTGCACAAATAGTATTTAGTACCAAAATATATCCTCAAAATATTGAATAAATATTATTTAACTAAAATATAGAAACTGAAAAGCTTTACTGAAAGCTCTGGTTTGTTTAAGCGTGAAATCGGTATTAAAATCTACAAAACACTTTGTTTCATGAACTGTTAGTTATTTTGAGTCTTTCCAGTGATTCGAATCTTTTGAGTCTGTTTACTAAAAAGACCTATTCATATTCGTTTAATGAATCAGTGATACGTTCTTCAAGTACATCGTTACGCCAGGGAGGGGTAAAGTGTATAATTGTGTATTTTGACTCATTCAGTGATTCACAACAGATTCGTTAATACCGAAACTGGTTTTTTAGACTTTATTCGAATTTACGCGTTTCATGCACTAACAAGATTTGCAGTTCATTCCTGTTGTTCACGAACAAAATCATTCGTTGCTGCTTCGATTCTCATCAGATTCAAAACGCTGACTCGTTCAGTAAAGGGGCGTAACCCTTCAGCAGGTTCAGCCAATGAAATGTCTCGTCACAAATGGCACTTAAATGCCATTGGTCAAGCTGTAGCGAGTCTTTAAAGGCTTCGACGAACATTCGAAAATGATTCGTTCACTTAAAGGATTCATTCAAAAACGTTCACGAATCAAACACTGCTGAAACTTTGAGTGCACTGTAAGTCTCTTTGGATAAAAGCGTCTTATGCATGGATAAATGACTATGCAGATTCACTTCAGACTGAATTTACAGCGTTTGGGTAGAGGCCAGTCTATTAAAGGGAAGTGGCCTTTAAAATGACTGATCAGGCCATTTAAAGAACGCCATATTCAGCTGCAGCCATTCATACAGACCAACACAAAAACCGTGTCAAACAAAGATTAGTTAGTTCTGCGTTGTTCACAACTAACTATATAAAGGAGAATCATTGTTCAAGCATTGTTTTTAAATGTGAAAACATGTGAACAGAATATGTGGCTTTGTATGGCTTTAGCAGTGTATATTAACATACACTCGTTGGATTGCGTCAAAACACTCCAGTATCTGTGAACAAGAACCAGCATGAGATTGTCAAGTGCATCTGAATTCAAGATCTTGTTTGGGAGTAAATCAGAATGCTAATATCAATGGTTGTCACACTGTCCAGGCAGAGCTGGCCTGTTTTATCTCAGAATCAGGTTTCTGTGACCTTTACTTCAGTACCAGGCTGGCTCATCCAGAGCAGATTTTGTGTTAAATGCTGACTTGCTTTTCTATTTGCTGGTCAGTGCATCAGTTTGATCTCCTACAGGAAGTTCCTCTGTAGTCGATGTCTATTTGGGAATGCAACACACGAGATGTTCTGTTTAATAATGAATTGCCTGAATCATGTTAGCAGTATATTCGTAGCTGTGAGCAGATCCTCATATTCTCAACCTCATTCATATGGGATAAGTGGTGATGTGAATGCGGATAAAGCTTTTACTATGCAGAGTGTCCTACAGACCAAGACCTCAAGTGTCAAAAAGAGTCATGTTCCTGGAATAAATGTGTGTTTGTGTGTGGACAGGGTGTTCTTTGTATAAAACTCAATTATTCACCCTTCTGCTGAGGGCAGGACAGGTTGGAGATTGCTATGTAGGGTGCTTACGTTGCTTTTGTTTTCAGAACACGGCCATCCAGATGGAGCACTGCATCCTAATTACCAGAGCTGAAGGACAGAGGACATCTCCGCGCCTCCTTGGCCTGGTAAGTGCGTGTGTTCGCTTTTCTTTACTTCAGCTTAAAAGGATCCTCAGGGTATTCAACAGGCCTAGATGGAATTTCGATTGAAGATGTGAAGCAGAATGGGTTTAAACATGGTACGGTGTGTTAAAGGAATAGTTTGCACAAAAATTTAAATTTGCTGAAAATGTACTCACACTAAAGCCATTTCAGATGTAGATGTTTGTTCCTTCATCGGAACAGATTTGGAGAAATTTAGCATTATATACCATTTAAAATGAGAGTCCAAACAGATGATAAAAACATCACAATAATCCACATGATTCAAGATTCAGTTGACCTCTTGAAAAGCTAAAAGCTGCCATCCTGAAGATGTTTTTGACTTCAAACTGTTGCTTTCATCTGAAATACTATCCATAAAATTAGCTTTGTCCAGTGAAAAAGTAATCTCGTCTGAATTAGGAGAGAAATGTACACAAATCAAGCGCCATTTACAAGTGAAAACAGTCCAGGAGTCTAGAATTTTTGGTAGAAGTAGTGGTTTAAAATGGCCTGAGGGTGATTATATTTTCAGCAATTTTTATTTTTGGGTGAATTATTCCTTTAAAGATTATACAGTCTTATTGATAGCTGAAAGCATTCTCAAATTAGTTGAAGTGTTTAATGAACACTTACATAAGCAATGGGAACTTTGTGAATCATGAGCATTTAAATGCTGCTGCACAGTGAATAGTTGCATTTATTTAATCAAAAATACAGAAAAAACATGAAATATTATTGCAATTTAAAATAACAGTTCTATCTCAGTGTAATTTTGAATATCATTTATTTCTGTGATGAAATGCTAAATTTTCATAATTCGATTACTCCAGTATTCAGTGTCACAATCCTTCAGAAATCATTCTAATATGTTGATTTATTGTCAATGTTGGAAACAGTTTTGATGCTTAATATTTCTTTGGAACCTGCAATACTTTTTTCAGGATTCTTTGGTGAATAAAAAGTTAAAAATATAAGTATTTACTACCACTTTTAATCAGTTGAACGCATCCTTGCTGAATAAAAGTATTATTATTATTTCCTTTTCAGAAAAAAAATTACGTAACTTTTTAAAAATGGTAGCGTATATATCATTACAAAAACTTTTTTTTTTACATTTTTATTCATCAAAGAAGCCTGAAAAATGTATCAGAGGTTCCAAAAAATATTAAGCAGCACAGCTGTTTTCAACATTGATAATAAATCAGCATATTAGTATTCTGAAAGATCATGTGATGCTAAAGACTGGAGTAATGATGCTGAAAATTCAGCTTTGCATCACAGGAATAAATTGTATTTTAAAATATATTCAACTAGAAAACCGCTATTTTAAATTGCAATAATATTTCACAGTATTACTGTTTTTTTCTGTATTTTTGATCAAATTAATGCAGCTTTGATGAGAATAAGAGACTTTAAAAAACATCTTACTGATCCTAAACTTTGGAATGGCAGTGTATATTAAACTATTGGTACATTGCAAAGCTGTGGACATATATTAAGAATTGGGGGAAATTGAATTAGAAATGGCCATTGAAAAATATTGTATTGTTTTGACCACTTTATTTTAACGTCTTACTGTGGTCCCCAAATTTCCAAAGCACAAACATGCTGTACATTATTATTGACATTCATCATCAACCCTGAGCTCAGCAGTGTAGCTAGACTAAACTCAAGATATCTGACTTAACTGAGCATTCTAGATTTCTCCTCTCTGATTGTTGGTGTCAAATGTGAATATATCAGTGCTGAGCCTTCATTTGACGGCTCTCATGTCAGTCATCTCCGGCTGCTGTAATCTTCCACTGGAGATGAACTGCTGTCCGCTTCCCTGAATAAAAGCCCAGACTTATTCCTGGAAGGATTCCTCCGCCTGTCCTCTGTAAAGCACGCCTGAGTCAGCTACTAAATTCATCTTCAGCAAATTTGCCCAACCGGTGGAGTGTTCTCGAGATGAAGAGTCACGTCAAGAACGATTCTTTCACCTCTGTTGATCATTTGCTCAAAAGAACATGACATTTTCTTTCTGTTCAGATTCTTTTCAGGTGCATCCGGTCAAATGAGATTCCCGAGATGTGAAAGAAATAGCCATACACAGTAAATCAAAGGTAATGAGAATGAGACCTTTGATTAAACTTAACCAAGGACATTTACTGTGATACTTTGACATACACACACAGACACACACACACACATATGTGTGTGACTCTGGACCACAAAACCAGTCTTAAGTAGCACAGGTATATTTGTAGCAATAGCCAACAATACATTGTATAGGTCAAAATTATCGATTTTTCTTATATGCCAAAAATCATTAGGTTATTAAGTTAAGATCGTGTTCCATGAAGATATTTAGTAAATTTCCCACCATAAATATATCTAAACTTAATTTTTGTTTAGTAATATGCATTGCTAAGAACTTCATTTGGACAACTTTAAAGGTGATTTTTTTTTTTTTTTTTTAAATATTTAGGGTTTTTTTGCACCTTCAAATTACAGATTTTCAAATAGTTGTATTGGCCAAATATTGTCCTATCCTAACAAACCATACATCAATGGAAAGCTTATTTGTTCACTTTTCAGATGATGTATAAATCTTAATTAAAAAAAAAATTGACACTGGTTTTGTGGTCCAGGGTCACATTTATATACTATGACAGTTTTTATTAATATATTACAAATTTAAATTTTAAAAAAATGCAGCTTTCATAGTGTACATCTTCATTAAAAACCTTCATTAAAAAGTCACAAAACTGACCCTTATGACTGGTTTTGTGGTCCAGCATCACATATATTGAGAACATATTTATGTTAGTCAGTTTTACAAAAGCAACTCAAATACAGCTTCATGATGAGGTCGATCAGGGATTTGAGTGTTTTTTGTTTATCTGCCCTAAAGTTTATCTGCTCTGTAGGAAAAGGCCTTTGTGTTCAGGAAAACTTATTTCAGGGACTTATTCAAGGAATATGTGTAGGATATATAATATAGATAATATAAAAAATATGTATATAACATATTGCAGGTTCCATCTGCTCAGATGGTCCTATTATTTATTCAGCAAATGATATATGATTATTACAAGAAATAATCCTATTTAATGGTGCAAAGAGGTGGAAAATTTCTGGCAAATTTCCAGAAACATTCCAGAATTGTTTTACAACTTTCCAGAAATTTTTGGAACTTTCTGAAAATTTTGGAACGTTTGTTTCCAAATGTTCGAAATGATTATTCTATAGAACTTTAATGTAGTATCACACCCCCTACAGGTCATATGACAGAATTGGTCTTCTATCTATCTATCTATCTATCTATCTATCTATCTATCTATCCATCTATCTATCTATCTATGTATAAGACAAAGTCTTGACACAGTGTGACTTTATTGCATAAAACGGCAATAACATGAATATTTACAATCACTTGACTTGAGACTATAAAATATTATGCAATATTGTAACATCCAAAATAAACAATCTACATTTACAGGTCTTTTTTCACAAATCTAAGCTGTATAAAAGCTATTTAGACAAATACAAACTTACACTAAAACATGTTTTAAAAGTAAGATTCTAAAATATAATTTCACTTATGAACTAATGCTCATTTATTAAGCTCTAAAAACATATAGCTGCATTACGAGAGAAGTTTGTGCCTCATTGTCTTTCTCTGTGTCCTCCAGACGTGGCCCTCGGATTGTAACATTCTTTGTCAGCAATCAGCTGCCCTACCAACCGATCGGATGAGAGGAAATCCACTGCATACAGATTTCAACATCAGCTGCCAAACATAATGATCCAGCCCAGAACGGTCCTGAGGGACAGGCTGGTTCCAAAAACAGTCACTGGCCAGAGGAGGGCGCTATGGAGTCACAGTCACCTGCTTCAGTAAATCGCTTCATCCATATTATCATCACTGTCTCCTCCAAACTCCTCTCCATTGTCAAAGTAGGACATGATGTAATCTGTTTCCTGTTACACACATGCATAGGATTAATTGGCTAAAACTTATTGAATGTTGGTTTAATGCAAGTTAATCTCAATCAAAAGCATTTGAGGCATAATATTGATTACCAAACAAAGTAGTTAAAATTCATTTTTTTAAAGCAAAAATCAAGGTTACCTTGAGGCACTTAGAAACTGTAAACGGGAATTCTAAATTCTAAATTTTGGGAGGTTTTAAAAGCAGAAATTTGAAGCTTATAATTTTATAAAAGCGCACAGATTATTTTTTTCCTTTTAATACTTGTGTGTTATTTGAGCTATAAAGTTATCATAATTTTTATAACAAGTTACACACATCTTGTGGCTATAGTATTAAACTAGTGGGTATTTTATTATTTATGAATTAACTTTAATTATGTGAACTTTCATTTCATCAAGAGTCTCACTGTACCCCAGTAAATAAAAGGAAGGACAGGTCAAAATAATTATTTTATAGAATATTTTCCACATATACTGACAATCTGTTATTGTTTACCAAAACCCATTAATTGAAATAAAGCTGAAATTAAATATAAATATTAAAATAAAACTAGAAATGTGGTTAAAACTGAAGTGCTAAAATGATTAAAACTGATATCTATACACTACCAGTCAAAAGTTTTTTGTATCATTCTAATATTCTTATTTCCTGTTCAAAAAACATTATTATTATTATTATTATTATTATTATTATGTTGAAAACAGCTGAGTAGAATTTATTTCCAGGTTTCTTTGATGAATAGAAAGTTCAGAAACAGAAATGTTTTGTAACATTATAAATGTCTTTATCATCACTTTTGATGAATTTAAACCACCCTTGCTAAATAAAACTATTAATTATTAATTATACTGACTCCAAGCTTTTGGTATAGTGTATAATTTTATTTCAGATAAATGCTGATCTTTGGATCTTTCTGTTCATCAAAGAATCCAGAAAAAAAGCATTCAACCATTTTAAATATTGATGATGATAATAAAAAATGTTTCTTGAACGGCAAATCAGCATATTAGAATGATTTCTGAAAGATCATGTGACACTGAAGACTGGAGTAATGATGCTGAAAATGTAGCTTTGATCACAGGAATAAATTACATTTTAAAATATATTCAAATAGAAAACAGTTATTTTAAATAGTAACATTTTTTTCAAAATTGTACTATTTTTGCTTTGGATCAAATAAATGCAGGCTTGGTGAGCAGATGAGACTGGTAGTAGTATGTATATGTATATGTATATGTATATGTAATGAAAAAAACATAAAACTGAAATTAAAATGAAAACTAAAAATATCAAAATATGAATAATTGGTAACACTGTACAATAAGGTTTAATTTGTTAACATTAGGTAACTATATTAATTAACATGAAAAGTCAATGAAAAATACTTCTTAAGCCTTAATCTTAATCTTAGCGGATGTTAATTTCAACAATTACTAATTATTAAAATCAAAAGTTGTATGTGTTAATATTATTTAATGGACCTGAGCTAATATGAACTACCAATTAAGTTATATTTTATTAACACTTATTAACAAAAATGAATGAATACTGTACTGCTCACTGCTAGTTGATGTTAGTCACTGCATTAACCAATGCTAATTAATGGAACCTACAGTGTTACCAATATATCTTAGTATAAGAGTATATAAAAAAATACTATAATATCACTGCTGCCATTTGAGGTTTACTTGTATTAAACCCAGTATATTCCAAGTTAAAATCAACTGGACTTAAATTAAACGTACATTTATGCATGTCAAATGCTCTTTCAAGTGATTTACAATGCATTCAATGTTTACATTTTATTAAATTGTAAATTTACTGATTTATAAATTGCAGGTTATTTTCCCCCTCTCAACTAAACAGCATTTCTTTACATTCCCTATTGATCTTGATCAAACATACTGGCTTAATATCGCAACACAAGTCACTTACATCCTCAAATTCCTCTTCATCATACTCCTCCTCTCCCTCAGCCTCTTCCTCTTCTGGCTTCTTTTTCTCTCCCTCCTCTTCATCAGAACTCCCCTCTTCCTCTTTCTGCTCCAGAGTCTGAATACAAACACACACAGTCTGTCACACTGTGCATGTGTAATAAAGTAGATTAAAACTATTTGTTTTTGAGTTCACCCTAAAGAGGTATTTTTGCACCTCGAGTTTGCGTATGATCTCCTCTTTGTCCACTCGTGGCTGTTTGGGTTGTTTGGGAACAGCTGGACCTTCTGCAAGCATATAAGCAAAACCATGTTTGTGACAGTGGAAATGACATCAGCAACATCTTCCCATAATAACATCAACTCATTGATCACAGCTCCTCTAACAAAAGACGCAGAACGACTAAAAATAATCTTGTCTCTCCTCTCTTGGTGACAGACGTTCTTCACGCCTAAACCTTCATCCCTCTCTCATCTCTTCTGTCTCTCTCTCCATCCTTTCATTTTGGAGATGTGTGTGCAGCGCGGCTGAGAGCCGTCTCTCTGATTTCCCCAGAGACACCGATGAGTCAGAGAACGAAGCGCAGACCTGCCGGCTTGTCTTTACACACTCATTCATGAGCACATCAGCCTCACCTGCTGCTTTATCTGGGCTTTAAAAAGAGCACATTTACAAACGCATGCTTCCTGGACTGGGCGTCTCTGCTCGACTGCAGCAAGAACACAGTGTCCAGTATTGGAGCATAAGAGCCTATTAACAGCATCAGACACACTCACTGTCTCTCAGGGGTCTCTTCTCCCTCACGCGCAGCTCCTTCGGAAAACGCCTCCAGTCTAAAACACACAAATGGACGTAGAGGATCACACAAGAGTGCAGAAGCGCAAGTGAATCGGTGTTGAATTGTTAACTAAAACTATTAAAAACATTTTAAACTTAAAATAAGCTGAAAAAATATACAAATATTAGATAAAATGTAAACTAAATGAAATTTATAAAATGTTGACTAACTAAAATAAGATTAAGTACTAAAAAAAAATAGAAATACTGTTTAGTTTTTAATATTTTTTTTTAAACATTTTTTTAAAAACATTTAATAAGTAATGTGTATTATTTGAGCTGTGAAGTTGTTCTCATGATTTTTACAGTTTCAATGTTTAGGCTTTATGTTGTCAAGACAAAGTTGTAAAATTGCATACTGTTTACGTCTATACCCAGACTTTTCCTTTTTTGGCCTTTTTTGGTAAATGAAGGGACATATTGAAATTCATTTTTGTGGTAATTAACATTATGCCAGTAAGTAATAAGACTAAAATAAAAATAAATTGAAACTGTTTCTAAATATAAAAATAAATAAAAAAGACAAAATTGGATCAGTAAGATTTTTAATGTTTTTTTTTTTTTTTTAAGAAGTTTCTAATGCTCATCAAGGCTGCATTTACTTGATCAAAAATACAGAACAAAACAGTAATGTTGTGAAATATTATTACAGTTTAAAATAATGGTTTTCTATTTCAATATATTTTAAAATGTAATTTATTCATGTGATGCAAGATGAATTTTTATCAGCCATTACTCCAGTCTTCAGTGTCACATACAGTGTCAATGTGCTGATTCATTACTTTTATTATCAATGTTGGAAACAGTTGTGCTGCTTAATATTTTTTTGGAACCTGTGATTCTTTGAATAAAAAGTAAAACAGCTTTTCTAACAACAGAAGTCTTTGATATCACTTATTAATTAATAATTTAATTTCTTAAAAAAACAAAAACAAAAAAAGAATCAAAGTGTACTGACCCCAAACTTTTAAATTGTAGTTTTTTTATTTTGTCACTAAAGATTTCTATTTTAAATAAACGCTGTTCTTTTGAACTTTTTATTAATTAAAGAATCCTGAAAAAAGTAGTACAGGTTGCAACAAAATATTAAGCAGCACAGCTGTTTTCAACATTAAAAATGATGAATGACTTCTGAAGGATCATGTGACACTGATCAATGGAGTAAAGATGCTGAAAATTCAGCTTTGCATCACAGGAATGAATTACATTTTAAAATATATTAACAGAAAACCGTTATTTTACATTAAAATAATATTTCAATATTACTGTTTTTCTGGATTTTTTTAATAAAATAAATGCAGCCTTGATGAGTATAAGAAACTTCCTTAAAAAAAAAGAAAAAAAAAAAAGGCCAGTGTAAATGTAACAAAATTACTAAAAAAAAAAAAATCAACTAAATTAAACAACAAATTGATTTACAATAATAAATTACAAAAAAAAAAAAAAATTTTAAATGGAAACTAAAATCTAAAAATACAATTTTAAACTTAATATTATTAAAGATTAAAATATATAAATAATACAGAAATGTCACTAAAGTGAATCGCTGACATAAATCACTCACCTGGCTTCCATTCCAGGTTGTTGTCAGAGGTTTCAATTTTCTGGTACTTGTCAGAATAACGTTCCACATCTATCAACAGGACAAAATAACTTCAAATTACTAATCACATATTGCTGTATAAAGAAGTCTTTATACTTTGTGTGAATATTTGCCATCATTTTTTTCAGAAAAAAATTTAAAACAATGCATAACTATAGACATATTCAAATAAAGGGGAAAAGAATCATCTGACACAAATTTTGTTTTTTGCTTTTCATGCTTTCTGTACTTTTTATACTTTTGATCTGTGAAAAAATTACAAATTTAATGTCTTAAATATGCCAGAGCTCATCCTTGACCCCGTACTGACCTTTCTTGGATGCAGCTGGCCGGATGTAAAACGGGAGCGTCTTCATAGCTCCTCTGAACTCTTGTTTGAGTGCCAGCATGTACTCGGCCTCCTCACCCGCCTGCAGGGGCACAGGCTTCTGATCCAAAGGCTAAAACATCAAACACAAGTGAGGAAGGACAGCTGATACACATCTGTCTAGTATCAGGGGTCAAACAAACACCTGCTGGGACAGTCAACTCTCCACTAAATGAAACATTCATGTAAATGAGCTTTTAATAAGCGATTTTTGGTAGATATGAGATATGTTTTCTTAATTATAAACAGTATTTTTAGACATTTTTAACTCTGACTTTATAAAATGTTATGCCATGGCTATTTTTACTTGCTGTGTTTCCTTAAAACAAATGCCACTTCAATCGTTTGTTGTGATGACGTTCAAACGTTTTTTTTTTTTTTGTTTTTGTATTTGTTAAACAGATTTTTGGAGCCGCTCAACATATGATAGTCGAACAGGAGTGGATGTCATTTTGTGTGACTTCTGTAGCTCCAACAGTAGCGCACAGCGCCAGCAACGTCAAAGTCCTAGGTTCGACTCCCAATGAATGCAAGTACTAATGTGTATCTTGAATATAATTCCAAAGTCGCTTTGGATAAAATCGTCTGACAGGTGCAGTAATGTAATATGAGCATTAGTTTAATCATGTTTTATTCTATCTTGAAACACTCACAGGGAATAGAGGGGTCGGCTGGACGGAGGAAGGAGGGAGATTTTCTCCTTTACCGATGCCAACAATCTCCACAGAGAAAGTGAGCTGTCCTCTGCCCCTTCCTGCCATTATCTGAGACATAATCACCACACATAACATGTAAAAATCATACATCAGCTTTATTTCATATGATCGATACAATTCACGCAATTACATTCCGCTACAAAAAATAAATATTTAGACCAAGCATATGATATAACTTCCAAGCATATGATATAATATTTTAACCGAACATCTTTATTTAACTGTTAATATATATTTGTTTACACCGAAATGTAATATTTAAACGCCTCGTTCACTCACAGACAAAGTTCCGCCGAAATCCCTCTCTATTTATAACTTCGTTTCATTGTGCAAAGCATTTATTGGATAATCCGTAAATATTAAACGCAGTTGTTTTTTTTTTTTTTTATTCAGATTTTATTGATGTAGAATTGAGCAGTAAAATCACCCGCCAAACATCTGCATATTTGTTTTGTCCGCTGCTGAAAATGTTCCTGGCAGAAACAAACGCGCGTTCTCTTATGGTTCCGCCTCTGCTGCTAAATTAAATTAACCCTGATTAATGTGAGTCATGCAGAACGAACGATTCAATTAAAAAAAAAATATATTTCTGAAGAGCTCTGATGCACGATCAAAAGCAAAAATTTGTTTTTACATCTGTATTCTGTTTCAAGGGCTGATTTGTATTAAAACTAACACATTTATTTTTGTTATATAAAGGTCACGTTAATACTATAACGAAAACATTTACCCATGACTTCATAGCCTACATTTCATGCCTTTCAGTTACATTGCTATAAATATTACACTACCAGTCAAGTTTTTGAACAGTAAGATTTTTAATGTTTTTTTTTTTTAAAGAATTCTCTTCTGCTCACCAAGCCTGCATTTATTTGATCCAAAATACACCAAAAGCAGTAATATTGTGAAATATTTTTGCTATTTAAAATAACTGCTTTCTATTCGAATAAATTTTAAAATGTAATTTATTCCTGTGATCAAAGCTACATTTTCAGCATCATTACTCCAGTATTCAGTGTCACATGATCCTTCAGAAATCATTCTAATATGCTGATTTGCTGCTCAAAAATTTACACTTATTATTATTATTAATATTATTATCAATATTTAAATCAGTTGAGTGAATAGAAAGATCCAAAGATCAGCGTTTGTCTGAAATAAAAAAAGCTTTTGTAACATTATACACTATACCATTCAAAAGCTTGGAGTCAGTATAATTTTTTTTGTAAAGAAATTATAGAAAATAATACGTTTCTTTAGCAAGGATGCTTTAAATTGATCATTTATAATGTTATGAAAGCTTTCTATTTCAGATAAATGCTGTTCTTTTGAACTTTCTATTCATCAAAGAAACCTGAAAAAAATCTACTCAGCTGTTTTTAACATAATAATAATAATAATAATAATAATAATAATAATAATAATAAACTTTTTATTTATTTATTTTTTTAGCAGCAAATCAGAATATTAGAATGATTTCTTAAGGCGTGACTGTAGTAATGATGCTAAAAATTACAGGAATAAATTACATTTTAAAATATATTCAAATAGAAAACAGTTATTTTAAATAGTAAAAATATTTCAGAATTTTACTGTTTTTGCTGTAATTTGGATCAAATAAATGCAGGCTTGGTGAGCAGAAAAGACTTCTTTAAAAACATTAAAAATCTACTTTTGATTCGTCCTTGTTCCATCACCCTCTTTCCATCGTAACAAAAACAAACAAATAAACAAAAAAAACTAAATGTATGACATTTGAAACTATTGTGATCTAAAAAAAACTACTATAAAACTGGGTGAGATTCTTTGTTTATCATGCAGATTTTTCCAAAAATTATGACTGTCCCACGGTTAAATGTCATTTCTATAATGTCCAAAATTTTTGCCCCATAATAAAGTAAAAAATGTTGGTGTACTTAGTTGGTTATCAGGGACACAAAAGTCTCAGGGAAGAGCCTGCTTAACATTAATTATGAAAAATGAGGTTAAATATTGTACTGTGTACCAAGCTATAATTTTGTCAAATTATTTAAATGTGTTTAATTAGGATACATAAAACTGTAGCTATAAAAATGCCTTAGCAAGACACCCATTTTATTCTAAAATGTTTAAAATGTCTGTTTAGAATAGTATTAAACACAAATATTTGAATTGTGGAGGAAATGTTTGACATTTCAGAAAAAATAACAGCATTCTCCTATGATGCATGGCTGCGTTTGTTATAAGACAAAAGTAATAAACTAATAAACTAGAAAAGTTTTTCTAAAAAAGTTTGTTTTCTAAAAGTCCAAGAGCACCCATCACTGCAGTTCCATTTCCATCTGTTCTGATAAAGCTGCTCGCAGCACTAAAATGCTTTTCTAGAAAACCTAAAAAACAGCTGAAATTCAGCTAAATCTGCATTTGTTAAAAAAAGAGAAAAAATAATGAAAGGAAAACTAACCATGATATTGCTGACTCACAGCCTCCCCCGTCAAAATCAGAAAATATGTGTGTGAGTATGAGAGACAGAAATTAGGCATGTGCTTATTTCAACAAGGTAACCTCATTTTAACAAAACACAACACCTAAAAACATTGATTAAAATATTAGGGCGTAATATTTAAACTAATTTAAATCTAAACATGTACAGCAAGAGCACATTCACTACTATAACCTCTCTCTCTCTTTCTCTCTCTCTCCTGCAGCATGTGCATGTCACCGTGGGAACGCTTCTGTCGGAATCCACTGAATCAGTTGCCATAGAAACTGTGTTCAATAATAGCTATAGTCACTGAATTAGTATTTATGCAGTCTGAGAATTGTTTCACACCCCCTGCTTTCTTGCAGAGAGGGCCTTGATATATATTTAGCCCCAAAAATAAAAAAAGGCAAGCAAAAATCCAGATTTATGTTGAGGGAGAACATGCACCTCTGCAAATGTGTGTTTATTGCATTTCAGCTTAAATGTTAAAGTGAGCAAATACACGGCTTCTTTACTCTGCAAAGCCGGCACAGAGGTTGCACACATGCACTGCACAAGCATTCCATCAAAGTGCTTCAGAAATTAAATTATGACTATAGAAATGCTAAATTCTATTATAAATGCTCTGTCATGACAACAACAGGCTGCACCAATGCCGCATCATTTACATTCATCACCGGGTGCTTAAGTGGGTCAGGGCTGGCATATTTTATATTTTGCATGGGTTTAATGCGCCATTGCGTCTTCACGCAGAATTTAGAGCAGGCACAGAGCCTGCTCAGAGCTGCCTTAACTTAAGCACATGCACACATTGCTTAAATGTTGTCATGCACCAAATCACAACATGCAAAATTTGCTCTATTTCTTAGACAAGACTACTTCTACTGCTATTATTATTATTGGAAAACTAATTGAATTCTTATGCATCAAATTGCATTCTCACATCTACTGAGAAACAGAACACCTTTGCACACGCTTGCAGGGGTGCATTTTAAAAAAAATCAGCCAGTGGTACAATGATAAACTTGAAATGATCAAAGAATTAAAAATAATTGAATAAGTTTCCCCCTAGTGGAAAGCAGAGATGTGCATGTGAACAGTCAGTCAGTCAGTCAGTCAGTGGTTTGCTCGGTGAAGCTGGACCTCAGCGAGTCTGTGCGTGATCGTGGGAGCCTCGCATCAGCTCACTGCCCACTCCACGCCCCCGCAGAGTCTCCCAAACTCTCGGTCGCAGGAGGAGAGATGATGTGGGGGATGTAAGACACGGGGATCAGCAGACAGCGGCTGGATTCTCAGGCTAAAATCAGCCGCTCTGATGGAGTGAAGACAGCGGATACACGGTGAGATTCTCTAGTCTGCAAATGTTGCTTTCAAAATGCTCTTCATGTGTAGGATAACGTTTGTTATTGTTTCATTTGAATTTTCTGTTAATCTCATCTGAGCATGGTCGTAATTAAGCAGGCTTAAGTCCTTTATATTGCAGCGATGTCTTAACATTCCCTTGCACTGTCTTTCTTATTACACAAGTCAAACCACTTTCATATAGCAATTTTCGAGTCGTCCTATGTTGTGTAGCATGCAAACGACTCATTTTCTAATCAGAAATGGTAGCTGGCTGCTCATTTGGTGTGAGTTGATGAAGCTAAACGTTTATGCAAATGTTTTATTGGAGGGACGGTGTGCATGTGGTTGCAGCTGTTCGTAAGGCTTTATGAACGTTCGTTGCAAATTGCACTGCAATTCGGATTCTCAGTCTCACTAAATGTCTGCTGGCATTTCCTTAAAAAGGTCACTGAAGATTGCATTGGATGTCTGAAGGAGAAGGTTTAAGATTTGTAAGGTCTCCAACTGTGAGGTTTAATCTCTCACTTTACAAAAACTTAAAATATGAGCGTTTATGTGGCGATTGGTGCACGTTTGCTCTAACAGAGACTTCAAGTGTGCGTCTGCTGTTTGGAAGTTCATTTGTGGACACTGAAGCTTTGCGTCAAGCGGAGAGCTGACGTGAATAGACACCAAATTTGATGCTTCAAGACTAAAAATAGTCCTGAGCTGAAGATATTTGCAGCTGGCGGTGTGAATAGAGTCTGTAACGCATCAAAATCGGCAACTGCTCCGTTTTGCGATTGGCGTTCAGCACCGCGGACAGCGACACATAATCAGCATTTACTCGTTTGATTTGAGTAATATTTCCACTTGAAGAATCAAAACATGAGAAATGTTGGTGTTTGGTTTCTTACTTGGTTATATTAGAAGAAAATAATACCATTGTACTGCAATGTACACGCTATTGCCAAGGTTTTTGAACGTTGCATCGGCAATACCATGTTTTTGGACATGTACCATGGTAATATTGGAGTTTATTGAAGCACTATGTATATACCATGCCACATATGTTCTTTAAGTATATAAAGTATGCAGAAGAATCTCACTTAAAATTAAAATTAAATATTTCACTAGCTTCAGGCTATTTTTAGAACAATTAGGATTATTGTTTTTTTTTTTTTTTGACAGTTAAGTACATTTTGCACCCCACTTCGTGTTATTATAATATAAAATACTTAGTTATTACTGCCATGGTAAAAAATGTTAAGTATTTAGTCATCATGCTAGCAGATTTGTTGCATGTTATAACATAATTTTTACTGCATGACAGTAAAATGCTATTTTACAGTAATGCAGAAAATGTATCATTTTTAGCTATATTTTCATGCTAGTAGATTTTGTTGGCATTATCTTTAATTTTTTAAAACATTTTTACTTTGAGAAAAACATTGTGTAACACTTACTGCAGAGCAGTAAAAATGCTATTTTACAGTAAGGAGAAATGTCAAAGAAGAGTAATTGCAAAAATGTATAATTTTTAGCCATTTATACATAATGCTAGAAGATTATTTGTTGCATTATCTTAAATTTTGTATTAAAATAATTTTACTTTTTACAGTGCTGTTTTACAGTAATGAGAAAGTAATATGTCAAGGAAAAGTAATTGCAATATTTATTTACAATGCTAGTAGATTATTTGTTGCCTTTAATTTAAAAATTTGAAAAACTTTAATTTTTTATTAAAATAATACTTTGAAAAAAGCTTTGTGTAACACTATTTTACTAACAGTAAAAAAGCTGTTTTACAGTAATGAGAAATGTCAAAGTAAAATAATTGCAAAATGTATTATTTTTAAGCTATTTATTCATAATGCTAGTAGATTATTTGTTGCATTCTTTAATTTGTTTTATTAAAATGTTACTTTTTTTCTTTTTTCTTTAAAAAAAAATACATTGTATAACATTATTTTTTACTATCTTACAGTAATGAAAAAGTAATTGGAACTGTAAGAGTGACATAATCAGATGCACTGAATTAATTTGTCCTAAAAACAGTATCAAAATGGAAAAAAACAAATGCAGTGATCATAAACACAAGACGTATCCCATGTACTGGAAAGTATATAAATCAAGATTTCTGCATTGATCACATGAAGCCGCTTTCCTGTCTGCATAAAATCATATTTTATTTCTGACATCTGCAGTTCGAGGGCAGAGAGAATGCATTGGTATGCGGTTGTGTGCAGTTATGTGAAAGGGGACGCACAGATTGCTCTTGAATTGGAGGAGAATTCATTCTCGGCTCTGTAAATCACTGAACACTCGGTCTAGTCGAGTCAAGTGGTTTTGTTGTCATTCATCTCATTACAGACCAAGTGTAGGAGAAAAATGAACTTGGCATGACATGTGCAGCATCGAAAACGACAGCAAGACCTAAACATGCCATAGTAAACAATACGGAGTAAACACACAGCAGTGTCAGGAACGCTTAGGACATTTAATATGAAGCAGATAATCTCATTGCCCCTCTGCAGGACGGTTTTCTTTGAAGCTGCCAATATGAGTGATGAATTGCCTCAGCGGTTCTGATGCGACTGGGTCAAAGGGTCATCGGTGCGCCGCTGATGGATGCTGTTCTCTCAGCTGCTGTAAAAGTGATTGCACCTGCCTCGATCCGTGTGATCTAATGAGGCAAACAGCAGCTCTTGGTGGGGCGATAACGCTTGACTGCGCAGCCCCTTATGGTCACGGGCCCCCTCTCGCAACCTCAGATGCAGCCTTTAGTCACACACACACTGCTGTTACATAAAACAGAAAGCCAGGGGGTGGGGGCTCTCAGAGGCATGAGAATGAAGACATGATATTCATTTCCATCATCTGTCGGGAGAGCATAAAGAATTAGATACGATTTGTCCCGACAAGACGGTGCGGTACGTCGCCTCCCTCCTCTGATGTGCCGTTGAAACGCAGACCCTCTGCAAGTGCTCTTCGGTGTGCTGCAAAATTGGCAAGTTTATTTTGGTCATGTTCAACAGCTCTCCACTACGCTGATCTGTACAAACTCGAAGATCCGTGGGGAAAGCTGGAAGAGCAAAGGCTTTGTTCAGATGGCACATAAATCCGATTTATCTATCCGATTCAATCTTGAGAGCTGTCTGCTTGTCTGCCACTTTTCAAGTGATTAAAATTGGATGCGTTTGTTCAGCAAAGTCAATATCTGATATATTTACACATACACCGAATATTGATGGGTCATCCTGACATCCTTCAATACATACTGGATGCAAGAGAAAATGAGTCAGGTTGTCTATTCTGTAGCGCTTTATACATAGATTGTGTCAAAGCAGCTTCACAGTGATAAACAGGAAAATAACAGAATCAATTATGGAAGCTCATAGGGGTGCACCATAAATCATATCAATCAATAAATCACATTTTAAGCTTCTTTCAGTTTAATAAGCATAATTGTCTGCAATATTTGCACACTGGTTATTTATCCTGAGTGAATTCAGACACAGTTGTAGACAAGCAGACAGTATGAAGAACCTTTAAAGGGATAGTTCACTAAAAAATGCACATTCTGTCATTACTCACCCTCAAACCTGTTCATTTTCAGAACACAAATGAAGATATTTTTGATGAAATCCGAGAGCATTCTGACCCTGTATACGCAGCAACACGTGGTGCATTTTAACAATGTCCTTACTACCTTTCTGGGCCTTGAATGTTTCAGTTGCATTGCTGTCTATGCAGGGTCAGAAAGCTCTCGAATTTTATCAAAAATATCTTAATTTGTGTTCTGAAGATGAACGAAGATCCTACAAGTTTAGAATGACATAAGGGTGAGTAATTAATGACAGAATTTTCAAATTCGGGTGAACTAACCTGTTAAGATCAATGGGATATATCCATAAATGCAGTTAGGCCCTAAAATTCAAGATATTGGTGCAAAAAAATGCCCCTTTTTATCTTATATTTGTATAGATCATATATCACAAAGGCAGCAAGAGCAATATGACATGAGTGCTGATTTTGTCCCAATCCATCACAAGCTTAAATGTGATTTTATACAACAGTTCAGTAAATAAGACGTTGATATTGTGCTATATTTTAAACACAATATTATGTTTTTGCTCAGTTTTGCAGAGAACATATTACACTTTAATGTGCGTCTCTGAGAAACACAGCAGTGTTAATTTCATTAAGAATGAATTTGTTTTGAACGAATCGTGTGAATCAGTGATTCAAAGGCCCATTCATAAAGAGAGCCATTTACTTCATTCCTGAATGAATCAGCCGTTTGAACAAATCAAATCGAATGAGTGAATGACTCATTAAGACATTTACCGCCACCTACTTGCAGATTTAATTTATTCAGAGTATCATTCATTTAAAAATGATAATAATAATAATGGTAATAATAAAAATAGACATTAAAGGGATAGTTTACTTTAGTTTAATTTAAGTTCTGTCATCATTTACTTGCCCTCATGTTGTTTTAAACCTTTCTTTTGTGGAACATGAAAGAATGTATTTTGAAGACTGTTGGTAACAAAGCTGTTACTTTAATTATATGAACAAAAAATACTGTTTCTCAAATGATATTTTATGCTCTATAGTTTACACAGCCTAAATGGTTATGCATAATAAATTTTATGTTGAATCAAAATATTTCTTTCTAAAGCTACAATTTGTAATGTCTACTTGATACTTTCTCATTTAACACAAAAATAGCTTTAAATAGTATTTTGTGGGTATTTTCAGTCAAATTTATCTTGCGATTAATTAATCGGCACATCATGTAATTAATTAATTTAAACATTTTAATCGCCTGACAGCCCTAGTTGAAAAAAAAGATTATTTAGGTTTTTAAAAGTGTGCTAGAGAAAAAACACTTAAAATCTAATCAAATGCACTTTCATAAATATGTCTTTAAATCTTAAATCTTTATTTGGTTTGGATTAGGTCTAAAAATCAGGATTTTGGTTGTTTTTTTTTTGTGCTGTTCAGGCTACAAAAATAAGAGATTTGAAGTTCGAAATGCTTGCTTGTCTGAACAAAGCCACAGAAATGTTGACATGACTGAAAGATGATAACAGTTGTTTGTCCACCTGCATGAATTGAAAGAGTGGAAAAAGTAAGTACGACATCTTCAATGTGTCATTTGTGACATAACATCCATTTTGGAGCTACACAACTGAAGAATCAGACTTCTGTTATGTTTTTTATTTTTCAAGCAATTCTTGTTCTGTTTAGCGTCAAGACCTTTATTTTAAAGTTCTTTTGTGCTTGTTTTGTGAGGTCAAAGACACAACTGATCAAATTTATACCTTCAATGCAACATAAGTCACTTTGCGAAAAGCATCTGGCGAATGTAATGTTCACCAACCCTCCCTGAATTGTACCAGGTGTTGCTTGTTTAATCAGTCTGTGTATAAATAACCCTTGTGGTTCTAGACAAGTATCTATAAAGTATGCAAATTAGGCTAGAAAACAATTTATTATTTAGAAAACACAGATGTTGGTGCAGAATTGCAGTAGCTGCATCTACATGGATATCTATATGCATCATTTACGCATATATGTGTACATATCAGCACTGATTTAAAACCTAGAAAGCTGTCTGTGAATTTTTTGGGTCTGGCTTCCGGTCTCATCTGCTTCGAGCTATTTTTAGCTGTACAAAACAGCTCATTTTGCTGCTTGATATTGCAAATTGGTGTGTCTCACCATATTATTTTAATTATGAACACATAGTTTGTAATGCAAACAGTTACTGTTAATTTCTTTATAGCGGCTAATGAACCTTAAGTCTCACCCATAGGCTTACTTCTGCGTTGAAGAATAAAGTGGATAGAAAAGTGTGTATCTTAACTGAAATGAAACTCTCAGAATAAACTGCATTTTGCTTCTTAATATCATAACACATTGTGAGTTTCACAGTGTGAGTGAATACTTGACCAAAGTCAAGGGAAACATGAGGAATGTTTTTACACAGACTTATAATTAAGCAAAGGACACCTGTGAATTATGATCACAGACAAGAGCAATAGAATTAAGCTTCACAATAAAGGTCCTGACATTAACATTTACATTCCTGCATTTAGCAGACGCTTTTATCCAAAGCGACTTACAATATGGAGCCTAAGCAATTTGTCACAGAGCCTTTAGTTCACTTCCAGAATAAAAATTTCCTGATAATATAAGTTTTTTGAGGAAAACATTCCAGGATTTTTCTTTATATAGTGGACTTCAATGGGGATCAGTGGGTTGAAGGTCCAAATTGCAGTTTCAGTGCAGCTTCAAAGAGCCCCTAGCCGAGGAATAAGGGTCTTATCTTGTGAAACGATTGGTCATTTAAATAATAATAATAATAATAATAATTTAAATACTTACTCACAAATGCTCATCTTGCACTAGCTTGACTTCATGCGTTATGTAGTTACGTTAAAAAGGTCATGCATGACGTGGGCAGAAGTACCAACCCAGTGTTTACAAAGCGAATGTGCAAAGAAAGTCAAACACCCTTTACAAAAAAAGTAAAACAACAATGTTGGGCGAGTTTTTTGCCCTATCCTACCTTTTTGAACCTGAGTAGTTACGTATATGAAGAACTTAATGCACGTGATTTTTCCAATGCGATTATGTAATGCGTGAAGAGCTAGTGCAAGATGAGCATTTGTGGTTTAAAAATAGAAAAGCTTTCTATTTTCAGTACATTGTTGTCATGTAAGAGCACTGATTTAATTTTTCCACCTTTTTCCTTTTTCCTCCCTTTAATTCTCACTGGAGCGTTTAAAACAGCCTGGTCACAATGCACATGTCAGGTCAAGATACATGTAAGAAGGCCTGTGGGTTTCAGCAGGCTGATCTCCTGAGAGACGATGCCTGTCACATCTCTCCAGTGAGTCTATCATGAGGATGAGTCATCCATGCTGGCCCGTGTGTGTGAGACAGGAGATTAACCTCACTGTCTCGAATCCCGGAGACCCCAGTCTCTTAAAGACGGATTTTTTTGGCGGTTACACTTTCAAAGAACAGTTCTTTTCTTCCTGTTCCTCTCCACCTCTCATAATCAGCAGGCAAAAAACAGCATTCCTCTTGCTTTCCTGAGCTGAGCTGGCTCGGAAATCACAGAGAATTCCTTAAGAAGGCAGGCAGGAGGAACAGCTCGGGGTCTGTGGGTGTGTTGGTGTGATGCAGGAGGATGTGAATTCTGTACAGCTTGTACACACTCTTGACGTTCATAATGTTCTTCATATTGCCAGACATAGGCTTAGAGAGCAAAGGGATCTCTTCTGGGGGGGTGGTTGATTTTGGGGATGGTTGTTGAAGCCAAGTTAAAATATAATGGAAAAATGGTTTATTTTTCCATCCTCAGGCTGTCTCTTTTAAGCTGCAGATCCTGGCATACGCAGATGAAATAGACAGTGTTTAGTAAAGCAGCACAGGAATCATCGCTTCCTAGAGATTGAACATATGGTTAGCAAATTATACTATTATAAGTAGCACGGGTATATTTGTAGCAATAGCCAAAAATACATTGTATGGGTCAAAATGATCGATTTTTCTTTTATGCCAAAAATCATTAGGATATTAAGTAACGACCATGTTCCATTAAGATATTTTGTAAATTTCCTACCATAAATATATCAAAACTTAATTTTTGATTAGTAATATGCATTGCTAAAAACTTCATTTCGACAGCGTTAAAGGTGATTTTCTCAGTATTTTTATTTTTTATTTTTTTTTTTTTTGCACCCTCCAGATTTTCAAATAGTTGCGTCTCAGCCAAATATTGTGCTTACCTAACAATAATTTATTTTGCATTATTTATTCAGCTTTCAGATGATATAAATCTCAATTTAAAAAAAAAATATTGGTTTTGTGGTTCAGGGTTACATATTATCAGTGTTGGGAAGGTTACTTTGGAAATGTAATAGGTTACAGATTACAAGTTACTTGATTTAAAATGTAATAAGTAGTGTAACTTTTCAATTACTTTATTAAAGTAATGTAACTTATTACTTTTAATTACTTTTTGATTACTTTTCTAAATTTCTAATATTTTCAACTGTTAATCATTTTGAAACATTTGAACCAGGCAGAGTTAACCTTACAGTAGCACTTAACACTGATTACTGTCAGACTTTCAAAATCTTTTATCACTTGAATTAAGATTATAATAAGTAAGGGATAATATGCATCTTTATTTTGCGATAACAACTGGCTGAATGTACATTATCTCACTTATTACACAGCTGCTTGATAGATTATTTCAATTTAGATTTAGATAAATTATTAGACACGAAACACTGATCTGAGTTGAAATGTTGACATTTTAGGGATACAGTGCAGTCATAGTTTTCTTACACAACATTTCACCACATAAATAATTAAGTAGTAGTACTAGTTTGTTAGTTATCTTATAATCCATTGCAATGTACAAAAAAAAAAAAATGGCAGCAGCTGTGTTTGTATGAAACAATAGCGCAAGTCCACGATACCAGATGACAGAATTAAGAAATTGTACACATAATATTAAATTAAGCTTTAATATTTTATTAGCTAACCAAACTCAAAGCTTCCACCAAGAAAAATTATCAAGCATATAGCACTGACTTAAGTCGCCCCGGATGAGTCTGAGCTGTGGAATAATTTAATTTAAAGCACAGCCACCACAAATTCAGACTTTTTTTTTTACTTATATTTTTGGGCTTTTTATGCCTTTTATTGTGATAGGACAGTAGAAAGATGACAGGAAAGAGCTGGGAGGAGAGAGGGGAGCGGGATGGCAAAGGACCTCGAGACGGGAATCGAACTCGGGTCACTGTGAGCGCAGTTGCACTATATGTCATAACAAGATCATAACATAAATAACATCATAACAAGAAATAGTTTAATAGCTATGATACTGGGTTTGAAATCAAATGTTTGCATAGTTATGACAGAAAACACTAGCATCTAACAATGCCTTGGAAAAAAACAATCTTAAAAAATAAATTTTATGCATAAACCCAAATAGGAAATAAAACAGTTATCGAATAAGCATGTGTCCTGTTGTGTGTCCTAAACTCCTGAAACATTGGTGTCTCATTTTAGAGCAGTCAATACAATTTATGAAAGAAGTCAATTAAATCTGTAAGTGGGTGTGGGTGTGTGAAAAAATTCAGATGTAATCCCCTTTGTAATCACTGGCATTTTTCAAAAGTAACTGTAATTTAATTACATATTTTTTCTCAGTAACTGTAACTAATTACAATTACATTTATTTTGTAATTAAATTACGTAATTCCGTTACATGTAACTAGTTACTCCCCAACACTGCATATTATAAGAAAAAGCCAAGTTTTAAAATAACAGCTGTTTTTAATATATTAGTTATTTAATATCTAACAAAGTACAGTTAAAATTCAGTGTATATAAGGATGTTGATTTATTAGGCAATACATTTTATTATATACTTTAAATATATTACTGTTCATTCAGGTTTAGGGTTGGTAAAATGTTTGTTTTTTTCATGTTGGAAAGAAGTCTCTTATGCGCACTAAGCTGCATTTATTTGATCGAAAATAGTATTGAATTGTGTAAAAAATTATTACAATTTTAACAATTGTTTTGTATTTTGAATATTTTTAAATTGAATTTATTCATGTGATGCAAAGCTGAATTTTCAGCATCATTACTCCAGTCTCCAGTGTCACATGATCCTACAGAAATCATTCTAATATGCTGATTTGCTGCTCAATAAACGCTTATAATTATTGCCAATGTTGAAAACAGTTGCTGTTTTATATATCTGTGAAAACAGTGATATATTTTTTAGGGTTCTTTTTTCAATTTAGTGCATCCTTGCTGAATAAAAGTATGAAAAAGATTGACCCAAACATTTGAATGGTAGTACATACATTGTAGTGGGTTGTTATCCGTTATGTGTTGTCCTGTGGCCAGCATGGGTCCTGGGCTTTTTTTAGTCCCAGTACATCTCAGCATTTCGCTGCTTTATATCACCAGAGCTCAGGTGCAGCAGTGAGAGGAAGCCCACTAGGAATAAATCACACAGATTATAACTAGAAGAGTAAGAGTCTCACTGTCTTCAATTAATCAGACAGTGAAGGAATAAGAACATTAAAAAAAAAAAAAATTCCAGTAGAACGTCTTACATTTGTCCTTGTGCATTTCACCTCAGGTAAGTCACTTAACATCACCAGCATGCATAGCTGACCCTCCATAACAACCTTTCATGACAATACATGATCGACCATGTAGTCAAACCAATTTAATCCTCCTTTCCTCCCCATTTGTGTAGCTCATTGATCAGTTTCTGTTTGAGAAGAGGCGGGGCTTCGTTCTCAGTGCCTGTATCAATATGCTATATCTCCTGTCGCTCGCTCTAATCATCTTACAAAAATAGTTAGTGTAATGATCTGATTGCCTACGTTCTGTATAACTCATGCATTGCATGTTGTGAAGGTTTCTGATTAAGGGTGAATGTGTACCTGAAAGAATGGGATTTTTTTAGGTATGGAGTTTTCATTGGTCTTAAAATTATCATCTTTCACATTGTCACCAGCTTGCACTTTTGTCCAAAAAAACATTCTGTACTGTCAAGTTAAACATTGGAAATATGGTTCATTTGCTATACCTTGCAATGGCAAAACATAAGATAACAAATGAAACCATTTCGAACATAATTTTTGTGCCTGGTATCTGTGTGTAAGACGAATGCATATCATAAATCATATGTACGTGTGCAGAGCTGACTGAGCTTGTCACATATCTCGATGCTCTTTGCACCACTCAGGAATTCAATTTTCTTTTCTTTACTGGACTGCCATTATCATCTCTCTCCTGCCTTCATTATAGAGAAGATGGAGAGAAGACTGTGTTAAAGAGTACAGGGTTGTACAGAGTGTCAGCCCATAGGACACAGTGTTCAGAACACAATAAGAACACAATAAGGCTGTATGCATTAACTTTAGTTAAAGGGTTAGTTCGCCCAAAAATGAAAATTCTGTCATTAATTACTCACCCTTACATTGTTCCAAACCCGCAAGACTTTTGTTCATCTTCGGAACACAAATATATTTTTGAAGAAGTCTGAGAGCTTTCTGTCCCTATATAGATAGTAACAAAATTACCATGTTCAAGGTCCAGAAAGGTAGTAAGAACATCTATAAAATAGTCCATGTGACATCAGTGATTCAACCTTAATTTTATGAAGCTATGAGAATACTTTTTACGTGCAAAGAAAATAAGAACAACTTTATTCGACAAACGTCGTGCCGGCTTTCTGGCTTTCTTCCGTGTCATAAGCATGACGCAGAAGTGCTTCAAATCTGAAATCTGTAGAACCTTTGGACCAGTTTTACTAAACAGGGCAAATTAGCACGGGAGTGCAATTCCAAAACAGTGCCAATGGGAGGGGACATTTCTGTGGCTGATTTATTAACAATGCGCAAATTAGCATAGTCGCAAATAACGATAAAGAAATAAAAAAGCCACAGTAAGTTAAAAAAAGAACCGGAGGCCAGAAAATGAAGGTTTGCAAGACGTTTTGATAGACCTGGTTGAGGGTTCCAAGTTGTCTTTTATTAATCTGGATTACACAGATTACGCATGCGCATCACAGAGACGAGACAAGACAAGACGAGCATTTGAGGTTAAAAAGTAAATAAATTGTCAATTTGTTTAAAAAATGACTGATCGTTTCGCTAGATAAGATCCTTCTTCCTCGGCTGAGGTCGTTTAGAGCCATTTGAAACTGCATTTAAACTGCATTTTGTAAGTTCAAACTTGGGGGGCACCATTGTAGTCCACTATATGGAGAAAATTTCGCATCTGAAAAGGAAACTCCTACAAATACATATTCATTAAGGTCAGACGCAAAACTAACTTTTCAGCGCTAATTCTTTTTTTTTTTTTCTGGGCATTTTTCCATTTTACTTTGAACGGACAGTGGAGATGAGGCACAAAGTGAGTGGGAGCGGGTCCACAAGGCGGGATTCGATCTCGGGACACCCGAGGCGCAATTGCACCATATGTCGGCACACTCCCCACAAGGCTATTGGCGCCAACTTCAGCACTAATTCTTCACTGTGTGTCTTTAGTAAAACCTGACAGCACAATTTCAATGCCAAAAGGGGGTTTGCGCTGACACAAGCTGTTAGTAAAACTGGCCATTGGTGTCAGATCAGTGTCTGTGATTTTGCCAATATTCAAATGTCAAACAACCCTCTGATAAACCACTTTTATTTGTTTTCATTCTAGGTTCATCAGAATCTGAGCCAGGATGTACCGACAGTGCTGAGCCTGGTGGAGGAGAGGGGTGGGGGATTCTGGGATTCTAGAGGTGGAGAGCGAGACATCATGGGTGATGGAGGGGCCTTGCACGCGGAGGGCAATGCCCTTCTGAAGGCGGTGTTCCAGGGCAAACTCCGCCTCACTCGCCTCCTCCTGGAAGGTGGAGCCTATATCAATGAAGGAAATGAGCGAGGGGAGACGCCCGTCATAGCGGCCTGTCTGGCAGGATATGATGATCCGCAGACACGGCAGAGAATGGTGCGGTACTTGCTTGAGAAGGGAGCAGACCCAAACATCCCTGACAAATCGGGTCGGACCGCCCTGATGCATGCATGTGCAGAACAGGCAGGCAAAGAGGTTGTGTCGCTGCTGCTGGAAAACGGCGCCGATCCCAGCTTGAAGGACTACTCTGGGGCCTCGGCACTTGTACATGCCATCAATAAAGGCGATAGGGAGACTCTCCAGGTTCTTCTGGATGCCTGCAAAGCCAAAGGTAAAGAGGTAATCATCATTACCACCGACACATCTCCCTCTGGCACTAAGAAGACCAAACAATACCTGAACTCCCCACCGTCTCCGGGTATAGTGGACAAGCTCTCCCCTGCTTGCATGTCTCCGTCTGAGGTGGAGATCCATACCTCTGGCTCTGCCCCCGGTGAAGAGGAGGAAGGTATCTTCAGCTTCGCCGTGACTTCGGCACTCCCACTACCCTCCAGCAGACCACAAGGGGAGAGGAGACCACCGCCCCGTAAGCTTCTGAAAAGACTGAACTCTGAGCCGTGGGGTCTGGTGGCTCCTTCCGTACTTGCTGAGAGAGCAGAGCGGATAGAGAGCGATTTAGCAGAGGAGGACAAGTTGGTCTCAGAGATGAATGGGATGACAGTTTCTGGTCCAGGCAGACCTCTCCTGTCACGAAGGCACAGTATAGAGACCCACGACCCATCCTCCCCGAAGCTGATGGACCGGTCCTGTTCGGAAGACTGTGCAGCACTGTGTGGCTCTTCCTGGGCGGATAAAGTCCATCAGCACCAGTCACTGTATCGCAGAAATACGGCTCCTGAGACTCAGGACAATGTGGCTCAGGCACCAACAGGAATCCGTGGCTTACCACACCCTAAACTCACCCGCATGGAACACTACGAGTCGGACACCCACCTGTGCCCTGCCTCCATCCCTGGATCTCCAGATTCTGGACGTGTCTCAGTGGAGCGCCGCAAGTACAATGCCTCTCCCTTGTCGCTGCTCACCAGCTCTTCTCGAGAGTCTCTGGAGAGCATTCCCAACTCCGTGTCTCCTATCACAATTCGGCGGCGTCCAACAGGACTGTTGGAACGGCGGGGATCAGGCACTCTCCTTTTGGACCACATCTCCCACACAAGACCTGGGTTCCTTCCACCTCTCAACATCAACCCTCAGCGACCCATTCCTGATATCCGTGCCAACGGAAAGCCCACTTCTCCCGTTCACTCAGGGAGCAAGATCCTACTGCCGGTCGCGCCGTCATCCCCAAAACGTGGACCAGACTTCAAGATGAAGAAGAAGCTGATGAGACGACACTCGATGCAGACGGAGCAGATGAAGCAACTTTCGACCTTCCGGGAAATCCTCACAGAAAAGGTGATGGAGATGAATGGAGATTGAGAGCAAGAAAGAAGGAAAATGAGAAAGAGTCAGTGCTGGCCGAGAGTTTCCTCACTGGGTTCATCTACATCTCTGAGGCAAACCTGCTCTGGTCCAGTTTAGATCTTTTAGAACTTAATACATCCATCAAACATATGCATTGTGGAGACAAAACCATCTTCAGATCCAGACAATGAGAGAGAAAATGAGTCACGGTCACTCAAGATCACAAAAGGGATGAGTTAGTCCAAATTTGGAGATAACATTCTAATGTTATTTGGGATTATTCCTTGATCATCAAGAATGTGTGAAGATGGACCCATTAGTGTCAGTGGAAGTGCTTTTGGTGTTTGAATTTGCTGCAACCCTCAGATGAAACCTCGTAGATTAGGTTTCTCTAAGTATTAGCGCTGTTATGGCTATCAGCCTTATTGTTGTGCACTGTCAGAAAAAAAATGCAGAAATTGTACCTTTAGGGGCACAGCTTGTTGATGGGGTAGTACCCTTTAACAAGGGGTGTCCAAACTCGAGTTTAGCTCTAACTTGCCTCAACACACCTGCTTGTAAGTTTCTGGCATGCTTAGGAAGACCTTGATTAGCTGGTTCAGGTGTGTTAGGGTTGGAGCTAAGATCTGCAGGACAGTGGACACCCCTGCCTTAAAAGGACAAATTTGTAGCTTGTCTACCCCTGAAAGTTGCATATTTGTATGTTAGATAAGTAATATATACCCTTAAGGTACTACTGTGCATCACTTAGGGGTAAATAAGGTACAAAGATGACCCAATAAAGCCCAAAGTATACTTCACTTTTTACACGTACGCAAGGGACAGTGTACAGTATGCGCACACTGAACACGCACCGTCTGATTTTTGTAACCGGTCACACATGCACATTGAATTTGTTACAGTAATCACTAATCAGTTGTTCCACAAGATGGCAACACTGTCCTGGGCCAATGTTTCACAGTAGAAAAATAAACAAAAGATACAGAACAACAACAACAAAACAGCAGAGATTTCAACAACAACAGACGGCCACATTGACAAGCGCTTGTGAGCGAGAGTGTATGGGAAAGCCCAGCTTTGGTTTGAAGGAATTAAAAAATAGTTATAACGGGTCATAAATTCTGGGGAAAAATAGAGTAGACACTGGACGTGGATGAAGATTTCAAGAGTGCTGTGTCGACCGCCTGCGTTTGTACGCAACATCAAATGAAGTGTACTTTGAAAGGCCACACGTTTGACTGAACGCATACTAGTGTACATATACAAAAAAACCCCAAAAAAACAAAGTATATTTTGGGCATAAGGGGACAAGCTGTTGTACCCCTAAATGTACATTTTTTGCACATCCTGTGGAATAATTGGGTTCATGCTCTTAATATTCCTGATAAATTGCACATCCCTCTGTTTTTCTTTGATAACATCAAGTGTAGTTCAGAACTCTAAAATTAATTTCTATGGTCGTTACAGTACAACTAAATTGATTCAAGTAGTTTCATTAAAATGTGAACTGAATTTGAAGTTGATCAATTACTTACTTGTAAATAGTTCTTAAGCCTTTTTGATTAATATATATTTGTTTCAGCGTGTTTGTTTTGAACTGAAGGTTGGGAATTGCAGTCCTTGAAGGACTTTTAATTTGGCAATGGCAAGCTTCCATATTTTTTCCACAGGATGTAAAGTAGAGGAGTATCGGAGATGTCTGCTGAGTATTCCGTTAACAACCGATAGTTTCACATTTCTGAAAAACATTTTATTGCATTATGAAAGTGCAATAAAATATTACAGGAATGAATTAGCATAATAACTTTATTTTAAAGCTATATAACTAAAAACATAATTGTACCCGTCAAACATACTGCATGATGCAGGGCTTTTGGATGGTTTGCTTATCTTTCTTAAACTCTTATAAGTGATACAAAATAAGTGAAGTGCAATTCTTGAAACTCAAAATCCCAAAGAAACTCTACAAAGCCCATCCAAAACCACACAGATCCACCCTGACCCGACTCAGCGGAGGGGAGAGAGAATCCCCTCGCCTAACGCACACTCCCTCTGGAGACACAGAGCACAGATATTGTGTACATACTGTACAGAGTACAATTGTGTCTCAAGCGTTTGAACGTGCAATATTCCGTGCTGCCTCAGCACTGGTTTCATATTATTATTGTGAATGTGAACAATCACTCGGATGTGCGTCTGTGGTTAACATGCTGCGGTAAATGGTTCAAGACGAGCTGGAAGCTCTGTTTACATTCAGAGGAGGAAATCTCTGCACAAAATACATGAGAATGAATTTCCCTAAAGAGCTGCAGTGCACAGTGTGTCCGTGTCAAACACATAGTTCAACTCAAGCTTATGATGTGAGTGAATTTAGTGCTTCTGCTTTGAGATGTTCTACACTTGATGTGAATTAAACTTAGTGTACTTGAAATGTATCATGAAAACAAAAAGAGGAATATTTTTTTATGCCTGTAGGGTTTTACTCTTGTTGTTTTTTATTTTTACTGAAACGAATTTTAATGTTTAATACCGAATTGTTGGTGGTGCAATTTCACTTTGACGGTAGCTTTTGTGTTCCAGGGTGTTTGTAGGAAATAATATGTGAGCAGCCGGAGCTCAGTGGCTACAGCAATCTTCCTGAAAACGATCGCGATAAAACCCAACCGTCGCCTGTTAAACCGACGGATCTCTGATTACCTAGCTCTTTGTTATCCTGATGCGATTAGGAGAATCTTGGCACTTTGCTGTGTATTCATTGATTTTTAACGATTCTCCTCTTTTCATTTAACACACAAAGACGAGATAACCGCGAGTTTGATTTGTTTCTAAATATGTTTGTATCTATCTCCAATATTTCTGACCTGCTGTACAAAAACATCCATTTAAATGAGTTGAAATTGTGTTCAAGTGTACCTGAGAAGATGTTAATAGTGTAAAGGCTGTTTTAGGTGCTGTACACAATGGACCTCCGTCTGTGCTACACTGTCGTCGGGTAGTTTGAGCCCTCCATTCACATAGAAGGGTCACAGTTACACTCTCAGTGCATCATTTAATGGATTATGGATTAACTATTTCTTGTTATTTTGTATGTTTAGTGTGGCACACAGGTCAAATGTAGTAAACCAAATAATTTTAAAAAGTATTAAATTATTTAAAACTAAAATCGCTGTTGTGCTATTTGTCTGAGGCAATCATTTTCTTCAAGAGCTTTTATCTGGTTGGAATAAATGCATGACTGAGCCACCAATTTATTTTATACCAGTTGTTCACAGCTGGTGTGTTCATGGTTTGTTCTAATAGGGTTGTGGACAGGAAATAAAAATGATGCTGTATTGTGCTAAATGCTAAAGCATTTCATACGTCATGGAGATACTAGATATTAGAGATACTTGGATTTAAACAGCAGCATTGATTGCATGGTTAATGTACTACTGAAAATGTTGTTCTGCTAATTTATGCTGTCTAAACTACAGAAAAAACATGTGTAAGCAGCTAAATTGTATAGAGAAGGACTTAGGAAGCAGGAAAGGGCACAGTATTTTGACAAAGTTAATAGGATGTAAAGATACGTACGAGCAGTAGTAATTAAGATATTAGCCTAATATTTCACCTACCTGACTGGAAATAAGAACAGCCACAAATGCCTTCCCTGGTGCAAAAAAAAAACAAACAGAATATGCTGGTTAGGTATGTTTTGATGCTGGTTTATGCTGGTCATGTAAACCAGCAAAGGACCAGCTTAAACCAGCATCAAAACATACCTACCAGCATATGCTGTTTTTTTCACCAGGGTTTTGTTCCTCAGTTTTTTTGCACTCTTCTCCTTGATTTATCACCACTTTTGGCAGTCTATAGTACTCAAAATGTTTTTCCCGGTCTGACCGATTAGTACAGCTCAAAACATGACAACAATTGACCATTTTCCGCAGCAATAATCAAAAATATGTGAGTTTCCCCTCAATTCAGTGGCATTGTTTTAGTGTTGTCATTTAAAAATATACACATTATTTAGGCCAAAAGTGTTTTATAAATCTTATAGTTAGTACTTACTGCAGGTAAATAAAAAATTCTATCATGCTACCATGGAATGTGTTTTGCGTATAGTGAACAATTTTTTGTAATTTTGACATTTCTGAATAGTTGTGTACACTCTACACTAAATTTTGGTGTCATGGATGAGTGTATAGTGGTGGAAGAAAGACTACTTTTTGTTGATATTTTTATTTTTTTTTGTAATATATATACATACATAGAGATATTCATTACAGTAGTCAGGAGAAAGAAAGATGTACAATGTACAGTCACTCTCTGCTAATATAACAATGCATAAATATCTTAATACAAACACAAATATCTAAAACAAGTTATAAATAATGCCGGTTCAAGGTTTCAGGTGCTATCAGGATGCAAGACGCCAAGGCCAGAGTGGAGGAATTGAAAGATGATTGGCCGTGACATGTCTTACTCCATGAACTGAAAGAAAAAGTGATATTTATCTAAATACATTACATGTACAGCAAATTTGACTGGTTATATGAGCAAACATTTAGCCAATCTTAGACTCTAATTTTACCATAAACAGTCATGGAGCTGCATCTCCTCCAGGATGAGTCTCTGCTGCGGATCAGGCTCCAGACAATCATGAATCATCTGGCAGCATTCTGTTCAAAAACAATGAGAGAGATGTTTGATTATTAATTTATATGTTGCACCTTATATTTAGATTTCAAATTGCATACGTTCATATTTAGAATTCCAATTGTCCATCTTTGTTCTTTGATGAAGATCTCACCTTGTGACAGCTCAGGTTTGGACCAATCGTTCTTACTGATCCTGTTCAGGTCTTCATCATCAGGATAATACCCGCAGACCATCACAAACAGCAGGATACCTAACGACCAAACTGTCACTGGCTTTGCGTGGTAGCTGCCGTCGACATTGAACTCCGGTGGACAGAACACTTCTGTGCCTAAAGGCAAGAATTTTTTATATTTAATCCATTTCTAAGGCATTTACAGCAGGGTGTGGATTTAGCAAGCTAAACAACCCACTAGCAAATCATCAAACATACCATTGAAGGCCATGTAGGCGGAGTCCCTCATGAGCATGCCGCATCCGAAGTCTATCAACTTGACCTCCAAAGTGTCCAGGTTCACCAGGAGGTTCTCCAGTTTGATATCACGATGGAAGACGCCACGCTCACAGCAGATGTTAGCGGCATGAATCACCTGTGACATAAAATGTCGTGCCATCTTCTCATTGAGCCTTTGTCGGAGCTTCACAAAATGAAACATGCTTATGCTAGGCATGGGCCGCTTCAACACCATGACGTAGTGGTGTGGGTCATCCTGCCAGTCTAAGAGTTTGATTATCTGTGGGACGTTGGAGCCCATATTGACCATGAGTGTCAGGCTGATCTCTATGGGGAGGCGTTTGGGATGACCAGGCTAAAAGAAAGAACATATGATGATTAATTGGAGATGCTTTCATGAATATTTTAGAAACTGAAAACAGTGACAGAGAAGTGATAATATAGAGAGTGCAGGTTACTCACAGTTATGATATATGGCATATCTGGTGTCTTGTCAGCAATTTTCACAGCCACCTGATCAACAAAACAAATTTTTGTAACCATTAGAGACACAGAAATCATTCCAGTTATGAATACTGAACAGGTATGGAAAGTTTTGTTAGTAAAAACAGAGTAAGTAAAGAAATGTAACCTTCAGGCCATCCATGCATCGAGTTCCTGCATGCACACAGCCTTAGCCTCCTTGACCTAGCTTCTGGTCGAATTCATATCGCAAGAAAATGTGGCCTATTGAAAGATAAACAAATGTTGAGCATGATTTTATCATGCATTTTATAATTCAGATTAGAATTGCATTTTCTAATTCTCTTATATGTATTATACTTACTGTTGTCTGGCTCCTCTGCTTCATTATCTTCATTGGAATTAACTGGATTGGGGACGTCCTGAGTTTGGAGGACGTCCTGCTCCAGCTGTTCCTCAGGGAGGGGAAGGGCAGGGAGGACCTCACAGACTGGAGCTTCTCCACGATCAGGAATCTCTACATTTTGCAGTAGAGAAGTCTGATCTGAAGAAGGGAATACCAATAATATGGATCAAATCAGAAAAATGACATGAATGAAATATTGCATACTCAAATTAGAGTGGTTCTTCATTTAGAGGAACTTTTGAAAAACTGGGAATGTGAGAATGTGTGTGTATAATGTTTTAGATTGAGGCAGTAATCTTACCCTTGTCCAGCTCTTCCGCTTTATCATCTTTGGAGGAACTAACTGGAATGTGGACGTCCTTCTGTAGGAGGACGTCCTGCTCCATCTGTTCCTCTACAGCAGGGAGGACTTCAGAAGCTGGTGTTGTGTTGTGTTGTAGAGAAGTCTGATCTAAAGTGGGGAATACCAATAATATGAATAAAATATTGCACAGTCAAATTATAAATCAATCAACCAAACAATGTAGATTGATTTTTTTACTGGGAAAGCGAAAACTGCATTATGGCAGTAAATTTACCCTCGTCCAGCTCTTCCACTTTGTCCTCTTTAGCTGGAGTTTGGATGTCCTGATGTTGGAGGACGTCATGCTCCAGCTGTTCTTCTACAGCAGGAAGGACTTCAGAGGTTGGAGGTTCTTGATGATCATGGAGCTCTACAATAGGATGGATGTCTTGTAGAGAAGTCAGATCTAAACAGGGAATGTTAATAACATAAACTGTTAGAAAACTTATTTAGACAGTGTAAATCTATTTTTGCATAGTTTACATTCATTGTTATTTCTGTTGTAGCTTGAGCTGTTTAACAGTGTTGGGAAGTAACTAATTACATGTAACGGAATTACGTAATTTAATTACAAAATAAATGTAATTGTAATTAGTTACATTTACTGAGAAAAAATGTGTAATTAAATTACAGTTGCTTTTGAAAAATGCCAGTGATTACAAAGGGGATTACATCTGATTTTTTTCACACACCCACCCCCACTTACAGATTTTATTGACTTCTTTCATAAATTGCATTGACTGCTCTAAAATGAGACACCAATGTTTCAGGAGTTTAGGACACAGAATAGGACACATGCTTATTCGATAACTGTTTTATTTCCTATTTGGGTTTATGCATAAACTTTACTTTTTAAGATTGTTTTTTTCAAGGCATTGTTAGTTGCTAGTGTTTTCTGTCATAACTATGCAAACATCTGATTTCAAACCCAGTATCATAGCTATTAAACTATTTCTTGTTATGATGTTATTTATGTTATGATAAAGTTCGATTAGATTAGTTAAGATTAGTTAAGGCAAGGCAAGTTTATTTATATAGCACATTTCATACACAGAGGTAATTCAAAGTGCTTTACATAAAAGGAAGTAAAATAATCATAAAAACAATAATAAAAACAATCACAATAAAGGAAGTAGAACAATCATAAGAACAATGATCATAACAATAAAACAAAAATGTAAAATGTAAAAACTTAGAGTTAGATAGAGTTCGATTCCCATCTCGAGGTCCTTTGCCTATGCCGCTCCCCTCTCTCCTCCCTGCTCTTTCCTGTCATCTCTCTACTGTCATATCACAATAAAAGGCATAAAAAACCCAAAAAATAAGTATAAAAAAAAAAGTGTGAATTTGTGATGGCTGTGCTTTCAATTAAATTATCACACAGCTCAGACTCATTCGGGGCAACTTAAGTCAGTGCTATATGCTTGATAATGTTTCTTAAGTTGAAAAATTAGACTTTTAGAAAAGTAATCAAAAAGTAATTAAAAGTAATGTTACATTACTTTAATAAAGTAATTGAAAAGTTACACTACTTATTACATTTTGAATCAAGTAACTTGTAATCTGTAACCTATTGCATTTCCAAAGTAACCTTCCCAGCACTGCTGTTAAAGAACATCAATGAAATTGATAAATGTTTATTTGGCAACTAGCTGAAATGTACTTTTAAGTAAATTTAAAAGTAAATTTCAGTTTACGTTTATTTTATATAAAGTAACTAATGGGCTAAAACATTAAAATTTACTTCATTTGTGATCTTTTAACTTTCAAATGTTTGGTGTGATAATGACGGCTGGGCCAGGGATTTTGTTGTACACAAGAACAACAAGTTTCCATAATCAGAGAATCGCACTTCCATCTAAACGTTTTCTTCATGTGTTTTTTACCATCAGTAAGTCTCAGAAACGATCCCGCCTCACTGTGGTTCACTTTCTCTGCCTTAGCCACGTTGTATGTTCCAGCTCTTCGGCGAAAAAAGTGCAGAAGGCGACATCTCCAAAACCTCTTTCCTCACTTCATCTATTTTTTCTCACTTCATCTATCACATCAGCACCACCAGGCGTCTCATCGAGCCGACGAGGATGGTTTTCCGCCGTGACGGGCGTGCGTTTGAGCAGCACACAGGGTTGGGGTTCGTGTGCATGTTCCACTTTAAAGGGGTCATCGGATATTAAGTTCACTTTTTCATGTTGTTTGAACATTAATGTGTGTTGGCAGTGTATGTACAAATCTACCCTACAATGATAAAAATCCATGCAGCGATTTTTAATTAATCTGTAAAAATAATATCCCCTTTTTCAAATCGAGCCGTTCTCAGATGCCTGTCATTGTGCCGTTACACCGACAGAGGCCGCTCCCACGATAGTTGATTGACATGAGCTCTTACCTTAGACCCACTGTCACAGTCCAGTAACTTTCCATGTTTTGATGCCAGAGCAGGGATGTAAGTTAGACAAGAATATCTCCGATTGAGCGATTGAGGTGTTGTGTTGCTGGATGTAATAATGAACATAGTGGTCGTCATTTACTCCCGACATCTGAAGATGCATTAGATTACGTTTGTTTGTGAAGGGAATGTGCCTCCGGATCTACATATATCCGTCTATGTTCGTGCGAATCATTCATGATCCAACTTCACTTACAGCAGAAGTGAGTATAAGCCTTTTTTTAATGAATCTTTGCGATCGCCTTTTCCTTATAACGTGGTAGTTAGGAAGTTTAGCGGCTAAACGCGGCTAAATGCCAAGTACTGCTCACTGCAGAGCCGAATGGCCTCCAGCTCCCCCTCTCTGGAGGTCCATCTCCACCTCTGCGTGAACTAATGGGTGGAGTTAGGGTTAGGACAGGGTAAGGGGTAGGGTTAGGGTGTGGTTAGGTGTCTATCTCCACCCATTACCTCCAGCGAGGGGGAGCTGGAGCTCCAGCTCCTCCCATCTGGCTCTGCAGCGAGCACCTCCTAAATGCGGCTAATATAAACAAGACGGGCGGGGTGAGCAGAGCTCATTTGCATTTAAAGGAACAACCCCTTAAAATGAGATGATTTTTGCAGAGCTGATTTTGGCAAGGTAAAAAGGGTGTTGTTTTACAAAACCATTGAGAATTTTTAAGCAAAGTATATTAGAGACTTTTCATTAAGACCCTAAAGAATCATATCAACTTGTGTAAAATGGGCATCCGATGACCCCTTTAAGCGCTTTCTTTGGTCGTGAAAACAGCACCATTATAGCGCAGTTATAATGCAGTTTTTTCAGACTACTAGAAAACAAACCACTCCGAAACTTTAACTTTAACCGTTCTACGGCTTAATTACGACCACGTGACACGTTGTAATTGCTTTGTTCTATCACAGGGCATGCATGACCTGTTACTTTTAATAATAACATTCTAATTTCATAACAACGTGTGTGTGTGTTGTTTAATAGGCCTATAGGTTACAGTTATGTCAAAATAAATAAATAAATAAATTTAATATTAATGTCAAATTAATAACTTTTAATAATAATAATAATAATAATAATAATAAGTTTTGTTTACCAAATCATTGTTGGTTTAATTAAATATTTTAAAATAAATAAATAAACTGTCAAAGCAACCTGACTCAACTGTTTAAAAGAGTAATACATTAAACACACTGAAGAACACTGAGTTGAACACATTTTATCTCATCACTTTGTTTATTTTATTTTATAAGATAAAAACATTGAATACATGGTATACACAGGCTTAATTAACTCTAAAATCAACAATTGTTGATTTAACTTTTTAAAAATGTGTCAAGATATGGGATGTGTTTTTGTATGAATTGAATGTACATTTTTTTGTCTTTTTGACATTTCTGAATATTTGTGTGCACTCTACACTAAGGTCTTCTCACATTAAAATCTACCAACATATTTGAGGCTGAGTAAATTTTAATGTTTTTTTTTGTAACATTTGTGTTTACTTTTTGCAGAGCAAACAGTTTTGATGGGTTGTATTATGACACAAAACCAGTCTTATACAATTAATGAATGCTTCTAGTTTAAAAATGGTTATTGAAATAGAGACGAAGGTAGGCCTAGATGTCTGCCTACTGGTGCTTTACTGCATACAGTGAAACCAAGCAGATCATTCCAGACTCTGGGCATCTTCCATAAGTATCACAATAGGAGAAGGAGTGACCTTCATCCCAGAGGAATTGCTCTTCTCATCCAATCTTAGAACCTCTGGCAGTCTCATCTTGTCTGTTTGTTAGACACACAGCGGTGTCAGCGATGCCTGAGAGCACTTGTCCTGTAAAAACACTGCTTGTCAGTCTGACACACACAGAGACACCATGATACAAAGTACAGATCACAAATCCCCTGAACTCAGACATCAGCATATCTGCTAACAAGCCACCAGCAATGTTTGTTCATAACACTGGGACAAGGTACATAATGTACAGGTGTAGGTTGTTCATATTTGGTTTGTTTAATTAGTTTAATCCTTTAGTGATACAAGAGCAAACACAGTTAGCCTGCTGATGATGGAGTGATCAAACCTGAAACTCAAGCTTTGAATGGCACTTCACAAACAGGGTTCAGAATAAAACAAAGCTCTTACTGGGTTCAAACTAAATTCAAAATTTTATGTATAGCTTTTTACTATTTATTTTATTTTTGGAAATGCAATTTAAATAATTTAATTTGTAATTTTCTAAAATATAATTAAATAGACATTAAATATGACATTCACCGTGATTTTAAAAGGGGCAAAACTATTGCTTTTGAACAAATGAAGTACGCCCATGGGTGACACTTCTGGTTCATTAGCTGCTATACGGAAATAACTGTTTGCACTACAAACCAGTGTGTTCATAATTAAGACAATGCATTAATATAATATGGTAAGACACATTAATTTGCAATATCAAGCAGCAAAACGAGATGCTTTGTACAGCTAAAAATAGCTAGACACGGATGAGACCGGAAGCTAGACCCATAAAATAAAATAAAAACGTCCGCGTCCACTCTTACGGGAAGAAAAAGGTGGGTAGATGAACAATGGTGGAGGATTTTCGGAATATTGTAAATACCCTTATTTTGTGATTGACAGGCTTAGATGAACATGCTCATTCCGAACTAAGGTTTATAAGTCCTTAAAATGTAACAAAACTGAAAAAAAAAACCTTAAGCACAATCAAGGCCATACAAATATTTATACCTTACAAACAAAAGTGATGTGTCTTGTTTAATTTCCCCTGTACGCCCTCTGCTGGAGTATATAGATACAGCACACAGCTGCACATTCTTGTTTTATTAAAGTGATTATTGTCATCAAGATTAACAAAAAAATGTATACACTTTTTAACTTCAAATGGTCATCTTGTCTAGCTCTGCCATGCATACTCTGTGCAGTTTGAGGTTAAAAAGTATATATATAATGTATAATATGAGCAAAATAATCACTATATTAAGAGATTGATTTACCATGATGTTGCTCATCTTAGGTCTTGTCATTTTTATTTTCGCTTTTTTTTCAGTTGTAATTTAGGTGCAAAGCAGTTTATGAGACTCCATCTTCTAAGTAAATTTTATGCAGAAAGTTTCTGAGACTTCACACTATTCTGTGCCTATAAACAGCATGCATAAATATGCTCCTATGCTCCTTAAAAATGTCTAATGTCTTACTATTTGTAACAATGTTTTATGATGACTAATATAAAAAATATGCACCAACAATAAGTCTATGGACAAGTTATATAAACATGCTCCTCCCAATCTCAACATGTTAAACTGACTGAGATTTCAAACCTCAATGTTTTGTATGAGCAACTGTAATTTCATTCTCATTTACATTTAGTGTATGCATAAGCATAATACAACTGATATATTAAAAAATTGATAATATAATACATAAGTCATCCTTTGATTGATCATCCTGATCATCTTCTGTCCTTCAGTCTTCAGGTCTGTAACAGATGGTTTGAGGTCAATGAATATTCTTTTTCAATGACAAAAGTTTTCTAATGACAAAAAACACACTTTATGAGGGTGTAGACAACAGTAATTTCTTCATGCTTGTCAAAACAGCTCAATTACCGTTTGGTATAGGCTGGTCTGTATTCTGATGGCAGCCCGTAGTGAACTGAACTGAAAACTGTTGGTGCAGTAGAGTTCGACTGATTCACAAACACAACAGTCACGCCAGGCAGAGGACTGTTCACATGATGAACCCCAGCCCTGTATTGCCTGTGAACCGGCCTTCGCTAAAGGAGTGAGACAGAGAACAGAAACAACACGACACATTTATTTAATGACATAAGCACTTTATTGAATGTTTGGTAAAACATCTGTTGAGTACATGAATGTAAGTTTTATAGAAAGAAATATAGATGGCATTGTTCATCAGAATGAATAGAGATCTGCAGTGAGATGTAAATGTGATTAATTTGTTATATGTTTTTTTTCACTGAAATAAGCTGTGTTGTACAGTTTTTGAACCGTAAGATTTTTAATGTTTTTTAAGTCTCTTCTAATGATGCTGAAAATGTAGCTATTTTAAAATACAATCAAATAGAACGCAGTTATTTTAAATACTAAATATATTTCACAATATTGCTGTTTTTGCTGTATTTTGGATCAAATAAATGCAGTCTTGGTGAGCGGAAAAGACTTCTTTAAAAACATTAAAAATCTTTCTGTTCATACGGGTTTGGAAAGATATGTGGTTGAGTAAATGTTGCCAGAATTTTATTTTTTTGTGTCAGCTATCCTATTAAGTACGAATCTTTAAACAGTGTTTTGAGTTTTACCTTCGCTCTGCAGCACTCACAGGAAGTTGAGGCAAGAATAATAGAGAAGATGAAGACCACAGCATCACAGACCATCAATACAATGTGAGTCACACCCTGGGTGAATAGTAGAGACAGAAGGATTATGAACTAAAACACATTTTTGCATTAGTTAGAATTATTTGTCTTAAAGGGGTCATCGGATGCTAAGTTCACTTTTACATGCTGTTTGAACATTAATGTGTGTTGGCAGTGTATGTACAAATCTACCCTATAATGATAAAAATCCATGCAGTGGTTTTAAATTAATCTGTAAAAATAATATCCCCTTTTTCAAATCGAGCCATTCTCAGATGCCTGTCGGTGTGGCGTCACACCCACAGAGGCCGCTCCCACGATAGTTGATTGACATGAGTGTCTTACCTCAGACCAGCTGTAACAGACCACCCTCTTTGTTTCGATGCTGGAGCAGGGATGTAAGTTAGACAAGAATATCTCCAATTAAGCAATTGAGGTGTTGTGTTGCTGGATGTAATAATGAACATAGTGGTCGTAATTTACTCCCGACATCTAAGCCGCTGAAGATGCAGTAGATTACGTTTGTTTGTGAAGGAAATGCACCTCCCGATCTACATATATCTGTCTATATTCGCACAAATCATTCGTGATCCAGCTTCACTTACAGCAGAAGTGAGTATAAGGTTTTTTTTTATGAATCTTTGTGATCGCCTTTCCTAATAATGTGCTAGTTAGCAAGTTTAGCGGCTAAACGCGGCTAAAGTAAACAGACTCATCTCTCCACAGAGAGAAGAGAGGGGCGGGGCGAGCAGAGCTCATTTGCATTTAAAGAAGCCTCGACCAGAATGAGATGATTTTTGCAGAGCTTATTTTGGCAAGGTAAAAAGGGCGTTGTTTTACACAACCATTGAGAAAAGTATATTATAGACTTTTCATTAAGACCCTGAAGAATCATATCAACTTGTGGAAAATGGGCATCCGATGACCCCTTTAAAGAAATTGTAATACATTTCGACTGGGTTGATATAAACGGAGAGATACGTATTAAGTATAACTGAATAATTGGTTACTAATGCATTTAATACTAACCAACATAAATGCAAATTAACTTCTGGAGCTAGTAAGCAGGACGTCTGTACTTACATCATTTGCAAACCCATGAAATGGGATGGAGATAATAGATGTTATGGCATTGAGGTAGTTTAGAGATTGTGAGGCTCTGACCTGAAATGAGAAAGATTTAGGTAAATCAAAGAATTTATAAAATTAATAAAATATAATGTACAATACTTAAAAGATTCAGACAAACCCATCGTATGGTATGTTTCTGTGCAGCTAACACCGTCAAAGATCCAATTAAAACTGACTGCAGTGAAAAAAAATATATTTTTCAATATTTATTCAATGTAAAATATTGCTCTGATACAGAAATATAAGACTTACAATCATAGATGTCCACAAAATGTAATATATCCCTTTCTATACTGTTAAGGCAAACACCGCTATGCCTAATACTATTTCCAAACTCTGTAAAATATAAAACAAGATGGTGAACGTTTCCACATTACCCCAAAATTAATATTGTATCTGGTAAAAACTCAAAGTGGGACAGTTTGCTTTACCCCAAAGACCTCTGGCCTGATCTTCAGAAATTTAGAAACCACATACTGATCAAACTCTGATTCTGGCTGCTGAAGAGAACTGGTTTCATGATCATGTCTAGACATCGTCAAATGCACTGAGAGAAATATGTGTTGGGATGGGAATTTAGTTAGATTTTGGTTACTTTACAAGTAGGCCTATAAGTTTTTGTTTTTGTTTTTTATTGTTTCAGCAATTAATAACAAATTTTCTTTTTACTATGAGCCACAGAGAAATTAAACACTAAAGAAACCGACTGCCACTTTTTACACAGGGGCTGATAATCTAGATTTACTGGTTTTCTACAGGTCCCACATGGAAAGCTCTCTCTCTATATATATATTTAACCGTAAATAAATTACAAGCAACACTATTTTCTAATACAAAACTTGGAAAGATCATGTTTGTTTGATCTGGCAGTCACAATACATAAGATCTAAAGATGTAAAATAAGGTTGTACTAATAATTTTTAGTCCACATAATGCATAATATGTAATAGTGTCTTACTCCAATTTCATGTCTATTTAGATTAGCAAGACTATATAAAAGATTTGTTCCACAATCTAAGAAAAAACCCTGCTGATAAAACAATAAAAACCATCAAAGAAATTCTAATGGTTTCCACTACAAATACCATTACAAACATTACAAACCATCAACTTTTAACCATTAAATGGTTTCATGTAGTGTATTTTGGGACATATTCCATTAGGATTTAATGGTTTTAACAAGCTACCAATAGAAGGTGACTAATTATCAGTAGAGACCAATAGGCATTACAGTTTCCATTAAAACCAGTACAATTCCCATTATAGCCAGTAAAATCATTACAAATTCTGTGATTGTTTCCATGTTTTGTTTTGTTTTTCAGCAGGGAATAATAACTATATTAGGTATTAGGTGATAAGGTAGCCTACTTTACCTTTATGCTGCTCTTGTCTTAGGTCTTGTCATTTTCATTTTCTATTTATTTTCAAGTTGTAGCCTATTCTAGGAAAGTAGCCGTTTATGAGACTCCACCTCCTAGGTAGCCTACAAATGAAAATGTCGCCTCACAGCAAGAAGGTCTCTGTTCGTGTGTGAAGTTTGCGTCTTTATGAAACTCCACCGAGTGGTTTCTCTCACATGACATGCAGGACAGGTGAAGTGCAAGTGTATGTGTGTTACGGTGTATTTACACTGCATCGGAAGAAATCTGATCCAAACAAACTCATTTAGGGCGTGTCTGTATCGAGTGTCAATAATCTTTGTGGTTTCCAACATTCCGATATAATCATAGACACACGCGAATACAGTTGGAAAGATGCAAGCTTTGTTTTCGAATGCTCAAAGTAAAGATACACTGTCCATTTAATAGTTTTTTGTAAAACACAACCAGTCTATTCACATTCACAGTGTCCAAAATGCAACTAACGTATCAGTATAAAACAATTGCAATGCGTCCAATGTGTAAACAATATGAATTATGTAGGCTACTAAACGAAGGGAGACTCCAAAACAATCAGTATATATTCTTAGATGTTTTAGACAGTGTCACCTAAACCTTATCCCTACAAGAGTTTTGGAAAAGGATGGATATTTCTGAAACTTAACACTATCCTGGCTTCTACAGCTACTGTATGCAGCAATATGTCTCTTTTTTTGTATATAACACTGGTCACATCTGCTATTAATCTGATTAAATGTCAAACACTTGAATGAGCTGGCAGAGGTTATTTTTAAATGTTTTATGATGACTAATATCTTATCTTGTATTTACATACGTGCACCTAATAATTACAGTAAAAACATGTTTAACATTACAATACTGAATATAATCTAATCTCTAATGTTAGTATCTGTGATGATTTGATTCCAAGGTTGTAAAAACAACGGAAAAAACATGTTTACAGTTGTGCACTTATAAAGGAAGCTTATAAGGTATCTCAAATAAATGCTGAAAATATAAAACGGTCACAGTTTTAAATGTGTATCTTTGGATATTATAAATTATACCCAGAAAGTAAATAAGGAGCTCCAAAAATGCTCTGTTGCAAAAATGCAACTGATTTCTTCAACAGACCAGAAATTGCCCCTTAATTACCTAATAGTTCACGGAAGGTGCAGAAGAACATGGATTGTAGCTTGGTGGAGGTTCAGAAAGACCTGGTTCGTAACTTAGTGGAGGTGCAGAAGAACTTGGATCATAGTTTGGTGAAAGTGCTGAAGGACTCTGATCATAGTTTGGTGGGGGTGCAGAAGGACTTGGATTGTCGTTTGCTGGAGGTGTATAAGGATATGGATCGTGTTTTAGTGGAGGTGCAAAAGCACTTGGATGGTATTTTGGTGGAGGTTCTGAAGGACTTGGATCATAGTTTGGTGGAGGTGCAAAAGGGCCTTGTTGGCGGTGAAGAACAATATTGTTATCAGTCATATAAGGCACATCTCTGTTTATGTAACTGACCGCTACATGTCTTGACTGGGAGAGAGAGAGAGAGACAAAGAACACAACAGAAACAGAACATAATTATTGTGTTGCATTCATTATTGCATGTAAATCTTAAGGTAATGTAGTGACACCTAGTGCCAGTTAATTAACCAATCAGAATGGATACACACAAAGTTGTATGTGTCAAAAATGCACGTAAATAATCATAAGGATATGATGCTTCTTTCTGTGTCCATGAAAGTACTAATATGTAAATCTAATATACATTTCTTTAAAAAATATTCTGTATTTTCACATTTAGAAATGTTTAAATTTGTGGGTGTGGTTACCTTGTTATTATATCATTAATTTTGAAATAAACAACCTCTTATATCATTGTTGAATGTTGATTTAATTAGTTGCTTCTGTAGAGTATAAAGCAATCGTTAAATGTAACTCTTTTTATGTCAGACTGCTTTTGTGAGCTCATCTGATTTAATGAAAAGATCTCTTTTAAAAGAAGAGCTAAGTGAGCATAGTGAGCATAGACATATGGACTACATTTATGGTGTTTTTTTTTTTTTTATTGCAGAATGGAAGTGCCAGTCCTCATTCATCTTTATTAATCTGAAGGACATTCTTCTTAAATTCACTTCCTGTGTTCCATAAAAGAAAAAGTACTGTAATATGGGTTTGGAATGGGATGAGGGTAAGTAAATAATGACAAAAGTACATTTTTTGTTTTTCACTTTTAAGATAAAAGATCTTTGAACTTCATCTTTTTACCTTCATCCTGCAGCAGTCACAGGAAGATGAAGCAACTATAACAGAGATGATGAAGACCAGAGCATCACAGAAAACCAAGAGAATTAGAGCCACACCCTGAGTGAGTATAAAGGATATAAATTAGTATAGAGCTGAAATAAACAGGTTACATTTGAAACAACCTCCACTGTTGATAAGATTGATATTAGCTCTTTGTCTAGTAAAAACATCTACCAAGAATGTCAGTTTTGCAGGTGCGTTTAAATGTTATAAGTATAAAAGCAGGATGTCTATATAGACACTTACATCACTGTCAAGACAGTGAAATGGGATGGAGATAGCAGCTGCTATGGCATTGAAACAATTAAGAAATTGTGAGATTCTGACCTGAAATGTGAAAAATGTGAAAAATGTAATGCACTGTATAATGAAATATTACAGAATTTGTATTAGATATTCAGACTAACCCAACATGTGTTACGTGTACATGCAGCAGCCACTGTCACCGTTCCTGTTAAAATCGACTGCAGTGAACATAATGGATATTATTCAGTATATGTTCATTGCACAATGTTGTTATGGTGTTGAAATGAAATACTTACAAATAAACATGACCAGAGGAGATACAAGAATCCTGTCCAGATTGTTAAGATTAACATTGTCATTCCTATTGATATTTCCAAAACCTGTAAGATATAAAACAAGGCATTAACTGCTTCCTCATTTACCTCAAATCAAAATGAACAATTGAAGTGCAACAGTTTGTTTTACCCCCAAAATCTTCGGCCTGATCTTCAGGAATTTAGACACCACACGCTGGTCAAAAGGTGACACTGACTGCTGCAAAAAGCTGGTCACGTCGTCATGTCTATGCATCTTTAAATGCACTGAAAGAAATTTATGTCGGGAAAAGAATTGTAAAAGCATGCTTTTCTCTTCAATGTCAACAACGAGGAAGAGGAACCAAATGTGCACATTCCCAAAGCTGAAAATCAGGATTTACTGGAAGAGTTGCTTAGGCGACACATCACACGGTAATCAGTGCTGCCAAAGACAGCTGATTTAGATTTAGTTTTTTGTTTTCAGCACAACCTAAAAATGCAACCTGAAGACACAACAGATGTCACTGTTTTCTGCTGGTACAAAGAAAGTTTGGAATGAAGATATTCACTTAATCTGCATGAATTTACAAAACAACTACCTACACAGTATATTTCTGCAATAACCACAGTGAGTACACAATGAACAAATATACTTTGCAATGGTATTTTGTTCTAGCTGCTCATTCCAGCTTTTACCTAACCCACAAACACAGAGAGACAGACAATGAATGCAGAATACTTACACTAAGTAACATGTTCAAGCGAAAACTTCAAATCCATTCAGATTAGTAGTATGTAAAGATAGGAATAGAATCATTATTGTTGTTGACAGTGTGTTGAGTCACGCTGCTCACGAGACTCCACCTCCACAAAATATGAAGAGAATGATTCTTAAAAGTCACACTGATGTACAGATATTATAGGATCAAATATTTTAAAGGTCTACTCAAAAAAGATGGTATGGCACATTATGCAATCGAGGAGTCAATAATGTTGAGATTTCTGTAGGTGTGGGTTCAATTCCCACTTCTGACAAGAGTTTTTGACTGGACTAGAAGTCCCAGCTTCAGTATCAGAATAAATAATTAATAAGTGATTAATAAATAAGTGATAAATAAGTGATTCAACATCAAGATCTATGTAAAAACTGATCACTGTTCTTGGTACAATTCAATACAGGGAACCTTAAATGCTTTTATTTATATTACAGTAATCATATATAATTAAATAGTTAAATATTGGAATAAAAACACAGAATAATGTCATGTGACATTGTTTTATAAGACCTTCATCTAACTAGCCCAAATGAACGGAAAATACCTGCAGAGCACTTCTGAATCACTAGGGGGAGTTGCAGTACAAGGTTAGATATTACCCAGCAATTAGTATTGTTGCATTCTCAGCTTGGCATCATTTACCTGAAGCATCTGGTGAAACAATAATAATAATTAAAATAATTAAAGAAATAATCCAGTCTATATCGGCCATAATGTGAAACAAAGAAATTATTTTATTTAAAACATTAAAATATTTAAAAATTACGATATTTTTTTTTTCAAAGCCTTTTTCATAATCAGTGATATTAGTTGTCGTAGTTGTGCCTAAAAGATTTTTATCAAATCTGTTTTATCTATTACTCCATCAATAACAATAAATGAATTCTTATATACTTTGGGACAAAAACACATTTGCATTTGAGCCTTGTTTTGTTTCAGTTTTTTGTTTCAGTTCTCATTTGGCACAACAAAGGAACATTTTAGAAAGAATTGTTGACAAAAAGAAATAGTGACCATTTACAGCCGTGATATGGACCTTCATTATGCATTAAAAAATCCTTCAGTGGGAGCTAAAGTAAAACTGAATGATGATACAACATAATTACTGACTGTAAGTACAAAACTACAATATATGATATGGTCTGCACACAGTTTATGGTTAAATGAGGAGTCATTGGTTCAAAAACATTTGAGAAACCCTGCGTTAGAGCACCTAAAATAAAAAAAATATATACAAGATATAAACATTTCCTTATAAGTAACATTGTGTGTTATTTCTCATCTGCTCTACACTACCAGTCAAAAGTTCTTGAATAGTAAAAATTGTAATGTTTTTTTAAAGAAGTTTCTTGTGCTCACCAAGTCTGCATTTATTTGACCCGAAGTACAGCAAAAACAAAACAGTTTTGAAATATTTTTACTATTTAAAATAACCATTTTCTATTTGAATATATGAAGAGTTCAGATGCAAAAAGCCACCTCGGTGAAAAATGAGATAATGATACTGAGTGAATGCTCTCTACACATATTATACGTCCATCAAATACTTTTACTTCAAACTCTCTAAATCCCAGCCTCAGCTCAATCAGAAATCTTTTGTGACATTATAAATGTCACTTTTGATCAATTTAAAGCATCCTTGATAAATAGAAGTATAAAAAGTACTTAACTGTTTTAAATAATAAATGATAATAATAATAAATAATAATAAATAATAATAATAATAAAACTGATAATAATAATAAATATTTCTTGAACGGCAGAATGATTCCTAAAGGATTATGTGGCACTGAAGACTGGAGTAATGATGCTGAAAATGTAGCTTTGATCACAGGAATAAATTACTTTTTAAAATATATTCAAATTGAAAGCAGTTATTTTAAATAGTTAAATAATATTAATCAAATAAATGCAGGCTTGGTGAGCAGAAGAGACTTGTTTCAAAACCTTAAAAATCTTACAGGTAATGTATTATTCCAGGGCCTGCAAGTGGGGGATTAGCAACTATTTGAATTAAATTTAAATAATCTGATTAGCATGATGCAATACTAAATACTAAATCGTTAAAATTGTTATAAACTTTGTTTATTGGGTCTGCTAGGAGTCCAGGTAGTGGTCAATCTGTAAAGGTTAACGAGCCTGCTGTACAACCAGTCCCTACTTAAAGCCTGTCAAGAGTTTGGATAGTTTTTGACCTTTCTGTTTACTTTTATTTCTCTCATTAGGCCTAAAAACTCCATAGTGCGTCTTTTAAAACTTTCAGTTGTCTGCACGCTCATCCTCACCGTGAGTTTTTTCTTTTCCCTGGTGGATTGTGTAGGCCAACCAACCAATAGTCAATCAACTCTTCCGCTCTTCATTAATATTCATATACGAGCGTCGTTCCGACAATGTGATTGGCTAGGAGAAAAGCCGGTCGCCTGAGAGTGAGCGGATGAAATCACCTGTCAATCTCCAAAAGGGCGGGATTTGCCAAGCCCAGATATATGTAAAAATACCATTCACACGCTCTCAGTGGCTGTGACACGAGCGAAGGGGCATTTCGAAGTATCATATTCAAATCAGTCTCCGGCGAGGGACGGAAGAAGTGCACAGTGTGAACAAATGGAGGAAGATAGTACTGAACAGATGAAACCCCTCCTAACCACAGTAAGCATAAAGTTATTTGGTGTTGTCTCGTCAAATTTGAGTTGTTGCGGGAGCCCGGAGCGTTTCTACGCGCGTTCATTTCAAAGAAAGAAAAGGGACGGGGGGATGAGGGAAATGGATGCGGACTGGTTTAAAGCATCACTTCCTCTGGGTTGTTAACGACCCAGGAGCATCCACATTGTCTTAGTGGACTTGATAGGGGTTTGTTTTGAGATTGTATTGCTGTGGAAATGTACTTTCATTGTTTTGGGGTGACCACGCTTCTGCCAGGAAGTGTCGTTCAGATCATTGCGTCACAATAACGGTGAAAAGACGAGCGCAGTAGACTATGAATCTCTCTCTCTCTCTCTCCCTCCCCCCCTCTCTGCCACGAAACAGACGTTATAACTTTTGTTGTATGTTTTAATATCTTTCCTCACAAGAATATACCCTTTTAATACAATTTTGATATATGAACATTAAAGCAAGAGTCCTGTGTTTATTCTGTTTTTAAGTATTCAGTATTTAGCTGAGATGACTTGTTATTTAAAAACAAAATGCGTCTAAAGTTTGTAACTCTTAACATTTTATTTTCTTTTTTAAAATGACGTTCTGTAGTCATAATGTCATCCTCGCAGGATATAAACACTTGAAATTCAAGTCCACACTTTTTTTATCACTTACGTTTGTGAGTGTGAGACTGTCTTAAAATGTCAACTTTGTTAACATGAATTTGTATAGTAAACAATTGATTATTCTTTCTGTCTTGATATTGTCATTTACATAAGTATGCATGAGTAAGTGTGCACTTTCCTCTCTCCCTCTGTTTCATTCCTCAGAAGCTTCATTTCCATGTAGTCATAACAACTTCAGTAAATATTTCCTCTCCTTCACAAATCATTTGTGCTGTCAGTAGGTACTAACAACCTTGATGCGCTTTTAGTGCGTATGTATATTTGCATACAAACAGTTGTACATCATCTACAAATAACAATAACTGTAACAACTACTGAGTGAAGATACAGTGTGAACTTAATATATATGCTTATAAGCTTATATGCTTATGCTTTTTTATGAGTGAACACATGGTAAGCTTCAGTAGAATCATCTTGAGGGGAAAACTGTCTCATAACATCCAAAATGCAATTTGACAAGTCATCAGTACATGGCGGAACAGACACTGGATATCTTGTTTGATGCAAAGATAGTATTGAATTCAAGCATCAGGTGTGTTTACATAATATTTTGCAACATCTAAGATCATGCAAAGGATAAGTTCATTTTTTAATTTTATGATTTTTTTTATTTACAGTCAAGTTAGCAGGGTGAATATTGTTACTTTTGATTTATTTTTTCAATGCAGAACATAAGGGCTTGTGTTTTCACATAAATAGTAACCTGTGGGTCCAAAACCTAAAGATAACAATCTCTGTCTTGCAACTTGCTACTCTCTTTTCACGTTTGCCAGTCTGTTTATGGAAGTGTATTTTTGCCACGGAATAGAAAATACGAAAGGTAGTTCAGAGAAAGAAAGAATTTTGAAATGTAATTTCATAATTGTGAGATATAAACTAAGAATTTTCAGATATAAACTGGCAATTCTGAGAAGAAGAGTTAGAATTGTGAGATATAAAATCACAATTGCAAGAAAAAAAAGTCTGAATTTTGATCCAAGTCACAATTACCTTAAAAAATTAAATCAAAATCAGCATTTATCTAAAAGAAAAAGCTTTTTTAACATTACACACTATATCATTAAAAAGCTTGGAGTCTGTATAATTATAGAAATTATAGAAATTAATACTTTTATTTAGCAAGGATACATTAAATTGATTGAAAGTGATGGTAAAGATGTTTATAATATTACAAAATACTTTTATTTCAGATAAATGCTGTTCTCCTGAACTTTCTATTCATCAGAAACCTGTAAAAAATTCTACTCAGCTGTCAACATAATAATAATAATAATAATAATAATAATTGTTGTTTTTTAAACAGTAAATTAGAATATTAAAATAATTTCTGAAGGATCATGTGACTGGAGTAATGTTGCTAAAATGCAGCTTTGAAATCACAGGAAGAAATTACACTTTAAAATATATTCAAATAGGAAACAATTATTTTAAATAGTAAAAATATTTCAAAACTGTACTGTTTTTGCTGTACTTTGGATCAAGTAAATGCAGGCTTGGTGTTCAGAAGGACTTTAAAAATAACATTAAAAATCTTATTGTTCAAAAATGTTTGACTGGTAGCATAAATTTAGAATTCTGAGTAAAAAAAAGTCATAATTTTTAGACATAAACTTACAACTCTGAAAAAAAACCCTCAGAATTTTGGATTAAAAAGTCTATTTTTTTATTCTGTGGCAAAATAAGCTTACCTGTTGGTGCAAGTACAATGAAAAAATGTTGTAGAAACAATTTTCAATTACAAATTGCTAGTAAATTTCACTATTAATTACAAAGAAGCGGTAGCTAGTATTCAATTAAATGTGAAATTTGAAAGCAGAGAAATAAGATGGTATTTCATCTATTAATGCTTGATTTATTTACAGCTTCAGAAAGTGTTAACAGTGTCAATATTATGTAATGCTGTTTAAAGTCCAGATGGCAAATCTGAAACTGGAATCTAGATGAGGGAATTGTTGTGGGTTATTGCATAAGTATATGTATTGTTTAGATGTCACTAAACAAAGTTTGCGTTCTATTTATCCGAAATTATTTGCAAATGGCCAGTTCCTGTTACGTAACAAAGAGCCTTATTTTGATTTCCACCTGTTGCTTACTTCTCTGCTATCCATCACTCAGGTGTCTTCAGGACAGTGATGCTCCTCTGTTCTCTGCCGTCGTCACTTTGTTGGGATATTGGCATTGAGGAAAGAGTTCATGGTTTGTTGAGTGTGCGGTATCGTAATGTTACAGCGCTGGTTTAGATGGAAGATTAGACAGGAAGTTTGTCATTGTTCTGTGGCTGGAGGATCAGCAGCTCTCAGGGGTGCTGGGACCCAGCAGACAATGCTGTTGATAAAGCCACAGAGGGCACAGCCGTAAGCTCAGCAGGTTTAGAGTAGTTGGGGACAGTAGTATGAGGCACTGTGACCTGTCAGCATGCGGTAGTTAACACAGTTGCTCTGCTACAGCTAATTCACAACAAGTCTTTCCAGTCCCACTTGTTGACATCTGTTAAGAGTGATTCTTTGCAAATGCAAAACTGTATTGATCCAGGCGTAATGTTGGCACAGTGACCTAAATGTGTGTTAACTAGGCTTATAAGAGGGAATTTGGAAACAGTTTATTTTGAGGAAAAATCTGCAGAATGGGTTGAAATGGAACTGAGAATACTGCCGTACAAAGAATATTTATTATGCCACCAAAATAGTTAATAAATAAGCAGAGGAGTAGATTATTTTATATAGATCTTTGTAAATGACAAAATCTATAATCACTGGTAAAAATAGTCAAAGCATTTCTTCATAGTTAGGTTTTTTTTTTGTTGTGTTTTTTTTTGCATCATAAAATATTTCAGTAATCTTAGATGAGGGTTCAAAACTGTTTAGCAGTTAAAGTCTGTTTGCCAATGCTTAATATTAGCTTAATCTGTTTTGTTTTTATGATCTTATCTGAGAAAATGATTTACAGTAGTGTGTTACTCCAGTTTTATTGTCATAAATGTCTGCAAATATTTAATAAATAAGCACAGAGCCAAAATATCTAATAAATAAAATAATAATATAAATAATCATATCTAATAAATTAGTATAGAGCTATAGTAATTAACCAAGATATTTAATAAATGAGCAAAGAGCCATAATAATTAACCAGATATTTAATAAATGAGCAGAGGGCCAAAATAATTAACCAAAATCAGGGCTCAACGCTAAGGATTTTTTCTACTGGCCCGGTCGGGCAAGTGGTTAAAATTTTTACTTGCCCTGTCAAAATTTTCACTGGCCCTACCACAAAAAAATTAAAGAGTTGCTGTTATCATTGTTTTTGACTCATGTTATCTTTTATTTTAATAAATAAGCTTATATGACACCAAAATGTTACATACCAAATAAAATTGTACAATTCTCGATTCCAATTTTGATACCACACCTAAACCTACTAGCCTAACTAAAGTCCAAACATTATTTGTTCGTTCAAAAAAATTGTTTTATTAAAAATGAAAAGATGCTTTTGGGAAAAACAACAGAAAGAACGGTCTTTGCTAGCAGGTGGTGCTTATGGAATGAGAGTGATATTACGGTTCTATGATTACTGCTGTAAACAAAGCAGCGCCGTACTTATGAACGCTACTTTAAATACATCATACATGGGCAAATGAAAAGAAAACGCCATGTAAACTTTTTTTAAAACAGTCAGTTCCCTTCACATTCATATAAACCACAGTTTCAATATTTAGGATAATATTTCCAATATTTTGCACATTGTGCACCGTGATCTTGCTCTGCCTGCTACAGTATTTTTTACAGTATTTTTTTCTTTGCGTTCGTCTTTAGCGTCTTTGGCCTCTGTTAACAGATGTCTAAGGAGTTCGTAATATTTCCACACACATGACATTTTGAAAGAAGATTGCATGCAGTTCGTGTGCAAGCCCAGAACAAGAGATCGGTTGAAATATGTCCGGTCGATCGGTGCATCTGTCTCCACTGTATAAATTATGTATTGATCATTGTTAAAGCTAGAAAGCTAAAACTTTTGTAGGCTATTTTTTCCGTCAGAGACGCGTATCTCTGTGATAGCTTAAAATTTTAATTATCAAGGTTAAAAAACACGTGCAAATGATAAACTTTCGTGACGACACGGCAGTGGCCTGATCAGGCCAGTGACATGTTCGTCAGCTGTCCCGAGCGTCTTGCACGCTGGCCCCGGGCCATCGGGCACTTGTTGTCGAGCCCTGAAAATATTTAATAAATAAAACAATGATATAAATAATAATCATTAATAAATTAGTATAGAACCTTAATAATTAACCAAAATATTTAATAAATGAGCACAGTGCCATAATAATTTACCACAATATTTCATAAATGAGCACAGAGCCCAAATAATTAAAGAACATATTTCATAACTGAGCACAGATATAAATTAATTAACCAAAATATTTCATAAATGAGCACCAAGCCAAAATAATTAATCAAAATATTTAATAAATAAAACAATAATATAAATAATAGTATGTAATAAATTAATATAGAGCCATAATATTTAACCAAAATGTTTAATAAATGAGCACAGAGACATAATAATTAACCAAAATATTTAATGAATGAGCACAGAACCAAATTAACCAAAATATTTAATAAATGAGCACAGAGCCAAAATAATTAACCAAAACATTTAATAAATAAAACAATAATATAAATAATAATATATAATAAATCAGTATAGAACCATAATAATTAACCAAAATATTTAATAAATGAGCACAGAGCCAAAATAATTAACCAAAACATTTAATAAATAAAACAATAATATAAATAATAATATATAATAAATCAGTATAGAACCATAATAATTAACCAAAATATTTAATAAATGAGCACAGAGCCAAAATAATTAACCAAAACATTTAATAAATAAAACAATAATATAAATAATAATATATAATAAATCAGTATAGAACCATAATAATTAACCAAAATATTTAATAAATGAGCACAGAGCCAAAATAATTAACCAAAACATTTAATAAATAAAACAATAATATAAATAATAATATATAATAAATCAGTATAGAACCATAATAATTAACCAAAATATTTAATAAATGAGCACAGAGCCAAAATAATTAACCAAAGTATTTATAATATAAATAATATTTAATACATTAGTATAGAACCTTAATAATTAACCAAAATATTTAATAAATGACCACAAAGTCATAATAATTAACCAAAATATTTAACAAATGAGCACAGAGCTAAAAATAATTAAACAAAACATTTAATAAATGTGCATGTAAGGAGTGGGATTTTTTTATATGGATTTTTATAAATGACAGAATCTCTAATCACATTTATTTTATTTATTATTATTTTATTTATCTTAGATGAGGGGTTGTTCAGCAGTGCAAAGTCTGTTTGCTTAGTATTAGCTTAGTATTAATTTAATCTGTTTTATGATTTTATGATCTTATCTGAGAAAATGATTTATAATAGTGTTTTACTTCAGTGTTATTGTCATAAATGGCTTCAAAATATTTAATAAGTGAGCATTAACCAAAATATTTAATAAATGAGCATAGAACGAGTGGGATTCTGACCGACCGGTGCTATACACGCTGCCTAAAATTCACAAACCTTATAGTGATATTCCTTTTGGGAGACCTATAATCTCGACTTTTGTTGATTTCCACTTACAACCTTTAGTTATGTTTTTACCTTCTTACATTAGAGATACAATGGATTTCACTGAACTCATTAATAATGTAAAATTACCTGATTGCTCTGTCCTTCTGGTCACCGTGGATGTTAAATCGCTTTATACCAATGTTCCATTTCAGGGTGGGCTAGAGGCAATTGAATTTTTTCTCAGTCAACGTCCTTGTCAAATACCAAGTACTGCATATGTGAGTGACTTGGCTAAATTGGTGCTTTCACACAGTTATTTTTTTGTTTGGGTCCGAGTATTATTTACAGATTTCAGGGGTCAGCATGGGTTCCAAGATGAAATTTACGATTGATTTCCATCAAGAGAAAATTAATTTTTTTGGATGTGCTTGTTCTTCGCACTGCTTCAGGCATTGAAACTACCTTGTACTGAAAACCAACTGATCGTAACACTATCCTACAATCCTATCATCCTGTGTCATTAAAACGTTTGTTACCAATTTCCCAATTTAGTTGTATTTGCTGGATTTGCAGTAGTGATGAAAACTTCCAACAGCAATCACCAATTTTATCAGAGGGATTCAGAAAATGATCATATAGAGAAGAGTGGATTGAGTCTGTGAGTCGTTTTAAAGATGTGTCACAACAGGAGAGTCTCGTTAAATACCCCCAAAAATTTGAACATTGTGTTAATTGTTATATGCAATATTTGCCTGTTACCAAGGATATTAATAATGTTTTATTGAAACATTGGCATATTGTGGAAAGTGATCCCAGCCTCAAGAAATGTTTTGATAAACCACCTCGTTTAATGTATAAGAAAACCTCTAATCTCCGAAATATTTTGGTTAGAGCGGATTTGAAACCTGCTTCTCATTTCTTGAACAAAATACCTCACGGGAATTACAGATGTGGTAATCATCAGCAGTGCAATTTTACATATAAGACATCGACTTTTACACATCCTCACACGGCAAAATGTTTTTAAATTCGAGGGACTATTTGGTGAAAGATGGCCAATGTTATTTATATGTTGCGTGGCTCTTGTGGCTTATGTTACGTTGGTAAAACTAGCAGACCTTTGAAAACTCGCATTTCTTAACATCAGTTTAAGTCTGGTAGCACAGCATTTTGCAGATTTTAGATGCTCATTTTCCACTCTTCAGTATATAGGTATCGAAGTAGTCAAGTGTCCACGACGCGGAGGTGACATCGATAAATTGCTTTTACAGCGTGAGGCTTGTTGGATTTTCACATTAGATATGTTGTCTCCCAGAGGATTAAATTTAATTTCTTTAAATTTACAATATTTATTTAAAGGTCTGTAATACAATAAAGGTCATGGTGTGACCAGTTGACTTAGTATTAAGTGTGTTTGCAGGGATTAAAGTTTATTGAACTGTTTATTGAGAATATTTTTGTGTTGTATTTTGCATAGTTTCATAAGTTTTTGTTTTTCTCTTTTGTCTTTTCTTTGGTTGATTTGTTATTGTTTGGATGTATTATTATTTATTATTAAAATATTGTGTATGATCATGTGACTTTTGATCACCTGGAGGTATAAAGAGTGGCACATTAGTGTTGTTTAATTTGTCTGATGAAAAGCCTGCATGCTCGAAATGTTACACGCTATGCAAAAGCTTTTTAAATCAATTCTTTTTATATTGTTTGGAGCCTTGGTGTTGCCGACTTTACATTTCAATTGTTGTACTTGTTTTTTAGTTGAGCACCCTTTTGAGATTGATGTGCGTGCTTTTGTTTGCTTTTTGTGATATGGATTTGTATAAATGACAGAATCTCTAATTGCATGTAAAAAATAGTTAAGGCATTCTTCAGAGGTGGGTTTTATTGCTGTGCATTTTTGTGTTGTAAAATATTTTATTATTCTTTGATGAAGGGCTGTTGAGCAGCGCAGTCTGTTTGCCAGTGCTTAATATTAGCTTAATCTGTTTTATGTTTTTATGGTCTTATCTGAGAAAGTGATTTTGCAATAGTGTGTTCCTTAAGTTTTATTGTTATAAATGGCTGCAATATATTAAATAAATGACCATAGAACTTTTTCAGTGGTGGGTTTTATTGTAGTGCATTTTTATTATAAAATATTTTATTAATTTTAGATGAAAGGGTTGTTCAGCAGTGCAAAGTCTATTTGCTTAGTATTAGCTTAATCTGTTTTATGATTTTATGATCTTATCTGAGAAAGTGATTTACAATAGTGAATGTCACTTCAGCATTGCATTTATAAATAGCTGCAAAATATTTTATTAATGACCACAGAAGAGTTGAGATTTTTTTTTTTTTAGAAATGGTCAAAGCATTTCTTTAGAGGTGGTTTTCTTGCGTGTTTTGCATTGTTAAATCTTAGATGAGGGGTTGAGACTGTTCAGCAGTGCAAAGTCTGTTTGCCAGTGCTTAGTATCATTCTGTTTTATGCTTTTATGATCTTATCTGAGAAAATGATTTAGATTATTAAATGCTAAATTGGTATTGTATTTATAAATAGCTGCATTAGATTTAAAGTGCTTGGTTTGGTGTAACGGGGCAGACCACAACCAAATAAGGAAAAGATATCCTCATGCAAAGCTGACTGGCTTGTGTATGACTGTCATTCGACATCATTACACGCTCCTTAAACACACTACTTGATGTATAAAGCTACTGTAATGCTGAATACATCAGAAATTTAAAATCTAGCCTGTGCACAGATCAGATTGTGCTCACACACACACACATTAAAAATAAACAAGCACAGTAAAAAGTGGGAATTTCTCCTTTGTTCTCTTTAAAACAAATCAGAATTTCTACAAACATCTCTTTTGTTTTTCAGTGTCCTCTCTTTATATTGTTTCCTGTGTCACCTTGTATGTGCAACCTATTACTTTTTTATAACTGAAACGTCATTCTTAACCCAAGTTAAGTGTGATTCTAGGTAATCCTGTTTCATGTTCAAACTGTTCATGCTTAAACCCGAGTTCTAGTTTGTAAACCCTGGATTACTATGCCTGTTTGCATGTTTATAAAACAGATAAAGTGATTTGCTTAATGTATGCTGGCATGCAACCTCTTTGATGAAGCTGACAGATATGGCTATGATAATGTTTCATGCACCATTGATGTTTATCTAGGTCACATTCTATTAATCATCATCAGTATATGTGTGCCTACAGGGTAGCAGTATTTCCGTGTGATTAAAGCTGGAGTACGCTGTTGTACACTGCTGTGATTGATGTGTCTGTAATGCTTTGGCATGATTAAAGCTTAGTCAACAGAAAATGGCTAAGGTAACCATTTTAAGCTTGTTGACGTTTTTTTTTCTTTTTGCCACAAAACCACTTGCCTACATAAATTATTTAAAAATTCAAATGTGGGGATGTGTTTTGTTAACTTGAATGAATGAATGATCGCATTTATATAGCGCTTTCATTGTGTATTGCTATACACCCAAAGCGCTTAACAATCATATGGGGGGATCTCTCCTCAACCACCACCAGTGTGCAGCATCCACTTGGATGATGCGACGGCAGCCACAGGACAACGGCGCCAGTGCGCTCACCACACACCAGCTACAGGTGGAGAGGAGAGAGAGTGATAGAGCCAATTCAGTGAATGGGGATTATTAGGAGGCCATGATTGACAACGGCCAGAGGAGGGAATTTGGCCAGGACACCGGGGATACTCCCCTACTCTTTACGAGAAGTGCCATGGGATTTTTAATGACCACAAAGTGTCAGGACCTCGGTTTAACGTCTCATCCGAATGACGGTGCTTTTTACAGTATAGTGTCCCCATCACTACACTGGGGCATTAGGACCCACATAGACCACAGGGTGAACACCCCCTGCTGGCCTCACTAACACCTCTTCCAACAGCAACCTATTTTCCCAGGTGGTCTCCCATCCAGGTACTGACCAGGCTCAGCCCTGCTTAGCTTCAGTGGGTAGCCAGTCTTGGGCTGCAGGGTGAAATGGCTGTGCGAATGCTTATTACATCAAGTGGTAATATCCACTTAAAGGATTAGTTCACTCCAGAATTAAAATTTCCTCGTGTCTTTCTTTCTTCAGTTGAAAAGAAATTAGGGTTTTTAAAAAAACATAGTGGACTTTAATGGGTTGAATGGTTCAAATCAGTGTCAGTGCAGCTTCAAAGGGCTCTAAACGATCCCAGTCGAAGAATAAGGGTCTTAAATAGCAAAAAAAACCCATAATTTTTAACCACACATTATCGACTTGCACTAGTTTGACTTCTCACTTTACATAGTCACGTTGAAACGGTCACAAGTGATGTAGGTGGAAGTACTGACCCAATGTTTACAAATCGAACGTGCAAAGAAAGTCAAACACCCTTTACAAAAAAACTACAATGTCGGATGATTTTGAAGTTTGAGGAGAAAATGAGATGGAGTTTTTTGCCCTATCCTACTTTTCTGAACCGAATTACACAGACACTAACCATGTGTGACTTTTCCAGTGTGATTACGTAATGCATGAAGACTACTTGCTACTGCAAGATGAGCATTTGTGGTTAAGAAGTATATACATTGTATTTTTTTTTTTTTTTTTTAGAAAATGATCAATCGTTTCGCTAGATAAGACCCTTGTTCTTCAGCTGGGATCATGTAGAGCCCTTTGAAGCTGCATTCAAACTGCAATTTGGACCTTCAACCGGTTGATGCTCATTGAAGTCCACTTTTTGGAGAAAAATCCTGGAATGTTTTCCTAAAAAACCTTAACTTCTTTTCAACTGAAGAAAGAAAGACATGGACATCTTGGATGACATGGGGGTGAGTAAATTATCAGGAAATTTTAATTCAGGAGTGAACTAATCCTTTAATGTTATTGAGTGAATTCTTGAAGCATCCACATTTTCTTTTAGACAAAACATCTGACAATGGTTTCTCCTAGATTAGAATGCAACTTTTTTATTTTATTATTTTTATTTTTTTGCTTAAACCCCCTCCATTCATACAGACTGCACAGTTTCTCAGATTTAATTACAGGCATTAACAGCTTATTACTTAACAGCAATTTATTAACATTTTAACAAAAATTACACTTTTAAGGCCCCATAAAAGTGTTTTTTTTTACCAAATTACATGAAGTAATATATTTCTGTCTGTCTTCAGTTTTAGAAGTTATGTGTTCATGTGTTTATGCTTCAGTATGTGTGTAGTAAACAAAACTGCATGTCTGCGCCATTCATTTACACAGAGACACACAGAACATGCAGGAATCGTATTTAAATAGAATTTTGACAAAAACTAGTCCATATCGCATTTTAAATGTACTGACCTACTTTTGATTTTTTTTTTTTCATCCAAAATCTGGCAAATTCCGTGACATTCCGTATTATACAGTAACTTTTATTTTTATGACTGGATTGTGCAATGCCGACCACATTTTCCACATCGTGGAAATCATATGGTCCTAGAAATGAATTTTCCTCTTTCTTGTAATATTTTCCTCTCTCTAACATTTTTTTTGCCACATTAATTTCGCTTAAAGGTGTAATTCGCCCAAAAATGAAAATTCTGTTGTCAAGACTCTTAGGTTGACGAGTTTCTTTCTTCTGTTCAGCACAAAAGAAAATAATTTGAGGAACAAAAAAAAAAAACAAACTGCCAGAAACTGTACTACACACTTCTACCAGCAACTATCATCATAAAAGTCTGGAAAAACATAATGCCAGAATTTAAAGATGCTTTTTAAGATGCTTGGTTTTTAAAAACAATGCAATGATGAGTAAGTGCAATGCAATGGTGAGTAAGGGACATTTAAATCAGTCTAAGAAATCTGATTTTATATTTCCTTGTCACACAATTTGCTTGCAGTAATGATGCAACTTCTAGTATACTTTACACTGTAAGCAATGCAACAAAAATAGAACACCTCCATAATAATCAAAAAGGCGTAGACACTGTGTAAATAAGAGATTCATTGTGCAGGGTAGACAGATTTGTTAATTATAATGTGATTATCTTAGCTTTGGTTGTATCCTGTGATATTGCTTTTTGTTTCAAATCCTGAATGTCCTTTAACACCTCAGGGCAATGGCATGCCATCTCGGCAGCTTCCCAGCACTCAGGCCATGTATAGCTCCAGTGCTGTTTGAACCCAAGCACTCACCCCTACTCGTGGAAAAACACATGCACGCTCACAACAACACACCCTCACACTCTGATATAAATAACTCCACATGTTTAGGTCTTTGCAACCAGGAGTGAGTCCCGTCCAACGTCAGCTTGAGAAGTGTACACTGGCAGCGTCTTGCAGGATTCTCTCTCACTTCTGCTTCTTAGTCAGTGTGACATAGATGCTTTTGCTTTTGATCCTTGTAGAAGCAGACTGCCGGTTTAAGGAAGTGTGTGGAGACTTCCTCTTCAGGACAGATCCTGATTGTAGCTTGTCAGTTCTTTTTGATTCTAGCTAAATGATTTAACGCTTCAAGTTGATCTTCGATTGTTTTTCATCGTCAGCTCTAGTAGTGGACTTTTTTTTTATGAGATCATTATTTCTGGACCTTCATCATTGAAGCTCTTGCGTTCTTGCTGACTGATTTTTTTTCCCAAGTGATGAAGTTTTAAAGTCCTTCCCCAGTGTCTGTAAATGATGCAGGACTTCTGGGGAGATGTTGTGAATCTCAGGACCACCAGAGGAGCTACGAAATTCTCGGTACGCTTTTGGGCTCACTCTTGTGTATCTAATGATTTCATGCTGTTTTTCTTAATGGTGCATGACTCAGATTCTGCATAGCTCATTGAATATGCTTTGGCTTGGTGTTAGTGTTTGCTTGGGGTGTTCGGTTTCAAAATATTGCCTTGGGAACACAGTATAGTGAGAAATTCAATGTGTGTTATTTGGTGGCTTTTCATTGAAAAGAGGCGAAGCGTGTCAGTGGTCTCAAGACACCTTGTCTGTCACATGTCGTTGCGGTTTTAAATTCTAAGTCCACATTGTACCCTTTGCTGCGTTTTGCCCTTTGGGATGATATCTGATGCCACGGCACCCAGGAATGCTTGGACAGAAGCCCATGGCGGGACAGGGCCACCTTGGCTTTCTTTAAATACATGGGACTCTTTGTGAATGTACTGGAAGAGCACATGCTCATCTCACATCTCACTGCGTATATATAGGGCCTTATGATTTCCGCAAAGCGGAAAACGCAGATGAAATCGCGGAATCCAGTGATAAAAATGGATTTACAGTATATTGCAGAATGTCACAGAATTTGCGAAATTTTGAATTAATAAATCAAAAGTAGGTCAGTATACCTAAATCAAAACATAATGTGGACTAGTGTCTGAATATTAAATGGAAAAAGACTATTTAAATATAAATCCTGCATTTTCTGTGTGTCTCTGTGTGAATGAATGGCGCAGACGCACGGTTTTGTTTACTATACTGAAGCACGCGTGACGCTCACCTCTGCTACCTCATTATATGAGTACATTAACACATGAACATCATCTCTAGAACTGCTCGTAGAGTCACTTAATGAGCATTTTACTGTTTCATGCGAGAAAAACCAAAACTGCTGTCATCATATACAAACAGAAACTTCACAGCAACCTGTCAAAATAAAATTTTGGTTTAACTTGATGAAATTGTGACAGAAGTATATTACTTAATGTAATGATAGTAGTACTACTAATCAAATTATTAAAACATTATTTTAAAGGAATATTTACCAGAAAATTTATTTACCGGAATTTATTTACTTAATTTACTTATTTATTTAAAAATGTAAATGCACAACAAAAAAAAAGAAATAAAATAATAATAAAATTTAGTTTTTTTTTTTTTTATTTGTTTGTTGTTTTTTTAATAAAAATCAATTATTTAGAGAATAAAAATTTAGGGTCCTATATATATATAGTCTAAGTGTGTGTGTGCGTGTATGTGTGTATATGTATCTATCCATTTATCTATATGTATATATGTGGACAGATATATCGATATATATAGGTAGGTAGGTAGATATATATAGTGTTGGTTCAGTTCTGTTCAATAACTGTGTGAAGTTCATCAGTTATAAAACAAGTACAGTTCAATGGTTTGGCCCGAGTCAGTTGTTGATTCAATACTGACTCAATGTTGATTGTTCATTTCAGTAACAGTGTAGATGTTGCAGCATTCATTAATTATAAACAGTTTGATTCAGCTATAAAGCAGCTCTACAGAAAGCAATAGTGTCATTACTTGGCTTAATTGAGCCTTTGCAGGGAGCTTGATTGACAGCAATCTGACGAATCATAATGCAGAATCTGTCATATTGGCTGACAAACGAATCAGAGTAGATTCGGTGGACTTAAACTGTGTATACACATCTTTCTGCATTTGAAGCAAAATTCCTTATAATGTTGACTCATGTTTAATTTGTGCTTTAACTAGTAAATTTGAAAGTACCGCTTGAACTGAGGTACTACAACGATCTGTCATGACACATTAAAGAGCCACAAAACGATATTTATTGTTTCATTTTCTTAAAAAAATAACAATGTTTGAAAGCTAAGACTTTGTTTCATAGCAGAAGTAACCTGCTCTGTCTTGTCTGTCGGCATGCTGTCAGTGTCCTCTTTGCTCCACAATGTATTTTTCACTGTGTTAGAACATGATGTGCGGCGTGAGAGCACTATGGTTTGTCAGACATAGCGACAGTAACAAAGACGGGCGGGTTTTGCGAAGGGTCAATTCAGTTCTCATCCACAGTGTCAGTACAGTCAAATCAATATTATTGAATATTGAGCTTTTAGAATAGAGGTGAAATTATGGTTCAGTACTTGTAATAACCTGCTTAGGAGATAGTACAATGAACAAAAACCCTAAATATCTTTGTGGATATTTTGCAGGTGTACATTCTGGAAAATCTTGTTCTTCTGTTGTGATGTTTTGCACTTACAGGTTTTTGAAGGTAACCTCACAGGTTGTTTCAGGTCATGTGGCAACCCTGGCACTATCGTACCACACTTTCTCACATCATGATGGCCAATGTACTATGCAATTCAATGGCAGAATTTATTTTTAGACTGTGCTCTTTTTGAGTGAGCTCAGAAAAATGTGGCCTGAAATAGTTTCGGGGTAAGAATAGCTGTGAATGTGATCTGACTATGGTTACATCATCCTTGTCATGCAGCTGCCCAGAGGACATAGTCACGTCTATTGTTTGTTTTATAGTTCTGAGCTGGAATGTGCAATGATAGTCAAATAGATGTCCTATAACCAACCAGCTGATTAGTAAGGTTGATTCATTTGTCTAAATTATTTTTAGATATTCGGTTTAGATATGCTAACATCATTCTGTGCTTTCGTTTTTAGACAGTTTTCAAAGAAAGAAATCTTTGAAAACAAGTCATAAAATCAGAAGTCACCATATATATTTCCTTAATGCGTGATGCATTGTGCATCGAATACAATCGACTACAAGCTCACAGTCATTCATTTTTGGATGATTTGTTCCTATTAGGCAGTCCAGATTAGTTAACTAGTTGTTTTGGACAGTTTGAAAAGTGGTATTTAATTTTTTGTTTAATATTTGATATTTTTAAGTGGTGTCACATGAAAGGAAGAGGATACTCTGTTTTCTCACAGATCTATGCAGCGTTCTGTTTGAAGACTTGGGCGGTGCATTAGCAATGGTAGGGAATTATGGGAATTGGGTTATTGTCTGGGGAACTTAAACAAATATGCTGTAGAAGGACTCAGGCACAGCCCTGAGAATACCCTGGGTCGCATCTGGAAAAATGTCACATAATCACCATCTCCAATACACCAGCTCCTTCTACAGCAACCACCGAAATGTTCTCACAGACATGCAGATTTCTCTTGGGAAATAAGGGACAACGTTGTCTGGTGCATTCTGTTGTGTCCCAAGTGTACTTTAGGATCCTTTCTAGGATGCAAGTGGAAAATGTTTCTCATTTCACAATTCACAAAGATTGCAGCTTGCTCCTGATAATGGACGTGGACTTCACTTTGTATGGGCCTAGTTAAAGCTCATTGTCTTTGTATAAAAGTGAGTGGGCAGCATATAACAATTACAGTCACTCGTTTATATTGTCTCCAAATGTGACTCAACCTAATAAACTGAAGGGGTTGGAAAATAACCTGCAGTAGAGGTATTATAGACTGGAAGTGGACATCTGCAGCATGCATTTAAAAAAGGTTTAGTCTAAGCCCTGTCTTAGACAAAATTATACATTATTGAAATGTCCTGCGTCCTAGACCCTCATGATGGAGCATCGATAAGCAAGGGCGTAGAAACCATTATCATTTAGGGGGGACATGTCCCCTTAACTTTATAGGAGATAATCATTATTTTTTGAAGACTCAAGCTTTAATGTGTCCCCGCCACTTTTCAGATCCTGCTTCTCTGCACGCAGGACAGGTGCCAAAAGACAGCAGCTGTTAGATGATAATAGAGTTTCAAAGCACGTCTTATTTTAGAGACGTGTTATTATGAGCACAGGTTAAAAGATACAACTTTTTTTTTTTTTTTTTTTAAAACTTCCTCAAGAAGTTTTGAATGGTGAATGATAACAGTGCATCATTTTTCATATTTAAATGTAAGTATTCAATAACTGGTAAGCTGCTTTTTAATACAAAAGTAAGTATTATGATCTTTAGTATAAAACATGGCACGAGTGAATTAATACATAAAAAAAACAATAACAGAGTGTCTTTAAAAACCCTCTTTTGTGCAAACTAATTCCTTCTGCCATAGATTCAAATCTCAGTTTGACAGTTTAAAATGAGCCCAAGCCTCCGTTACTAAGTTGAAAACGTCATTTTAGTATTTGCCGTTAAAAACAAAAGTTACCATGCCAACCTGCTACTGTAAACAAAAGCTTGTAACGCTTGTCCTGCCTCTGTGGTCTTCTGATTGGTCCACTGTTTTGAAAACTGATATTAATGAGCGGCCCTGCATGTAAAAGATTAAATTCTGTTAACTTGACACAACGTTTTAAACGCGCCACTCATGTATGAGACGCTACAAGAGACATGAGCACAATGGTCATGCACGTCTGTATAACCCTGACTACACACGTGGTAGTATGTTTTTATTGGGAGAGTATTAACAGGATATAAAAAAAGGGCAAATTACGTCGGTTAGAGGTTCTGAATTTTGGTTTAAATTACTTTTCGATGAATTGTCCAGCCCTATTCATGAGTGTAATTACCTGCATCTGATACAGCATTCATTCTTCATCTCAATCTCAGCTGCTCTCAGCAGGTTAATGAGCACTGAATGCATCTTTTCACACTGAGGACAACTGAGGGACTCATATGCAACTATTACAGAAGGTTCAAATGTTCACTGATGCTTTGGAAGTAAACATCATGCATTAAAGGGGTCATCGGATGCAAAGTTCAATTTTACATGCTGTTTGAACATTAATGTGTGTTGGCGTCACACCGACAGAGGCCGCTCCCACGATAGTTGATTGACATGAGCATTTTACCTCAGACCCGCCTTAAATTAGCTGTAGCAGTCCGACATCCATCGTTTCGATGCCAGAGCAGGGATGTAAGTTAGACAAGAATATCTCTGATTGATCGATTGAGGTGTTGTGTTGCTGGATGTAATAATGAACATAGTGGTCAGCATTTACTCCTGACATCTGAGCTGCTGAAGATGCAGTGGATTACGTTTGTTTGTGAATAGAAATGCACCTCCCAATCTACATAAATGCGTCTATGTTCGCGCAAATCATTCGTGATCGAGCTTCACTTACAGCAGAAGTGAGTATAAGGGTTTTTTATGCATCTTTGCGATCGCCTTTCCTAATAATGTGCTAGTTAGCAAGGTTAGCGGCTAAACGCGGCTAAAGTAAACCGGCTTGTCACTCCACAGAGAGAAGAGAGGGGCAAGGCGAGCAGAGCTCATTAATATTTAAAGAAACTTTGACCAGAACAGGATGATTTTTGCAGAGCTGATTTTGGCAAGTTAAAAAGGGTGTTGTTTTACACTATCATTGAGAATTTTTAACCAAAGTATATTATAGACTTTTCATTAAAACCCTAAAGAATCATATCAACTTGTGGAAAATGGGCATCCCATGACCCCTTTAAGAGCCATGGGGGTTGAAAATGTTTTAATTTTGAAGATCAGGGTAAATTAAACTTATTTTGTCTTCTGGGAAAAGCATCTTCTGTAGCTTTGAAGGGCAGTACCAAATGACAAAAATATGATATTTAGTCAAAATAAAAGTAATGTCCACTTATTTATTCTGTTCAAAAGTATACACCTCTGGCTCTTAATGCACTGTTTTTCCTTTTGAAGCATCAGTGAGTGTTTGAACCTTCTGTAATAGATGCATATGAGTCCCTCAGTAGTTGTTAGTGTCTCAGAATCATACAGCCATTGTTGGAAAGGGTTCAAATACACTAAAATTATGAAAAACCAAAGAATTTGTGGGACCTGAAGGATTTTTCTGAAGAACAGCGGGCAGTATAACTGTTCAGGACAAACAAAGAACTCATGAACAACTATCACTAAACAAACAAACAAAAAAAAAAACAGCTGTGCATCATTCAGGTAACACAGTATTAAGAATCAAGTGTATGTAAACATTTGAACAGGGTCATTTTTATAAATTCAACTATTATTTTCTCTTGTGGATAATATCTTATTCGGGTTAGTGCTAAATAAAAAAACAACATGCATTTTGTATGATCCCTCTTATTTTGGTAAAATAATTAACATTTTTCATATTCTGCAATGTGTATTTAAACTTTTGACTTTAACTGTATATGTATGTATATATGTATCTATATTTATGTGAATCATTTTGCAGCAATCTCAAATATTCATCATTATATTAATCATTGTTTTTATGGGCTGTCTAATGATTGATTTATTTTGGCTATTCATATCCATAGCTACACAGTCACAGGATGAGTCTATGCCACATTTTATTATTTTGGATGGAGGTTTGTTCCGATCCCAAACTCTTTAGTATGAGCAATATTAGTAGCGATTATTGCCTGGGCTAGGACCAGGGTTTATCTTTAGATTTATGTGGACATGCAGTTTGTATTTTGGTTCTGAGCTACTGAGTTCATGTTGGCTGAGGTAATAGTGTTGTTCACAAGTTTTGGTTCATTGGATGCAGAATGAACTCTAGTTGTTTATTCTGTGACCTGTTTCTTTCAGTTTTTTGCTAAGGAGCGTATTGTCAAAAACAATAGTCTTAAGGCCACTTATGGTATAAACTCTAAACTATTGCACAATTCTCAGTTGTAGCCAGACGAAAGCGGCAGTAACTGGAATGGCACCCTCTCGTGTTGCCATGGATTGTTTGTTAACTCTGGTGTGAAAAATTCATCAGTCTTTATCTCTCTCTGTTCAGGGCAATGATGAGGAAGCTGTTGTTGATCAGGGGAAAACCAGCTCTACCATCCACACAAACTTTGAAAAAGAGGAACTTGAAAGTAAGTCACTCCCTCCGTTCACTTAACCCCCCTCCTTTATTTACCCCTCATAATCGTATGCTTTGTTTTTTTGTGTGCGCCGTCTTGTCCTCAAGCACACCATCTGGTCTTTTGGCACATGGAGGTGTACAGTAAATGTCTGCATTACTTTGGGTGTGTTTTAAAGCATAATGATTAAAACCATTCCTCCCCCTCAATTCTTCCACTCTCTGGCTGAGTTCATTGAGTTTTTTTGACCTTAAATGTGTCTTAAACCACTCCCCCTTCCTCTCTGAGGGCTCTCCCACGGGTCAACGGTATGTTTTCAGGTGATCCGATCCTGCTGTAAGATTTCTGCATGTGTTCTGGAAGCTTGTGCGTGTTGGAAAGGAGGCACTAGGTGTTTGGTAACAGTGCTCTGCCAGATGAGTAAGGCAAGAAATGTCTCGAACTCAGAAGAACTCATTCTTAAAGCGACTCGTGCATAGTGAGGAGACATCTGACCTACATCTTACAATTATGGCATTCATAGTCTGTGAACTGATTCCCTTAGTAGCGTGAGAGTTGCACAGACTTTAGCCAAAGGAAATGGCATATTTAAAAGGATAATTCATCCAAAAATTAAAATTACCCCGTGATTTACTTACTCTAAAGCCATCCTAGACTAATATATTCAGAGTTAAAAAATTGTACTGTTTTTGCTGCACTTTGGATCAAACAAATGCAGGCTTGGTGAGCAGAAGAGACAGTTTCAAGAACTTAGAAAATCTTACTGTTCAAAAACTTTTAACTGGTAGTGTATATACATAAATAATTCAAATTAGACAATTACTTGAATCAGAAAAACTCCTATTCATGATAAAAAAAACTTTAAAAAAGTAAAACCTAAATATTTAATATTTGATTATAAAACTGATTTAACACTGATTATTAAAAAAGCTACTAATTATTTATTTAATGTTTAATATTATACTAATTTAATATTTATATTTCTATATTTAAGTTATTATGTAATTACATTTTCATATACACTACCATACAAAAGATTGTGTTAGTAAGATTTTATTAATGGTTTTGAAAGAAGTCAGTTATGGTCACCAAGGCTGGGATAGTAAAAAGTGTAATATTTTTAAAATATGTTTATATATTTATTTATTTAAAATTGATATTACTTAAAACAACTGTTTTCTATTTTAATTTCTATTTCTCATTTAAATGTAATTTATTCCTGTGATGACAAACCTGAAATTTCAGCAGCTATTATTCCAGTCCTATGATCCTTCAGAAACCATTCGAATATGCTGATTTGCTGCTCAAACATTTTTATCAATGTTGAAAACAGTTCCACAGCCTTATTTTCATTTGTGTGTCCTTGCCTAGAGAAAACTGGCATCTACTCAGACTAAGGTTCATTAGAAAGTTCATTTTGTTTCAAAACAACTTGTTTATAAAACAAGACTGATTTGAGCTTCAGGCGCTTCGCCAAACAGGTTTACTGTAATTCTGATATGATTGTAATCAGGGAACTTTTCAAAAGTAGCATGTACAGTATGGGCTGCTGCGCTGGCCTCCCGCTCACTTTAATAGCATTAAGATGGATTAGACAACAGCATAAGAGCTAATTAATTAAACTGTGCCTGCTCGGGTCATGCGTTCGGTCCCAGCAGCATTAACTGCACGCTCTCTTGCTCACGTAAAACACTTTCCACACTAAACATTTTTGTTTGTCCTCTTTCACTTTCTCTTTGACCACTGACATAATTTTAAGGGAAGTCGCAGGAAGCCATATGGCACATTCAGTATGATGAAGCATATTTCTCGAAAGGAATTGGTTACATTTACCGAAATATTATTTAATCGGTGAAATCTGTTTAAAGAGAGAGCGCACCTTAAAAATTTTAATTGTGTCATTTCCTAAACTTTTAATAAATTGCTGTTTAATATTGTACGTTTCATAATTTCTTTTTGATTAATAAAGCTGAATGGAATTTAACCATTGATTTAAAAAGTCTAGAAAAATTAAAACGGAATATGGGAAAACATAAAACTTCACAGAGCCGAATTTCATAGATCCCAAATGTAACGTACTTTTGTGATCCATGGTAGAAAGAAAGTCAGGTTTGGAGCAACATAAGGGTGAGGTAAGGAAAAAAAAAAAATTCTTTGTAGATCTCAGATAGGATTCTTTTGTTATCTTTGTTCATGCCTTTCTGCCAGACACATACAATGATCTGATCGTAACAGACGTAGACCAGTGACTCATGTCTTTTTAGTGCCAGTTTTAACTCATTACACTTTTTTAGTTTTCTTTCTGCCATCTGAGTGCCTTGTCTGATAATTGTAATTTGTAAGGACCAGGATGGGTTTTCACAGGCATGCAGCTCTGCACAGGGCTGGTGTTTAGGGGAGTGTCTAGATAATATGGGATGAAGCTTTAGTATTGGTCGACCCATCTCCACCCCCCAATTCCTTATTGCTCACGATGTGTAGCTTTGTATCTGCTCTTGTTTTCTTTTCCATTTAAATATGTTTTCCATGTAAACTAAAACCAGTAATTGCCATTAGTGTTTAATTTGTTTAATTATGTCCTTGAAGACCTTTCACCTCAGTGTGTGTGCAAGTCAACAGTGACACTGCTCCTTGTGGAATGCATGCATGGAAGGATTGAAGCGTGAGAGATAAGTTCTTTGCTGGTTTTGTGACGCAGTTGCATTGCCTCAATGTGTCTTGAATGTTTTCAAGAGCTGACAAAGTGTGTACTCTGCTCTCAGCCTTGCTTGCATTCTCTGCGCAGACAAGCGTGTGAAATTGGTGTGTAGACACAGCAGGCGTTTACACGGACCACACATGCATTCACACATGTCCCGCCCTCACACTACGAGCCGGCTGAATGAAGTTAGCTTTAAATTGCTTGGTGTTTTCTTTCCTTGTTCACATCAGTCTTGTGACGCATGCAGCCTCTGCTTCTCAGAAGCCTACCTTCAACACAATAACTCAGGCATGGGAGACAGATTTAACTTTTAAGCTTGCCTTAAAGTACGCCAGGGACAGTTAAGATGTTATTTATGCGTTTATTAAAATAGGGCCCTATGATTTTCATGATGCAGAAAACGCGGACAGAATCACGGAATACAGTCATAATTTACTGAATAACGTGGAATGTCACGGAATTTATCAAAGTTTGAATGAATTAATCAAAAGTAGGTCATTACACTTAAATCAAACCGCAATATGGACTAGTATCTGTAAATATTACGCCACAAAAATACCATTTAAATGAATCCTGCATGTTCTGCGTGTCTCTGTTTTAATGAATGGAGCAGACCAGCGGTTTTGTTTACTACACAATCTGAAGCACATGTGACGCTCGCCGTGATTTTAGCGTTTGTCGTCTCACTAAATGAGGACATAAATACATGAACAATATCTGCTAAGAGTCATTTCATGAGCATTTGACCGTTCCATTTTAGGAAAACTAGCGTTATATCATATACACACAGAAATGTAAAGGTAGACACGGCAACCTGTCAAAATAAAAGTCCTGTTTAACTTTAAAACATTGTGCCAGAAATATATTACTACTACTACTAAAATTAAACAAGCATTATTTTTTAGGGTATAATCACACAACATTTCTTCCATGTTTTCATTTTAATAGTAAATTCCCCTTTGTTTGCCAAAAAAAGTTTGCTTAATTTTCAATAATTAAAAGATAAATGAAATTTTATGCCTTCATTTGACAACCAGAACATTTTAAATAAACAACACAGAATTTCTGTGGGTAAAAAAACCTTTCATAAGGCTATTTTAAGAATACATTTGAATAAATTAAGTATGCATTTAAATAATTGGACATGCTAAAACACAGAATTTGATAACAATAAAACATGGTGAGAAAAAATGAAACATTTCATGGGGCCATAAACATGTCATTTTTGATAAACCTTTATTAAAATGTGAAATTGTATAAGTTTCATGATTTTAATTAATTAGACATGCTCTTTGATTAATAAAATTTAATTTAATCATTAAAAAGGAGTTGAGAAAAAACGGGAAAAAATGGAATCCGGAAAAAATGGAATTTGGAAAAAAATAAAAACTGATTTCATAGGGCCCTATTAAGAGTGTGCCGGTTTTCTTGCACAGTCTGTTCACAGTGTCATATTGGTTTATGTGAGAGGGTTGCTCAGCAGAAGTTTGGAATATGTGTTCTGGAACATAAGAACACTTCTGTTAGGTTTTTACTAGGCTTTTACCATGTAAAACCTGCCTCCATGATGCTAGAGTGGATATATATCGGTACCATGCAGTGATGGGAATATTGGGTTTAAAATTAACGGAATTATTAACAGCATTACTTTTTTCGGTGAAGAGTAATCAAACGAATTACTGTCTCCCAGTTACAACGCCGTTACCGTTACTAACAATAAAATGAGGGATTAATTTGAAATGTGGCTCAGGAAATGCTTAATCCTGAGTTAGACAGTTCAGGCAATTATTCATTTATCTTGTTTGTCAGTGGAACACTGTTTGTATGTTGTATTTGATCTTACTATAATGCAGTACAGGACAGTGTAATAATGCCTTTCCTCTTTATAGGTCACAGGGCAGTTTATGTGGGCGTACACGTGCCTTTAGGAAAACAAAGCAGACGTAGGCATCGCCACCGTGGTCACAAGCACCATCGGAAAAGGAAGGACAGAGGGTCTGAGCGAGAGGATGGGAGAGAATCGCCAGCGTACGGTAAGAATAACCGTTTATATGCGACTAATTTTCATAAATAATGGCAAATAATTTGTTGTTTTGTTTTAAGTATCTTGACTCACGAGCTGTGTTTTTCTCACTGATGGCTGCAGACACTCCCTCACAGAGGGTCCAGTTTATCCTTGGCACTGAGGATGATGATGAGGAGCATATTCCTCATGACCTCTTCACTGAGCTCGATGAGCTGTCCTTCCGCGACGGGCAGGCTTACGAGTGGAAAGAGACGGCCAGGTGAGGAAACAATGCGAAGCCTGAAAGTGTGCGTGTATGTTGTGGAAGTTTCTTGTGTATTGGTGTTTTCTTGAGTGATTTTGCATCATATAAACTCTGGAAAACCTGACTGTTTGACCACCAGAAAGTGTCAGAATACTTGTTATAATACATGGTCACCCTCACAATCCTATTTGTTGCAGGTGGTTGAAGTTTGAGGAGGATGTTGAGGATGGAGGAGAGCGCTGGAGTAAGCCCTACGTTGCCACGCTTTCCCTGCACAGCCTGTTTGAGTTACGGAGCTGCATTCTCAATGGCACAGTCATGCTGGACATGAGAGCAAACACCATTGAGGAGATAGCAGGTAACATTTACCCGCTGGATAAACCCTTATATCTCATCATGAACAAAATGAACATTCAAAAAAATTAACATCTCCCCCCTATTCTCAGACATGGTATTAGACAACATGGTAGCGTCTGAGCAGCTGGACGAGAGTTTGAGGGAAAAGGTGCGGGATGCTGTGCTGAAGAGACATCACCACCAGAATGAGAAGAAACTCAGCAATCGCATCCCGCTCGTTCGCTCCTTCGCGGACATAGGCAAGAAACATTCAGACCCGCACTTGCTTGAGAGGAATGGTGAGAGCTTTTGCTGTGCTTGATTTTCTTTCTAATATTTACTCAAAAGATCACTTTTGAATGCGTTTCCATCAAAACCACCACTTATTGATCCTTTGTTCCCACTCAAAAACAAGAAATGAAGAAAAGTAGGGTGCATAGGGTCCTTGAGTCTGTGGCGAGCAGTTATTAAAGACATCCGGCAGGAAGTACCTGTATATGTGACTAGATGCTCTATTCCTTTGAGCACATTTGACACGTGCATGGAACAACTGATTTCAGGCCATTGCTGTGTGCTGTGTGGTTGCATTTCCTGTCTTTACTCACAACACAACATCTTCAAGGAAGAGCTAAAGTCATGGTGCTGTTATTGCGTGCATAAGGCCTGTTTCACACCATTCTTGTAAGCAGTGCATGAACCTGCTGCATAACAGAGCAGTGACTTTATCTAATTTATACAAAAATAATTATGCAACAAGTTTTTTAAAAGGGAAATAAAAATTCTGTCATTAATTACTCACACTCATGTCGCTCCAAACCTGTAAGACCTTTGTTAATTTTCGGAAAACAAAGTAAGATATTTTTGATGAAATCCGAGCACTTTTTGACCCTGCATAGACAGTAACGCAACTGACATGTTCAAGGCCCAGAAAGGTAGAAAGGACATCGATAAAACAGTCCATATAAGATCAGTGGTTCACCCTTAATTTTATGAAGCTACGAGAATATGATTTTATTTAACCATTTCCTCTCTTCCCTGTCAGTCTTTGAAATTACGGCTGAACCACATCGATGTCCTTACTACGTTTCTGGACCTTGAATGTAGTAGTTGCATTGCTTTCAATGCAGGGTCAGAAAGCTCTCAGAATTCATCAAAAATATCTTAATTTGTGTTTGGAAGATGAACGAAGGTCTTACGGGTTTGGAACGACATTAAGGTGAGTAATTAATGCCAGAATATTCATTTTTGGTACTATCCATTTAAAGCTTTTTTAAAGGTACCAAGGCATATATTTGATCAAAAAACAGTAAAACAGTAATATTTTGAAATAATTTTTTCAGAATTTCTAATTGAATAGGAAGTACAAAAGAACAACGTGTTAGAAATAGAAATCATTTGTAACACATATATTTAATACAGTGATACATCCATGTTAATTTTCAGTTAAACTACTTGAATCATCTGGATTCAGACAGATTTACTAAATGAAAAGTGCTGCATGTTTAGGTCACTACATGTGGAACTTTCTTTAAACTAGGGTTGCCCTAGGCTAAAGATACTTCTTGTCGACTAGTGGTCGTTAATTTTAAGCATTAGTCGACTATTAGTCACACATTTTTTAATAAACCATATAATCATAATAACAAGCCTTTAATTGTCTACATAGTCGAATAAGCGATCAAGCACACAAAAAAAGCCTGCCACAGCGCACTGGTAGATATAATAATTATGAATGTGTCAGGGAAAAACAGCAAGCAGACTACATTCACATTTTAATAATTTATTGATAAACTAGTGCTTTCTTTGTTTTCGACTTAAGAGATGAAGTAGGCGACTCGTCATCTCCGCAGTAGTGAGTGCACTTGTGTGCACGTTTCATACACATGACATAATCTGAGAGTAGGCCTACTTGTTTTCTATTTGAAAACTCTCTATAGATATTTTTTTTCATGTCTGTAAGGCAAGTATACATGGAGTTTCGAAGTGACGAGACCGTAGAAAACACATGCTTATTTTACAAAAGTGCAACGTTTCGTTGTTATTCTGAGTGCACACAAATAAACAGTCTTTACAGATTCGAAAGATGTATAACTTTTAATCTGTATGACCAAAAATGACAGAGTATTTTAAGAGCAAGTGACCGCACTGGCGCCTCCATTTGTCATGCAGTAAGTGCGCTATTGTTCAGCTTCCACACTCCGCACAGACACTTCAATAGCGCACATTTTTCTAGGTTAGCATTAGATTAAGCTACTGCATACGTGAGGTTGATGAATGATAGGTGAGCGTATGGATGTCCTGCCCGATGTACTATATTACCACATAGACCAGCCATTAACAATCTGTCCGTCATGGACTGCGTGACTTCGTCACTTCCTGTGGATTTTTTTGTTCTGCGACAAAGCGACTAATAAAATTTTGGTCGACCAAGCCTCTTTGCGCCGATTAACCGTTACTCGACTATTAGGGGGCAGCCCTAATTCAAACCAAACATTTTTTATGTATTTTGCACCGTGATTGTATTTTGCTTTATAAAAAAGTCAATATAAAAAGTGTGTGATCATTAAACGTGTTTACAGAGCATTTTCAACATGTTTTCTGCTTGGTTCAAAGTTTGTTGTGTTGCAAAAATAGGCTCCATTTAGAAACATCTGTGAAACAGGCCTAACTCTGATTCTTAGAGTTGAATGATGGTTCTGTGATGGTTTACAACCAAAAACAAGCTAGCAAAATGAATTAAAGTGTTAACGATCAGTGTGTGATGGTCATGTCTTTGGGTGTTGAATCATATGACTGATTTGCACTGTCCGTTCTTGCCATCATCTCACCTCCTCACTTCATTCTAACACTCCCAGCTCTTTCCTCTCAATATATTTGCTTTTTATTTCATCAGTGTTGTTTTATTCCATCTGCAGTCTGTTTACTTTCATTTCCTCTCTTCGTACTTTTCCCTCATTCTATTTGACCTCCTGCTCTGGTCCCATCAGGGGAGGGTCTCTCAGCCTCCCGTCTATCCCTCCTTAGACGTACCTCCTCCACCTCCAGTCCCCCCAGATCGCGCCGTCCCTCCAGAGAGTCCCGCTGTTCCCGTTCCTCCATCATTCTCAACCAGCTTCTGCCGAGTGCCAACTCCTCCCCTTCCGTCTCCCCTTACGCCACCCCTCAAAACACGCCCCCCACTGCCCACCGCGCTTCATCATCTCTCCGCTCCCCAGGACCCTCTCAGCAGGGACCTGAGCTGCTGGTGGCACGGGGATGGAGAGAAGACATTCCAGAGGTCGTGGTGTTCCCACCCGAGGAGGAGGAAGAACCGCAGTCATGGTTTTCTCCCAGTCAGGAAGAGCAGGTGGCGCATGACCCGGGCAGGCTGGCACAGCTCTTGCCCCCACCACAGTCAGGCAAATATCCAGCCCATCAGCATGATGTGTCACCTGCATGATACATTTGCTCGGCCTCTCACTCTTTTTAATTGTCCTGAGTGTTTGAGCCTAGAAAACAGTCACTAATTACAGTTTTTTTCATTTTATAAAAATATAAATAATTCTCTACACCACGTCCAAATTAGCAATGGGCATTTTAAATACATTATTTTCTATTTTGGCGCACAAACTACTGTTCAAATGTTTGCAGTCCAAAAGATTATTTTTTTAAAAGGAACCCTGGGTATTAAGACTTGTATGCCTTAAAGGATTAGTTCACTACCAGAACAAAAATGTACAGATAATTTACTCACCCCTTTGTCATCCAAGATGTTTATGTCTTTCTTTTTTCAGTTGTAAAGAAATTGTTTTTTGAGGAAAACATTTCAGGAATTGTCTCCATATAGTGTACTTTAATGGTGCCCCCAAGTTTGAAATCCCAAAATGCAGTTTAAATGCAGCTTCAAAGAGCTCTATACAATCCCAGCCGAGGAAGAAGGTTCTTATCTAGCGAAATGATTGATCATCAATGCTCGTCTTGTCTCGTCTCTGCGATGCATATGCGTAGTCTGTGTAATCCGGGTCAATACAGTTAGGGTATGTCGAAAATAAGAACTCCCATCTCATTTTCTTCTTCAACTTCAAAATAGTCCTATGTCGCTTTTTACCTTTTTTTTGTAAAGGGCGTTTGATCTTCTTTGCATGTTCACTTTGTAGAGCCCTTTGCAGCTGCATTTAAACTGCATTTTTGAACTTCAAACTTGGGGGCACCATTGAAGTCCACCATATGGAGATAACTCCTGAAATTTCTTATCGACTATGTAAGATGTTTACGCTCAGTGAGCAACTGGTGCTACCTGTTGCTATTTTTACCACAACACAACTCTGAAAACAAAATACTGATACCATGACCACAGCTACTGAAAGAGCTTACAGGTAGCGATGGATGTAATCGTAGGCTTAAACCAAATGCAGTACCATCGACCCACAATGAGTCTAAATGCCCCCGGATATCGAGTTTAAAGAGTTTTACTAAAAAAATTACTTTCTATTCATCAAAGAATACTAAAAATTGTCACTCCTTCCACAAAAATATTAAGCAGCACTGTTTTCAACATTAATAATAATAAGAAATGTTTCTTGAGACACATCAGCATATTAAAATGATTTCTGGATCATCAGAGGCTCCAGTACTGGCTGGAGTAATTAAAAATAATATTTCACAATATTATTTTTTATATTGAATTTTTAATCAAATAAATGCAGCCTTGGTGAACATGAGAGACTTCTTTCAAAAACTTCACAAAATCTTTTTCTGACCCCAAACTTTTTTTTTTTTTAATGTTTAAATTTCTTTATAATGGTTTCAAAATACGATAATGTAATGATTTTACAATAATTTATTTCATATGTAAACCCTTAAAATCACTTACCAACAACTTTCTATGCTCATACTTCAGTAGTAAAGTGTAAGTGTGTGTATATGCATTAAAATATAACCATAAAATATTTACAATTTTTCATTAATTACGAAACCAAACCTGAAGTTTCACATGAGGAAAAAAAAAAGAATCAGTAGAAACATAACACATTCTAAACAATCTGATTATGTAACGCATGCAACTTTCAATGCAATACCTCCAACATTGTCCATCACATTCTCTCTGGTCTCTTTCTCAAACCTGTCTTTCACACCCTGCCCTCTGTCACCCTGAATTGTATTTGAATGTCGTCTTGTGTCACACACTGTATCCCCACTTGTTTTTCTTGAGTTTTACCATGACCAATCCATCCATCAGGTGTTTCCGTGTGAGATCTTGACTGTCTATATGAGACTTTTCGACTTGGCACTGTTTTATAATTTTATCCTTCCCTGAAAATACACATTTAAGCATTCGTTAATGGCAATATGTACAATGACCTCAGAAAGAATTTGAATTAGCGTCTTTAGCATCAAATGCAGAATACCTCATAAACGCATGAATGATGCTTTAAAGGTGTTCATATACCATTTGGAGCCACTGTATCACTTGCATGCAAATTTATACCATGCAAGCTTATGGGAGCTTCATTTTAATTAGTAATTTTACTGTCTGCATTTGTTAAAGGTCATCCGCACTTAATGAGGTCACAGGTTGCTCTTCTAGCTATTGGGGCACATGCACACCAGAAACTGGGTCAGTAAAACGAATCACCACAAATTAAACACACAATAAAGGGTGGTAGTACCTCACTAATAAATGAGGTCATGCTAAGGAGCAGAAAGCTTCCAGTGACGCTTTAGGTCATCGGCCTCTTGGAATACACTTAATTCCAGAAGTGTAAACTGAGCCCGTTGAAATGGGAGTGGGTGATGTCATAGGGTTGCTCCATGTTGTACTTTGCAGCGTTCATGTTGGCAGAGCGTGCAGCTTGCGTGCTTGCAAACCTGAACGGTCTCTAGGGACTGACATTAAACAATTGTAAGGACTGATTTGTCTGTTCCATGTGTTTACAGGGAAGACCATAGAAGGAGGGTCTTTTTGCTGTCTTTATTTTTAAGTTTGCTTGACGTCAAGCGGCAGGCTCAGATAGCAGGAGAGCTTGTTTCCACGAAATGTCATCCCAGGCCTACACAGTTTTACAGTGACGCTTTTAGGATATCGGAAGGTGTTTTTTGATTGCTGTTCTGTGTGAAGCTAAAATCCCTACGTGAATGCCAGGAACAGTTTATTTTGCCTCAGTTAATGGTTCAACTGTAATGCTCTCCTCAAGTGAACTCATCCTGTCATTCCATGAATAGGTCTATCCAACAAATTCTCTGGGGATATCGCTTTCTAAGTGTTTAAAATGCAATCTTACAGCATAGCGTTTTTGAATGTACACACTGTAGTGTGATGTTATCCAGAAAGCATGTGACCTACTCTGCATGTCCACGCTCCAGACCACACAATGAGTGTGCAGTTAACCTTCCCTGCATATCATAGCTTTGAGTCACAACGTACATCTAACCACCACTTTCCTCTTTTCTCATCCCAACAGGTCTTCTTGCATCCCCCCAGTCGGCCCCAGGGAGCCTGGAGAACAGTAAGCCCAGTGAAAGCCGGATAAATGGTGCCGGTGGCAGCAGGGAAAACAGCACCGTGGATTTTAGCAAGGTGAGCACCCTCTACATCGTCTACATCTGTTGTAAATATTGTCAATGGTTTTCACTTAAAGCAATAGTTGCACAAAATTGACATTTGTCCTTGGTCTTGAAACAAAATAAAGATCTTAAGCGTGTGAACAAGGATGCGTTTTTTTTCGTGCACCATTGAAGTTTTTATATTACACCATATAAAAGTGATTCATATGATTTTAAAATGATTCCCAAATGATCATGGGACCTTTGTTTGAGGTTCATAAACCTTTTGCCATGTAACTCTTATAAAAGAAAGCTGGTCATTGCATTTATCATTTCTGTATTCCAGTGCTTCATAGTAGGCCAGTTTGTTAAGTAATTGTGGGATATGATAATTTGCTTTATCTGTTTAAAAATGTATTTAAAATTAATATTATTGTGCATAATTCTTGGTGTAATTTGAAGCACTTTTTGGATGAGAGAGGTGAGAGGTTTTATTGGAGCTGAGAGATTAATCAGGGAAAAGGGGATTAATAGACGTAACTATTATTATTATTATTATTATTATTATTATTAGTATTATTATTAGTATTATCAATATACTGCTGTTCAAAAGTTTGGGATCGGTAAATGTTTTTTAAATCTCTTTTGCTCATCAAGGCTGCATTTGTTTGATCAAACATACTGAAAAAAATGTAATATTGTGAAATATTATCACAATTTTAAATAACGGTTTTGTTTTTTAATGTTTTTAAAATATAATTTATTTCTATGATGCAAAGCTGAATTTTCAGCATCATTACTCTCACATGATCCTTCAGAAATCATTTTACTATGCTGATTTATTATCAATGTTATTAATGGTTTTTTTTGGTATCTGTAATAGTTTTTTCAGGATTCTTTGATGAATAAAAAGTTTAAAAGTACAGCATTTATTTTAAATAGACATCTTTTGTAACAATATCTTTAAGTGTTTACTATCATTCTTTATCAATTTAACACATCCTTGCTGAATAAAAGTATTAATTTCTCTCAAAAAATTTATTGACCCCAAACTTTTAAACAGTAGTGTATATTGTTAAAAAAGATTTCTATTTTAAGTAAATACTGTTCTTTACATTTTATTTATAAAAGAATCCTGGAAAAAGTTTTACAGGTTCCAAAAAAAAAAAAAAATTAAGCAGCACAACCGTTTTCAGCATTGATTAAAAAATCAGCATATCAGAATGATTTCTGAAGGATCATGTGACACTTAAGACTGGAGTAATGACTGGAGAAAATTCAGCTTTCCGTCACAGAAATAAATTATATTTTAAAGTATATTAAATTAGAAAACCATAATTTTAAATTGCAATAATATTTCACAATATTGCTGTTTTTTTCTGTATTTTTGATCAAATAAATGCAGCCAAAAAATGGTGAGCATAAGAGACTTCTTTAAAAAACATTAAGAATCTTAATGATCCCAAACTTTTGAACTGCTGATTTTTTTTTGTTGGCCTAATTGTGCATTTCTACAAAACTTGAGTTGTTTTTTTTTTTTCTTTTCCCAAATTATTCAACCCTAGGTTTTGATTCTGTAATCTGTTTTAGAAAGTGTCTATCTAATATACACCATAATGTAAGTTATCAGGTTTAAAATGTAAATAATTATCGCAAGAAAGCATTGTTTTCACCACCAGCTGTTTTGTAAACAGAGTTAAAATTTAAATAGGAGATTATGTTTTTGGTGCGAGACACTAACATTATAAATGGATCAAATGACCTGTTTAATTACTGGTACAAGATTGTTCTGACAATAAAAGTCTCATGGCAAGATGGCAGATGTATTCCAAACACTGAACGCTCTCCGTGTCTGTCTGGTTGGTATCAGGACAGCCAATCCCCTTTTCACTGTAGTTGCGGCTCTCTGGGAGGGGGCGGCAAAAGGCCTACTGTAAGTTTCTACACCGTTATAACTTTTAACCTGTCTTCCAGTGTGTCGCCATCGAGTGTTTTATGAGTGTTTCTGGTCTTCTGTGATGTTTTGAGTGGTTAACCATGGTTTGATTACTGTATTGTGTGTCGTGATTTAATGACGTTTGAAGTTTCTTGCATGTAGGAACAATGTTTATATTTCTACTAAATATTTAAAAAAAAAAAATTTTTAAAGTTTATTATTGAGACAGTTTGATACTGTATTGTATCTGTAGTAGCCAGAACAGCAGTGTAAGGTTAGCAAATAAGTTAAATTTTCAATTAAAACATAGCTGTCTTGGTTTGAACAAATTCTTACAGTCTTATGTTTTATTATCACAGCTTTGTGTCAAAATAAAACAGAAACTCTAGACTTTTTTTTTCTTTCTGTTTTTCAATGAATCTACCCAGTTCTGGCTGAATAAAGTCATTGTAAGAAGATGGGCAGTGTTCAGTACCTGGTTTAATTTGATATTTGTTTAGATTCTGCAACTGATTCCTGTTTTGTTAGGACTAAAGTGACATCTTCCCATGAATCTTGATCCTGGTTAAAAAAACGTGACTCGCTAAGAGAAAAAACATTTCTCCAGACCGGGCCGGTCTAGATTTTGCTGTCCTGTGGATTGTGAAATATCACTTCTCTCTCATGTGTCAGTGGTTTGGTGTATTATGTGGTTGTGCAATTGTTGCTTTGTGTTCATTGTCAATGGTTTATCATAGAATTGTTTCTTGTAGTTTACATGTGTTTTTCATAGTTCATGTGAAGTTCCTTGATCACCATGTTAAACTGGCTTAACCTGAGTTTGGCAGAAATTTAGTTCCTGCAGTCTTGAAACCTGTTTTAATCATTGCATGATTACAAGAAATAAAAAAAAAAAAAAAATCCCCATCAAATTTCCCACACAGACTTGACTTCCAGGTTTTGTAAAACCAATACATCATTCTTAAGGTTCATAAACACACACATAGACATCTACTTTTTGTGCATTTAAGGTGGACATGAATTTCATGAAGAAAATTCCTCCGGGTGCTGAGGCCTCAAATGTTTTGGTGGGGGAGGTTGATTTCCTTGAGCGTCCGATCATCGCCTTTATCCGTCTCTCACCTGCTGTTCTTCTCACTGGACTGACCGAAGTTCCCGTTCCTACAAGGTTTCGCTCAAGCACCCTTAAAACACATCTTGCTTTTGCATAAACACACATGGATAGCTTTAGTAGGTTTCTCATGGCTGGCATTGTATGTGAAGCCTTTTATGCAACTTTTCCTTAAGTTTTATTTCCTCAACTTTTTTTGTTTTACAGGTTTCTCTTCTTACTGTTGGGGCCTTTTGGTAAAGGGGGCCAATACCATGAGATTGGCAGGTCGATAGCTACTTTAATGACAGATGAGGTGAGGCATCCACTTTGAAGGCTATATTTAATAATCTAGTGTGCCTATGGCTCAGAGCAGCTATTACAGCTCTGCATAATCTGGGCCTAAATTCATTGTATTCTAAACTTAATTGGCAATCAATTGTTGAAGCTGTTAAGTTGTGCTGACCCAAAAATCTTTTAAAAACCTGGGTCAAGTTTAAACCAGTAACCAGGCATCACAGCTGGCAAAGGGGCATGTCTGATTTTGACATGTATATATTGGCATTATTATGTAATCAAAATGAAAATTATTATTGCTGGTCTTCAATGATAATGTCAAATTACTTTAATGTATTTGCACCAAGAAAGGATTTATGCTGATATTGTCCAAAACCACACTTTGCCAGGGGTGTTTCCAGACTTTTGGAGGGCAGTTTAAATGTATAAATATGAAGAGTTCAGATGCAAAAGCCTCTAAGTGCCATCTGAAATTTTCTTCTAAAATTAGCGTTTTTTTCTCAGGCTCCTATGTTTGTTCAATTATTTCATATTAATTAATTGCCATTAAAGTAATATTTCTGAACCTACACATAGGAGGCTGATTAAAAATGCTAATTTTAGAAGAAAATTCAAATTTCAAAATTTGATATGAATTCTTTTCTTAGTTGAACAATGACTCACAGCCTTGTTTTGGCATCTACCTTGACACAAAGGACCATAGAGATCAGGATAAACTCTAACCAGATGCTTTAACCATATTTTTAATCCTTCAGTTGTGTTTTATAATAGTGTTTAGGATGTACAGTATTGTTCAAAAGTTTGAGATCAATAAGATTTATTTATTTTTTCTTTATTTATAAGAAATTATTACATTTATTACTAATAACACTATTTATAATGTTACAAAATTCTGTTATAAATAAGAGATGTGACGCTGAAAACTAGAGTAATGACGCTGAAAATTCAGCTTTGCGTCATAGGAATAAATTACATTTTAAAATATATTAGAATAGAAAACATTTATTCTCAGTTGTTATTATTTTTCACAATACTGTTTTACTATATTTTTGATGATATAAATGCAGCCTCTATGTGCGAAAGAGAGTTTGTTCCAAAACATTAAAAAAATGAACCACCCCAACTTTTGAACAGTAGACAAAGACAATTTTGCTAGCAGGAAACTCAGCTTGTCTTTACAGCAGCAGCAATTCCATTTACATCTGCATAATCACATTTTCATGTCTTCTCTCACACACTGACAGATCTTTCATGATGTAGCATACAAAGCCAAAGACAGGAATGACCTTCTGTCTGGCATAGATGAGTTCTTGGACCAGGTGACAGTGCTGCCTCCAGGAGAATGGGACCCCACAATACGAATCGAGCCGCCAAAGAGCGTCCCGTCTCAGGTAATCATTGCCTCAGTGATAAGAATGTTCATGTCTTAACTTCTTAAAGGGGTCATCGGATGCCCATTTTCCACAAGTTGATATGATTCTTTAGGGTCTTAATGAAAAATCTATAATATACTTTGGTTAAAAATTCTCAATGGTAGTGTAAAACAACACCCTTTTTAACTTGCCAAAATCAGCTCTGCAAAAATCATCTCATTCTGAGGGGTTGTTCCTTTAAATGCAAATGAGCTCTGCTCGCCTTGCCCCTCTCTTCTGTCTGTGGAGTGACGAGCTGCTCTAAGAAATTGTTTACTTTAGCCGTGTTTAGCGCGTTTAGCCGCCAAACTTGCTAACTAGCATGTTACTAGGAAAGGTGATTGCAGAGATTCATAAAAAAACCCCTTGTACTCACTTCTGCTGTAGGTGAAGCTGGATCACAAATGATTTGTGTGAACATAATGCATTTATGTAGATAGGGAGGCGCATTCCCTTTATAAACGTAATCCACTGCATCTTCACCGGCTCAGATGTCGGGAGTAAATAACGACCACTATGTTCATTATTACATCCAGCAACACAACACCTCAATCGCTCAATCGGAGATATTCTTGTCTAACTTACATCCCTGCTCTGGCATCAAAACAATGGAGGTCTGACTGTTACAGCTGATCTGAGGTAAGACGCTCATGTCAATCAACTATCGTGGGAGCGGCCTCTGTCGGTGTGATGCCGACTGAGAATGGCTCGATATGAAAAAGGGGATATTATTTTTACAGATTAAAAATTAAAATCCACTGCATGGATTTTTATCATTATAGGGTAGACATGTACATACACTGCCAACACACATTATTGTTCAAACAACATGTAAAAGTGAACTTTGCATCCGACGACCCCTTTAAACTGAATAGAAATTAAGGTTTTTGAGGAAAACATTTCAGGATTTTTCTCCATATAATGGACTTCAATGGGACCCAGTGGGTTTAAGGTCCAAATTGCAGTTTCAAAGGGTTCCCAGTCGAGGAATAACGGTCTTATTTGGCAAAACAATTGGTAATTTTCTTAAAAAAAAAAAAAGTACTTTTTAACCACAAATGCTCGTCTTTCACTAGCTCTGTGATGTGCGTCTATGACTACATATGACACATTATGTAATCACATTCGAAAGATCACGCTTGGTTAGTTCTTCATCTGTGTACTCAGGATTAATCATCCAACATTGTTGTTTTACCTTTTTTTTGTAAAGGGCATTTGTCTTTCTTTGCACTTTCACTTTGTAAACATTGCGTCCATACTTCCGTCTCCATCACACTTGACCTTTTCAAGCTAGTGCAAGATAAGCATTTGTGGTTAAAAAGTATGTTTATTTTATTTTATTTTATTTTATTTTATTTTATTTTTTTTTTTATGAAAATGACTGAGAGTTTCACTAGATAAGACCCTTATTCTTCAGCTGGGATTGTGTAGAGCCCTTTAAAACTGCATTGAAACTGATGATCCCCATTGAAGTACACTATATGGAGACAAATCCTGGATTTTTTTTTTTTTAAACTTAAAAAAAGGACTTGAACATCTTGGATGACATGGGGGTGAGTAAATTATCAGGAAATTTGAATTGCGGAGTGAACTAATTGGCGGTTGTTGTTTTTTTGTGTGTGTGTGTCTGCAGGAGAAGAGGAAGATGCCTTCCATGCCTAATGGCTCTGCTCCACTATCAGAGTCTATCAAAGAAGAGGAACACCACACTGGACCTGAACTCCAAAGGACAGGACGGTCAGAGCTAGTCTAACCTCTACCATTTATATGCTGCATACTGTTTTGCATACATCAACCATATTAGTGTTCAAAGTAGGTACTGATATATGATCGGATCCATATGAGGTGCAAAGCGTATATTAGATCAAAGAGATTCTATGATATATCATGCCCTAAATATGGCTGATGGGATTATGTATGTGGCGTGCTTAGGCGTGTTGTTCTCTTACATTAAGCCATTAAGGTGTCTGGACTTTAAAGCCATGTGTAAATGTGTGTCAAAGCTGAACCCTGCTGAAAACAGTGTTAGGGAGAGAGAAAAGGGGGTGATGACGGATTTACCTAAGTCTCTTTTGATGAAGGAGGACCTTATTAAACACGCATTAAATGGAGGGGGGTAAAAATGTTTTTATGGTGCAAATTTTGTAAGCCTTTCATGTCAGAGGTATTGAATAAAGGAGGTATATTTAACACTGGCGCCCATCCTTTGATGTGCAGCTTAAAATGGCCAGCTGGAGACAGTTGTGTAAGAGAGCCGTCCATTAAGACGTATTTTAAGAGCCCCATAGTGCTCTGAAAATACAGGACACTCTAAGCAGCCATTAGGACTGCATTTCCAACTGCATTTACTAATTTTGTATGTCTTTCAATGTAGTGACTTTACATATCTTTACTGTTATACCCAACAGCCATTTATAATAGTAATATGTATTATTATTATTATTATTAGTAGTAGTAGTAGTAGTAGTTTGTTAACATCTGCAAATTATTTTTTAACTCCAAAGTTGATTGCTTTTGTGATTATGTCCTTGTAGATTTTTTTCTTCTTTTATTTTCTTTCTTTATAACAGGATATTTGGCGGTCTGGTGCTAGACATTAAGCGGAAAGCTCCGTTTTACTGGAGCGACGTGCGGGACGCTCTCAGCCTGCAGTGCTTGGCCTCTATCCTTTTTCTTTATTGTGCCTGCATGTCCCCTGTCATCACCTTTGGAGGCCTTCTGGGGGAAGCCACCAAAAACAACATAGTGAGTCAGAGTCAGGCTTGTCTCTGTCTGGAAAGAGTAATGCAAGATTAAATCTCAGAGTCTGATTTTGATTCAGATTCACTGTTTATTGAGAATAATCCTTCCTTATGCCTTAAAAGATATAATTTCTACTTCCACAGCATGTGTTTGTTCTTTGTTTGAAATTTTCCCACATTGTTGATAACATCTCTTTTGTCTGTGTTTGTTTTAGAGTGCCATTGAGTCTCTGTTTGGAGCTTCGCTGACCGGTGTGGCCTTCTCTCTGTTTTCTGGTCAGCCTCTTACTATCCTGGGCAGCACTGGGCCAGTTCTAGTTTTCGAGAAGATTCTTTTTAAGTTCTGCAGGTGAGGGAGACTCGCTTTCAATAGAGTGTCACAATATTTCTTATTCTGTCCCTCATGCATATATGCATATATAATTTTGTCACTTTAAACATTTTATAAAATATACAGCTGAGGTCCAAAAGTTTACGTATACCTTGCAGAATTTGCGAAATGTTAATTATCGTACAAAATGCATGATATTTTTTATTTAGTACTGACTTGAATAAAATATTTCACATAAAGACATTTACATATAGTCCACAAGAGAAAATAATAGCTGTTCAAAAGTTTACGTACAATTCTCAATACTGTGGTATTACCTGAACGATCCACAGCTGTGTTTTTTGTTTTGTTCATGAGCCCATTGTTTGTCCTGAATAGTTAAACTGCCTGGTGTTCTTCAGAAAAATCCTTCAGGTCCCACAAATTCTTTGGTTTGTCAGCATTTTTGTGTATATGAACTCTTTCCAACAATGTGTGATTTTGAGATCCATCTTTTCACACTGAGGACAACTGAAAGACTCATACGCAACTATTACAGAAGGTTCAAACGCTCACTGATACTTCAAAAGAAAACACAATGCATTAAGAGCAAGGGGTGAAAACTTTTTGAATTTGAAGCTTAGAGTAAATTGAACTTATTTTGTCTTTCTGGGAAACATGTAGGTATCTTCTGTTGCTTCTGAAGGGCAAAAAAATATATTTAGACAAAGCAAAACATTTACACATCTTCATTCTGTTCAAAAGTTTTCACCCCCAGCTCTCAATGCATTGTTTTTTCTTCTGGAGCATCAGTGAGCGTTTGAACCTTCTGTAATAGTTGCATACGAGTCCCTCAGTTTTCTTCAGGATGAAAAGATGGATCTCAAAATCATACAGTCATTGTTGGAAAGGATTCAAAAACAACAATGCTGAAAAACCAAAGAATTTGTGGGACCTGAAGGATTTTTCTGAAGAACAGTAGGCAATTTAACTGTTGAGGACAAACAAGGGACTCACTAACAACTATCATTTAGCAACAACAGCAACAAAAAAAACCACACACAGCTGTGGATCATTCAGGTAACAACATAGCATTAAGAATCAAGTGTATGTAAACTTTTGAACAGGGTCGTTTTTATAAATTCGGCTATTGTTTTCTCTTGTGGACTATATGTAGACATCTTTTATGTGAAATATCTTATTTAGGTCGGTACTAAATCAAAAAATAACCCACTTTGTATGATCCCTCTTATTTTGATACAAAAATGAACATTCTGCAAGGATTATGTAAGCTTTGACTAACTGTATTTGTGTTGCAGTATTACATTCTGTAAAATGATTCATTAAAATGAACAGTATGAACTGATTTACTGAGCTAAATCAAACTTATAGTACCAACTTAATGGCCAAATAATAAGCTGAGAATCATTTCAATTAACTGAATCCTTCATTTTATTTTGGTTGCAAACTTATACATCAGTGAATGTTGAGTACTTTGTTTTAGTGAAATATCAGAAGTCTTTTACTGCTGTTTGTCCAGTCAAATTATTGGCCTTTAACTATTGTTTAAAAAAGTTGAAGTACATAAACTTGAAGTATAACATGTCACATGGTTGACATTTAAGAAGTTAAATACAATTCTGATTGCTTCCTCTTATGAAGGGTTGATTTCTAAGCTACCATAGTGCCATCTACTGGTACAGTAAAAAGTTGGTGCAGCGCTCTGGAGAACACAACATGCATTTTAAGCTCAGCATAGACTCATTTTAATCCTATTTTGTGCAGTTATCCAAAACCATCAGTGTCTGTTGGTTTTTGTTTTTGCATTGCATTATTGCTTTGGTTTCAAATGTCCTTTTATCCCTTCTCTATACAAAAACATTGCTGATTTATTAATCCCACAGAAGATTTTTATATTTCTTTATTAAGCAGTTTCGTTAATCCAGATAGTTTTATAAAAATGTCTGTTTGTCTCTCTTCAGTGACTACGGTCTGTCCTACCTCCCTCTGCGCACTAGCATTGGCCTGTGGACGGCCTTCTTGTGTATTGTGTTGGTTGCCACAGATGCCAGCTCTCTAGTGTGCTATATAACAAGATTCACAGAGGAAGCCTTCGCTGCTCTTATCTGCATCATTTTCATCTATGAGGCCTTGGAGAAGCTCTTCCAGCTCGGGGAGATGTTCCCTTTCAACATGCACGACAGTTTAGACAACCTCACGTTTTACACGTAAGGAAATGCTTACCTTTTTGTTTGTTGTTTACTGTATGTTTATTATATATATATATATATATATATATATGATTTTATTTTTTTTCTTAGATGTCAGTGTTCACCTCCATCCAATATCACAGACAAGATGGTACAGGCATGGAATCAGTCTGGTTTTAACCCTGAGACCATGAACTGGAATGACCTTGATGTGCCAGTAAGCATTTCTTTCATTAGACTACAGTTGAGGTGATTTTAATAGTGCTGCTGAAGTTAACATTATGAGGAGAAATATGGTTAAAGAGGACATTGCATGCAACAATTAACTTTTACATGGTGTTTGCATATAGCAGTGTGTGGACACAACCACCCTGCAATGATAAAAACGTTTTTTTTTTTTTTAATCCCTGAAAATCCTGAACAGTCTCAATTATCAAGCTGTTTTAAATTTTTGAGCAGTATGATGTCATATTGCTCAAGCCCCGCCCATGGCTGCTGACGGACCATCCTGTATTAGCATTTTTCCACCCTCAGCTAGTTGTAAGCTGTCCACCATTTTTTCTGTCCTTGAGCGTCTGTAGCAACAACAATGTCTTGTAAGCAACGCAGGTGTTTTGTAGTTGAATGTTAAAGTAAACATTAGAGTTTTTGGATTAGTTTTGTTTTTGATGGTAATGCACCACCAAAAAAAATGGAGGAGAGGGGTGGAGTGAGCAGTGGCTTATTATCATTTAAAGAGAAATGCAGCAAAACGGGTCGCTGTGAGCAGAGCTGTTCAAAGCCAAAGTATGTTGCAGACATTTCACAAAGACCCTAAAGAATCATACCAACTTGTGTAAAATGGGCATCCAATTTAATATATAAAATATATTTTTTTAAAATACTTTTTAGATGCACTTGTTATCCATATCAAATAAATCAAACATCTTTAATTATCACTTGCTTTTTTTCTCTCTTTTTAAAGAATTGCAAGAAACTCCATGGCGAGTTTGTGGGTCCTGCTTGCGGACATAATGGCCCGTACATCCCTGACGTCTTGTTCTGGTCTGTCATTCTGTTCTTTACCACTTTCTTCCTGTCATCCTTCCTCAAGCAGTTCAAGACCAAGCGCTATTTTCCCACTAAGGTCAGTAGAGTCATGCGCTGATCATGTGCTGATAGGGTGTTATTTACTCTAACGTTTAATTTCTGTCCTTCAGGTCCGCTCTTCAATCAGTGACTTTGCAGTTTTCCTAACCATCATGATTATGGTCTTGGTTGATTATTTGGTGGGAGTCCCCTCTCCTAAACTACACGTTCCAGATACCTTTGAGGTACTATAAATTCAATTCAATTCAATTCAAATTTATTTGTATAGCGCTTTTCACAATACATATCGTTGCAAAGCAGCTTTACACCATGTCATTTTCTATTATTTGTTTTTGTTCATCTTGTTAGTTGTTAAACTAGATTCAACAAAACATGTTTGGCTGGTTTAAGGGTCTTTGGACTTTTGACCTTTGTTTCCACTCTTCTAAATCTTCAAAAACAGTTGAAATGAGTGGATCATCATGTGAATGGAGGCAAAACTTTGTTGAAAATAGGCAATAATAAACAGAAAACACACTTAGCAAGGTTTAGTTGACTCTAAACCACTCCAGCTGTTTCTGTTTTCTGTTATCCTGCTGAGCTTGGACTATTTATTTAACCTGTCTTGTCTAACTGTTTTTCTATAAAGCCTAAGAACCAGGAGTTGCCTTTAAGCAACTAATGCTTAAGAGTTTAATAATGTTCAAATGTATGAAATGTAAGAAATTAATACTTTTATTAATTTAGGACATATGTGACCCGGGACCACAAAACCAGTCATAAGGGTCAATTTTTTGAAACTGAACATTTTTTGAGATTGAGATCTGAGAATCTGAAAGCTGAATAAATAACCTTTCCATTAATGTATAAAAAATCAAAATTTTGAGAAAATCGCCTTTGAAGTTCCTATGCATATTACTAATCAAAAATTAAGTTTTGATATGTTTGTGGTAGGAAATTTACAAAATATCTTCATGGAACATGATCTTTGCTTAATATTCTAATGATTTTTGGCATAAAAGAAAAAATTATAATTTTGACCCATATAGGGCCCTATGAAATCCATTTTATTTTTTCCGTTTTAATTTTTCTCAACTCCTTTTTAACGGTTAAATAAAATTTTATTAATCAAGGAGCATGTCTAATAAATTAAAATCATGAAACTTATACAGTTTCACATCAATTTAATAAAGGTTTAACAAAAATGACATGTTTAGGGCAGAAATGTTATGTGGTTATACCCTAAAAATAATGCTTGTTTTATTTTAGTAGTAGTAGTAATATATCTGTTTTTGTTTTTCAGTTTTTGTTGTATTTTTGGACAAATAAATGCAGCCTTGGTGAAACGTCTTTTAAAAAACAATTTAAAAATTGTGCCAACCAGCATTGTACATTATGTGCTTTTTGGATGGTGTTTATTTTGTCTGTGGCTTTCATTTCCAATACAGGGGGAACAGGGATGCACCGATGATTAAATATTTTATTAAAATTCTATTTTGTCTAAAGAAATTGAAATTAAAAACTTAAAACTAAGATCAGTCATAAATGCTACAAGTAAATTTAGACATCAGAACATTATAATGTACAGTATGAAATATAGATATTCACTTTGAGATTTGTAAAAGATTACGTTTGGGTGTTATTAAATTGTGTTTTTAAAGATTAGCTTTTTGAGAATTAGATAATAAAGGTGATCTAAATGTAAAAATTAGAGAAATAAGCATGTACAATATCAACAATACAATATCAATAACGATAAATTAAATGGATAGTTCACCCAAAAATGAACATTCTGTCATGTATTACTCGCCTTCATGTCGTTCCAAACCCGTAAGTCCTTTGTTCATCTTTGTAACACAAATTAAGATATTTTTGATGAAATCCAAGAGTTTTCTGACCCAAACAGCAATGCAGCTGACACACTCAAGGCCTAGAAATGTAGTAAGGACATTGTTAAAACAGTCCATCTGACATCAGTGGTTCAATCGCAATGTTATAAAGCTACAAGGATACTTTTTGTGTGCAAAGAAAACAAAAATAACAACTTTATTCAACAACTACTCTTCTGTGTCAGTTTTTGACGTGTGTTCATGAGAGTACCAATTGCGCGTTTTATGTTTATTATAAAGAAAGAATATTAATGTAAAGTGTTTTTCTCCTGTCCAATAGCCCACCTCTAAAAACCGGGGTTGGCTGATCTCCCCTCTGGGCGATAACCCCACATGGACATTGTTTGCAGCAGCCATCCCTGCCCTCCTGTGCACCATCCTGATCTTCATGGATCAGCAGATCACTGCCGTCATCATCAACCGTAAGGAACACAAGCTCAAGGTCAGTTCGACACCTGATCCAGTATGTCAGATCACTGCAGCAGTCCTGGTGCTCACAATTCTGTTCTTCTGCAGAAAGGCTGCGGGTATCATCTTGACCTTCTGGTGGTGGCCGTGATGCTGGGCGTATGTTCTGTGATGGGCTTGCCCTGGTTTGTCGCTGCCACTGTCCTCTCCATCTCTCACGTCAACAGCTTGAAGGTGGAGTCGGAGTGCTCGGCCCCAGGAGAGCAGCCTAAGTTTTTGGGTATTCGTGAGCAGAGGGTTACTGGGCTCATGATCTTTGTGCTTATGGGGCTGTCTGTCTTCATGACATCTATTCTAAAGGTATGGCTCAGTTTATAGTGGAAAAAAAAAAAAAAAGTAATTATTAACCCTATAAATCTACTGATATGCACCTTTCTAAAGCCAAAAATTTGTTGAAAAACCTGTTTCTACTGCATGATTTCTGTCATCTAATTGATAGTTTATACTATGTCATTCTAAAAAACATTCATGTTCAGGTTGTTACATGTGTCTAAGATGAACACTAATTGGACTGAAGCAACTTAATTGCTTTATTAAGTTTACTTAATAAAAAGGATTTTTTTTCTCTCTGAAAAATCATGTTAAAAAGTATCAATTTTTAAGTCGTTGGATATTTCGTTATGGAGATCACATTCATTGTGTTTTGGGCATGTAAATATTTATAAATATATAAAATTGCATATTTATTTATATGCTGGAGTATGAGCTCCATATTCTACTGTATTATGCTTTATGAGCTATAAAAGACTGATGCATCAAAAATGATACCTAATAATTTTTTATTTTTTTTTAGATATATTTTGTCTAAAGGTTTAGTGAACTCTTCCATTGCAAAAAAAAAAAAAAATGTATATATATATATATTATTTCCATAAGTCTGGCTTTATAGGGTTAACTGCATTTTAAAACTGTAATTTTTCTTTTTTTGTAGTTTATCCCAATGCCCGTGTTGTATGGAGTGTTCCTCTATATGGGTGTCTCCTCACTCAAAGGCATACAGGTTAGCACACTTTCATATTCACAATATTTTTTACATTACTGGATTGATTTACATCTTATTTATGCATGCAGCTCAGACTAAGGCTATGATGGATGTGTGGTCATGTTGTTTATGTATTCATTGCACTGCAGTTCTTTGACCGTATTAAGCTGTTTGGGATGCCAGCAAAGCACCAGCCTGACCTGATCTACCTGAGATATGTGCCACTGTGGAAGGTTCACATATTCACACTTGTTCAGCTCACCTGCCTGGTGCTGTTGTGGGTCATCAAAGCGTCTGCTGCTGCGGTGGTCTTCCCTATGATGGTACGTTTGAAATTTACTGTAAATGTGTTTTGTGTATTTGTTATCTGAACTGCATAGAATTCTAAATTCTAAATGTATCACCAGTGAGACTAACTTAAAAACAATGACTGACATTTAGAACACTTCAAAAGTCAAAATATTGTCAATTCTTGCTTTTTTTTTTTCTTTACAAACCAATCCTTAAAGAATGTTAATTGGTTAAGAAAGAAGTTGAGAAAATGTTCTATAAATCTATTTTTGGGTGAAATCCTACAATGTACACTACCAGTCAAAAGTTTTTGAAAACTTTCAAAAGATTTTCGTTTTTTTAAAGAAGTTTCTGCTGCTCACGAAGCCTGCATTTATTTGCTCCAAAATACAGCAAAAGCAGTAATATTGTGAAATATTTTTACTATTTTATATAACTGCTTTCTGTTTGAATATATTATCAAATGTAATTTATTCCTGTGATCAAAGCAAAATTTTCAGCATCATTACTCCAGTCTTCAGTGTCACGTGATCCTTCAAAAATCATTCTGATATGCTGATTTGCGGTTTAAGAAACATTTATTATTATTATTATTATTATCAATATTTAAAACAGTTGAGTACATTTTTTTCAAGATTCTTTGATGAATAGAAAATTAATACTTTTATTTAGCAAGGATTCTTTAAATTGATTTCTATTTAAGATAAATGCTGTTCTTCTGAACTTTCTATTCATGAAAGAAACCTGAAAAAAATTCTACACCGCAGCAAATCAAAATATTAGAATGATTTCTGAAGGAAAATGTGACTGGAGTAATGCTGCTAAAAATTCACAGGAATAAATCACATTTTAAAATATGTTCAGATAGAAAACAGTTATTTTAACTAGTAAAAATGCTTAAAGATTTTACAGTTTTTGCTGTACTTTGGATCAAATAAATGCAGGCTTGATGAACAGAAGAGACCTCTTTAAAAAACATAAAATCTTACTGTTCAAAAACTTTTGACTGGTAGTGTATAATGGTATAATGGTATATTATCTTTTTCACACTGCATGAAAAATACCAATAGTGGCTTAGTCAAAGTGATGTACAGTGTATGTTTTTTTTTGTTTGTTTTTTTGCTGTCTGATCTCAATATTGCATATTTGTGTAGCTTTGTTACTTAAAAAATGTATTATGCAGTTAATTTTCATTCAGATTGTACTGCTCATCATCCATTGTTGCATGCATTTTTACTCAGGTCTTGTGTTTGCCTTCTGTAGGTTCTTGCTCTAGTATTTGTGAGGAAGCTTCTGGATTTCTGCTTTATGAAGAGGGAGCTTAGCTGGTTGGATGACCTAATGCCAGAAAGCAAGAAGAAAAAGGAAGACGACAAAAAGAAAAAGGCAAAAGAGGTACTTGTTCAGGATGTGAACTGAAAGGGGTCACAAACTAAGAAATCAAAGTTGTGGAAAAACACAGTCTTTGCATTGCCTTCAGCATTGTCGCACCACACAAGTGTGAGTAATTGTTTTTAACTCTTTGTCACTGTCTGTCTACCCAGGAAGCACAGCGCATGATGGAGTCTGAAGGAGGAACAGCGATCCCCTATGATAATGGTGACCACCTGGAAATCCCTGTGAAGACTCTTAAAGTCAGGTTGGTGAAAGTTCTTAGCTCATATGGTTAGATTTCACAGGATTTCCTGTGTACTGGAGCTTAGGCATTTCTTTTTTGTGGGTTTCTTTTAAGCCTCATTCAAGGGCTCATTCAGTAAGTTTTGACCTGCTTGTTTTGAGACAGATCTGACAGCGTACTCTCCGACACCTCATACGAGGAAGACACGAGCGGAGTGGTTGGTCTTTTGTCTACTTGCAGGCCTGCTTGAGTTCTGGTTACCGCATACTCCCTCTTTTACAGCTATTAATCATCACTTACGTTTAAATAACGCAGAGTATTTTGCACATCACTATGTGTGAGTGCATGGTTACGAGTCTGAATCTTCCTCTGACAGCTTTGCATTGGTTAACAGCCGAAGGAAGCGGCACCTTATAATTTCCCAATGCAGAACAGCTTCAGATGATGATTGATGCTCATGATTTACCTTGTATGTCTGGTAATCGACATTTAATGTGTAAACCAGTGCTCAGTGATATTTAAACAAATTAACCAGGGCCATCTCATTGACAGACAGCTGTTTCATTGACCTGTACACTTGTTAGGCTTCACTAACAGGTTTCAAGAGTATTTTACTCCATGTTGGAGTGCTAACTCTCATTAACATTAGATTTAATTTTACAATATTACAGCAGTGACTCATTTAGTATTTAATTTGTATTTATTTTTTGGCCTCAAGGCCAATTTAATGCACATTATTAATGGCTCTCTGGACTTCTTGGTTCCTATTGGTCAGTTGTGCAATTATGTAGTCAGATATTTTTTTCTATAAATACTTAACAGGATTACAGTGTTCGTACAAGGTGCTTACAAGTGCTTGAATTTGACTTTTTGAAATTTAAGGCCTGAAAAACCCTTGAAAATAACAATATTCCTGAATAGGTCTTGAAAAGTGTGTGCATTATTGGAAGACAATGTATCTATGAAATAAGTGTTTAATTTTTTTAATAAGCACATATCTTTTCACCAGTAGTACTGACAGTAGTAGTATTGACAGTGTTGTGTAAACATGGCTGAAGACACAAAAAAAGGAACAGATGAACCAAATCAATTGATTGAGTCATTTAAGCTGGGACTGCTCAGATTGATTCAAACTCGTAGCTTTTCATTTCAAGCGATTCACTAGCAAAAACCAGATCAAATTAAAAGAGCAGTTCATTTTCCAATTTCAACTTTGCTTGTAATGATTTTAAAAACCATTGCTTCGCAACATGATTAACTGTTTTGAAGCGCTCCAAACGGATCATGAATCATTTGATTCAGTTCAGGCCTTCAAATCATGAATCATTTGACTTAGATCGGAATTTTACGTATTGCAAATCAATTGATTCAGAGTGGAACCTCAAGTTGTGTATCGCGATTCATTTGATTCAGATCTGGACTTCAGAGCAAGTTTGCAAATAATTGCGCGAATTGAATGCAAAATTTGCAATCCATGCTCCGAGTCCTGATCTGAAATGATGGCTCACGAATCATTATTCAGTTCAGGATTTCAAAGCGTGGATCGCCAGTCATTTGCTTTAGAGCGGAACTTTAGAGCAGGTGTGCAGATCTTGTGCTTTAGATCGGAACCTAGGAACATTGCGAATCATTTGATGCAGAACAGGATTTCAGAGTGGTTTCGCAAATCTTTTCCTGATTTTTTTTTTTTCCTTAAACAGTAGAAAGCATCAAACCATAAGTAAGATCTCCGATTGAAGTCCTTGAAAATTAAAAAGTAGCCCTTGAAAGTCCTGGAATTTTATTTTACAGTATCTGTATGAACCTTGGGATTAATCATTAATTAATTAATCACAATTGAGACATACACATATATATATATATATATGTATATGTGTGTGTGTGTGTGTGTGTGTGTATGTATGTATGTATACATGTATGTGTATCTGTAGAATATTAATAAGTTAAGAAGGTCGGTCCATTTTGTCTCAGATCTGCTTAGTATATGTTTCATAGTTGCTTTATTTTATCTAGAAGGATCTTATAGAAGAAAAACAATTCCATAAAGTTGATGTTTAGCATTCTATCTGCTGGTGGAGATGACTTTTAGTGAAGGTGCTTTTGATTACTAACATGACATATTGCTCATGACCATCATCACAACAGCATTAAATGCTCACCTCTGAAATAACATCCAGGGTCTGCGCTGGGAAGGTTTTGGTTTTCTTTGGTTCATCTGATGTGATTTCCATGCTTTATTAATCAAATGGCCATCAAGCACTGTGCTGGTGAACAGAACGAAAAATGAGTGTGGTGAAATGTGGGTGACCAGCTGTAAGTGCTCTGATGTGTCTTTTCTGCAGCACTGACCCCTCTGTGGTTAACATATCTGATGAGATGGCCAAAACTGCTGTGTGGAAAGCTGTTGCCATGAACTCTGACAGTGCCAAACTATTGAAACCTAGTGCCAGGTAGCTTTGTTCCTCTAACCTAATCCCTGTTTTTTATAACTCCTCTCGCATCACGCTTCCTCTCACTGCTTCAGCACACAGCCTGTTTTCCTGCATACATGCAAAACTGTACAGAAGAACTGTATACTTTAACCAGTAAAGGCCTGTTTGTCCAATTTTTCAGTATGAAGTATATTGTTAAATTTGATTCAGTGCATATATACATATATATTAATATAAGTGAAATTAATATTTATTTATTTATTTATTTATGTATGTATGAATTTGGCATGAAGGCCTTAAAAAAACATTTTAACTAATTTGGAAAAAAATGTTAATTGTAAAAAACAAAAAAGATAAATTATTAATTATATACACAATTAAAACTAACTAAATAAATATAAATATACATAATTGTTGAATGTATTTTATTAAAGTATATTTTTGTATTATATAAATAATAAAAAAATTAAAATATATTTTTTAAAAACAATTTGTATAGTAAAAATGGAAAATAATAAATTAATAAATAATTAAATATAATATATATATAAAATAATATAAAATAATTATGCTAAATAAATTCTAAATACATATATACATATATAAATACTTATATAAATTATATACATAAGTAAAATAATTACATAATTAAATTAAAATACACAATTATTACACATTATAAAAATACACTATATATATATATATATATATATATATATATACGTATATGTGTTAGTTTCCTGTATGTCAAAAATCTAAAAAAAAGTTAATTAAATCTAATATAAATAAAAATATAAAATATAAACATCATAAAATATATATATATATATATATATATATATATAGTTATTATATGAAAGTAGATTTAAAAAAAAAAGATAGATATAGATAGATAGATAGATATAGATAGATAGATAGATAGATAGATATGTCTTTTATTGTTTATATTATATATGTGTGTGTTTAATAGTTTGTATAATAATATAATGTAATAATAGTTTGTTTATTTTATACAAGTAGATTTTTATATTAAACGATAAATTTGATAAAAGTTATTAGCTTGCTTGTTTTTTATTTATTTTCATGTGACCAGGCCTTTATCCATTGTTTAAAACCTATGCCCATGTGTGTGTGCTGGATTTGCTTTTGCACATTTCCTGATGTATGACATCATGTTTGCGCTTCATTGACTCTGATACTGTATGTAGGAGACATTTAAAAAAAAATTAGCTTTTGACTTAATTTTACCTCCATTCTTTTCTCTTTGTTTTACAGTGAAGAGAAGACAGCAAGTATTAAGATCAGTGTGGAAGACGAGCAGGGGGATAAATGTGTGGATACAGAGACGTCATTATGAGAGACGGACTTACTGAGAGCTCACTGTGGACACTTGCAGGTCCCTTAAGAGTCCTCTCGTCTGGATGGGTGTTGCTCTGTTCTGTGTGCCCTTCCAACCTGCCTAAGTCAAGCCAAAGGTAGAGATGCCCGATAGCGGGCAGAGAAATGACTTCCAGGTATATTTATCAATTAAGTAAGTTTCTATTTTTAATCACACCAACAAACCCTGTTTTTTATTTTTTATTTTTTAATTTTGTACAATTATGTTTTTAATACAGTTAAAACACAATGATTTCAGACATTTAGGGTATGTTATGAAGAACTCAGACCTTTAGGATTCATATTATTTTCACTCTTTTTCTCAAGTCTTTTAGGATTAGTTTTACACGCCAGAATTCTGTTTTTCATGGTACCACAGTTTTCACATCATGTTTTTTCAGTACATTAAATGCTGTTTATTGCAGAGTGCGTTGTTTTAGAATAAATAAATGCATATATGAGAAAATGTCTCGTTGAGACCAAAGGTGGTGACATTAGGCTGGACGAACTACTGGAAAAAGAGCATGCAAAGCAAACACTTCAAAATGTCATTTGAAAGACATATTAAACCTAAATACACAGTAAATTATTGCACATTAATTGTCTCACTGACAGATTACTTGATGATTTATGTATAAATACTATATTAAAACAGAACAGTGCAGAATGAGAACAAACTGAGATTAATTTTCGCAGTCACTCTGAAAATAAATAGCTGAAGTAAAAAAAAAAAAATGTCAAACTTGAGTAATGTAAATTGTTCCAGATTGTGTTAAACAGTTCCCCCCCACATTCATTCATGTGTTTACATTGTTTCTCTTTGTTAGTGTTATGAAATAGAATTTTGTATTGTTAGTACGTATGATTTTTACAATGTGTTAATCAACTAATTTATTAATGGTCATTTAATGGTTAAGTAGGCGATGCGGAGGCATGATGGGGCAGAAGGATTGCTGCAGTGTTGTTGACCTGTCATTTCTTTCCTTTTCTGTTTCTGGTGTTAATGTGCACTTTAGGTAGGCTTGCCATCACGGCTGTAGGCCTGACAACAACTTATTTAATCTAGAGCAGTCTCAGGAAACTCATTTTTTGCACTCTTTCCCCACACTACTTTTTTTTCAATGTTTAAAAAAAAAAATCACATGTCCTCCTTTTTGCTTTTCATTTTATGAGAAATGTCTTTTAATTTTACACTGGACAAAAAGTTGCCTTTTTATCCCATTTTGTTCATGCTGAAAACTTTTAAAGTCTACAGACTTTTTTGCAATCATTTCTAATACTCCAGAGCAACTGTCAATTGTTTTATTGGTTATAAAATTTCTTTTGAACCGGTTTATACTGTTTGCAAGCATATTGCCACCATGCAATAAAAAAGATGCTTGTGGAAGCTTCTTTAGGTTTGCCAAGTATAGTTCATTTGAATCCGTAATTTACATGCTTACTGCCTTCATGCTCACACAGCGCTTCAAAGACCCCACCGTAAAAATGAAATACCTCTGACTACTATACTGTATGTGAAGACACTCTTTGATTTGTAATTCAGTGTGTTCATTCAGTTCACTTTCACTCTTGCAGCAAGTTGCTTGTTTATGATGTGATCAATAAATGCTGGAGTCTGTGGGTGGGAGTAGGATTGAATATCTTGAAGATGGTTTTCAGTCATATGCGGTTATTAGCCTCACAGTAAGACTCTGAACAAGTATTGCTGCCGTGGTGTTCTGAGCTTCTGTCTGCACAATGTACATGTACTGTTACAGACTTCTGCCCAGTTCTGACAGATGTTTCCTTTGTGAACTGGCCAAATCAAGATTTAGGAAAATGTAGGACAATGTTTTGAATTTGTACAATACAAACACAGAGGGGAGAGAGCTGTCTTTTGTAATGTTGAAGTTGTTTATTAAAGGAATAAAAGAAATGTGTCTAATGTCTTTAATCTAGTTGGGTTTTTGTTATACAGGATTTTTGGAATAATCTACTGTACGTGCTGCATTTACACTATGTAACCTTTTAAATAAATAAATACAGTTGAGGTCAGAAGTTTACATACACTGTGCAGAATCTGCAAAATGTTAATTGTTTTACCAAAATAAGAGGGATCATACAAAATGCATGTTAGTTTTTTTTTATTTAGTACTTTTGAACAGAATAAAGAGATACATATACATTTTTCTTATTCTGCCTAAATATCATATTTCTTTTTAGTACTGCCCTTCAGAAGCTATAGAAGATACTTGCATGTTTCCCAGAAGACAAAATAAGTTAAATTTACCCTGATCTTTAAATTCAAAAAGATGGATTTCAAAATCATAGTCATTGTGAAAAGGGTTGGAATACACAAAAATTCTGATAAAACAGAATTTGTGGGTTTTTCTGAAGAACAGCAGGCAGTTTAACTGTTCAGGACAAAGGGACTCATCAACAGCAACAACAACTAAAACAGCTGTGGCTCATTCAGGTAACAACACACTTTTAAGAATCAAGTGTATGTAAACTTTTGAACGGGGTCAGTTTTATAAATTCAACTATTATTTTCTTTTGTGGACTATATGTAAATGTGGTTTATGTGAAATATCTTATTCAGGTCAGTACTGAATAAAAAACATGCATTTTGTATGATCCCTCTTATTTTGGTAAAACAATTAACATTTTGCAGATTCTGAAAGGGGGATGTACACTTGACTTAAACTGTAAATAAATAAAAGTATATTTTGCGTGAAACTTATATGCATTCAGCACGTCAAGCCAGCACACCGTGATTATCAAAGATTGTCACAACGAACTAGATTTTTTTTTTGTTTTTTTTAACCATAGATCATTAAAATCAAAACAAATTTTTGTTTACAAAAAAAAAAAAATCCTCTGCTAAGCTGTCTTGTATCTGTGCATTCACCAGACCGTTAAAACTACAATCATACACAAAGAGCGGAAGCGCAACCAAAACGCTGATTTTGGGTTGTGGCTAGAAGGGATACAGCTCCGACTAACAATGAAATGAATTAATCTACCTTTTGGATTGTGTTTTTAACGTCTACACCTACCCCAACCCTAAACGTAGCCTTAATATAATACAAAGACAATTTTATTGTACAGTGTGACAGAAGTAACGTTAGATTGATGTGCGCATGCCCAGTAGCTAGAGCTGTATTCCTTCTAGCCTTAACCCTGATTTTCTGCCAGACGCAGGCAGTTTTATTTTTTCAAACATTACATAATGTAGGTTTAAAGGATTAGTTCACTTACAGGAAAAAAAGAGAATTTACTCACCCCGATGTCATCCAAGATGTTCATGACTTTCTTCAAAAATATATATATAAAAAGTTTTTGAGAAAAATATTCCAGGATTTTTGTCCATATAGTGGACTTCATGGGGATCAACGGGTTGAAGGTCCAAATTGCAGTTTCAGGACTCTACATGATCCCAACCGAGGAATAAGGGTCTTATCTAGCGAAACGATCGTTCATTTTCTCAAATAAATAAATAAATAAAAATATACATACTTTTTAACCACAAATGCTCCTTTAGAACTAGCTCAACTTCATACAGTTAGAATGGTCACGTATGCATGACGTAGGCGATGCAGTGTTTACAATGCGAAGTGCAAAGAAAGTCAAACGTCCTTTACAAAAAAAGGGGGTAAAAAAAAAAAAAGTTGGAGTAAAAAATGAGATGGAGTTTTTCACCCTACCCTAGCTTTTTGAACCGAAGTACACAGATGAAGTAACGGCACAACAACTTTTCCAATGTGTTTACACACACGCATGAAGACACGGATACCCATCACAGAGCTAGAGCAAAACCATCCTTTGTGGTTAAAACAAACATACAAAAAAAAAAAACAACAACAACCAAACAAACAAAAAAAAATATCTTTTTTTTAAGAAAATGACTGATCTTTTTTCTAGATAAGACCCTTATTGAAACTGCAATTTGGACCTTGGTTCCCATTTAAATACACTATATGGAGAAAAATCCTGGAAGGTTTTCCTCAAAAACCTGAATTTTTTGACTGAACAAAGAAAGACATGAACATCTTGGATGACATGGGGGTGAGTACATTATCAGGAATTTCTTATTCTGGAAGTGAACTAATCCTTTAAATATGTCTGTTTCAAATTATTTTAAAAATAACTGAGTGCGAACACTAGCCAAATAATCTTTCTCCGAGCGTGAATGGGGACAATTCCAAGAAAATGCAAAAGACTCAGTGGATGATTCAAATAACAAAACATCTATTTGTTGACATAAAAAATGTTCAGTACCTCACATTTTGATAGAACAGACAAAACAAAACAAGAAAAAGTTGAGTTCTTGAACACTTCACATGCACATCAAATGAAATGTAAAGGACACTTTTGAATTACAACAGAACTCATGCTACAAATCGATATTTTTAATAATACCACGGCAGTGATTACAGTCCTTCGGTTGTTGAAGGACTATTATTATTACTACATGATATCAGGAAAGGAATCAAGACTAAAACTTTGTTGCTACTTCCTGACTCTTGGGAAATGAGTACAACACTATCACTGATAAACCTCAGTACAGAAACATGATCCATATTTAATACAAATATCAAACAAAAACAATACTTTCTTAAGACAGCTGTTCCAATACATAACACTGACCATGATTTCCACAAACAAAAACAGTAACAAGCAGTTTATTTACAACCGTTGACTAAGAAAACTGAGTTTGCAGATTTAAAAAAATAACACTATCATAACCCTCCTTCAAACTATATATATAACGTTTTTGTAGGTCACTTTGGTAAGAGCATCTGCCCAAAATAAATGAAAATGTTAAAACTACACACAAAAATGTGTTTTATGTTTTACGAAACTTCACAGGTTGAAAACCGTAAAAGAGACTGACTATATAAAATATTTTATGCACAAAAAGTGAAATGACTGAAGTAAACAATTGTCTGGACCATATGCAACCGGCAAACAGCAGCAACTTTGACAGCAAAAATCACAGTCATCCTAACAAAAGACATTTCAACAAGCATGAGAGCAGATGGTTAAAGGAAAAGTTAATCAAAAAATGACAATTTGCTTAAAGACGTAGATGAGTTTGTTTCTTTATCAGAACAGGTTTGGAGAAATTTAGAGTCTGTTTAGACAAATCTGTTCTGATGAAGAAACAAACTCGTCTACATCTTATATCGCCTGATGGCAAGTACATTTTCAGCAAATTTCATTTTTGGGTGAACTATCCCTTTAAGAGAAAAAAGGTGATTTAATACTGACTCTCTCACCGCGGTTTAAACATCTCTTATAGCTTATCAAAACAAAACGGACACCGAAGTGGCAGAAGCAGGGCTTGAGAAAAACACATCTGACCTTTACAAAAATAATCATTGCTGTGTACACATATCAAAGATGGGAAAACAGCAAGGTGAGGGGAAAAACTGCTGTTATCTCATTTCTCGCACTGTTTTGGAAACTCGCAAGACTTTGTAAATGTTGTTGTGAAAGACGGTGGAAAAGTGAGGACGAGAATCCCTCCACATGAGAGTGCAAAGTGGCACTTTTCCTGCATTTTGGCCATCCTCCACATCCCAGATCTCAGGCATGCTGCAACCAGGCCTGGAGATGAAGAAAAACACATCATGTGAGATATGAAGGAAATGATCAAACAGTGGTATTAATGTAAAGTATGTGGAAGTTACTTGGAGCGTCTGGTGCACCACGAGTCCTCTAAGATGAAATAGTCCACCTGCAGCTTTATTAAGTTTCGCTTCACTACCTCAGCTGGCTTTCGGCTGTACATGGCGTACACCATCTTTGTTCTTTCTCTGAGTAAGGACAAAATTAAATCTAATGCTTTACATTGGCAGAACTATATTAGAAAAATTAAATATTAGGGTAAGAACCGTAATAGTCAAAATGCATGTTAAATCATGTCTACCTCAATCCTGCGTCTTCATAGTGTGGGTGATTCACAATGGCTCTTCCTGTGGACAGTTTCACACTTGCCATGGTAGGCATTGCACCAGCAAACACAGCATCTACAGAAATAATCACACGGATGCAAGAATCAGACACTAGTCATGTGATGCGAGATCTTTCATTTTGCACAGCTAAAAAGGTGAAAGTTTCTTACTAGGGCTTGTGTTGTCCTTGATCCACTCCAGGAGCTCTTCCTGAGGGAAGTTGCTGAATTCTCCTATGATGTCCCATTGACTCTGCAGGTTCGTGACTCCTTGGACTGCCATGATGGACAATATTCCCACGACTGTCAACTGGAGTTTAACCTTCTCTCCTACCCAGCCGAACAGCTGCAGATGAGATCAAAACATCGGACACACCACTTTAATCATTTAAAAGCTTTTGCTTTAATGCTTCTCTGCATTATGGAGAATTTGGGGTGAGACAGTACCTGTCTGGAGCATATCAAACAGGACATGATGCACATGTGAGGAGTGAGGAAGAGCTTCAGTCTCATGATGAGCACAGCCAGCACTGCAAACGCCACCAACTGCAGACTGTGATACACCATCTAGACAAACATCACAAGATAAAAACAGCCTTTATATACATTAATTAAAGGTACAGTTCATCCAAAAATGACAATTCTGCCATTAATTACTCACTCTCGTGTCATACCAAACCCGTAAGAACTTTGTTCGCATCGAACACAAATTAAGATATTTTGATGAAATCAAAAAGCTTTCTAACCCTGCATAGACAGCAACGCAACTGACAAGTTCAAGAACCAAAAAAGTAGTAAGGACGTCAATAAAATAGTCCATGTGACTGTGGCTCAACTAATTTTATGAAGCTACAAGTATACTTTATTGCGTAAAGAAAACAAAAACAATGACTTTATTTAACAATTTCTTCTCTTCTGTGTCAGTCTTTGAAAGTATTCTCATAGCTTCATAAAATTATGGTTAAATGTCACATGGAGTATTTTAATGACGTCCTTACTACCTTACTGGGCCTTGAACATCTCAGTTGCGTTGCTGTCTATGCAGGGTCAGAGAGATCTCGGTGTAGGAGCTAAATCTAATACTTGAAGCTACTGAGTTGTTTGATCCCGGATTAATTAGGTTGACGCGCTTTCTTACTGTGGTGTTACGTTACTTCCTCATTGAATCTGTCCATAAGGAACGATCAGACAATTCTTCCTTTGCATCATTGTAGACATTTATTGGCTCCACAAAACACCAAAATGCAAAATGTCCAAAACAAAGGCTTACATTCAAGGGAAGTTTCACAATCCCATCAGCTTCGCGCTGTTGTGTTCAAAAACCTTTTTCCCTTCCGGGTCAAAACGCCTACCTACCGCAGTAGGAAGGCTACCTATATAGTTCAATAACAGTAAATCTCACAGCACCACTCAGTGGTCAAAATGAGAATAAACATAACCTTCATTGAACATTTTGGCTCCTACACTCGGATTTCATTCAAAATATCTTCATTTGTGTTCTGAAGATGAAAGGTCTTACATGACAATTTCCATTTTTGGGTGAACTCTCCTTTAAGGAGGAATAAAATAGAACAACATAAAATAAAAGAAAAGCTAGAATCATAAAAAGCTATACATAACTAAAAAATCTTACCACTCCTTTCGCCAACATCTGGGTCCTGAAAAATTGAAGAGCAAAGTTTAGGGCACATAGTAGACATTAATAAGATTTATTTTTTGGAAAAAGAAAAAGAAAGACAGACAAAAAAAAAAAAAAAATGCAATATTTCTGCAAGGACATAAATTGTTGCTTAAAAGACACGCTACAAAAATTCTATTTCAAATAAATGCTGTTCTTTCAAACTTTCTATTCACGAAAAAATCCTAAAAAAAAAAAAAAAAAAGAAGTGTCATGGTTTCCAAAAATATTAAGCAGTACAACAAAAATAGCTAAGAAATGTTTTTTGAGCAGCAAATTAGCATAATAAAATGAATTCTTTATAATAAAATGAATTTTACTTCACAATCACAGGAAAAACAGAAAACGGTTATAGTAAACTAGTAATATTTTGGAATATTACTGTAATTTTGATTAAATAAATTCAGCCTTGGTAAGCATATGAGACTTCTTAAAAAACTAATTAAATAAATAAAGTTCAAACGTTTGCACAGTAACGTATCTTTAAAAAAAAAAAATCTACACAGATAATTTAAAATAACTGTTTCCTATATAAATATATATTTTAATATGTAATTTATTTCTGTGATTTCAAAGCTGTATATTTTGCATCATTACTCCAGTCACATGATCCTTTGGAAATAAATCTAATATTCTGATTTGCTGCTCAAAAAACATTAATTATTATTATTGTGAAGTAAAAGAATTTTCTTTTTCATCAAAGTTTCTTTCATGAATAGAAAGTTCAGAAGAACAGCATTGTCTTTATCATCACTTTTGATTGATTTAAAGCATCCTTGCTAAATAAAAGTATTAATTTCTTTAATTTTTATATAATTTCCCCCCTGCCCCAAATAAAAAAAAAATGATACTGACTTCACACTTTTGAAAAGTATAGTGTATAATGTTATAAAAGCTTTTTATTTCAGATAAACACCTATTTTTGGATCTTTCTATTCATCAAAGAATCCTAAAAAAATGTATTCAGTTGTTTTAAATATTGATTATAATATTAATTAAAAAATGTTCCTTGAACAGCAAATCAGCATATTAGAATAATTTCTAAAGGATCATGTGACACTGAAAACTGGAGTTATGATGCTGAAAATTTAGTTTTGATCACAGGAATAAATTACATTTTAAAATATATTTAAATAGAAAGCAGTTTTTTTGGCTGTTTTTGCATTTTCTAGATGAAACAGTGAAGATGAGTGGGAAAGAGAGGGGGGAATAGGATCGGGAAAGGTCCACAATGCAAGATTCGAACTTGGGACGCCCGAAGCGCAACTGCGCCACATGTCGGCACTCTGCCCACAAGACTATCGGCGCCAACAGAAATCAGTTATTCTGTTTCAAAATATCACAGCTTTTTTTTGGATCAAATAAATGCAGACTTGGTGAGCAGAAGATACTTTTTTTTTTAAAAAAACATTACAAATCGTACTGTTCAAAAACTTTTGACTGGTAGTGTATCCACTGTTCACTGTTGAAATGCATACCAATAAAGTGCTGAAGTCATACTTACTGTTGCATTTCATCATCCTCTGGCTTTTCCGTCTTCTCATGTCTGAGCAACACAATAATGTCCTGTATAGTCTGTACTCAGGAAATAAAAGGAGGAAGCATATGGAGGGAACTTTAGTATGTAGATTACTTGGTTTCCTATCTAAAAAAAGGCTAAACTCTAAACCAAATGAGAAACACCAAACTGACAGAAAACTGTAAACCTAGAACATTGGTGCAAATTGATAAAACGGGACATACACACTAAAACTTAGGAGAGGGAAATGATCCATTATCTAAGTGAAAACAACTCACCCTTCCAGCAATAAAACCCACGATCAGGATGTTAATTGGAAGCAGCATGGTTTTGATGTACCGGATGAGAGTCTGCAAACACATTAAGTCCAATGAAGAAAAAGAGCTTTAAGGGGAAACCAATGACAGATTGCAAGGAAACAGATCACATTACCCACCTCTGTTTCGATGAAGTCAAACTCAGCGGCACACGTGTACATCATCGTGTCAAAGTCTTTGTAGCTTGTGAACTTGGATTTGATCAGGCTGCTGATGTGGGCCTATATTTCAAAACAAAATGAAAATGTCAAAAGCCAGACCCCTGAAGCTAAAGCAAAGTGATGTTCACAGCAAGAGAAAACAGCGATGTTCTCATTTTACTCACATCATCTGATGCCCCAAAGATCACTGAGAGCATGAACTTCAGAATGACAGTGGAGACCACCCATGCAAGGCACTGCATGACCTAACAAAAACACAACTGTGTTTTGGTAGTCAATTTAGACACTTTTTACTGATGCATCAGTCAGTACTCGTTGTGCTCTTACCCATGTGAAGATTCCAGGTTTGAAAATACCAACCAGACGGTCCCTGAGTGCAATTACCCCCTGAAATAAAAGCAGACATGTTTCTTCACAATATATTTGTGTTTGAGGTAATCTATTTGTACTTAGTCATGATACTTATTTGTTCAGACGATAGTACTATTTGACCAGCATTTTCTATGCGAGAAAACATCAGCTTCTGGTGTCCTAGGAACCCATTATACCTCCCTTTCCTCAGCAAGTAGCAAATGAGACCACATACTGTCCAACTCACCCAGATGGAGATCAGTGAAGAGGCGTAAAAGGATGTCAGCAGCATCGAGTTCCCGAACATTAGAAGAAAACAGACGGCCAAGGAGATCTGTCAGGAGCAGTCAGTTCATCAGTGAATCCCAAAGACAACATGAGCAATATTGTGGCTCTATTAATCAAGTCTAGATTATGTTACATTACCATGTGTGTCACTAAGACGGACTGCATTTTTGCCGGACTCAGATATCCCAGGATGTATGAAGCAAAAAGGGATGCCACCTGTAAAACACATAAACATTCTTGTCATAGCATCCTTTGTTACCTTGCTGCAAAACAATTTTCTCACAACAGCTGAAACTGAAAACCAGATTGCACAATATTCCTGAGGCATGCAATCATGTTAGGCTTATCTACTGTAGGCTTCCTTCAGGCAAAATATAATTACAAATGACTCTGACTATAAAAGAGAACTGCATTATGTTTCTATTAGAAAACTATCAACATTGTTCAAAAGTTTGAGGTCAGATTTTTTTTTTAAATTAATGTTTTTTTTCCAGCAAGAATGCATTAAATTGATCAAAAGTAACTTTCACTGTTATTTAGAACTTTCTATTCATAAAAGAATCCTGACAAAATAACAGTGCATCACAGTTTCCACAAAAATATTACACAGCTGTTTTCAACATTCATATTAACAAGAAATGTGGTCCTAATCAGCATTAGAATTATTTGAACTTGCTGAACATCTGAAAAAATAAACTTTGCCATTTCAGGAATAAATTACATTTCAAAAAATATTAAAATATAAAAGTTAGTGGAGTATTTCAGGAATACCCTTATCAGTGGATGTTCAAAGATAAAGGCTGCAGAATCTAAATGTTACATTCAGCTGCTTTCTGTACTTCAAATATCAGCATTAAACAAGTGTTTGGCTCAGCAAGCTTACAATTTTGTCATCTCTTCCATCACTCACCTGGGTAAGTAGGACAAACTGTGCAAACTGCCACGGCAGCATGAAGAAAATATTGGAGATTCCCAAAGCCATCATGGTATTCTTGCTTGGGTTCCTTGTCCTTACAAAATCAAAAATATTCAACAAGACACATTTTAATTGTACAGAATAACCCAACTTGGTATGTATAATCATAAATAATGTACACACAAGCAGCCTAAATACACAAACTCTGCTTAAATGTGTCTGGTGACTGCATAGTATCTAATAAAACTTTCCTGATGAATTACTCACCCCCATATCATCTAAGATGTTAATGTCTTTCTTTCTTCAGTCGAAAAGAAATTAAGGTTTTTGGGGAAAACATAGCGGGATTTTTCTTAAATGGGGATTAATGAATTGAAGGTCCAAACTGTAGTTTCAATGAATATTCAAAGGGCTCTACACAATCCCAGTTGAGGAATAAAGGTTATATATTTATAACCACAAATGCTCGTCTTGCACTAGCTTGACTTCACGCATTACGTAATTATGTTGGAAAGGTCACATGAAGTAGGTGGAAGTACCGACCAAGTGTTTACAAAGCGAACATGCAAAGAAAGTCAAACGGCCTTTACAAAAAAAAGGGTAAAACAACGATGTTGGCCAATTTTAAAGTTGGAGGAGAAAATAAGATGGAGTTTTTCGCCCTAACCTTGAACTGGAGTACACAGACAAAGAACTAACCACGCAAGACTTTTCCAATGTGATAACACAATGTGTAAAGTCGTAGACATGCATCGCAGAGCTAGTGCAAGATGAGCATTTGTGGGTAAAAAGTACATACATTTAAAAAAAATTTTGTCCGATCGTTTCGCTAGATAAGACCCTTATTCCTCGGTTGGGATCGTGTAGAGCCCTTTGAAGCTGCATTGAAACTGCAGTTTGGACCTTCAACTTGCTGATCCCCATTAAAGACCACTATATAGAGAAAATTCTTGGAATGCTTTCCTCAAAAGCCTTAATTTCTTTTCAACTGAAGAAAGAAAGACATGAAGACATCTTGGATGACATTGGGGTGAGTAAACTATAAGGAACTTTTTATTTTAGAAGTGAACTAATTCTTTAAGCCATCTCAAAGTATGAACAAAAGTGAAAGAATGAAAGGTTGAATATGAACATGACATTGCTATGATTACACCAAAATTGGAGAAGCAAGCAACTTACCGGAGGATGTAAGTGAGCAGAAGCATCTGCAGAACCAGGAAGGGGTAGGAGAAGCTCTCTCTCAGAGGTGGCGTCCACATGACCCGAGTACTCTGAGATTCAAGGGTTCAAAATAGACAAAACCTCTAAGTACTAGAAGACTGTAGTGGAAAAAAAAAACACATTTGCTAGAGATGCTTAAGACAATCTGCTTTACCTCTCCATGATTAAAGAAGAAACACAGAACTGTAACAGTACCACCCAGTCGACTGCCACTATCAGAACAGCCAAAAAAGAAAGAAAATGTGCATGTTATGATCATGAAGGATCAACTCATTTGTAATCAAAACTAAACTCAAAAGATACATTTCAGTATCGATCAAAGGACTCTGAGGTGTTTCATCTAGGCTGCATTACCTCAGATATGTTCCATAAATGAAGAAGAGGCTCATCATTGCCCCATTTAACAGGAACACAAAGGTGACATAAAAGTATGCAGGATCCCCTAGACCTGCGGAAAAGCCACTCAAGTAAGTATAATATCTGTGAAATGAAGAACATTTGGCTGTCATTCACACACTGAATGAAATGGCACCTTCTGCTTTCACTTTTTTCTCCGCCTCAGTAATGGTTTAAAAAAATAAACCTTCCCTCATGTTGAATGTGTTAGCAGAAGTGAAAATTGCCAAAGAGTCAGCGACTGCAAATAAGAGGTTCAAGACCTATTCCTAAAGCATGCATTTTAATTATAACTACAATGAAGGAAACTTTTATAAGACAGCAAGACAAAAAAAAAAGGTAATAAATTCATAAATTCTTCATTTGTGGTCACAATTTAACGGGACAGTTTACACAAAAATGATAAATCTGTCGTTAATTACTCAATCTCATGTGGTTTCAAACCCGTAAGACTTTCGTTTATCTTCAGAACACAAATTAAGATATTTTTGATGAAATCCGAGAGCTTTCTGACCCTGCATAGACAGCAATGCAACTGCTATATTGTTAAAATAGTCCATGTGACATCAGTGGTCCAACCTTAATTTTATGAAGCTACGAGAATACTTTTTGTGTGCAGAGAAAACAAAAAAAATGACTTTATTCAACAATTTCTCATATGGTTGAATTACTCATGTCACAAGTCCTTACAGCCTTTCTGACCTTGAACGTCAGTATTTACAACTTAATTTGTGTTCTGAAGATGAATGAAGGTCTTACGGGTTGGGAACGATATGAGGGTGAGTAATAAATTACTTTTAGGTGAACTATCCATTTAGGTAAAATTAGTTGTTTGGATCTCATGTGTGGGGCTCTACAGTTACAGTTTACAACATAGCGTACTGTAAATTCTCTAAAATTAAACAACAAATAGATGTGAGGACCAAACAATGGATACTTATTTGATGTTTGGCTTCTTCAATACCTTCACAACTCTCCACTGGATCTAAACCCTCGCCTCTGTTGATGGTCCAACACATCTTGGTAGGGATCCCAAAGTAATCCATTGTGCTGGTGTACGCTCTGTACCAGCTGGCCAAGACCACCTGCAGTACAGGAGAGAGCAGAAAAGATGGTTAACGTCAGAGATCAAGACATTAAGCAAATACTGTGGAGAAAAAGAGATTTCACTGATATACAGAAGATGCCAAAGAGGTCATCTCACCTCAGGGTACAAGTTAAACCTCTTTAATGTGTTTATCACCAGAGGGTATTCAGTAAGCCGGTCGTTCATTATCATATAAAGACCGTCCATGAAAGAAGGAGCCTCAATGATGGTCTTGAAGTATGAGTAATACAGTCCCTAAAAAGACAAAATAGCATATGCCATTGTGAGACAATTATCTAAAGCAAGATGTCAACTGAGGTTGAAGCTATGTATTTAACAACATGAGTTGCAAGGTGAAGGAGAGCTATATATATATATATATATATATATATATATATATATATATATATATATATATATATATAAGTGTACTAATATCTAAAAAGATATTGCATATTACAGTAAATTATATAGTAATCATACTGGAAATTTTAACAACAGCAGAACTAACCATCTCTGTTCGAAAGGCCATCTCTTTTTCCAAAGAGGACATGTGGGAAAAGTGTCTGTCATTTTCAAATAGATGTGAAAGATGATACCTGAGAAATATTGAACAGCTTATTTACTTTGTCCTAACAAGAGGAAAATTATGTTTAGATTTTACAGATCTGAAGCTACTTACCAGTGTAAAAATCCCACAATAAGAGCTGTGGAAATAAACACATCAGGTTAGGTGACTGTCCAAAGACAGACCGCTACGTGGCCACATTGAAGGACTTTTGTATGATCAACCCGAATGTGTCTATTAGATGAATCGAGGTCGAAGTTTACAACTTACGAACAGATTAATAATTCTGATCAATTACTGTAATCAGTTAACGTCTGTTAAAACTGTGGGTAGTTTACATGTACTGACGAATACCATGAGTTTATGCATGGTCATCATTGGTTAATAACTGAAGTGAAATGAGTGAAATTTGATTGGCTGGTAACTAGAGTTTACATGAGCATTCACCAACACCCTGAAGTGTAAACTGGTAATTTCGAGTTGTTTAAGAATAAAATCGCCAAAGGAAATATGACTTTCACACAACTTCGTTGTTTACAAACGAGTTGCTATAATACTGATAACATGCTAGATGCTAATCTGAATAACCGTTAGCTACCTAGCGGCTAAGAAACAAAGCCTTACCGAAAACCAACACTGATATTCCTCTTGCAAAAGCGGACGGGCTCAAACCTAATTTGCTTCTAATAAACCCTGCAAAAAGTCCGTTTTTACTCTGGAAAGCCGAGCCCTTCCCATCTTTCGCACGCCTGCTTTTCCCCGACACGGATTGACTCCTGTCCTTCTCGCTGCTTTGGTCCTTGGCATTTGATTTTCTGGTTTTGACTACCATGTTTTCATATTTATGTCTGGAACAGAGAAGCGACAGGAGCGTAGACAGGTGATAAAACCAGCTGTTTCACTCTTCCTGACGCCTCACATCTGTGGTCTTGCACAGTTTGAGTGCTGTGGGACTTCTCTGATCTGTTGAATGAAGCGGCCATCGCCCCCGTCTGGACGCTGCGCTCAACTGTCAGCTTGACGAGTAACCATGGCAACGAGTTTAAATAACCTGTGGTAACCGAGGACTTTAGCAACCCGCGTAAATGTGTAACTGTCGATATCAATGATGACACTTTAAATAACTTGCACATACATACAATGGTATATTATATACAGGGAATAATAAGGAATTTAATGATTCATTACGGTTCGTTAACGCTACCATGTACGAATCTTTTAGTATTTTTGAGAACTATATATTCGGAAGAAATTAAATTACTATTGTATTAAATGAGTTGAGTCTTTTGCCAAATAACATTACCGCTTAAATATATTTAATACATCAGATTCACTAAAATGATCCGACTCATAAGAGTCATTCGTTCTGGAATCGTACTACAGTGATCGCTTTGGATATTTTCGATTCACTAAAAAGAACCGGCTCATAAGAGTCATTTGTTCTGGAATCAGAACACACTCTAATGAGTTCAGCAGTTGTCAAATAATAATATCGTTTGAACACAGAATCAAACAGAACTAAACGTAATAATACATTTTGTTTTTGCCAAATGTATTACAGTTTTTCTCAAATGCTTAAACACATTTCTTGAAATTATGCCTCGCTTTTGCGAAACTCTAAACACAAATCCGTAACTTCTAACTCAATTCCCCGAACTTACTGTATTCAGGTCAAAATGAAGCTCTCCACTCAAAACAACTCAATCTTGCTGAAAAAAACAAACTTTGCTCTCAGACATGACACACAAACCCTCAAAACACACACACTACAACACAGTTTTACACACTGATGAGATCAATTCAAAACAATACTACGAAAACTGGTAATAAGTGTTGCTTGAAAAAAAAAATTCACATGATGAACACAACAAATGTATGCATTTGCAAGTGTTTTAATCCCTAATTTATTGTACTGTAGAGTACAGTACAAAACAGCAAACAACAACAAAAATAATTGTTCTGTCTTTGGTCTGGGACAGGCCAAAGAACCTCCTCAACATCACAGACTAAATTGGCCCTGGACAGGCAGCAGTGGTAAAATCCTCTTGCAAGCCTGATCCAACCCTGGCAAGCATCAACTAAAATATATGAGACTGCTTGTTTTCTTGCCCTTGCCCTTCCTATTTCTCTTCCATGTTGTTGTCATCCTCCTCCTCCTTCGTCTCATCCTCTTTCTCTTTTACCTCCTACTCTTCCTCTTCGAAATTACACATTACTGTATGCGGGGTTTATGACTGAAAAAGACCGGATAGGATTCACACTTATAATTTTACTAGTCGTCTGACAAAAAAAAAAAATAGATAAAAAAAAAGAAATACAGTTTTTCTCAATTGCTAAAACACTAAACCCTATTGTCTGAACCAAATGCTCAGTTGCCTGAACCCACTGATTGAATCAATCACTCTTTTGGCAAAACCATAAGCACTTTTCACGTGTTTAGACACAACTTGTCAACACATTTTCATTGTGATGCACCCGTGCTGCATAATGGTGAGCACAGGTGACAAAAGTCAAACACAATTAAAGCACAGGTGTCACCACTTGAACACAACAACTCAAAACTTATCACACTTGTGGCTAATGATGTGAGGGAACATATACAGTAAGCCAGTTCAGAGAGCACTGGTTTGTGAGGCCCTATAATGGATAAAAATCTGAGAGGAAGAGTGCGTGTGAGAGGAGGTCGAGGTGGTCAGCGAAGACAAAGAACAGTAATATCTGATGAAATCAGAGCTACTGTGATTGACCATGTTCTTGTCCATGGTATGAGCATGAGGGAGGGATGTTTCAGTACATCACTGTACCAATGTACTGTAGTATTGTAATGGAGGGTTGGTCTAACTGTTTGTAGGCCTAGTATTCCATGTATTTTTTTGTAACTCCATGTTCTCTTTTTGTAGAATTGAAAGACTGCCACATGGGGGTGGGAGGACAGGTATGTTCTCCCCACACCAAGAGACCCTAATTGTTGATATGGTCCATGAGAACAATGCCATTAAACTGAGTGAAATTCAGCAGAAGATCATTGAGGACCATGTAAATTTTGAGGGTATCAACAGTGTCAGCCTCTCTACTGTTGATCGTGTCCTCAAGCGCAACAGACTGTGCATGAAACAGCTATACAGAGTGCCCTTTGATCGCAACTCAGACAGAGTCAAAGAGCAAAGATTCCAGTATGTGCAGGTTGGCATATATCCAGACACATTCAATGTTGATTACTCTAAGTAGTGATTTACTGTAGAGGCCTAAATCACTTTTTCCATATCACTTACAAAACTATATCTATTTCTACAGAGGGTTTTTCAACTGGATGCAATGGAAAGACCCCATGAATACATCTACATGGATGAAGCTGGGTTTAATCTCACCAAAAGGAGAAGGAGAGGCCGTAATGTGATTGGCCATCGGGCCATTGTTGGTGTTCCTGGGCAGCATGGTGGCAATGTCACATTATGTGCTGCCATCAGCAATCATGGGGTTGTCCACCATCATGCCAACCTGGGGCCCTACAACACTCACCAGCTCTTCATTTTCATTAATCACATGCGAGATGCTCTGTTAGGGCAGCAGGATGAGCATCCCATCTATGTTGTTGTTCGGGACAATGTGAGTTTTCACAGAGCCCTCCAGGTTAGAGAGTGGTTCAATATGAACCAAGGTTTTATCAATCTTTGCCTTCCACCGTACTCCCCTTTCCTAAACCCCATTGAGGAATTCTTCTCCTCATGGCGGTGGAAGGTATATGAACGCCAACCTTACACCAGGGTAAATCTCCTGCAAGCCATGGGACTTGCCTGTGGTGACATAGGTGTGGAGGCATGCCAAGCTTGGATACGGCATTCCAGGGGTTTTTTCCCCCGTTGCCTGGCCAGACAAAATGTGGCCTGTGATGTGGATGAAGTCCTGTGGCCTGACCCAGTACGGACACATGATGCTGTGGCTGAGTAATGCACTTATTTGTATATTTTTGTACTTTATTTTTACATGGGCTTACTGTACACAAGTGGCAAATGCATAAGATTTCTGTTTGTTTTTACAAGTGCTACGTGTAAATGCACAAGATTTCTGTTTTGTCTTTTTGTACAAGTGCTAAATGCACAGGTTTTCTTTGTTTTGCAAGAAGAGTCTGAGGTTTTGTGAATGTAGCTTGAAAATTGGGTTTTGTGTTCACAGTTTAGAGAAAAGGAGAGCAGCTTTCAAGAAATGTGTCTTAGCAATCGAGAAAAACTGTAAATAAAATACAAATACAAATACATTACAAAGTCATTGTGAAATAGAAAAGTAAAAGAAATAAGAGTAAAGGCGGAAATATAAATTAGAAAGTCCACTGTCAGAATGTTGTCCTCTGTCTATATATGCTTTCCAGTTGAAGGTTCATGAGGTGTTGAGATGTACCATTGAGCTGTTTCAGAGAACTGCTTTATCATTGGTTGATCTGTAGTTTCTACATTAGTGAAAGTCAACATTCACTTGAACAATTCATGGCAAATTTACAAAAAGTCTAATAGAAATGTGTAGAATATGCTTGACAGTTTATGACAACTAGATCAAAAATTTAGCATTTACTGTAAAGACATATTCGATGAGCTAATGACTTGATATTTTGAGGGGTAAGACTATAGCACAGAGAACTATATACATGTAATACATTTTGAGCAACATGACAATAGGAACTGATAATGTAGGAAACCGCAGACAAATCAGTTGCATAATCAGTTGCATGAACATACCAAGCAAACGCAATTTGTTTTTAAAAAATTAGAAACATTTTATAATGTGCACAAGTGACTAGATGATGTGGAGGTTGAACAAGTAGTTTTGAGAATTTCATTTCTGATCTGAGAAATGCACCAAACTGTAAGCTGACTTTGGCCCTTTTATCTCCATCGAAGGTTCTGATTGGTGTGTGATAAATTTTGACTCCTAGTGTTTCCACTTGGATAATTGTGTGCTAATTGAGCTCAAACTTTGCAGACTTGAGTGAACAATATTGAATACTAGTGCTTTCTAAATGACCACATGGGGTAAGCACTAAGAAATGTAGGGATTTGTGTGTAGAGTTTTGCAGTAACAGTTCACCAAATCTGACTCATGTGTTAAAGCAGGGCAATAGTGTTTATAGTTCAGGGAAATGGGTGTGCTTTTTGAAAAATGGCATTATGGCTTTGAAATTTTAGTTTAAAAGACTGGTTATAGTGTTTTAGCAATTGAGAAAAACTGTATTACATAGACGTTTAATCAGATTTTAAAGACGTTTTATAGGCTACATAAATGTAATCCAATGTAATCCAATAATTGGTCCTAACTGTATATTAAATAAATACTAAACAAATAATACATGTGGTAATATATTTCACTAGCTTAATTCGGAATACTACACAGTGGTCACGGTGTATATTTTATGATTCACTAAAAAGAACCGGCTCATACGAGTCATTTGTTCAAGAATCAGATTACTGTGTTCGCGCTGTTTGTTTTTGATTCACTAAAAAGAACCGACTCATAATAGTTATTTGTTGCAGAATCGGACTACAGTGGTCGCTTTGAATGTTTTCGATTCACTACAAAAACGGCTCATAAGAGTCATTTGTTCGGGAATCAGAATGCAATGCCTCTACTACGAAGCCATGTGTTGAGATGAGAGCAACCACATGATGTCGCTGTAATACAGCAAATTCAGCTGTGAGCCGGACGACCGTTAGACCTTTGAAAGTAGGCTATAATTTATATAATAGGCATTTGTAGTTCACTTCAGTTATATGGTTATTATCAGTTTGATTTAATGTAAATATTATATATATTCAACCATGTTTAAGCATATTCACACGACGAAGAAGGTGGTTCGTATTCATGAAGCGTAGTCAGGGTTAACTAATTCTGAATAACTAATGTAATTTTACTTTAAGATATACATGTGTTGACAATATGTAAATGATTTTTTAGAAGTCGCACACTTATAATGCATGAATGTTGTTGCATTATACAACCGTTTATTTAGAAGAAAACAGCTGAAAAGTTTTTTAATAACCAAATAAAATAATAGATTTAGAGTATTCATACATCTATTAAAATTACTGTAAAAATGGCTTAGAAAAATACATTTACTTCTGAGAAAACATCTAGTATAATTTGTTTACATATGACAATTGGTTTACAATTTTTTTTGTAATGTATTGAAAGATTTTTGAGTGTGGTTTAAGCGTCCACATATTTCTTTGTGAAGTTTATGCTTCTACAATAAGTGGTGGGTTTACTATGTAGTTTTTTGATGGTACCACAGTAAGTTGGATAGAGTTCTTGCAGTGGAGAAGGAATCTGAAGGAACAGGAATCTGTTTAGTTTGGAACATGCTGGGAATTAGGGCTGTGACATCACAACCGTTTCTCTTCATCTCAAGAAACAAGGCCAGAGCAGACTTCTCAACAGGGTATCTGAAGAGGGAACAGTTTGTTTTCACTGCTCCTTTTTACTTGTAGGCCTTGGGATCAGAAAGAAGCTTACTTTCCCTGGAAAACATGCATGAGAACCTGACAGATACAAAGACTTACACAGCTTGTCTGGTTCACATAGAAGAAAAAAAACTTGTATATATAAATATATATATATTATCTCACATACGACTAGATGATGATGATCAGACTGAGTTTAGTCTAATGATATAACAATGCATGAGCTGGGTACAGACAAGTTTTGTTCAATAATGGTCTTGGGTGTCAAGCGATGAATTGTTTTCCGCCCTTCACGGCCTCTGAGTGAATCATTGGTGCTAGACATAACCTAAATACAATAACGAGACTCTGTGCCCATCTTGAAAGTTATGGTTAGGAGTGCCACTGAAATGTCTGTGGTGTTAGCACAGCTTGTGGCCACACTGAGGGAATTTGTTTTTTCACCAAACATAGCTGAGATCTGGCCCGTTTGGAGGGCGAGAGCGTAGGTTCTGCTGTTAGCTGATGACACCTCCTGTCCAGGCACTCGGGTTGCCAGTACACTTGGCCCATCATGAAAGCCAACAAGCAGATGCAGCTGCGTCATCATTTGGAAGTCATGTTAGATCGGAGGCTATTTATTCACATTTTTGTGTAGTTTGAGTTATGCACTTAAATTGAAAAGTGATCACTCTCATTTAACATTTGTTAAAACGTCTAGTCCGTTATGCAAAAATGCCCTAAAGAGGTGATGACAGTGCATTTGAGTTTAATCTGATCATAAAATATACTACTATCAAAAGGAGATTCAGCAAAGCCACCCACTGACCACATGTATGAAAGGCCTGGCTGGCTGAAGTGTGAATCAGGGATCAGTGTTTATGTAAAGGGTTTTCTGTGCCCTGAAGGTTCCCCAAAACTCTGCACAAATATCTCCCAGATGGGCTAAAGACGTGCCAGTATAATCATGGGACAGTGAAAACTGGCTCATGTTCTCTCACTCACTCGCTGAGCTAAGTGTATAAGTTTGAATGTGAGTGTCAAAAGAGTTTAATGCATGAGTACAATCAAATTCAGGTAACAAAAACTATGAAATGACACAAAATAAATGTTGTAAAGTTACCCAAAAAGTAAAAAAAAAAAAAATATATAAATTAATTAACTATAAAATTATAAATTATGATAAATAATAATAATTATAATAATGTAATGTATAATTACTATTATGGTAATCAGAATCATTAGTACAAATAATAGGACAACCAAAAAAAGTTGAATGAAATTTATTTCTCTGTATGTCATTCCAAAACAAAATTGACCACTAAGAAAGTATAAACAATTACAAATAAATTTAAAAAGATACAGATTATTTTATACATTTGAGGATTACTTAATTATTTGATATATTGCCCTGATGTAGTTTTTTTTTTATTTTGATTGTTTTTTAATGTATATTTTATTTTTCTTTAAATAAGATTTTAATCATTTAAAATATATATAATCACTATATTATGCTAGTGAGAATCACTATAAAAATTCATAAATGATAATTACACACACACACACACACACACATAATTTATTATATATTACTATATAACTAATTTTCATTTAATTTAACTTGATGTATATAACTAAAAACATAACTAAATGTAGAGGACTAAACTTTAACTAAAATTAACATGAAAACCAATAAATAAATAAATTCTCTCTCTATATACACACACACACACACACACACACACAGAAATAAAATAAAATAATAAAATATAAAAAAACACCTCAAACTTACGTTATTTCAGTTAGTTTGTAAGTCAACATTTCTCATTTTTATTTTAACTTGATGTACTAAAATAAAAACAATAAAATGTAAAATTAATTAAAATAAAAACCATAAAAAATGAATTAAATTGACAAAAACTAAACAAAATTACTATAACTTCAATTAAAATTAACAGTACTCTAAAAAATATCAAAATACTGATAAAGAAATCAGTAAATGTTTCTTCAGTACCAAATCTGCATTTCTAATAATAATATTTCACAATATTAATTATATTATTTATTTCTGATCAAATAAATGTAGCCTTGGTGAGCATTAGAGACATACTTCAAAAACATAAAACAATGTATTAATCGTTGTTAATGTTAATAAAAATACAATCATTCATTGTTTTTTTAATGTTAGATCACAGTTCATTAACTAATGTTAACAAACACAACTTGTGATTTTAATAATGCATTAGTAAATGCTGAAATTAACATGAACTAAGATTAATAAATGCTGTAGAAGTATTGTTCATTCTTAGTTCATGTTAACTAACATATTTAACTAATGTTAATTAACCTTATTGGAAAATAAGTTGTAAGTCACCAAAATCTTACTGACCCCAAACAGTTTCTGCACATTTTTGGTGATGAAGCAGTGTTTCTTTGTGAATTTTTTTTTGTAGTTGTGCTATTCTGTGTAAGATCTTTGTGTTTGGAGCGCAGTGTGTGTGTGTGTGGTGCAGTGAGGTAATTTCGTTGCAGCTACTGACTGGCCGTCTGTGTGACATGTTTATTACTGGCAAGAAACACATGCTGTCAATGATCACTTATTCTTGGGGCTTCAGTTATCTCAACATTACGCCCCATTAGTATTCTCTGGAAACCAATTCAATTAGAGCCCTCCTGGGTCCCACAGATGCCATTTATCTGAGAGAACAGAGCATCAATCACACTGAGAGTTTATCAGCTGTCTGAGCAAAGCACAAGAAAAGTGTGTCTGTGCCTAATTCCCTTTACCACACGCTTTATGTATTATTCATTTGATTATTAAACTATGATCTTCAAAAGTGATCCTTTTGTGAATAAATAATGACAGAATGATTATTTTTGTGTGAACTATGCCTTTAAGGTTTCTGTCTACTCTTGTTCGTACAGGTACACCTGCTCAGAGTGACATAAGGCTGCAGACCTTGCTTTAATCCCGATACAGCGCTCACAGGATCACAGCTGCTTTCTGCTCTCACTATCTTACATTCACCTGCTGCCTCTCCAAGGTGATCACACACACGTGTTGATGTCAGCCGTGCTCCCTGCCTTATCCCCAAGATACATATCATGACTATTATTGGCTTTTCAGAGAAAAAGAAAAGGATGTTCTGTAAAGCAGCTTGGTATCATGTTCGTCAAATCGTCATAAAGGTTTAAACACACAAATGCAAAGATAACTTTCAAATTGAGTCTCTTTGAGGTGACACTGACTATTTTTTTGTTCTTATACACTACCAGTCAAAAGTTTTTGAACAGAAAGATTTTTAAAGTTTTTTAAAGAAGCCTCTTTTGCTCACCAAGCCTGCATTTATTTGATTCAAAGTACAGCAAAAACAGTAAAGTTCTGAAATATTTTTACTATTTAAAATAACTGTTTTTATTTGAATATATTTTAAAATGTTATTTATTTCTGTGATTTCAAAGCTGAATTTTTATCATCATTACTCCAGTCACGTGATCCTTCAGAAATCATTCTAACATTCTGCTTTGCTGCTTAAAAAACATTTATTATTATTATAATTATAAATGTCTTTATCATCACTTTTGATCAATTTAAAGCATCCTTGATAAATAAAAGTATTAATTTTTAACATTTTTCTCACCAATCAATAAATACATAAATAAATAAATATAGGTATAATGCATAATGCTACAAAAGCTTTTTATTTCAGATAAATGCTGATCTTTGGACCTTTCTATCAACTGTTTTAAATATTGATAATAATAATAATAATGGAAACTAACTGAAATAACATAAGTTGAAGTTTTTTTTATTTAATTTAATTTTATTTCCACACACACACACACACACACACACACATACATACATCAACATTTCTCACTTCTATTTAGTTTAACTTTATGTACTTAAAAAAAAACAATAAAATTTAAATGTAAATAAAAACATATTTGAAGAAATACAAATATATTGTTTTGTGTGTTAGCCCTATAAATGATTCTCACTACGATATATAGTAATTCTTTAATTAAAAAAAAAAACAGAAACGTTTTTATATAATAAAAATCTGTGTATTTTGTCTATACAATGAAAATCCATTTAAATTATGTATTTTTTTGTTAGTCCTATTATTTTTAAGTGTGATTCACACTACCACAGTTTAGTAATTATTTCTCCTTTTTTTGAATGATTAAAAAATATAATAAAAATAATCTTTATTTTATAAATGTATAAAAGAAAAATCTTTATTAGATTATTTATATTTCTAACTTTTTTGTAATTTTTAATACATTTATAAATGATCATTTATGACTTTTTTGTTAGTCTTATTATTTTTAATAGTGATTCTCACTGCCATAATATAGTAAAAATTTTTGTCATTATTAAAATCTTATTTGATAAAATATAATAATTACAAAAAAGCTAAATTAAGGCAATATATCAAATAATCACATAATATTTAACTGTATTAAATAATCTATATATATATTGATTAATTTATAGTTTAATTAATCTACTATTTTTAGAGGTCAGTGTTGTTTTGAAATGACATACAGGGGGATAAATTATTTTATCATTAAATGATTTTAGGACTTTTTATTAGTCCTATAGTCCTATGCATTTTTAATAATGATTCTGATTACCATAATATAGAAATTACATTTTTAAAAGTATTAATATTATTATATTACACATAACATATAACTTTTTTTTTTTTTTTTTAACATATATATATTTAACTATTTTTCAAAACAACATACTTAAGGTTTGAAATGAATTATTTGATGATTAAATGATGACTGAATTTTCATTTTTGGGTGAACTATCCCATTACCTTTAACTAAACTTTACCCAAATCTGTGGCACTTGCATACATCAAAAGTTCTGATGAATAAATATACTGTGGTGATAAATGCAGGCCGCTTTCAGTCAAGCGTTTAATCAGAGTTGTATCAAAAGCACTTTGTGGCTAAGATGTGGTTGGAGGTTGGAGAGGACATGATTGGCTTAGTCCAGCGCAGAAAGATTGTTTCCTTTGGCCCCGTTCGGCGATTTCCTGCCCTGTGATCATCTCTTCCATATGATTAGACCGATGTGCAGAACATGCCGTCATGTGATGGGCTTATGCCACAGGCCGTCAGTGGGTGTGAGCATAAAGAGAAATGAACTGCAACAGGCTTTGCGAGAGACAGGGTAATTACTGGGAGAGAGCAGTAAAATCCCAACATATTTTACCAGAAGATATTAACATTGGGCCTGATGCCGCAAAAGCACAGATATTTCTGTCAGCAGCCTACGACAATATTATTTGTTGAAATAGCACAGAACCTCCTCCCCTACACGCACAGAAACACATATGGCACCGCAGCTGAGACACACTGGGGCTGTAATGCGATTACTCCTACAAGATGTCTTTTCATTCAAACCCGACACAATACGCAGAAGGTTTTCTACAAAGTTGCAGCTGCTTCTCTTTAGTTAATAAAGAGAACAAGCACAGAGAACAAACTGTTAAGTAGTTGGGTGGCGCAGACGCTGCAGGTTTCGTTTTGAAATCAATCATTCGTCTGACGTCTGATCCAGCCAATGGCGTCCTGCTGCGCAAAGCAGCTAATTATGCGAAATATCTGTGCTTTAAGCCTCTTAGTCAAAGGTATACCTATAGATAGAAATGTGGAAAGCCAATTACTTTAATTAAAGTGGAGGGCCTGGGATGATCTTGAACTCTTTTTGGTGTGTGAGGCCTTCGGAATGCTTTACACACTAGAAGAGACTCCCGTCACTTGTCAACACCCAAATGTTTTAATCTTTCCTTCCTCAGTGCGTATTAAAAGATTATGAGCTTTCTGCATGGCTGGGCGGCACACAGTCCCTTGTTTTGCAGCTTTCTAAAGGCCTTGGCACATGCGGAGGCCCAGGCGGGGCCGGTGACAGGGGCTATGAGTTCGACTTGAGGTGGCTAGAAGATGAAAGAACTCACAGTAACACAGTGAAATATGTTCAGGTGACAAAAATTAGAAATTATATTTTAGATAAAGAGAAAAAAGTCTGTTTTAGGATCACTGTGGTTATTTGTACCATAAAAATTAACAAATTTTCCTTAAAAAAAAAAAAAAATTTATTTTAAAGCAATGATTTTCAAATATATATATAAGAAAATAATAAGCTATTTAACTCTAAATAATCTAACTGAATGATTTTTAGAAAATTTAATTTCAATAAAATTAAATAATCTATAAATAGACTGTTTTAGATCATCTATAATTTTTCATTTATCTGTAATTTTTAATAATCTATAATTGTTTATAGGGAAAAAGTAATTTAATTGTCATGAAAATAATGTCACAAAGTTACAATTTGCCATTTTTAATATTTTCTTTAAGAAAAGGCAACAAAAAAATCTCAGAATAATAATAAAAAATAAAATAATAATGTCACAAAGTTTCTCATTTTTAATATCAATGATTCTCATTAGTATTTTTTTAATTCTTAAATGAAAATCAGCACACTTTCATACTACTACTACTAATAATTAAATAAAAATAAATAATCTACAAATAGTCTGTTTTAGATAATCTATCATTTTTAATGTATCTTTAATTTGTAATAATCTATAACTTTTTATAGAGAAAATAGGTGTTTTAATTCCATGAAAATAATGTCACAGTTACAATTTGCCATTTTTAATATTAAAAAAGATGAATACAAAAAAAAGCTCATAATAAAATAATAATAATAAATTAATAATTAAAAAAAATCTAATTTCTTTTTTTTGTTAGTCCTCATCCCAATCATTATCCCAGTGTGTCTAAAACTTGTAATTTTTAATATTTTCTTTAAAAAAACTAATACTATAATAATAATACAAAAAACAACAATAATACAATTATTAATCAAATTAATGAATTAATTACTACTAATAATATAATTAATTATTTTTGTGTTTTTTTATGTTTGTTAGTCCTATTATTTTTAATAATTATCCTTATTATAATACAGTAATTTCTATTTTTAATTACAAATTTTTAATTACCGTAATATAGTAAATTAGCATCAGTATAAATAGTTACTACTACTATAATAATAACAACAACAAATATAAATAATTATCCACAAATAGGCTGTTTTAGATAATCTGTCTGTAATTTTAATCTTTTAATGTTTTAATTTCTCAACTTTTTATAGAGAAAAAGGTATTTACTTATGAAAATATCATCCTTTTTTCTATTTTTTATTTAAATGAATAAAAATAAAATCCCCCATTTTTTCATTTTTGAGTATTTTATGTTTGATAGTCCTATTATTTTTAATGATTCACTTTATCATAATATAGTAATTACTATTTTATTTTACTAAATTATTATTATTATTATTTTATGTAAAATTTTAAAAGGCCCCCAATTTCACATTTTTGAGTATTTTATTTTTGTTAGTCCTATTATTTCTAATGACTCTCTTTATCAAAATGTAGTAATTACTATTTTTTAATCTGCAATATACCAAACACATTATATACGTGTGTGTACAATACAAATACAAATAATCTATAACTGTTTTACATAATCTTTCATTCTTAATATGCTATTTTTGTCACGAAGCAAAAAATCTTAGTTGTCTAAAAAAAACACTAAATAAGAACATTTAAATAAATAAATAAATAAAATAAATAAATAATAATATCCTAGAATATGAAGTTGAGAATCCAAATAAAGTCTCTAGTCATATGTTACAGTACCTGTGCTAAAAATATTCGTGTTAGCATGTGTTTGTGAACTTCCACATAAAAAAGCTACCACATTACTCCCAGATTCCATCCTGACACTAAGCTCACTTGTTGGTCCCCTCTCTAAAAAAAAACTGAGAAAGCGTGAGCACAGGTTTGCATTAACACTCCTTACAGGTAGAGAGCAGAGGCGTAATAGCCTCTTTCAGCACCTAAGCGAGGCGGCGTGCTGCAGTAATCTTTCAGCAACTTGGCTCCCTGCTAACAGGCCTGCTCTGAGAGCGCCTTTCAATTAGCAGTTTATTATTGCAGAGGCCCCACAGCACCGGGCGCTGATAGCCACATGCCAATACTGCTACTGACACTTCGGGGGTAAACGCTCTCGCCGGGGGGGCGGGGGCATCGAATTAAGGGACTGACACCTCTCACTTACACCGCTGCCTGGCATCTGAAACAAGTAGCGTTTCCAAACTCACACCTCTTTTGCACGGTATTCTTGTTTAGTTTCAAAGAGAACCCCTGAAGGTGTATTCTCATACAAGCTGCACTTTCTCTGAAACACGTTCACGTAAACACGCACACGTGCGCGGCAGCGTCCCTCTCTCTGCCCGAAGCCCGGGCTTCTATCTGCCAATGCGCTTGTAGAGATATTGTTAGCATTCCATTTGCCATTTACATTTTCTCTGCTTGACATAATTGAAGAATGGATGCTCTTATGAAAATTAAACTTGCGGTCCTCCCGGGTTACTGTAACCCTGTTAAAATGTAATGAGATTCTTTATGCGTCTTCTCGTGATTTTTTATTAAATAGAATATCAGTATGACTAATTCCCCGGGCCTAAATGCAGACTGGGACACAGCATTATTGATAGGGCAGCGCGTAAGTGGTCTCCCATCCCCAGCCTCTAATGGTCTAATAATGCATTATACCAGTATCAGTGGGCCTGTGGCTTGCAGTGCTTATTGTCGTTATTGAAAACACCTGGCCGGACCATTCATCAAGGTTAAATCAAGAGGGCCCATTTGTTCATTAGCCTGTCACTAAACATCTTTATTTCGTTTCGCCGTCCGAAGGCGGATCGCCGGCCCTGGGATTCGGAGTCCCGGAGTCCTTCCAAGCGAGGAGCGATGCTAAACGGTGTCATTGCGGACGAATGATAAAGAGAAACAGATTACGGCCGTTCCCGGAACACAGGCTATTTCCCTGTGTATGAATTCACCGCACTCATTTATCTGGCCGTCCTGTTTATACGGGAGGGTGAAAAACGGCCCGTCTCGTTTTTTAACCCTCACTGACGTATAAGAAACAGTTAGAGAGGGGGGGAAGGAGACACTTGTTTTCCTCCAAATATTGACACGTGTAATTAGAATATCGGACGCTAATTAATTCTCCCAAATACATGAGCGAGTCCTCTGAAGCCTATTATGAAATTACTGGCACTGACAACTGAGGTGATTAGTATTAATTATCAAGGCCACAAAAAGGATAGAAGGCGCCCATATGAGCGTTTAAGAGCAAATTATATCTCCCTTTAAGCATTTATTACGCATAAAATCAATAAGGTCATTTTTTATCTTCTCCTATTATCATCCACAAATGTTAATTTGGAAATTGAACCTTCATGTGAGGTAAACTGCACCTTGTTTACGAGACTCAATTTTTTGCCAAATGTATTCACAAAATGTAAATATAGTATATTTATCACTGAAGAGACTAAAACATTTATTTTTAATGACATGTATGTATAATTTAAGTGTGTTTCTAATATAATTTAATTAATAATTTATAATAGAATTAATAGACACAAAAAATATATTTTTTTTGTAAAAATGAATGTCAACATCTGAATATTCTGAATATATATATATATATATATATAATGTGAAATTTTATATTATATTTATACTATATTAAATATATATCAAAATATATTTAAAAATAATGTAAATAAAATGTGGGTGTGTGCAATGGCTGTTCTTTGACAGAAAAACGTGAAAAGTAATGTATAAAAATTAATAAATATTATAGTACAAAATATAATAAATATAAATATAATACTAAAGTGAATAAAATATAATAATCTGAATATAAAAATATATACTGTGTATTATTGCAATATTACTACAGTGAATTATTTTTATTTATAATTGAAGAGACAAAAAATAATTTAAATTATATGTATAATTTAAATGTATTAATAATATAATTTAATTTAATTAATTATATTTTTGTTATTATAATTATTTTATTTTTGACATAAAAAGTTATATTTAACATTTATTATAAATATTATAAAAATGTGTAATATTTATAATGTATATGATAAATTATAATATTTCTAATATAAATATAATAATAATGTATAAATATTTTATTTCTATAAGTATATATAATTTATTATATTTATTTCATATATTTATATATATATGAATTTCTTTGTCTTCAACAATACTATATGTAACAAAATATATTAAAAATGTAAATAAAAGCTGTTTTTTGAAAGAAAAACATGTGAAAACTAATGTATAAATATAATATCAGAATATAAAATATACATGTAATGAACTGAATATAATATAATAATCAGAATATAATAATATATACTTTATATTATTGCAATATTACTTAAGTGAAATATTTGTATTTATAGTTTAAGAGGTCAAAAAAAAATTATATGTATGTATAATTTAAGTGTATTTCAAATATATTTTAATTTAATAAATAATTGTAAATAATTAATTAGCTTTTTATTTATTATAATTGTATTATATATATTTAGACACACACACACACACACACACAAATTTGAAATTTATAATCTTTTTAGCAGTGTTATATATAAAATAAATAATTTAAATTAAATTAAATAAATATAGGTGGTTGTGTGTGTGTGGCTTTTTGGACAGAATATAAATAATGAAATAAGGAATAATGAACTGAATATAATATAATAACCAGAATATAAAATATATACTGTATATTACTGCAATATTGCTACAGCTGAAATATTTTCTTTTCAACATAAATTAAGCTCTAAGTAAAGATACATACAATGTTGAGTAAGTTACATGATGTAATCTAATCTAATCTAGTGCTTCCTGGTTGTTTTGTGGCAGAACCGCTGTTTTTGGCATAGTACGATCTATTGTGTACTTCTGACAGTCTGAAATATGAGACCAAAACTGCTGCGGTTCGATATACTGTACACTATTCTGTGTTTGATTGTCAATATGCAACAGTCAACAGCAGTCACTTCCCACTTCCCAGGTTCACAGCAACCTGAACAATGGCATCATAAAACAGCAGCATTTCACAGAGACTGTAAATGTCACGAGCAATGAGGAAAAAATAATACACACTCACACCTTGGCTACACTAGGCGGAAACCCAGACGCGTTAGACGCTGACGAACACACGCGCTGGTCCGAGCCCAGCTGCCGGAGAGGGACGCGGTGGGGCTCGCTGTGAACCCGAGTTCACAGAACCATATATCTCTCATGGCCGCATAGCACGGGCGTCCACCAGCCTCAGCCGTCTGTCAGTGTCCCGGGTCACACAGACCAAAGACAAACAAACACCCGCAGCTGGACCTGCACCCTTCTCAGAAATACACACACACAACATCACAATTACGGGTATACATCTTCACCCACATAAACTTCTGGCTTGGTATGGTCACATTTGGACGTGGTGTTTTGTGGGTCATAGTGTGTGCTTTGCTGATTCTAAATCTTGCCGAGACACGTATATGTTGGGTAAAAAGGAGAAACTGTATGAAGCCAAAAGCTGCAGGGATGCAGGACGAAAGTATATGTTAGGAGATAAATGGTTAATAGAAATAGTAATGAACATTAGTGAGCAGAATCACCAGCAGATGCTGTGTTTGGGTTAGTGTGGTGTTTATATTGCAGTGAAATGCCAGTAACTCTGGGTGGAGACTGCTCTCACACTGGACGCAGATACTGTGGACTGAACAAGAGAAAAGCAAACGAAAAAAGAGGTTGAGCATGAAATCAAGTTGGTTGAATATTGCTTCGTATCTTAGTTACATAGCTTGACATTTTATATAGATGGACAAAATTTTATGGAGTCATTCCTGTTCTTTAGTACCTTCCAAAACCTGAACTGAATGAATATGAATTTTCTTGTGTTGTATTTGATTGTATTGTACTTCTATTAAAAAAAGACCTTGCATTTTTATCAAACTGGATGGAATCTTTTAAAAGTGAGTCAAGCAAACTAATACAAAAACCAACTACAAAATGACAGAAAAAAAGTGATATCTATAGTGTTGCTTCCCACAAAAAGTAAAACAATTACATATTAAAATAAAATAAAATAAAATAATTAAGAAAATAGCTTTTGTTAATAAAGGATTTTACATGTGATTATCAGGATAGAAAATTACATTAAAGACATAAAAATCTGTAGATTGATAACATAATATACCGATTACTAGGCTTTTTTTCTTTTCTTTTTGGAATCAAGACAGGAAAACCTAAAGAAACACTAGGAATAATTTTAATAATTTAATAATTTAAAATATAACAAAAATGGCAACACGCTCAAACCAAAGTAGTGAAATTACTACAAAAATCTACAAAAAAAAACAAAACCCAAATCTATAGATTGATTTTAATTTAATATAATATACCAATTACTAGGTTGTTTGTAATTGTAATAATTGTAAAATATTGTAATAATGTATTAATAATTAATAATATGACAATATGGAAACATGCTCAAACCAAAGTAGTGAAAATACTATAAAAATCTAAAAAACAAAAACAAAAAACAAAACAAAAAAAACCCAAAACAAATAAAAACAAATCTATAGAACATTCTATAGATTGATTGTAATTTAAGATAATATACCAATTACTAGTTTTTGTTTCTTTCTTTTTCTTTCTTTCTATTTATTTATTTATTTTTTATGGAATCAAGAAGATAAAATCTAATGAAACCTTCAGAATAATATTAATAATTTAATAATATTTAATAATATGACAAAAATGGCAACATGTTCAAATCAAAGTAGTGAAAATACTACAAAAATCTAAAAAAAAAAAAAAAATCTATAGATTGATTTTAATTTAATTTAATATACCAATTACTAGGTTTTCTTTTTGTTTCTTTCATTCTTTTATTTTCTTTTTTTATTTTGCAATCTAGAAAGGAAAACCTAAATAAACACTAGGAATAATTGTAATAATTTATTAATAATTAATAATATGACAAAAATGGCAACATGCTCAAACCAAAGTAGTGAAAATACTATAAAAATATAAACAAAGCAAAACAAAATAAAACAACAACAACAACAATTGATTGATTTTAAGTTAAGATAATATAACAATTACTAGGTTTTCTTTCTTTTTCTTGCTATTTATTTATTTATCAAGAAAAGAAAATTTTATGAAACCTTCAGAATAATATTAATAATTTAATCATATTTAATAATATGACAAAAATGTCAACATGCTCAAACCAAAGTAGTGAAATAAATAAATAATAATAATAAAAAAAAAACTGTAGACAAATCTATTGATTGATTTCAATTTAACATTATATTAATTTCTAGATTTTCTTTTTCTTTCTTTCTTTCTTGGATTTTGGAATCAAGGAAGAAAAACCTAAAGAAACACTAGGAATAATTGTAATAATTTAATAATAATTAATAATAAGACAAAAATGGCAACATGCTCAAACCAAAGTAGTGAAATTAGATAAAACTGAACCATTATTTACCATTTAATTGATATATTTGGATAAAAGAACTATTCATTATAAAGTTTAGAGTTTAATATTTTATCCTATATATTAAGATATATGTGACAAAACTATACTGAATCACATGAATAAGCAATTTACTTCAGTGACTTTGCCAGTAATGTTTAACTGAGAGCAGACCAACAAAAACAATGACCTTAGCGGCATAATAAAAGACAAATTATGCTATAAACGTCTCACGTATGAGTGACTACACAGCGTTTCAGAGTAAAAAATGGGCACGTTTCTCACTCTGATATTCACTGCGGAAAAAGAAAGACTTGATTGTCTGTCAAAAGAGGGAGAAAATGTCGTGGTGTGGATTAATTTAGTAAAAAGGAGAAAATTATTCTTCATTCCTTTTAACAATTTGGCATGCGTTTGATGTAGGGAGAAAATTATTTTCAATTGTCTGCATCACTCAAGAAGCCCGAGGAGCTATGAATTGCCAAAAGTGATTTGATTATGTTGAGCCTAATGACTTGAATCCATCTTCACATTTATCCTCTCTACTCAAACGCAGACAATGTTCCTTGTCAGCAAATTTTAACAACTGAATGGCTGTCTCCTGTTTTTCTGGCGATGACAATGAGGTTTTTTGCAGGCCTGTATGTTGCAGAGCACAGTAGCTCTTATTACAGAGCGGCCTCAGCCATCATCATCATCATCATCATCATCCGCGGCATCACTCTCTCTCTCCATCTCACAGTCAGCCTCTCTCTCTCTCTCTCGCTCCGGGTCAGGCCAAGGGCCCAGGAGGGTGGGAGAGCTTCTTTCCCTCTGGACTGTTTATTTTAATTTGCGGAGTTGCCGGGGACAACGAACAGTGGTTAGCTGTGTGCCTTGGCAGCTGCTGTTAAACAACCCACCTCGCCTGATGTCGTTTGACAGGATTAGGGTTAAGTTACAGTAACGCGTTGATGACGATTCGAGATTGAGCTGATCATAATCGGGTCCATTATGATCAACACTTTCATATGGGAGAGGCACTGTGTGATTTAATCAAAGTGCGAATAACAAGTCTGTAGATATAATTCATTATGTGAAATTATTAAGATGAGATGATGTAAAATAAAGATAATAAGGCAACAGAAACGGAATTACAAAGGGTGAAATTTTGGAATAAATGAATGAAATTAATGAACATGATTCAAGAAGACTAATAAAGTAATGAAAATACAAACAAGAGAAGGTTTTATGATTAGGTTTACTGTTGGCAAATATTTTTGTGAACATGAATAAATAACAAAGCCTAATCAAAAAGAGGAACATCTTAAATATATGGAAAATAAAAAAAATAGTAAATAAATTTGAAGAAGAAAAAACAAACCACAAATAAAGAGGTTTTATGATAAGATTTTAGGCTTAATAAAAAGAAATGTAAAAAATAAATTATTATAAAAACAAACAAATAACATTTTAAGTAGGTTTTATGACTAAATTAGATTTTTGTTGCCATTATTTCCTTATATATATTATATATATATATATATATATAGAATAAATAAATAAATAAATAAATAAATAAAGCCTAATAAAATGTAATAAAATAAATCAAAACTGAACCTTTTTAATCACTTTAATTAAATTACTGATTAAGAAAATCATTAAATATATTCAATATATTTATTAAAATATATTAAAATACACTGTAATATATTTAATATATTTATTACAATATATTACAATATATATATATATATATATATATATATATATATTCATTCTATTGTAATAGTTTTATATTTATATATTTTTAATTAGAAATGTATTTATTTTAAATGAATTAATTTAAATAAATGTATTTGTTTTAAATAAATGTAAATATTTTAAACCTTTGTAAATAAATAAATAAGAAAGAAATGAACCCACTTTTCACTAAAATTATAATTTGAAATTAGCTCATTTAAATTCAAAAAGTAGTGCTAAAATGAAAACCTGCATTAATAATTTCACTGCATCTTTTTTAATTACTTTAATTTAATTACTGATAAAAGAAAATCAAGCTTAAACAAGTAATAATGACAGAAATTATTTTGATAAGTTAAAAATATGTAAATAAGTAAAAATGTGTAAATCACTGTGAGGATACTGTTAAATATTGATTTATTTTTAATTATACTTTTTTTCAATCTACATTTAATGAATGAATGAATGAATGAATTCAAAATGACTTTTTAAACCATAAAAAATACTGACTGTCTACAGTATATTTTTTATAACAATATATAAACAGAGCCTAATAGAAGAAAATAATTTTAAATAAATGAAAATAAATGAGAATGTTCAAATAAATACATCTGAAAAACAGCAACAACAACAAATACCAAATAAATAAATACATAAAGAGAAATAAATGAATAAACATTTAAATAAACAGAAACGTAAACAAATAATAATTTTGAGCCTTTTTAAGAAAGATTTTCTTAGGTCAACTTGAAATTTTATGAAGCTAATACGTCCTCTTTACTAAAATTTAAACAAATGATTTTAAGAAGCTTTTAAGTTATTCTTAGGCTTACTTTTTAATTTTATATTACTAGTATTTCCTCTCTGCTAAATTGCAATTGAAAACCCCAGTAAATACAGTCCTACAATATTAAAAATACACTCTAAAGAGATCAAACGTGCACAGCCATTTCCATGGTTACATCGCGTCTCTCTTGTCACACCAGCTCAGTGTTTTAGCATTTAAGATGGAGTCAAAGATGCCAGCTGACATCCAACTCACGCAATAAATCTAATAATGAAGTCTAGTTTTTAGGGAAGGAGAGAGGTTGCACGCCGGTAGCTTTTATTAGATGATGCCATTGGAGAAGTCTGATTGGGAAATAAGCGAAGAGGACACCGGAGAGCCTGTGAGACTGAGTGGAAGCGGTGTTTCAAAAAGAGGAGGAGAGAGGAGAGGAGACAGGTGGCGTTTACGCCGCCACCACCGCAATCACAGGAGGAATATTGCTCCTGGCGCGCGGAAAAAAAAAAGAGAAACATTTCACCGCTTGCGGAGTAGAAAGTCTGTTGGTGAGGGGGGACCCTAATCACATTACCCTAGAAAACTTTTACTTATGGCTAATGGAATTCATTTAAAATTGAACCATGGGGGCATAAGTACATTTGCATTGATCCATATATGTATAGAGCCAAAGTCAGTCTATCTATTTTGTGAGGGAATTAAAGCGGGTAAGCCCATAGAGCCAGACTGTATAATCCTATGTTAAAAGATCAATACGAGCTGGCCCGCTCATAGGCCTTTTTTTATTTGCTAAAACGCGTGTATGCGCGAGTGCGCGTTTGCCCGCTGTATATTTTGCCAGCAAATTCTTCTGTGTGTGGGAATTGGCCATCTCCCATGCTTACCTGCTTGTTGGGTGGCGGCCCGGCTCTTTCGTGGCTCTTTGGGGTTTTGCGCGCCTGTTAACGCCGTACAAATAAGCAGCGCTGCCCTCCGTTTATTTAGTCTGACACTTGTGACATCCATCGTCTATAAAAGCCCCAGTGACGGCCCCGGCCCTTAAGAGCACAACGTACGATTACAGGATACAAGCAGTGAGTTAAATAAAAACAGCACATTTTAAAAACGACATAAAACGTTAATAGGAAATAAAAATGTTCAATTAGTGGAATCTATACTTAGTAACATTTCTAGTTTTACGTGGCAGCATGCTAAAATAATGTGTGTGTGTTTTTTTTTAAACATATTCATCTATAAATTTATAATGCTAAAATATAAATCAAAAGCACTTGCATGGACACAACATTTCAGAGTATAAAGCTCTGACTTGTACTGACAATGATTCAGTTGTACTCGCAGTGTTGCTGTGTTGGTTTTCCTACTCTGAAAGTAAATATGTAATTATTTTAAATAAATGTAAATATTTTAAACCTTTATGAACAAACAAACACAAATAAATAAATAAATAAAGTAAGAAATAAGTAATAGATCATTCCTGAGTAGTATCTATTTCCAAATAATAATCTAATATATATTAGATTATCTAATATATATAATAATCTATATATATTGTTTTTGTAATATTTTTGTATTTACATATTTTAAATTAAAAATGTAATTATTTTAAATAAATGTAAATATTTGAACCCTTTATGAACAAACAAACACAAATAAATAAATAAATAAAATAATTAATTAATTCAAAATAAAGTAAGAAAAAAAAAGAAAGAAGTCATAGAACATTCCTGAGTAGAACATTCTAAATAATAATATAATATTTTTATCTATTGTAATATTTTTATGGTTATATGTTTTTAATTAGAAATGTAAATATTTTAAATACATTTCAATATTGTAAACATCTATAAATAAATAAAAAAATAAAAGTAATTAATAAAAATACAGCAAAATAAAAAGAAAAGTCATAGTACATTCCTGAGTAATTTCCAAATAATAATATAATATTTCTTCTATTGTATGTTTTATATTTATATATTTTTTTTGTTTTATATTTATATATTTTTAATTAGAAATGCAAATGTTTAAATACATTTAAATATTGTAAACATTTAAATAAATAAATAAATAAAAGATGTTTAATAAAAATAAAGTAAGAAATAAAGAAGAAAAGCAGCATCGATTTCCAAAGAAAAGATAAGCAGCCATGCACAACTGACTTGGTTTGTCAATGACAGAAAATTGACTCTTTCTTTATATATATATATATATCTTTCCATATCGCTTTCTCGCTTTCCCTTTCTCTATAAATAATATATTTGCTATTGTAATATTTTCATATTTAGATATTTTTAATTTCATAATTAAATAAAATCATTTTAATAATTTAAGTATGTTAAATACATAAATGACAACCCCCTTTCCACTAAAATTGAAATTTGCTCATTTAAAATCAAAAACTCAAAGTAGTGCTACTAAAATGAAAACCTGCATTAATAAGTTCAGTGCACTTTTTAAATCATTTTAATTTATTTACTGGCAAAGAAAATCAAGCTAGAACAATTAGAAAAGACAGAAATTATTTTGATTATTGTGTGGTTACTGTGTGTTATTCGTTTATCTTTAACTGGACATTTATTTTTTAATCTAATTTAATGAATGAAGGAATGAATTTAAAATCACTAACTATAAAAATGTCTGACTGTCTTCAGTATATTTTTATAACATTAAACATGACTAAAAAAAAAATCATTTCTGTATTTTGTTAATAAAAAAGAATTATTTTTTATAGTGTTCTGTAGCATCCAGCTGGACTAATTTGCATGAAATTTAAACTAAGACGGCACTTTTGTTGCATTTCCAACAGCCTCTGTTGCTCACATTGTTGGCAATTCTCTCATTGAAACATACTGTTACTGATGTCTAGCCATTATGTCATTGCAAATCAATGTCTGTGTAAACAGATGAAATTCACTAAGAATGAAATGCAAAGTGCTGCAACTTAATGAATTTAAAAATGTTGTAGGCGTAGAGAAATTCCCACACACATCCAAACACACCTTCACACCTCAGCGGGGTCATCCACGACTGTTCACCTTCCCACTATCACTCACGTTCCACTAAAATTAGCGATGGATGAGGACCACAATGACATTCACTGCAGCTGGCAGAAGGTAAATCTGATGACTAAGAAACCCAACTATGAGATTAGACTCCAGCTCTCCTTCCCTAAGTGCTACTCGCTACAAATGGGACCCTAAGAAGATAATAACCTTACAATTGCTTTTATAGGGATTGAGTTATTCTATTAGAAGAGCACGGCAGAATTGCACCTTTATCCTTATGACTGCAGCACATCTGGGATCACAGCCATCCTCCATTTGTCTGGATGGGAACGGTGATGTTGTGAATGGCACGGGAATCTGGATGATAAATGAAGATAAATGTTACGTCTTAAAAGTCAACATAAAATCAAAATGGCTATACAATTGCATAAAAAGAGAATTGTTTTAAATAAAATTCCATATGATCTTTCACAGAAATATTTCTTCCTTCGCCTAAACTCTGACCTCAGAAAGTCTCCTAGAATTTTTACCCCATTTTATAAAAAGGTCAGGTGTGGAATAATCTCCCTATTCACACCCGTAATTACATCGCTGTTGCCCTCATACAGTTAGCGAAGGCCCGTGCGGTGCGTGTTGCCACCGAACACCCTAATGGTATTTCAGAGAATCAGCAAACTGGTCAGTAAAAGTGAAAAGGGTCTAATGGCTGATATCCTTCCAGTGGCACTCCTCTTAACACATAATCCCTTTTGTCATCATCTAATGGAATCAAAGTGGCAGGGCCTTTCCCAAACTCCCCCTTCTCCATTTTAAAAACATTACTCGGCAAAGACCAATGTGACCATTTCCCATAAACTTACGCTGAAAGAGGGACCAGAGCCAAAACAAAAAAGATCACAATATTAAAGACCATCTGGCCAATAAGCAACGGCCTAGCAACTGCATAGCAACAAACTTAAACTCAGAACATCTTAGCAACCACTAAAAACTAGAATTGTGGCAACAAACTTTTTCCACAGATAAACAATACTTATATTTTCTTCAGATAATGTAAATATATAGTCATTTTAATACAACAAGAAAACAGAATTTCCTCTATATTATATTTGGATTCTTAATTTAATGAAATTATAATCTATATATTTTTACATTTTCTTGTTCATACATTTAAATTCTCTAACACTAGCAGTCTCTATTCTACTCTCTTCTATTCTTTCAGGTTGTTTTCTTTTTATTAATTAAAAAAAATTGACCCTTTAACACTAGCACCCTGTATTCTATTTCTATTATCTACTTGTTTTCTTTTTATTTATTATAAAAACGTGACACTCTAACAATAGCACTCTATTCTATTTCTATTCTATCTGTTTTTTTCTTTTATTTGAAATAAAAACCTGACCCTCTACACTAGCACTCTCTATTACATTATAGCACTCTATATTCTATTCTATTCTATTCTATCTACTTGTTTTCTTTTTTATTAAACAATAATTTGACCCTCTAAGCTAGTGCTCTCTATTCTATTTCTATTCTATCTACTTGTTTTCTATTTATTATAAAAAACTTGACCCTCTATCACTAGCACTCTATTTTCTATTTACATCTTTTCTTTTTATTTATTATAGAAAATTGACCCTCTAACACTAGCACTCTATATTCTATTTCTATTCTATCTACTTCTTTTCTTTTCATTAAAAAAACTTAACCTTCTAAACGTGTACTGTCTTTTCTATTTCTATTCTACCTACTTGTTGTCTTTTTATTTATTATACAAAACTTGACCCTCTAACACTAAGACTCTATTCTACTTCTATGTGATCTACTAGTTTTCTTTTTGATTATTATAAAATAACTTGCACTCTCTATTTCTATTCTACTTGTTTTCTTTTCTTTATTATAAAAACGTCACCCTTTAACACTAACATTCTATTTGATCTACCTGTTTTCTTTTGGTTTATTATAAAAAACTCAACCCTCTAACACTAGCACTCTCTATTCTATTTCTATATCTACTTGTTTTTCTATTTATTATAAAAAACTTGACCCTCTAACACTAGAACTCTCTGTTCTATTTCTATAATAGAGACTAACACTAGCACTCTCTATTCTATTTCTGTTCTACTCGTTTTTTTTATTATTAAAAACCTGACCCTCAAACACTAGCATTCTCTATTCCATTTCTATTCTATCTACTTGTTTTCTTTTTTTAATTAATTATAAAAAACTTGACCCTCTAACATTAAGACTCTATTCTATTTCTATGCAATCTACTAGTTTTCTTTTTGATTATTATGAAAAACTCGACCCTCTAACACTAGCATTCTATTCTATTTCTATTCTATCTACTTGTTTTCTATTTATTATAAAATAACTTGACCCTCCAACATTAGCACTCTCTATTTTATATTCTGCTTGTTTTCTTTTCTTTATTAGAAAAACTTCACCCTCTAACACGAACACTCTATTGTATTTCTACACTATATACTTGTTTTCTAACACTAGCACTCTCTATTCTATTTCTATTCTACTTGTTTTGTATTTATTATAAAACACTTGACCCTATAACACTAGAACTCTCTGATATATTTCTATTGTACTTGTTTTCTTTTTATTAAAAAACTCATTGACCCTCTAACACTAGTGTTCTCTATTCTTTTTCTACTCCAACTACTTGTGTTCTTTCTAATTGGTATAAAAAGATAATAATGTGATCCTCTAACAGTAGCTCTATTTATTATATTTCTTTTTTATCTACTTTTTTATTATTATTATTTTTAATTGCGGTGTGTACTGCATTAGACTAGCTGGGACTTGACGTATTGTTATATATTGCACTTGCATATTGTTGCTCTTTTGTTGGTTAGACTGCTTTGGATGTCCTTATTTGTAAGTTGCTTTAAATAAAAAACGTCTGCTATTTTTTTAAATAAATTATTTTTTTTTTTACAAATAACTCAGTCATTATAAAGTCATAGTAAGTGAATATGCAGTATCTAGTTCCAAAGGAAACATAATTGCATGAGTTGGTCTGATTACGCTGCTGTCTATGAAGGGGGATTAACGGAGGCCTTATCGAACGATTTGACTTGACACGTCTCAATCCTGCTTGTCCTGCTCAGGCATTAGTCATATCTGAATACAGTTACCCTTTATGCTACTAATCCCTTTAGTGGCTCATCAATAGCTTTCAGATGTGACAAAAAGCTTGAAGTCTGAGGTGTTAAAAGTCCCCAGGACAAGACAGGTGAAAGGGGGGTCAGTTAACTTTAGGACCACTGAACTGGGTTGAATTACCCAGCCCAAAAAAAAAAAGCAGCAGAACAAATAAACAGCAGGCTGGAAATGAGCTGTCGTGAGCAGAAATCATTTTCTGGCATGGTGACAGACATCTCCTCGACCACCCGGGAAAATCCATATCCACGGTCTTCATGCTCCTTTCAGCCTGAGGTTTAGGCCGTCCTTACAATGCCAGGATGCTAAGCTGTTTCAAGAGAAAACAGAGCATGAATCATCATGTACGGGGGTTCTGGCCGTGCACGAGGGTGGCGGGACAAACTGGTGTCACCAGATGTGCTATTTTAAGCATGCCACCACCAGGCAAAGGAAGAAGCGGTTGTATTTCATTTCAAATGTGCTACTGATGTCTTGTTCAGGAAGAGCCGGAGGAAATTAGTTTGGCAGGAAGCCACAGGGGTCCGACTCCCTTTCACACAGTAATGGCTACTAGGCAGCGAGCGGTGACCTGAGAAAATTATACCACGTCAGCGATAGTACGTTCGAAATCTTAATTTACTTCATAAGAATATATTTAATACCCAAAAAGTTCACACAAAAATGAGAAATTAATCATTTGTGACCCTGGACCACAGTCATAAGGGTCATTTTTTGAAAACTGATTTATATATCAAAGCTGAATAAATAAGCTTTTCATTGATGTATGGTTTGTTAGGATAGGCCGAGATACAACTATTTGAAAATCTGGAATCTGAGGGTGCAAAAGAAAAAAAAACTAAACAAAATATTCAGAAAATCACCTTTAAAGTTATCCACATGAAGTTCTTAGCAATGCATATTATTCATCAAAAATTAAGTTTTGATATATTTACAATATGAAATGTACTAAATATCTTCATGGAACATGATCTTTACTTAATATCCTAATGATTTTTGGCATAAAAGGAAAATCGATCATTTTGACCCATACAATGTATTGTTGGCTATTGTAACAATGTACTCGTGCTACTTATGACTGGTTTTGTGGTGCAAGGTCACATTTACTGATACCTATGTTACCTATGATATGAAACACAAACCCGTAAGACCTTCGCTCATCTTCGTAAAACAAATTACGCTATTTTTGATGAAATCCCAGAGCTGTCTGACCCTGTATAGACAGCAACACAACCGACAAGTCGTGGTACTGTTGTGAACACACGTCAAAGACTGACACAGAAAAGAAGAAATTGTTAAATTAAGAAATATTTTTTGTTTTCTTCATGCAAAAAAAATGATTCTTGTAGCTTCATAAAATAACAGGTGAACCACTGATGTCAAATGGGCTTTTTTATCGATGTCCTTACTACCTTTCTGGGCTTTGAACGTGGTAGCTGCATTGCTATGGAGGGTCAGAAACTCTTGGATTTCATTAAAAAATCTTAATTTGTGTTCCGAAGATGAACGAAGGTCTTACAGTACGTGTTTAGAATGACATGAGGCTGAGTAATTAATGACAGAATTTTCATTTTTGGGTGAACTATCCCTTTAAGAACTGTTCACTTAATGGTTCTTTCGGTTTTTCTACAGAAAAAGGTTATACTGAAAATGACATTGCTCTCCCAATGCTTAAATTTATCAGACTCAGGTTTCAAGTCACAGAATTTATGTTGCTACAGCAAATATCCCAGCATCTATAAGTGGGGATTACTCTAAGATAGCTTTCAGTAATTTGCAGCTTATCAAAAAGAGCACTTTCCTGCCAGCTACTTTAAGAACACTTATAACAAAGAGGTCAGACCTGGAGAATTTCAGGCAAGTTCACACAAACAGACGCTGATACACGCACACATACACACATACACACACGCTACTGCCTACATATCCCTGTCTCCCCTGTTTTGTTAAATAAACATGGACTCCTTATCATATATGAATATTTATTTCATGATTAGAGACTTACACTACTGTTCAAAAGTTTGGGGTTGGCATTAAACATAGTTAAACAGTAATATCTTGAATTATTAATCCAAATTTAAAAAAAACTGTTTTCGATTTTAATATATTTTAAAATGTAATTTATTCTTGTGATGCAAAGCTGAATTTTCAGCATCATTACTCCAGTCCTCAGTTTCACATGATCCTTCAGAAATCATTCTAATATGCTGATTTGCTGCTCAAGAAACATTTCTTACTATTATCTATTATTATTAATGTTGAAAACGTTTTTTCTGCTTAGTAACAGGAATGTCTGGAAACCATTTTTTTGGTAAGATTTTTTTTTTTTTTAACAATGAACAAGTCTTTACTGTCACTTTTGATCATGCCGATTAATAGTATCAAATAAAATTCTGATCCAAAACTTTTTCACAATAATGTAATGTAATATAATGTATGAATGTCATTGAATTAGATAAAGTATTAAAAGTGGCATCAACTTTTCTGAGCTATAAGAAAACCTCATAAATGGCTTGATAAGAGCAGTTCTCCTTGTAATGTCGATGTGTTTCCTACTGAAACAGGAAGTTGGGGTGAATGAATGAATGAATGAAGGAATGAACCAAAACAAACAAACAAACAGTGACTGCAGGACAAGCCAAACATTTTTGGTCCATTTTCCTGAGAAAAAGAAAGACTGTAAATTAAAATAAATAAATAAAGCATTTTTTTAAGATGCATACATTTTTATGTTTTTTTTTTCATTTCAAAACTACTATGTAGTTATCAAAACTATCAAAAATAAACAAAGACATAAAACTAATTTTTTTTCTCAACTATTGTTTAAAATTACTTTATGTCTGGCTTAAAATGAACTTAATGAACTTGTTAGAGGTTGTAAATTAAACATCAGAAATATACAGTCAAATCAAAAATTATTCAGACACCAGATATAATTTTTGAATTTTTTTTACTAGTGAGTACAGGACACTATAGTTCATTTATGTAAGTGAAGATAGCACAATAAAGTCAACTGTGACATGTTATTCCCAAAAATTTTTCATATAGTGGACCAACAGTAAAACTGATAAAATGTGGGACCAAAAATTATTCAGACACTGACAGACTGAACAAAATTAAGCATTGCTTGGTAATTGGTCAACAAATATTGATAGTTGTATAAATATTGTCATACTAACAGCTGTCTGAATTTTTGATTGATTGTAATCCATTACATTCCTTTCTATCAAAGTTATCTGACATTATCAAGATGAATTTGTTTTGGCACAGATTAACTCTGAGTTCTTGTCATATTTTATCATTTTTTAAACTATAGTGAATAAACTGTGATTTATGAGAGAAATGTTAAAGGTGTCTGAATAAATTTTGGTTTGACTGTAATTACTGGAGGCATGAGCAATAATCAAAAGGTGGACATTTATTAATAAGCAATTACATTTTTTTATTTAATTTTTATTCAACTTATTAATAATTGTTTATTTACTGAACATATTAAGAAATGTTAATTTTCAACCTATTTTGGATTCATTTTAAGCAAGAAAAATACTACTTTTTAAGCAATAGTTGAGTTCAATAAAACTACAAAACAACCCAATTGCTGGGTTTGTCCATATTTCACCAAGCGCTGGGTTGTTTTTAACCCAGCATTTTTTTTTATTAAATGCTATCAGATTTGTTATTTTGTTATCTAATGCAATGACATTCATATATATTGCAAGTCCTTTTTTGAGGCCACTTGCATCTTATATTTTGTGTTTAGCGCATAAAGTATTTTTAAGCCAAATGTGTGTTTAAGAACATGGATATAGACGTGTGCGTCTTTTGCTATTACATTTCCGCAACTTTCCTCTAACGTTCTGTCTCAGCTTCAGAGTAAATCAATTGACATTTTCACGTTGTTAGTTCCCTCAAAAATCACACAGGTTCTGCTCACACCACATCCAGGAGCCCTTTAAGACTTACAGTCACGTCTCTTTCACTTTAGTCTCCCGGTCTCTTCTCGCCTCCCCAATTACAGCACTAATTTCCCTAATGGAGCATTAATGGACAAACAGGCTGCTGAAGCGACGAGGGAATAAAGCTCACTGCTCAGCATAAAGCGAGCGAACACAACACAAGCCTATTAGATTTCACAAACAATGGCACTGCGATGCCTTTCCCGAGAGACAAACATCTCCCAAGTAGCAGTCACGGCTACTTAGCATGCGAGACGGGAGCGCCGAGGCTTGTTTGCATGTCACGGTGTGACCTTGGTGTGAGCGCCGGCTATCGATTGCGCTCTCCACGTGCTTGCTGTCGTGGTGATTATCTGTGTTGATTCTCAAACGGCCCGTATCCAGTGCCGTCTAGTGCTTTAAGGACCAACGAGATGATTTGTGCGGCGTATTAGGGAAAATTAACTTCATTGCCAGGTTACCATTGCGAGCTGTTGTATCCAGACAGCCATGAGTTGTTTTTTTCTGTTTGAAGATATGTGGTCTCTTGAGCTGATATGTCAGCATGGGAAAGCTTTGAAGCTGTGCCCACTAAAAACGGGAATGCTGAAAGATGGGTAGTTGTAAGATCAGTTGTACAGTACTTAGATATTGGCATTGCAGAAGGGTGGGTGTCAGGAAAGACTGAACAAAAAGATCACCACAGTGGCGCCAAGACCCTCTTCTTATCCTAATCATTCGCTCTCCTAACACACACACACACACACAAAGCTACATCACTTTTCTCTTGCACCAATAACAGTCAGACACAAATGTCACATTGCTGGGAACAGAGTTTGATAATTAATTGGAAATACTCATCTGCCTCTGCAGAGCAGTGAGGGATATAATTTGTTAACCCAGCATGCAGGATCACTAATATCTAACACAAACCACAATGAGAGTTAAAATCAACACAATCGTTGTAACAGAGGCACACACAAGTTAACACCAGTAAAGGCATGTTTGATATTTATGATTTGAGTTTGGGGATGCTCCGTCTCGATTGGGAACAGTTAAATAATAATGACACCACACAATATATGATTTTTTGGACAATAAAATGGCTTGTGACAAGCCGCAAATCGGGCCACAGCCCCTAATCATTCGGGGGTGCAAATCGGCTTAATATAGGCCTTAAAATCCTTTAGTGTGTGGCAAGCTTTAGCCAACAGATGCATTTACAGGCCAACACACACACACACTTTCTCTTTTAAACATATGTTTAGTTGGAGCCACAGAAAATCTAATTACCATAGCCTTTGTATCCTTGGCACACGAGTCAGTAAAAAGTAATGTGAAATTATACCTTAATGGAAGTAAAACTTCCAGCCAGAAACATATTTGAATGAAAGTAAATACGTTTTTTTTTTTTTTTTGGACTTTTGAAATGAATTTCATTGGCTAATAAACAACAAACAAAACAAACAACAGTTATTTAAAACTTGCATATTAAAGATAAATTTAAATAAATTTATAAATAAATTTAAATAAATTAATTTAAATAAGTTTAAATTAATATTTAAATAAATAAACTTATTTTTTATAATATATTATTTATACATGATATTTATATAGTTAATTTTATAGGTAATGTATAATTATTTATTTATGAATCTTAGAAAGAGAGAGAGAGAGAGAGAGAGAGAGAGAGAGAGAGAGAGAGAGAGTATGGAAGCCCGTTTCTGCCACTGAATAAAAAAAAAGGTCATTTGCAATTCTGACTTATTTTCTCTGTGAGAGCTGTGAGATATAAACTCACAATTCTGAGAAATACTGTCATAATTGCGAGATATAAAGTAAATTTTTTTCTCAGAATTGCATGATATAAACTCACAATTGAGAGAGATAAAGTCGGAATTGCAAGTTAAAAAACTTGCAGTTCTGACCTTTTTCTCGCAATTGCGAGTTTGTATCATACAATTCTGCCTTTTTTTCTCGAAATACTGGCTTTTTTCTCAGAATTGTGAGGTATAAACTTGCAATTGCGAGTTATAAAGTCCAATTCTGAGGGGTAAAAATGCTGGTATGTTCACAGAATTGCTACTTTATTTCTCAGAATTGCAGTTTCTATCTTGCAGTTCTGACTTTATAACTTGCAGCTGTGAGTTTATCTCTTTTTTTTTTTTTGAGAAAAAAGTCAGAATTGTGAGTTTATATCTTGCAATTCTGAGTTTGTAATTCACAACTGAGTTTATATCTCAATTTTGAGAAAAAAGTCAGAATTGCTAGTTTATATCTTGCAATTCTGACTAAGTAACTCACAACTGTGAGTTTGCATATCACAATTCTGAGGTAAAAAGTCAGAATTGCCCATTTGTCTCGCAATTCTGACTTTATAACTTGCAATTATGAGTTTATATCTCACAATTTTTTGAAAAAAGTCAGAATTGCAAGTTTATATCTTGCAATTCTGACTTTATAACTCACAATTGCGAGTTTATATCTCAAAATTTAGAGAAAAAAGTCGGAATTGCCAGTTCACGTCTCACAATTCTGACTTTATAACTCGCAATTGTGAGTTTATATCACGCAGTTCTGAGAAAAAGTCATAACTGCAAGTTTAAAAGTTGCAATTACCTTTTTTTTTAAAATATTTAATGCAGTGGCAGAAACAGGCTTCCATAGAGAGAGAGATTATGATTTATGTATTTTTTAACACTGACAATGTCTACAAATGAAGTCTATTATTATGATATAATTACAATTAACAATCATAATAATTAACTACAAAAAATAATATTATAATTCTAAAAAAATATCTAAAAATGAATAATTATAATTTTGAGATAGGTGCTCATGAGTGACCAAGGAAAATCATATTTTTCACACTTCTCATTGATACCTCTGTTGTTGATTTATGACATTTTATATTTTGCATTTCTGACTTTATAACTTGCAACTGTGAGTTTATATCTCTTTTTTTGAGAAAAAAGTCAGAATTGCCAGTTTATGTCTTGCAGTTCTGACTTTAAATATATAAAAATGAATAATTATAATTTCGAGATAGGTGCTCATGAGTGACCAAGGAAAATCATATTTTTCAAACTTCTCATTGATACCTCTGTTGTTGCTTTATGACAAGTTTATATTTTGCATTTCTGACTTTATTTATGACATTGGAAGGGGGATGTCCAATTTAAACATGGCAGAAAAAAAAAAAATCTAAAACAGATTTGTCAGTGCTGCATTTTATACAACAAGACTTCTATTACAAATGAAAGTCTAATGCAAGTCTACTTTTAAAATAAAGATAATGACTCACTTTTTACACTTTCCTTAAAGGGGTCATCGGATGCAAAGTTCACTTTTACATGTTGGCCGCTCCCCAGCTTCACTTACAGCAGACGTGAGTATATGGGTTTTTTATGAATCTTTGCGATCGCCTTTCCTAATAACGTGCTAGTTAGCAAGTTTAGCGGCTAAATGCGGCTAAAGTAAACAGGCTCGTCACTCCACAGAGAGAAGAGAGGGGCGGAGCAAGCAGAGCTCATTAACATTTAAAGCAACCTCGACCAGAACAGGATGATTTTTGCAGAGCTCATTTTGGCAAGGTAAAAAGGGTGTTGTTTTACACTACCTTTAAAAATTTTTAACCAAAGTATATTATAGACTTTTCAATAAGACCGTAAAGAATCATATCAACTTGTGGAAAATGGGCATCCGATGACCCCTTTAATACTAGTGAATGAATTATGTGTTAGAGTCCAAGCATAAATGATATATTCAGTGTAAAAGTGATGCGGGTGTATTTACTTCTGCTTATTCTGGTTTACTATCATCCATTATTTACTTTTTGAGTAGTATGAGCTTCCAGGTGCTCGAAGGCAGAATAAAAAAAAAAAAAAATCAATAATAAAAACATTTTCAATCACAAATATGATTCAGCAAATGTACAATTCACTTTCAAAAGCAATCATGTAAAGTACAAATCCCCCTAAAATATGTCAATTAAGTAATAAGGTACAATAATTCAAGTACTTTATATCCCTGCTGGAGTGACGTGTCTGGAAAACATGAACTGTGGGAGGGAGGAAGGGGTGACGGACAAGTTCAACAGAACGAAAAGAAAGCAAGTCAAGAGAGCAGAGAAACACAGCCGCTCTAATCTCAAGTCTGGCTCCACAAACAGTTCGGGTGAGAAGCTCCAGAGGTCAGCTGGACCTGGGATCCAAATCCACCTTCTGAGGAGCAAACAGCCGCTCCCAGATGACTCACACTGGACGACCTTCTCAACAAAATCACCTCAAGCCAGACATAACGCTACTGTTTTGGAAGAACGACAGTATCAGGCAGCTGATGGTCAGAATATGAGCCCTAACACTGCTCACATACTCGGACTGCGTGTTTCTCTGGCCCTCTGGTAAATTCAAAGTGGGGCAGATAAGAGCTGGAGCCAAGAGTTATAAAGCTGACTGTCTGTTTGCATTCCTTACATCTCTCAGTGCCTCCTACCATGCTTAAACACTCACGCTACAACACACACATGCAACAGTCATACTGATACATTAGAGAGATTGATAGTATTCCAGTTTAAGCCGTTGTTTCTTGCTCGTAAATTAAGAAGTGGCAACGGCTGAATATAAATGGTAATATTAGCATCACAGATAAATTACATATGTTGGCTAAGAAGATCAAAATGTATTAATGGTCAGAGTTAAGGGCTATTCCCATTTTAATCAAAAACAAATTGTATTGTTTTTACAGCTTTATCGAAATATTGCAATCCAAAGTTTTTAAATATCTACTGAACAGTCAGTTCAAGTATTCAAATATGTTCGTTGCATTGGACTTTTGGCCTTTAGACTACATAGATCAGTGAAAAGTGTCATTTTTGCTACGGAAAGACATAATCCATGGAAAAATATACAAGCGAGATCATTTTACTTAGTTGTTTTAGAAATCCTTCATTTTTACATGCATATTTACACATATTAAACTACTTACTGCAGCATTGGAGTATATGCTTTATTTTGCTATTAGCTATATGGTTGCCAAACGCTACAAATGAATCGCACAACACAGATAAACTATTTGTAAAATAAACACCATATCTGCAATACGGTGCACTGATTAAAGTCATAGTTAAAAAAAAAATCTTAATTTTCTAGTTTTTGAACAGTAAATTTTTTTAAATGTTTTTTTTTTATGTCTCTTCTGCTCACCAAGCCTGGATTTATTTGATCCAAAGTACAGAAAAAAAAACTGTACAATTTTAAAATATTTTTAATATTTAAATATCTGTTTTCTATTTGAATATATTTTAAAATGCCATTTATTCCTGTGATTCAATGCTGAATTTTTAGCACCATTACTCCAATCACACGATCCTTCAGAAATCATTCTAATATTCTAATTTGCTGCTCAAAAAACATTTATTAGTATTATTATTTTGAAAGATTTTTTTTCAGGTTTCTTTGATGAATAGAAAGTTCACAAGAACAGCATTTATCTGAAATAGAAATATACTGTTGCATAATATTGCAAAAGCTTTTTTATTTTTTATTTTAGATAAATGATGATCTTTGGATATTTTATCAAAGAATATTAAAAAATACTCAACTGTTTTAAATAATAATAATAATAAATGTTAATAAATGTTTCTTGAACAGCAAATCAGCATATTAGAATGATTTCTGAAGGACCATGTGACACTGAAGACTGGAGTAATGATGCTGAAAATGTAAGTTTGATCACAGGAATAAATTACATTTTAAAATATATTTAAATAGAAAACAGTTATGTTAAATAGTAAAAATATTTTACCGTTTTTGCTGTCCTTTGGATCAAATAAATGCAGCCTTGGTGAGCAGTAATACTTTTAGTAAGCAGTAATTTAGTAATACTTTTTGTATTAAATTGATCAAAATTGACAGTACAAAAATTACAGTTACAAAAATATTCTATTTAAAACATCCTGTTCTTTAGAACTTTATATTCATTAAAGAATCCTTAAAATGTATGATTTCTGAAGGATTGTGTGACACTGACCACTGGAGTAATAATGCTGAAAATTCAGCTTTTCCAACCGAGAATTCAATTATATTTGAAAATATATTCAAATACAAAACAGTTATTTTATATTGTAAGAATATTTCACAATATTCATGTTTTTACTGCATTTTCGATCAAATAAATGCAGCCTTGGTGAGCAGAAGAGACATTTCTGTCTTTTCTTGATTTGTATTATAATATTACAAATATTTCTAAATATTATAAACACGAAGACTGTTTTTCTGTTTTTATCATTATAAAATTCAGTGGGAACCAGAAATGTTCAACCCTACAAAAATAATTAATCCATAGAATTTGACTGGTATATTCCAGGTGTTCTGAGGTAACATGATCACTAGAGTTACAACTATTCCTTTAACAAGAAAAATAACAGTGTAGTGTAAGTAGAAGTTTATTTTCTTATTCCATTTGTGCAAACTATAGTCAAAAATAGTTCTATGTGAGACATATTCAAGTAAAACTCTTCTCAAACCTAGTTTCAGACCTAGTTCATGAACTACAGCCCCTGTCAGGCTGGTGGAAAAATGCTGTGAATACCCAAGATGACATGAAAATAACCTCTCAGTAAAATACAACATCCGATTTCCCAGCGTATGAATGAAAAGACTGCTGCTTTTACATGCTGCTTAATGTTTGCGAGTGTTGCCTTAAACCTTTTGGCAACACTGTTTTGCTAAGGAACAGAAAGTGCCCTGTGTAAATAACCTTGTTAGTGCACTCTTTTGTTCTGAACTTGACAGTTCCTCAACTATATGGCCAGGAGCAAAATTTGCTGTTCCTCAATGGGAAAAGAGCAGGCTGCTTTCCTCTGTCAGGATGATAACTGAAAAGAATTTACAACAACTTTAAAGGAAGCGTTCACCCAAAAATTGAAATACTGTCATCATGTACCCACCCTCATGTCATTCCATCTCCTTCAGTGGCCAAAAAACTGGTTCATTGAGTCCACAAGTTAAACTCAAAAATCAGTTCAGTTTGATTCCTAAACAAATCATTTTGTGAACTAAGTCATTCAATTAATGGTTTAAAAGAATGATTTGTTTACAAATCAAACATGAGCATTTCTCTCAAATATGCCAAGGAGATCAAGGGGAAGGTTTTTAATAAACGATTACGTAATTTCAGTCTGTTCCTCACACAAAGATATCATACAGTATCTGAAGACTTGGAATATTGTGCATATGTCATTAAGGGAAAGTTCACCCAAAGAAACAAAAAAAAGTATAGTTCACGAGAGTACACCATGCATGTGAAGAAACTGAAAAATTGTTGAATAAAGTTATTTTTGTTTTCTGTTTCATCAAAAATCTCTTAATTTGTTTTTCGAAGATGAGCAAAAGTCTTTAGAACGACATGAGAGTGAGTAATTTATGACAGAATTTTCATTTTTAATGATAGTTTATGGCACTTTTGCAGCTTTTTATAAGCTTGAAAGCTCAAATCCACATTCATTGTAATGGAAAATGGAAAATAGCATTTTGGAAGTTCAAACTCGGGGGCACCATAGAAGTCCACTGTATAAAAAGAAATTCTGATTTCTTTGCGACAGAAGAAAGAAAGACATGAACATCTTGGATGGCAAGGGTGTGTGTAAATTATCTGTAAAATTTTTGTTATGTAAAAGTGAACTTCTCCTTTAAGTAACACATTGAATTAAATGTGAAATTTGGAAGCAAATTTACAACTTTGTTTTTACAGTGTGTGTGAAATGACAACGATTTTTCACTTTTTTTTTGGTCAAATATTCCTTTAAGAAATTACTTTCCTGTTAGAGGTTAAGTCTAAACTCACCACAATGAAGTGTTTGGACAAATAGAGGGGAAGAAATTGGGTTTAAATTGCTAAATAACACAAGTGAAAGCTACTGGGTAATTACAGCATTTGGCTTTCCACACTGCCCTGAGGACTCTGAAATCTGTGTTATAACAAGAACACACTTTTGCCAATACGGCACACCTCTGAAACCACAAAAAGTCATTCCTGACAGGATGTTAGTTGCTTTAAACAGATATCTCCAACTGTGTTAATTGACGGATATAAGCAAGCCATTTATTTTATTTCTGATGGTTACAATAGATGAACTTTTGTTTTGTTTCATACTTGAAAATAAGATTATACTTCAAATGTTCTTACTTTCACATGAATCACATTTCTGCTGCGCCTCGGGGGTCACGTTCACTTTTCAGTAAGAACATAAGCTCCCCGTGATTGCAACTGTCATCATTTCCATTCAAAGACTTTGATGTATGGAATTATGCCATTTACACAGATAGGAACAGAGTAATGACAGCTGAAGCTTTGGGAGGATTTGGAGACAATAATGAAGCACACTTTGCACTTTTCTTTGCACTTTCTCACACAAAAGCATGGTTTAAGTTTCCTCTCCTCACTAAGGCCCCCAGGACAGGGCAAAGAAACTTCACTTTTGAGATGATCCATCTGGACACTTTGGTCTCATAATTTTAAGCATTCTTACATGACTACATTCACACTGCGAAATAACACCTCGGGTTGTGAGGAGTATCCAATCTTTATGTTTAAGCCAAGAACCGAATGTTACCTGTGTGAGAAGCTCAGGTGATTTAATGCTGACACCTGGAGATTATGTGAAATTATTGAAAGAGTGTGTTGCATGAGGAGAGGTAATTACGTCTGATAGGCAACAGAGGGGCGACTGCAGGTCTCTTCTGTTAATCACAGACCAGTCGTGGCCAATTAAAATCCAACCTGGCAGCCAAGACTGATGGAGCTGTGGAGGGGGCATTATCTGCTACTTTCATCTGATTAAAATGGCGCAGGGAAAAGCCGCTAATGGACAGACGTGATTCACAGATGGGAGGTAGAAGGTTATGCATCACGTACACGCTCATTACGTAAAGTCACACCTGTTGAGGGCTTACACCTAGCCCACATAGTATTTAAAAAGTATTAATTTCATGGTTCTGTCAACTTCAAAAACATTTGATTAATTAATATACAGTGTAAGCAATTAAATATTGAACTAAAAGTTATTACAAGTGCAGTATGTAATATGGCGGTTGAAATGGGTACTGCAGTCCAAATTCAAAATATTAAAAAGAGCTGTTTCTCCCACGCCCTCCTCCTCAGACTTGACACTCACACAGGTTGCCAGATTGAGGACATGAAAGAGTGGAAGGTGACAAGCCTCGCACTGTAATTTGATGATGTGATTTATCCTTATATACAGAGTTTTTTTAGGTCGGGTAGAATCTGTGATCTCTGACCCAGTTTGTTTGCTGGCTTCTGTGTTTGCAATACGCAGTGTTTTCCACCATCTGGCAACCCGGGCTGTGAGAGTACTATTGGGTAAACCGGCAGTGGGTGGAATCACACAGATCAAAATAAAAATAGGCATTCCGACACAGAACACACATTTCAAACTTGAATAACTAGCTTTATACAACAGTTCTTTCTGGTCCTCAATTCTGATTGGCTGACAAGAGTGTTTATATTACAGACCAGCAGAACTCCAACAGCCATTTCACCGTTTGTATCAATCCACTTGCCGAAGTTGCCTTATTTCTCACAGCGAGCGTCATGGCGGACGGCCAAATCCACAATAATTTTAAAAATAATACTTTGAAACACACAAATACACACTAATTTGAAAATTTACGTCAACGTTTTTAGACATGTGAGCTCCAGAGTGTCAGGGGCCGTTCAGCGCTCATGAACCCGCCCCAGTGCGCCTCACCTTGGCCAGATCTCTGGGAATTTACCGCTGGCTCAGATGTCTCTGTAGTGGTTAAATATGAGATGTAATTTGTTTTGGATAAATCTAACGGGCAGTCTCATATATCTCTTATTTGTTTCAGAGCAAATAGTTCTGGCAAAATCTCCTCACATTTATGTAAATGCAATGCTGTATATCAGAGCGCTGCCTGTTTACTTTTGACTGAATTGCCTTTGATAATACCCAATATGCAGTTGTCAAATACGTAAACGAGCACCGGTTTTCCTCTGATTTCATCACTGCAGAAGTACCAACACAGTCTTTGCAAAGTGAACATGCAAAGAAGATCAAACATCCTTAACAAAAAAGGTAAAACAGTGATATAGGATGATTTTGAAGCTGAGGGAGAACATCAGATGGGAGTTTTCCTACATACCCTAACTGTCATGAACCGGAACAACAACAGTCCAGGCAGAGTAAGACAAGACGAGCATTTGAAATGAAAAAGTATATAAACGGTATTATTTTTATGAAAATAACTGATCGCTTTGCTAGATAAAACCCTTATTCCTCGTCTGGGATTGTTTCCAACTGCATCTGGGATCGTTTGAAGCCGCATTTAAACTGCATTTTGGAAGTTCAAACTCGGGGCACCATAGACGTCCACTGTATTGAGAAAAATCCTGAAATGTTTTCCTCAAAAAACATCATTTCTTTACAACTGAAGAAAGAAAGACACGAACATCTTAGATGACAAGGGGGTGAATACATTATCTGTAAATTTTTGTTCTGGAAGTGGACTTCTCCTTTAAAGGATACGTTCACTTCCAGAAAGAAAACTTCAGAATTTTTCCCCTTATAGTTGACTTCAATGGTGGCCAATGGGTTGACAGTCCAAATTGCAGTTTTAACGCAGCTTTAAATGGCACTAAACGATCCCAGCCAAGGAATAAAGGTATTATCTGTTGAAACAATTAGCCATTTTTTTAAAACAATAAAAATATATATACTTCTTAACTACAAATGCTCGTCTTGCACTAGCTCTGCAATGCGCGTCTTCACGTATTACATAATCACGTTGGGAAAGTTACACACGGTTAGTTCTTCATCTGTGTACTTCTGTTTAAAATGGTAGGTTAGGGTGAAAAACTGCATTTCATTTTCTCCTCCAACTTCAAAATTGTCCAACATAGTTGTTTTATCTTTTTTGTAAAGGGCGTTTGACTTTCTTTGCACGTTCACTTTGTAAACACTGGGTCTACCTTTCCAGCATCATTATGTAATGCATAAGGTTGGGCTGTGGCAAGATGAGCATAATTGTTAAAAAGTATAAAAAATTTTATTGTTTTAAGAAAATGACTAATTGTTTCACTAGATAAGACCCTTATTCCTTGGCTGGGATCTTGTAGAAGCTGCATTGAAATCCTTCAACCCGTTGGCCACCACTGGAGTCCATTATATGGAGAAAAATCCTGGAATGTTTTTCTCAAAAACCTTTTTGCAACTGACGACAGAAAGACATGATCAGGAAATATTTATTTTGGAAGTGAACTTATCCTTTCTCTACAGCAAACCTCATGATTTGAGGGTTTATTCATGTCCAGAGCACAAACATTGCTGGTTGAGTTATGATCCAAAGGTTAATGCTTAGTGTTAAGGGTTTCTTCAAATCCACAACCAGAAGTATGTGCAACAGTAATAGTTATGTTTGCCTGGATCCACATTATGCTTTCTGGAAGAACGTTAATGGTGACAGTAACTTTCCTAAAGTAAAGATGTGTCATGCTGAAGGCTCGACTCCTGTCTCCATTAGCAGCTTAATGAGAATCAGTCAGAATCACAAACTGTAACGCACTAATCCTGGCCAAATCCCAAGCATATCTGAGGGGCACCAGACTACTGATTCCCGGCTAATGGGTAGAATGAGGATGAGGGTACATTCCAGTAGAAGGACGGCCATTGCTCTTGGTCACGGCCTCCTCCAATCACCACCATTAGGTGGAGTGATGCACAGCATCTATGCACGAGATAAGTTAAGGGTTAAAAGGCCTATTACGTTCCGTAATGCCTTTTGCTCACGCCATGCCCCGCAGTACGAATGAGCTAATGCTAAATCACAAAGATCTATGTGGGAAAAACTTTCAAGTGCACTCAGAATTGCTCACACTCACGTTTATTCACACAGAGACGTAAACACCTGAGAGAGGTCAAGGTGCTCGTGTGAACGCATGGACGTCACAGGTTAACAAACACACCGTAAAGCAACAAGGTGGAGACAGACTTCTCATCGAGTGCACTTCATCTTTTTAACTCCCCCCCACAACGAACCGAGAGGAGGTTTACACCTTCTGGTACAAGGGACGTGTTTACACTAAACTAAAGCCTCCTCGTATTTATTACCAGCAGTGCGATCCCAGGTACTTAAGTGTCTGCGGACGGTGGGAGATCGGGACAGAAAACAGAGCCGCCACTCTGCGCTCGCCACTAATCCTCAGGCATCCCACTCTGCTATCGAATAAGAGGGTCTGGATCGGGATGAGAGACACATTGATTGTTTGTATTTCCCAATATATGTGCTTTTGAATTAAGTCTTTTATGCACATCAATGCTGGACTTATTTGATAAAAAAAAATCAAATAAAAATGTAATTTAAAATAACTGGTTTTTATTTGAATATATTTTTAAAAGTAATTTATTCCTCTGATGGCAAGCTGAATTTTCAGCATCATTAATCCAGTCTTTGGTGTCACATGATCCTTCAGAAATCATTTTAAAATGCTGATTCGATGCTCAAGAAACATTTTCAATTTTTGGAAACTGTATTTTTAGGGTTCTCTGATGAAAAGAAAGTTCAGAAGAACAGAATTTACTTGAAAGAGTATTTCACTGTCACTTTTGATCAGTTTAATGCATCATGACTATATAAAAGTATTAATTTGTTAAAGAAAAAGTTAAAAAAGTTAAAGACCACAAACGCTTGATTTTTCTGTGTATGATACGTATGTTGTGCTATTTTTTTAATAATCTGCTGAATTTTCCAAAATTAGTCATATAAAAATTAGTCTGAATTTTTTTTTATATCGGCTGAAATTGTTATAACAACACATAATAATATTGAATTACTATTTTATTTTTTAAAAATTATATATATATATATATATATATATATATATTATGGAAAAAAAATGAAATCTTAATTTTTATCTATCTATCTATCTATCTATCGATATATATGCAATTATTAAAATAATATACAATAATATTAAATTACATATATATATATATATATGTAATTTAATATTATTGTATATTATTTTAATAATATATACATATATATATATATATATATATATATATATATATATTAGAAATTAGAAGGAAAAAATCTAATTTTTATCATTTTTATATCTCTTAATTTAGAGATATAAAATAGCATTTCCAAAATCATATCAAAAGGTTATTCAGTGAATTAAACATGTAATAAGTGAGAAACCATGTATCATACTGATTGCAATAGTTATTAGAAAAAGAACTTTTGCTTGCTATCTTTTAACAAAATAGTAAGCAGTATACAGAATAAAGTGTGCCATATTTAGTAAGTTGTGAGTTTCAACTGAATTCAGAAGAGCATAAAGATATGTTAGAAACAGTAAGAGCAATACAGTAGTATGCTATTTTAAATTAGCCATTGACTTAGATGACATTAAAAAGGAGAGGTCAGGATGTCATGTGACCCCTGCATGTAATACAAGTGTTTCGGTGCTAATGCGCTCGTCTCTTTTTGTGGCACGTTAGCTGTGGTGTCGGGGCACGGAGGTTTCCAGAGGTTACCTGGAGTGATTTTCATGAAGACAAACAGGCCCCTCCCGCCTCACACTCACTCACACGCCTCTTGTAAGTATGCTGAGGAGAGCAGAAGAGTGAGAGATGAAGTTAAATGGAGAGAGAGATTGAAAGCGAGGGATGAAGATAAGTGGGACGGGATTAAGTTGTCTTGAGTCTGTCTGAGGGTCTACAAGGCAGAATGGCAGCTGCTGAAGTGTTTATCAACAGGAGTCCTGCACCGACGCTCTGTTTGTTTTCAGCTGTACGCAGACAGCTCAGCGGTTCACACGCAGAGATGCTCAGGGCAGCGCAAGCTGTTTCATACACTTATAGAGTCAATGATAGTAAGATTCAAATGCTCGTATCTGTTGATATGTGATGTACAATTCAACCAAACAAACTGACCATATTTACTTTCTTAATGGTCTTACTGTAAATTTGTCGATATATATTTTTTGACAAAATTAAATAATTTTGCTAACAATTTTGGTAAAAACAACATTATTTCAAATAAATTTCTAATCTATAGAGGCCTTATTTTCATGATCCTGCTCTACATATTTGTCAGAAAAACTCAAGTCACCTTACAGGATTAAAATGTTGACTTTTTAAAAAATTCGCTGTTCTTATTTGTCTTCTCAAACAAGCAATGAAACAGTGGTTTTAGACCCTTTTAGACTCTGACCTAAAATAATTATTTATTTTATATTAATATTAAATTGTGTGTCAATTATTAATTAATTCCTCAGCTGGTCATGAGATGATTTGCAGATAAAATATTTCTATTATTTGTTTTATTTTTATTGTTTTTATTTTTTTTAAGCATTTTATTAGCATTTTTTTTTTTAAGTTTGTAAAAAAACAATTCATATTTCTTACCACAGCTGGTTATATAATCAGTTGGTCATGTGACATGCAAATAAACAAATTAAATATTTAATTTTTTGGTAAGAATTTATTTTGATTGTTTTTATTTTTAAACTATTTAATTTTATTTTGTATTATTTATTATTTTTTAATTTATTAAATAATTTTATAATTTGCTAATTAATATAATACAAACCCCAAGGGATTATGAAATTAATTTATTTTTGTGTCAACTATTATTTATTCCACAGCTGGTCATATGATATCCAGATATTTTATTTGTTTATTTTGATTGTTTTTAATTTTTAAAATTCAATTTACCTTAAATATTTTATAATTTATTTTTTAATTAAATAATTTGTATTATTTACTAATTAACTATTTGCCTTTTTTTTTTATAATTTTCATTTCAATTAATATGTCTTTCCACAGCTGTTTATTTAATCAGCTGGTCTAAGACATGCAGGTAAACAAATTACATTTTTCGTTTTCATTGTGATTCATTTTATTTTTAAAAAATGTAATTTAATTTTTTATCTTTTTTTTTTTTTATTATTATTAAATCATTTTTATAATTTGCTTTATACCAACCCCAGGGCTTTGTGAAATGCACAGCTGGTTATTTAATCAGCTGGTCATGTGACGCAGACATGGTGGACTACCCTGATGTAAAATAAAATAGCTTCATCTTGATTTTTATGCACATGTGCATCAGTTTAAACACCTGTATTTGTCAAAAGTACTATTCATTGCTCAATGCATAAAGTAATGACTTACATTGAGACGGTCCCTGTTTAAAGCTGTCAGGCAGCAGAGTGCAGTTTCTTATCTATGGTGCCCCTCATGGTGCTCTGGGTTTCTGGTCCTGTGGTCAGCATGGACAATGTCCATACAGTGGCATGCAGCGATCAGCATGGGCCCTGCTGGGATAAGAATGGCAGCGGTGAGGTGTGTGATGAGGAAGGTGACAGGATCCTGTGTGAACTAACTGATAGAGGAAGCTATTCCTGCCCATTCCCACGGACCGGCCCAAAAAACATAAGCTACAGTGTCAATAACACCAGCAACACTGCTGACAATACAGAAAGTGACAAGTGTGCTCGCTGTCACCTCTCTACAGGGGCAAAGCAAGGCCCTCGCGTGCGTTTACATGCAGACGCTCTAACAGACATACACATGAGCGGCGCTGAAGCTGTGGTCGTCAAAGGCTGCTCTATGTAACCTCTCAAACTAATTTAATTGAGGTGCTGATGGCCTTTTCTGCACACTTTGATCATAAAATCTGGAAGGAAACAGAACAAAGCACTGACAGGAAGACAGTCACCATGCGGTCAGTCGATTGCATGTGTATGTGTTTCGAGAGGTTGTTGATTTTAAGAATAAGCACCTACTCAGCTTTCTGATTCAAGAAGCTTGTAGTTGGTACATTTTTTTAATGTTTTTGTCTCATGCACACGAAGGCTGAATCTACCTGATCAAAAATACTGTAAAAATAGTAATATTGGGAAATATTACACTCTGAGAGTCTGATATGAAAGATCAATTTTTTTTTACAGGTGTTTTACCAGTATTTTGAATTATGCATCATTTTAGGGTTAAAAAAAATATCCGTGAACTTAACATTCATATGAACACAGTATTTTATCTCGTATTTGTCAGTGCTGAAATTAATAACCATTCTACACTGGTTTGACTTTTCCATTATTATACATATTTTTTATTACAATTTATATTAATTATATTATTATATATTTAAATCATATTTTAAATTATATATATTTTGAAATTATATTATTATCTACTTTATATTAATATTATATATACATAAAAGCAGTTAAAATTAATATAAAACTTAATCGTTCTACACTAGTTTGACTTTTCCATTATTATACAGATATTTTATTATAATTTTAATGAACATTTTCTACTGCAATATATTTTAAATTATATTATTATATATTTAAATTATATTTAAAATTATATTATTATAAATGCAAATTATATTATATATTTTATATTAATATTACATACACGTAAAAACAGTTATATATATATATATATATATATATCTATATATACATCTTTTAAATTATATTATTATATATTTTACTTTATTATATATACGTAAAAACGGTTAAAAATTACCATTCTATGCTAGTCTGACTTTTCCATTATAGTACAGATTTTTTACTACAATTTAAATTAACTATTTCTACTGCAATATTTTTTAATTATATTATTATATATTTAAATAATATTTACAATTATATTGTTATATATTTTATATTATTGTATGTGTAAAAACATAAAAAAATTATATAAAATCTACCCATTACACACTAGTTTGACTTTTCCACAGATTTTATTACAATTTAAATGAACTATTTCTATTGCAATATTTTTAAAATTATATTATTATATATTTAAATAATATTTTATTATATACACATAAAATATACACATATATATACATAAATATATTAATATAATAATATTAATATAAAGCATAACCATTCTACACAAGTTTGACTTTTCCATTATTATACATTTTTTTTTACAATTTAAATTAACTATTGCAATATATTTAAAATTATATCACATTATCTTTCAGAAATCATTATAATATGCTAATTTGGTGCTCAAGAAACATTTCTTCTCATTATTGTTATTAATGTTGAAAACACCTGTGCTACTTATTTTTTGTAGATTTTTTGCTTTCTGTGAAAAAGGAATATTTTGTAACATTATAAATGTATATATTATAAAAAAATATATATATACTTTTTTAAATCTTACTGACCCCAAACTTTTGAACTATAGTGTACTTTTTTTTTGCATTGTCAGCTTACAATGAAATGGCTGTAAAATCCCTTCTTGTTTTTAATACACTAAAGTTTCCTTAATGAACAATTTCTGCTCCAGTCGATGTTCGTTTCTATTTTTAGCTCTGCTGTTTGCACTAAAGAAACAAGGAGTGACATGCTTTGTCTGGCATTGAACTCGTGCTACAGGAGAATGGATGCGCTGGCAGTGCGGGAATGAGCTAAGTGATGTTTCGCTCTTTGTCCTGCCGTTTTGCTTTGCGCTCTCTGTGTCATCCGTGGAAAGTGTCCTCTCATTCAGCCGGTCTGTGGACAGATCCTCAGCCTGCAGACAAAACATTGTCACCCATCACAATTGGCTGCAGCAGCCATGCCTCTGCGGCAGACCGGCAGATCTGGCCCTCGCTGGCTCGGCTCAAACCCCCAGCGCCGCTGACAGCTCCTCCTTTTGTCCATCACTCAGACTGCTGCAAGCCACCCCTGCACGCAGGCCAAAGCGCAAACAAGAGGACAAAAAAGAGAAAGGAAGACACAGATATAAAAGCCCTCCCCCCGGCTTCCTCTAATCCAATTAGAAGGCTGTAAATTTGATTGGAGTCCTGAGAGTGTGCCTTCAGCTGTCCGTCATTAGCGAGTGCTGAGAGGGGGCTCATACCTCATAGCAGAGGTAAAGACTCAGATCAGAGTACAAGGAGACACGCATGTGAAAATGGAACCGCAAAGGACAAATGTTTGGACTTTGTACACTGTAAGAAAAAAACATCTGAAGAAAAAAAGAGAAAAGGAACTAGTCATTTTCCATTAAGTTTACAGACAACCTTAAAACCGCAATGCACAATTTAAAATACAGGTGAAACACCTGTAAAAAGTCAATGCAGAAAATGAATTCATAATAACACTACACTGCCCCAATTTTATAGACTTTTCAGTGCTGTAAACAAATATTCTAAAACATTAAAACTGCGTTATTTACAGTCACTTACGAAAAGATATAAAACCTAACCATCCTACGCTGGTTTGCTAGTCTGAGCCAAAAGACCAGCATGTTTTTACAGCAGGATGGATGAGTTGCACATTCAAAGTCACGTTTGTCTGCACGAAAACTGAATATTAATATCAATTTACAATACTTTATAAACACAGTTACACTAACGATCTAAGTTGCTTGCTATTCATTTTATTTTAATTATAATTAATATATGTTATTACTTCACTGGTATTTTTTATTACATTGCTTTTGCCGTCTTTCTATGTAAGCAAATTAGTAAAATAAAATAAAACACAAATAAAACATGCAGTTTTGTTAAAAAACAAATTGTACAAAATAATAGGGCTTGTTTGTGTGGTCAATAACAGCAACTTTAATATTTGTAAATATCTTAATTAAATATCTTAACTATATTTTTCTATAAAATAAATTAAAATAAAATAAACGTGGTTTTGTTCATATTAAAAAGCAAATTGTACAAAATAATATGGCTCATTTTTTGTGGTCAATAACAGCAACTTTAATAATTTTTATTTAAAAAAAGTAAATATCTTAATTAAATATCTTACACATATTTGTTTTTTATAAAATAAAGTAAATTAAAATAAAATAAAATAAAGACATTGGGTGTTATTCATATAAGAAATAATAATAAATATTCATAGAAATGTTTGTTATTTTTTAAATAAATTACCTAAAAAAAAAAAACATTTGTAAATATCTTAAAAAAAAATATATATATATTAATCATATTTTTCTATAGAATAACATACAATAAAAAATAAAATACATTAAAATAAAAACAAAATAAAACAAAACAAAACAAAATAAAAAAAAAATAAATAAAATTAAATAAAATAAAATTAAATAAAATAAAATAAAGTAAAATAAAATAAAATAAAATAAAATAAAATAATGCAGTTTAAAAAAAATATTAAAAAAAAAACAAATTGTACAAAATAATAAGACTTATTTGTGTGGTCAATAACAGTAACTTTAATCATTTTTATAAATAAAAAAATCAAAATACCTTAAATAAATTTCTTAATTACATTTTTCAATAAAATAAAATAATAAAAAAATAAAATAAAATAAAATAAAATAAAATAAAATAAAATAAAATAAAATAAAATAAAATAAAATAAAATAAAAACAGGGTGTTGCTCATATAAAAAAAAACTGTACAAAACAATAAGCCTTTTTTTGTTCGGTTAATAATAGAAATTGTTATTTAAAAAAAAAAACAAATAACATATCTCATTTAATATCTCAACATCCCATTAAAAACATTAAATAAAATAAAAGAAAGAAAGAAAGAAAGAAAGAAAGAAAGAAAGAAAGAAAGAAAGAAAATAAAAAAAAATTAAATAAAAAAATAAAGGGGTTTTGTTTGTATTCAAAAATAGTACAAAACAATAAGACTTGTTTGTATGGTTAATAATGGAAACTTTTTATATTTTTTAAATATTTTTTTAGATAAATAAACAAATAACATTTGTAAATATTATAAAAACATATTAATAATATTAACTCCAAGTCTACCGTAAATAGTTAAATTAATGCAACAATATACATTAAAATTGCTGTGCATATTTTTAATGTTGAAAATAGACTTGGTTATTATAAAGTAGTTTATGTACAGTGTCACTGACACACAAGGCTTTCATTATATAATAGTTCTGCATCCTGCATCACTGAATTCAACTGATTCTAGTCAAATCTGGACTGAAACTTAAATTTTTTCAGAAACAACACAAAGACAGAGGAAACAACTTTAACAATGCCAAGTAAAACCAATAAGGTCATCCGATCATCCTTGTTAGTAAAACAAGAAAAAGTGATCAAAATACAGCCTCATCTCTCCTTTGTCACGCAAACACATGCGTCTCCGGGTGGCTTTGTTGGAGCTGGTGGGTTATGGGGGTGGCGGTGGTCAAAACCTTAGACGCTGCAGTAACCAGGTTTGCTAGCCGCGCATACAACGGGCCAGCAGGGCCCTTTCTTTAGGTCATTGTGTAATTATTGTGTCAGAGCTGCATTAGTCTGATGGCTGTCACAGGGCTGTCCTCAAGCTCTTAGGGTCAGACTAATGGATGTAGTTACAGTGGTCGGTAAACAAATTGACTGAGGAATCCATACAGGAAAATAAAAAGAGAAAAAGAGAGAGAGAGACCGAATGAGCAGACAAGAGTTAGACAATAGAGAGAATGACAGGAGAATGAAAAAAAAGGAAAAGGTAAAAGAAGAACACGCAGGAGGGGAAGACGAAACAAGAAAAGGCTAAAATCAATAAAAGTCTGCGGGATCAATAAGAGCTACATTTTCATCTGTAACAGGATTGACTCTCCGCGACCTGATATAACTATTCCCAGTGCATATGTTGAATAGAGGGAGTCCTGCCCTGGGGACGTGACTGACAAGACTGCATCACCCGACCACAATTTGAGAGGGATTTTAAAAAACAAATCACAAAAATGACTGATTAACAGAGCTGTGCATTTTATGCAACTAAAATATCCTGGTACATTTATTATTTTTTTATAATACACTACCAGTCAAAAGTTTTTGAACAGGAAGATTTTTAATGCTTTTTAGAAGACTCTTCTGCTCGCCAAGCCTGCATTTATTTGATCTAAAGTATAGCAAAAACAGCAAAAATTTTAAATATTTTTACTATTTAAAATAACTGCTTTCTATTTGAATATATTTTAAAATTTAATTTATTCCTATGATCAAAGCTGAATTTTCAGCATCACATGGTCCTTCAGGAATCAACAGTTGAGTACTTTTTTTCATGATTCTTTGATGAATAGAAAGATCCAAAGATCAGCATTTATCTGAAATAAAAAGCTTTTGTGACATTATATACTATAACATTTAAAAGCTTAGAGTTTTTGGGGGAAAGAAATGATAGAAATTAATATTTTTATTTAGCAAGGATGCTTTAAATTGATCAAAAGTAATGATAAAGACATTTATAATGTTACAAAAGACTTTCCATTCATCAAAGAAAAAAATCTACTCAAATCAGAATATTAGAATGATTTCTGAAGGATCATGTGACTGGAGTAATGATGCTAAAAAGTCAGCTTTGAAATAACAGGCATAAATGATATTTTCAAACAGAAAAGAGTTATTTAAATAGTAAAAATATTTCAAAATTTTACTGGATCAAATGCAGGCTTGGTGAGCAGAAGACACTTCTTTAAAAACATTAAAAACCTTACTGTCCAAAAACTTGACTGGTAGTGTATATTCATCAAAACATTCTTTTAAACTAACTTTTCATTGACATTTTTAGGCATTTTAGGCATTGACATTTATGTATAAAATTCAGTAATTATGGAAGCTTGTTTCGACCACTGGATTAAAAAATAATAAAAAAAAATCTGTGACTTTTTATCTGACAATCCTCACAAGATTCTGGGTTTATATCATTTATTATTTATTATTATTATTATTTATTTATTATTATTTATATTATTTATATCATTTATTATTATTTCATTTTCTCTCAGAAAAATATTTCTATATCTCTATAGAAAATATCTATATTTTCTCGAGTTTATATCTCACTCTGCTTTTTAACTCACAATTGCCTTTTTTATTCTGTGGCAGAAAAATAAAACAATTGTGAGTTGTAAATTTAGAATTCAGAAAAAAAAGTCAGAATTGTGAGACAACCTCACAAAAATAAATAAAAAAGTGACTATTTATCTCACAATTCTCACAAGATTCTGGGTTTGTATCTCATAATTAGGACTTTTTCCTCTTCTTTTTTCTCAAAGATACAAACTCTCAGAATTGCCAATTTTCTGCTTTTTAACTCACAGCGGTCTTTTTTATTCTTAAAGAATTGCCATTAAATATATGTCAAAAAAATACTAAACCAAAATCTTATTAATTTATTTTTATGTAATACTACTGACAAAACTCATGTTTATGTGAACAACTTTTAGTAATTAACCAAACTCAAAGGGAATCTAAATTCTATCAGTAGTTATTCATCCTCATAGAAGGGGCATCTGGCATAAAATAAGCCAAATCGGCTGTGCGGATCACTCCGCTGTGGTGACCCCTGGTAAAGGGAGCAAGCTGAAGGAGAGAGAGAGAGTTATTCATCCTCATGTCGTTACAAAACTTTCTTCTGTGGAATATAAAAGAAGATATCTTGAAGAATGTTAGTAAACAAATGGTTTCAGTTCTCTTTGACTTCCATCATATTTTTATCCATATAATGGAAGTCAGTGGGAACCTACAGAGCCCTGCGCATGATATGTGGGGGAAAAAATACCGTGGCCCCGAATTAGGTTTCACAACAACATGAGGGTGAGTAAATTATAGCAGAATTTTCATTTTTGGTTGGACTATCCCTTTAAGTCTCACAGTTGTAAGCAAAAAGAGTTTGATTCACAAAAAGAATCTGTTCATAAGAGTCATTTGAGTGTGAATCAGACTAGACGGGTTGTGCTGTAACAGTTAGAGATCTAAAATCTAACTAAAAAAACAAAAAAACATATCAATTATCCTAATCTGTTTTGCTGATCTTTGTTTTAATAGACTGACAAAACCAGTTAAAGGGATAGTTCACCCAAAAATGAAAATGTATTTTTGATTTACTCACCCTCAAGCCATCTTTCTTCTTACAGACGAATACAATCGGAGTTATGTTAAAAGATGTCCTGGCTCTTCCAAGCATTATAATGGCAGTGAATGGGTGTTAAGATTTTGAAGTCCAATGAAGTGCATCCATCCATCATAAAAAGTACTCCACACAGGTTTGGGGGGTTAATAAAGGCTTTCTGAAGTGAATCTATGCATTTTTGTAAGAAAAATTTCCATATGTAAAACATAGTAACCTTAATCTTTAGCTTCTGCTATGTTGTACACACATTCACGAGAGAGTGGCGTTCCAGCAGATGATGTAGGAACTCTGGGAAGAAGTGACAAACCAAGACTGGTTTTAAATAAAACACTGGTCATGAATTAGAAGTACAAAACAAAGATTTGTAAAGAAAATGCCTACTCTCTGTTAACATATGTATGACAGTTAGCGGAAGCTGCACTCTAAAAAATGTTGGGTTATTTTTTAAACCCAAAAGCTGGGTTCACCTTGTTGGGTCATTTTATTGGGTTATTTTTCATATTTTTACCTGGGTGCTGGGTAGTTTTCTGTAACTAAGTTGCTGAGTCAGTTAGGGTTATTTTTTTTCTACTCAGCCGCTGGGTTAAGCCCTTCTCTGACGAAACAACCCAGCTGCTGAGTTACAGTCAGAGTGCGAGTTTGTATACAATATATTTCATTTATAAAGTCTTTGCTGTGCCGTGATTTGTATTATTTTACGCAATGCAACATAAGGATGAGACGTCAGTCAGCTGCGTCAGCAGCGGTCACTTCGCATGATGGAAACGCCTTTTGCCTTGCATAAAATAAACAGATTTTATTTGTTATAGTACTGAGTTTAATTTAATTTGACGTTAAAATATGTTCTCTAATGTTAGCACTGTTTGTTTTATGAGCAGGTTTTGGAGTCACGGCAGGAGTGAAACGCAAGGCCGTGGTCTGAAGTTCGAAGTTAACCCGGCGAACAGCAGCCCTTCACCGGCTCAGATTTCAGCAACACACCAGCATGAGAATTAATCCTATTTTGGTAAAAAACAATTACAAAGAATGGTTGAATACACTAAAATTAAAATGCTACTTTTAAATGTTATGTTTTATGTCTTAAATGCTTGTTAAACCAGTTTAAATGTACGTAATATAAACTATGCTGAATTTACCTAAATAAATTCATTTTGTCTTGTATTTTGTCCATGTGTTATTGCTTAATAATAAATGTTCATATTTTGATTATTGCAGTTGCCTTCAGTAGATCTGTGCGTGTTTTTTATAAGTTGCAGTCCGTTTTAAGCCAGCAATATAATATTTTTGAAACAATAGTTGACTTAAATAAAATAACCCAGCATATTTGGTAAAAACATTTAACCCAACCAGCTGGGTCAAAATAACCCAGCATGTGTTCTGTCCAATATTTACCCAGCACTGGGTTGCCAAATAACCCAAGTCTTTTAGAGTGCAGAGATTATAGTTTATTATTAAATCTGGATATTTTTCTTACACAAACTCATGGATTCGCTTCAGAAGGCCTTTAATAACCTGTGTTAATAACCTGTAATAAGCTGTGTGGAGTACTTTTTATGATGGATGAATATACTTTATTCGACTACAAAATCTCAACACCCATTCACTGCCATTATAAAGCTTGGAAGGGACAGGACATTTTTTGATTGTATTTGTCTGAAAGAAGAACGTCATACCTAGGATGGCTTAAGGGTGAATAAACCATGGGGTATTTTTGATTTTTGGATAAACTATCCCATTCCAGAACCTTCTTAAACCAGTGGCGTTTCTGCATCACGCATGAGAATCTTTCACAGGAACAAAAGTTCCAAATTGGAATGAATTTTGAATAAGAAGCACTTCTTGGTTCCCAGCTGCATGTTAGAAAAAGGAATAAGGAATAAGGTATATGGGACCTGGAACAAGTCTATTTGGTGAGACTATGGCACAGAGAGTATTTGTGACATAATTAATATCTGCAGTGAGAACATTAGTGTACTCTCTGCTAAGTCAGTCACAGATAGGCGCACAGTCTTATCTTTTATTGGCTGGCTCCTCTCAGACTTATCTTTTATTGGCTGGCTGCTCATGATGAAAACCTATAAGCTGGGCCAGGCCTGCCCGACTGTCCCGTAACAGATAAGTCTATCGCCACAGTCTGGGAAAGCAGGCCTGTTTCCACTTTCTCCATCTCCTGTGCTTTTCTTTCTCCTTCATTGTAGGGTATTTGTGGGGACAGACAGGCTGGACAGGATTAGAGTCTGCAGTGCTCGAACATTCATCACGGCCACCGCACGCTCTTTTGATCTCACTGCTGAGTAATAGTAAGGGAAGATGGTCAGAGTCAGGCTTCTGCAAATTATAGAGACCCGTAAAGAGAGGTCAGAGAAGAACAGAGATGTTTTTAACGCACCACTTTGTCTGACATGACCAGCTGGTTTATGAAATTATGGTATCGCTAATGAAATGACATGCATAAAATATGTACGGTACAAATATATATCTGTATGCGTGTTACTCATAGTGCTCAAAAATAGTTTTTTCCTTCTAGATTTTGCAATCAACATTTTCCCCCCAATAAATAAATAAAATAAATAAATACATAAAAAATACATTTAACACTCTGTTTAAAAATCGAACTTGAAATTTACATTTATACTTTTAAATAATTAAATAATTTTAAAATTATTATTTACAACTTATTTGAAAATAATAATAGACATTACATATATAATTACAGACTTTTTTAGCTTGCAGATACTCTCCCTGTAAACATTTTCACAGAACCCCCTTGTATAAATGTAAAAATAGAATTTTATACTTATACTTGTTTATACTTGTACATAATTATTCTATATTGTACATATTTATTATATATATATATATATATATATATAAAATGTATATATATATATATATATACATATATATATTATAGTTTTTTTCAGCTAGGTAAGATTTCTACTGGCCCTGTCAACATTTTCACAGGACCCAAAACAAAACAAAACAAAAACATTATACATTATATTTTATTTATAAAATAAAAAATACATAAATAAAATAAAATAAAATAAAATAAAACATTTATATTTACATTTGTGCTTGTAAATTTTACAATTAATTATACAATTAAAATTATCTTACTTTTACTTACTCTAATATATACTTTTAATATTTTTAAAAGTATAAATTATACTTTTTTTCATAAAATGTTAGATTTTCTCTTGATAATTTGCAAAAATAGCTAGATATTAAGCATTATTCATAAAACTCCAAGACTTTTTTCTGGAAAAAATGTACAATTTATTTTAAAATTATTCTATATTATTATATTTTTTTCAGCTAGGTAAGATTTCAACTTTATACTGGTAAAAGATTAGACCCCAAAACAACAGCAACTCCTACAAAACAAAACAAAACAAAACAAAACAAAACTAAACTAAACTAAACTAAACTAAACTAAAATAAAATAAAATAAAATAAAATAAAATAAAACAAAATAAAATAAAATAAAACATTTATATTTACATCTGTGCTTGCAAATTTTACAATTAATTATACAATTAAAATGTTATTTATTATACTTTTTTTTTATAAAAGTATAGTCATATTAGATTTTCTCTTTCTAGTTGCAAAAATAGCTAGATATTAAGCATTATTCATAAAACTACAAGACTTTTTCTGGAAAAAATGTACAATCTATTTTAAAATGATTCTATATTATTATATTTTTTTCAGCTAGGTAAAATTTCAGCTGGCCCTGTCAACATTTTCACAGGCCTCAAAAACAAAACAGAACAAAAAAGTGATACATTTAAAATCTTTTTTTTTTTTTTGTACATTTATACTGGTAAAATATTAGGCCCAACAAAACAAAACAAAACAAAAACAAAACAAAAATTATACATTTATATTTACATTTGTGCTTGTAAATTTTACTATTAATTATACAAATTAAAATATTATTTATTATACTTTTTTCATAAAGTGTTAGACTTTCTCTTGATAGTTTGCAAAAATAGCTAGATGTTGCATTATAATTATGCATTATATATATTATGCATTATTCATAAAACTCCAAGACTTTTTCTGGAAAAAATATGGCACAAGTATAGCAAACCTAATTTGCTTAAAAAAAAAAAAAGCAGACGTGATTGTGCTGAACAGACAATAACTTAATAAAAATACTTGCAGATGGCTAGTGAATGAGATGCAGGTTTTTGCACTGAAATACTATGCATTTAAAGTGTCTCTTTTTAGTGAATTCACCCTTCAGTGTTACCATGTCAGCGATGGGTCAAGAGCAGACATCGAGTCTCATCCAATCAGTCAGTGACCCCAGACCTCCAAACCCCCAGCCAGTGGAATCTGGAGTCAGGAGCCAAAGTTAATCCCTGGCTCTCATCAGGATCTCTAAAGCTGAGCTGGGCAGAGGTAATGTACCATGGTTTTCTCTCTCTCTCCCTCCACTACTGACATATGACAGAGCAGTAAAGAGCATCCTCAGCACTCATCTCCATAGCCCTAAATCACCCTAAAGCTAAACAAGACATTCCAAACTCAAAGCCTTTTCACCACAGTAGCACCACAGAGCAGAGAGAAAAATCATCACGATGGCTTTCATCCATCATTACGGGCTGACGACGTGTTCTTGTCCTGTCAATGATCCAATCCTTTGTCAACATTTGTGTGTTCTTTAAAGCAGTGGTTTTCAGACTTTCAAACAAAGACCCTCAAATATGACAATCCCTTTGCACAACCCCCCTTCCTAAAACATGAATCATTTATCAAATATTGAAATACTGGAAATATTGTTAGTTAGCGTAATAGACAAACTAAAAGAAATGACTGTTTTCAAACTTTTATATTGTCATTTCACTAAAGAATTATATGATTTAATAAATTATTATCTGTAAAATATTATTACTATTACTATTATTATTTTCAAAACAAACAGACAAAAAAAAAAGAATAAATCTTGCACACCATCCATACTTTTTTTTAAAAATGTTTTTCTTTAAAAACTCCCATGAAAAAGATGGATTTGCAGACTTCTTAATGGTAAAAACTATATGACTTTAAAATAAAAAGAAACATTTAAAATGTTTAGTCATTTAATTTTATAGTTTTATATTTACATTTACACTTCTAAATACTTAAAGCAAACTATTAAAATATTATTTAAAAATATTTAAATAATAGAAATTTTAACAAAACATAACAAAACACTACATTTAAAATGTTTATGAATTTAATTTTATAGTTTTATATTTATACTTCTGATTAATTAAAGTAAATAATTAAAATATTATCTGGAAAATAATTAAATTACACAAACTTCAACAAAAACTAACAGAAATATAAGGACTTTTTAATATAGACTTTAAAACAAAAAAAATGCTGCATTTAAAATGTTAATTAATTTAATTTTATAGCTTTATATTTTTATTTATACCTCTAATTAATTAAAGCAAATTATTAAAATACTATCTGGAAAATATTTAAATTATACAAACTAATAAAACTATATCAGGGCTTTTTAATATAGCCTTTAAAACACAAAAATGCTACATTTTAAATGTTTAATAATTTAACTTTATTTTTTATATTTACATTTAAACTTCAAATTAATTAAAACAAATATTTGGAAATATTTTAACCATAAAAACTAACAAAATTTAAAACTGTAAGAGGACTTTTTTAATATAGCATTTAAAGCATAAAAATACTATATTTAAAATGTTTATTGATTTAATTTATAGTTTTATATTTACATTTATACTTAAATTATTAAAGCAAATTATTAAAATATGTGGAAAATATTTACATTATAAAAACTAACAAAACTTACACATATATGAAGACTTTTATATAGACCTTAAAACAAAAAATGCTACATTTTAAATGTTTATTAATTTAAATGTATAGTTTTATGTTTACATTTATACTTATAATTAATTAAAGCTAATTATTTAAATATTATCTGGAAAATATTTCAATAATAAAAACTAACAAAACTTAAAAATATATGAGGACTTTTTAATATAGACCTTAAAACAAAAAATGCTATATTTAAAATGTTTATTCATTTTACTGTTATAGTTTTATATTTACATTTATACTTCTAAATAATTAAATGATCTCAAAAATTATAATTTACAATTTATTTTAAATTATCATTCACATTCTAAGGCTCAAAAGAAATCTTTAAGTTAGTTTTGAATTCGACTTGACGTGTCAACATTTTCACTGGCCCCAAAACAAATAATAATAGAACAAAATTATCATAATTTCATGATTTTCAACCAAACTTTCAAAAGTTTTGGATAAGAAAGAAAGAAAGAAAGAAAGAAAGAAAGATCAACACAGTCATTTCATGACAGTTCAACATGTCATTTTATAATATTATAATATTTTATCTCTACAATTTTTCACAGGATCACGCTCTCATGGCCCCTGGAACCCAGTTTGAAACCCCCTGCTAAAGAGCAATCCTCCTGAAAAGACCAGCTTTTCCAGCACATGGGTTTAATTTAAACACAGAAGCATCAACTTTTTGTGATATACAGAGCGTTTGTAAATACATGGCTGTTCTTTTCAGCAGGGAAATACCCCATAATACTCAAAGTTTCCCCCAGCATCTTCATTAAAAACAGACCTGCGTTAAACAAAAGCACCGTTGATTGTGACATTGGACAGAGGAGCCCTAAGGGCCGTGACACCCTGTCTGTCCAAAACAAACCTGCAGACCCGGTTCTTACAGAACTCTGTCCATGACAGCTGCACCTGCTCACCAAACCAGCCGTCTGCGCCGCAGCCGCACAAACACACAGGATGAGCTTTACTGATTGTGCGTCATTCACAGAACCAGGCTTGGTGTGTATGAGGACCAGGAGTGTCTGGTGTGGCTGTGTGACCCATTATCCACTCACTAATTGCTAACAGTTAAGAGTAGAGATAACAGTTTTAGCCAGGGAAGGAAACAGTCATGTATTATTAAAAGGAAATGTGAAAAACAAGAAATCAGACAGGTGGTGTGGCATAGCAGCTAAAACTCGGGGGTTTGACTGGACTGTTTTGTCCTTTAGTAAAGCACATAATACTGCAAAGGTTTGTTTATGCAAAAACTGTGCTTTAAACATAAAGTAGTATTCATTTCTGTAGCACTAATGGTACCAAACAGAATATCAACCGAATAGTTTAAGTGGCCCAATTAAGTCAGGGTTAACGGCATTGGTGTGGACGGGAAAACCTGTATGACCAAGCAATGGCAGACAAAGGGTGATTTAGTGTCATATGATAACGCGGTGACGGAACGTCACAGAATTTGCCCAATTTTAGAAGAATAAATCAAAAGTAGGTCAGTATACTTCAATCAAAACACGATATGCACTAGTGGCTGTAATGCATGTTCTGCATGTTTCTGTTTGAATGAATGATTTTGTTTACTACACAAAATGAAGCATGCACTGTTTTTCTGTCTCTGCTAGTACATGAACACATAACACAGCCTCTAGACTCGGAAAGTCACTTTCTGAGGATTTCTTTTGAGAAAAACTATCGCCATATCATATACAACAGAAACAGAAACTGGAGATCTTCACATCAGCCCGTCAAAATAAAAGTTTGATTTAACTTGACAAAAAAACTGTGACAGAAATACATTACTAAATGTAATGATGGTACTATTAATAATACAATTAAAATTAATAATAACAATTATAACATTACTTTTTAAGGAATATTTACCATTAAAATTATTTACCAAAAATAAATGTAAATACACAACACAGTATTTCTAAAATAAATACTTTTTTTAATGTAAAATCAATAAATTAGAGATGCTTTTAATTATTTAAATTTAAATTAACTTAAAACAGAATTTGGTAAAAAAAAAATATATATATATATATAAAGCTTGAGAAATTTCATAGGGCCTAAACAATTTTATTTTTGTTAAACTTTTTAAATAAAATTTTACAAATTTACCATTAAAATGAAAAAAAAATAAACACAATTTAGAAAAATTACAACAGAAATCACAGAATTTGGAAATTTGGAATTTGGAAAAAAAAATAAAAAGGAGCAGAAACTGCACTCTTCATATAAATTCTACTATATCATATTTGATACACAAACTTCCAAGGCCTCTAATTTATCAACATCATTAATATTTAATGAAAACACAATCTACTGCATGCCTCCTATTATCTGATTAACTGTTTATACTTTTTTTTAGCAAATAAATGGAATTTAGTATAATTCTAAAAATGTACCAGACATGTACCAGGCACCGGTAAACCTTTTCTGATATTTTATAAAGTAAATGTGAGAATAACTTATGTTGCTAGTATTTCAAGATGAACACTTGAACTTTTTTATGTTAAAATCTGAATGTCAAATATGATACAAGAAGTATTTATTTTTTGCATTATATGTTTTGCCCCACAATACAAACAACACAGTTTTGATTATAAACTAAGCATTTAAATATCATCTTACTAAGACATATTACTGGAAGATATTAAGTGACAACTAATATTTATATGCATTTTATGCAATTCTGTTATCCAGTTATAATCTAATTGATTTACATTACAAGACAAAACTAAATTGCACCAAATTGCATATTTTTGCTGAGTTTGGGCATCTGAATAACAGGTGTTTATTCCTTCTTGAGGTTGAGCTCCATATTCTCTATACATCATAATATATGAGCAATAAAAGCCTAATGTATCAAATATGACACTCACTAAAAAACACATACACAAACTTTTTTGTATTGTTTTGATTGCTTAAAAGTTTAATAAGTTGTCCCATTTCTTCTAATTTGATTGGATTATTAAAAAATACATTTAAAAAAAAAACTCTAAATAAAATGTAATTCAAAAGATTCATTTAAATAAATTAATACATTTAATTATTCAGTTATGCTCACGGCAGCTTTTGGTAAAATAAAGGGTCATGGCAGCCAACACATTCACAGCTCTAAACATAAATCTAGTGAATTACTTAATATAACATTGTCTGCCATTATAATCTAATTCCCACTACAGATTCCCCCTTGCTTTCCAGTCTAAGCTGTCCTATTAGTGGCTCCTCGTTGACTATGACAGCTCTTTAAAGAGATAGTTCACCCAAAAATGAAAATTCTGTCATCATTTACTCACACTCAGGTTGTTCCAAACTTTTGTGAGTGTCTGCTGCTAAACACAAAAGATATTTTAAAGAATGTGGGTAACCAAACCTTTTCTAGTCCCCACTGACTTCCATAGTATTTTTTCCATACTATGGAAGTCAATGAGGACCAACAACTTTTTGGGCCTCCATGTTCTCTATGTTTTTTTTATGTTCAGCAGAAAAAAAAAAAAAAAAGTCTTAGAGGTTTGGAATAACTTGAGGATACAACTATCTAGACTGTAAATAACTATTTGTTGAGTCAACTTAAAATAATTTGTTACCCCACTGCCTTAAAATTTTAAGTTCAGTCAACTCAAAAAAAAAAGTTTAGTCAAATTGAAATGTTAAGTTTTACAAAGTGACAACTTGGATATTTGAGTTCATTCAACTTACAGTTTTAACCCATTAACTGTCACCGTCCCCCAGGCGGGATGCCTAAGTTTACTTCACCATAAAACAAATAAATCCTAATCTAATCATGACAAACTATACATTGTTGGAAAGTTCTAAGAGTCCTAGATATTTTACCATATTTTTGTAATAGATAGTGATTATGTAGGAAAAGTAATACATTAATATATGTCAAGAGTGCAACTTAAAAAATCTACATCATAACATGAGTCCTGACCTTTGTTGCAAAAGACTTTCTTCGTTGCCTTTTCCCTATCACGCAATAGAAATCATAAGAAATTACATATCAGTTCAAAACTTAAAATCTTAAAATTCATCATTTGAAAGGCATTTTAAAATCAGACATTGCATTACCACAGAAAATGTAATTCAAAATCATATTACAAAATGTTTTCATTCATGAATTATATAGTGCATTTTTATGTCTGTTTGTAAAAAAAATGGGAGTGACAGTTAAAGGGTTAAGGCAGCCAGGTAACAAACACACTGTTGAAAAACCAAAAAAAACACAATTTGTTGAGTCAACTTAAAATAATTTGTTACTAAACAAAAAAATGGTTTGTTAAACCTAAAAGCTGAGCACCGTAAAACAGCCAACTTAAAAAATCATTTGTTACCTGGCTGCCTTAAAAATTTAAGTTCAGTCAACAAGTTTAGTTAACTTGAAATGTCAAGTTTTACCAAGTAACAACTTAGATATTTGAATTGAATTTTTTTTAGTTTAGTCAATTCAAATATCTAAGTTGTCATTTAGTACAACTTTACATTTCAAGTTGACTAAACTTATTTGAGTTGACTGAACTTAAAATTTTAAGGCAGCAGGGTAAAAAAAATATTTTAAGTTGACTCAACAAATTGTGTTTTTTTTACATTCTATCTATCTATCTATCTATCTATCTATCTATCTATCTATCTATCTATCACATGGTGCACAAATGCTCACACACAGATATACACTCATCATATTTCTTATCTGTAGTTGCAGACTAATTTTGTGAATTGGAACACTTGAAGCCCCTTTCACTACGATGTGAGGAGATAAAGAAAAATTTGACTGACTTGACAGATGCCAGAGGATGATGAATATGTGAGAAGCTGAGACGAAACAAAGTGAATGACCTTCATGAAATCCAGCTTCATGAAAAAGCCACAATCAACCAGTCTTGGCTGTAGCCTGTTACAAACAACATGTGTTACCCAAATTAGATTGCTTTTTGTAACAAGCAAGGTGGCATATTTTGTTCCACTAAATAAAGCAATAACTACACTGGAAGTAAGAATAAATCAACTATAAATCAATAGTAAGCCAATGTCTGAAGCACTAACCAACTAAGAGTTATTTTTTCCAAATAAAATAAATAAATATGAATCAGCCCTAAACGGTGCCCACGCTGGCCTGGGTGTAGCGCCTGCTGAAGGAAAGTTTCCTTCTATCAGTGCTGCTGCTTCCCTCTCCAGCCTGCCTGTCTCCCTCTTATCAGAGCAGACCTCCCCCTGCCGGCTCCTATCAAACCCTGCTGTAGCCATTCTCTAACCGTCTACCACTTCGCATTCTCCCTCTCTCTCTGGAACTATTTCTCTTTCTTTTGTCTGCTGCCCCACTATAGTTCAGCATAACACTGCATGCGGTAAAGCTCTCGTCCTCTCTTTGGCTTTTCATAGACTCTCTGGGGATTGGCCTGGTGTTCTTTGCGCACTATCAGAGTGTGAGGGAGCGCTGCGGCTCTGCACAGTGTCTCAGAGCTGGTAGTGTGTGCACAGACACACATACATACACTAAACCAGTTAAAAGTTTGGAGTCGGTGCATTTTTTTTAATACTTTTATTTAGCAATGACATATTATATTGATCAAAAGTAATAATAATTTAATAATAACAATGATTTATGATCAGTTTTATATATTTGATTTATATTTAATTCATATTTGACATTATATATGATTTACATACAGTTAAACTGCCTGCCATTCTTCAGAAAAATCATTCAGGTTGCACAGATTCTTTGATTTTCGGCATTTTTGTGTATTTGAACCCTTTCCAACAATGACTGTATGATTTTGAGATCCATATTTTCACACTGAGGACACCTGAGGGACTCATATGCAACTATTACAGAAGGTTCAAATGCTCACTGATGCTTTAGAAGGAAACAGAATGCATTAAGAGCCGGGGGGTGAAAACTTTTGAATTTGAAAATCAGGGTAAATTTAAATTATTTTGTCTTCTGGGAAACATGTAAGTATCTTTTGTAGCTTCTTAAGGGCAGTACTAAATGAAAAATACGATATTTAGGCAAAATAAGAAAAATGTACACATCTTCATTCTGTTCAAAAGTTTACACCCCCCGGCTCTTAATGCATCGTGTTTCCTTCTGGAGAATCAGTGAGCGTTTGAACCTTCTGTAATAGTTGCATATGAGTCCCTCAGTTGTCCTCAGTGTGAAAAGATGGATCTCAAAACCATACAGTCATTTTTGTAAACTCATCTATTATTTTCTCTTGTGGACTACATGTAAACGTCTTTTATATGAAATACCTTATTCAGGAAATATTTATTTATTTATACAAAAGATTTATACATGATGTTTTTAAACTTTTTTTAAAATGTTGGTTTCCACAAAAAAATATTAATCAGCTTAACTGTTTTAACACTGATATTAGTAATGTTACAGTAAATGTTTCTTGGGAAATACCTTTACATGTTATAATGATTTCTGAAGGATCATGTGACACTGAAGACTGGAGTACTGATGATGAAAATTCAGCTTTGCATCACAGGAGAAAAAAAATTACTTAAAAAAATTTTTAAATAGAAAACTGTTATTTTAATATTTCACAAAATTATTGTTTTTACTCTATTTTGATCAATGTAGCCTTGGTGAGCAGAAAAGACACTTGAATGTATTACAAAATTGTACCGACCACAAATGTTTGAATGTTAGTGTATGTCACACATGCACATGATCATACAAGTACAAACACTAAAACTAGTCTTAAAACCACATCTAGTTATCCACACATTTACAAACTAGGGCAGTAGCGATATTTAACACATACATGTTTCGTCCCTATAAACGTTAGCAGGAGCCTTTATCAGTACTCTGTAACCAATCCAAAACAATCTCACTTCTTGTCACTGAACAGACAAAACTGTTTTGGTCACTCTGACAGAAATGTGTGGTCTTCCACCACGGATACCTTCGGAGTGACGAGACCCTTTTGAATTTCACCCAGTCTGGTTTGGTTTTGCTTACACACACATAGCACACAAAAAGGACACACAAACGTCCCTTGACCACCCACATTCCCTCCCCTGAACGTGCTCGGCCAACAGACGAGAGCTGCCATGCATCGTCTCAGTCAGCGCTGAGCTGTCATCTTCCTGTGTTACGTCACGTTGTGAGTGTGGGAGCTCTGTTCTGCTCTGCACTTCAAATGTGTGAGAAACAAACTGATGTACATGTCTGCGGACCACCCTGCTTCTGTTCAGATACTGCCAAGATACTATAGCAAAGCTAAAGCGGAGACTAATCTGTTGTATATTTGTAGCTCATCATGGCTGATAAGGACACCCCTTTTTATATCAGTCTCATATACAGAATCATATACAGCAGTTGTAGCATACCATCCACGCAGCACAGCATATACTGTAACTGGGGGTAATACTATAAAAATGGTAGATGAATGTCATTTTTCAAAAGAAATTCATCAAAGATGCATTAAATTGAATTAAAAGACACTTTTAATGTTACAAAAGCTTTTTTTTATTTTAAATAAACGCTCTTCTCTTCAACTTTCCATTTTCCAAAGAATCCTGAAAAAAATGCATCACTGTTTTCACAAAAATATTAATCGGCACAACTGTTTTTAACATTCATGGATCATGTGACACTGAAGACTAGAGTATTGGTGCTGACAATTCAGGAATAATTTGCATTTAAAAATATAACAGAAAACAGTAAACTAAATTCTAATTATATTTTACAATATTACTGATTTTATTGTTTTTTTTGATCAAATAAATTTAAGCCTTGTTGAGAATAAGAGACTAATGTCAAACCTTTGAACAGAATACAGTTTTGGTATACCATCTATATGGTATACATTGAATCATATAAAGTTGTTTGAGCATGAAATCAATACTACACTATGCAAGTTAGTCATGATATATTATCAATACAGTACATACTACTATTTGATCTTTTTTGATAGCAGATAGTATCTACACTACCAGGCAAAAATATATGGACATAAATATATGGAGTGTATTTGTAATGTTTTTAAAGAAGAATCCCCAAAATGTTTTTTGGAGAAAAATTTTTTAGAAATTAATACTTTTATTTAGCAATGATGCTTTAAATTGATCGTAATGTTACAAAAGATTTCTATTTCAGATAAATGCTGTTTTTCTAAACTTTCTATTAATCAAAAAAACATCAAAAAATTCTACTTAGCTGTTTTCAACATAATAATAATAATAATAGTTTTTGAGCAGCAAATCAGAATATTAGAATGATTTCTGAAGGATCTTGTGACTGGAGTAATGATGCTAAAAATTCAGTTTTGAAACCAAAGGAATAAATTACATTTTAAAATATATTCAAATAGAAAAGAGTTATTTTAAATAGTAAAATTATTTCAAAATTTTACTGTTTTTGCTATACTTTGGATCAAATAAATGCAGACTTGGTGAGCAGAAAAACATTAAAAATCTTCTTTTGACTAGTAGTGTTTTACAGTATATAGCATTGTGACATACATTAACAGCAAATGTGAAATACTTTGATTATAGCATATAGTAGAGTTTTTTGTTTGTTTGTTTTTATGGGGTCCAAAAAACCCCAAAGGGCCAAAAGCTTTATACAAATAAGTTTGAATTAAATTTAATGTTTCTCCTCAGATTTTCACATATAACACTACAAAATATTTTCCAGATAATAATGTTATTATTAAGATATTTCAGAAAAATAATTTATTAAAATAAAATAAATACTTATATATTTTTTTGCAAAAATTTATAAGAATAAAAAACCTTTGTTGTCTTTATAATATCCATTTACTACCACCTGCTTTAAGACATGCTTTTTTGAGCGTCAAATGATACAAATATCAGTAATTTGACAGGAGCAAATGTTTATCCTGTAAATCCTGTTGCATGATTCCTTTTAATACTCTCCTCCCATATATTTTATGTCTGAAAGGGAAACTCCTTAAGCTGTTAGTAAATCTGGCCTATGGTATAAATGTGTACGCATAAATGAAAATATATAGATTTACATGTCAGGACGGTAGTCCCTTATAAGGGGATCATCATATTTGGGGTCCTTGGCATCAAAAAGTTTGTAAAACCCTACAGAGTATCATATACAGTGCAATCAATATGACATGCCATTTATAATATCATATAATCACTAGAATTGCCATTGATTAAATGGCATTTTGATCTGTTTCCACAAGTAGTTGATCCAAAAATGAATGTTCTGTCACATGTGCAAACCAGTTTGACTTACTTTCTTCTGTGGATCGAAAAAAAATGAATATATATATATATATATATATATATATATATATATAAAAAATGCTTCATACAAAAGTCAAAAGGTCCAATGTTGGTTGGTCCCTTTTGTTTTCCAGGAAATAATCGCATAAGTTTGGAATAACATAAGTGTGAATAAATGATGTCAACATTTTTTGGTGAACTAACCCTTTAATTATCAACACATGACTGACCATTAGCCATCCCGCAGGACTAATCAAACCCAGTGGTTCACATTGTTTTGGAAAACTAGATTATTTCCACTGGTATTGACAATGGCTCCATCCTCATCCCCTCCTTCCTCTTCCTCACTGTGCAGTACCTTTGGCCTGTCTATCAGTCTGGACCAAGGAAGAGCGTGTCACCCAGTCACTCAGGGGGCTCAGATAGGCCTGGCTCCCTGCTAGGCCTGGGACGCAGCTTATCAGCCAAGCCTGGCTCCATTTGAGGGGGAGTGGGCCGACAGCGTCTCCACAACAGGCCTGAGCGCCCCCCACCCACCATCCCAAAAAATACTGATAACACAAAGCAGGGAGTGTGAGAGAGTAGTTCCCGTTTTGGAGTGTCTGCTTATAGTTTGCACTACAATAAAGGAATAGTTCATGCAAAAATTAAAATTCTGTTATGATTTGCTCACCATCATGTCGTTCCAAACCTGTATGACTTTCTTTCTTCCATGAAGCATTAAAAAATGAGACCCGGGACCACAAAACCATTCATAAGCGTCAATGTATAAAAAAAATTGATATTTATACATAATCAACATTTGGTCGAGATACAACTATTTGAAAATCTGGAAAACCACCTTTAAAGTTGTCCAAATGAAGTTCTTAGCAACGAAAGATAAGATAATCGAAAATCAAAAGATAAGTTTTAATATATTTATGGTAGGAAATTTACAAAATATCTTCATGGAACATGATGTTTAAGAAAAATCGATAATTTTGAGCCATACAATGTATTGTTGGCTACTGCTACAAAAATACCTGTGCTACTTAAGACTGGTCTTGTGGTCCAGGGTCACAAATATTGTTAAGCTATCAAAGAGTTTTAGTTTCCAATGACTTCTATCATTTTTCTGTTCATACAATGGGGGCCAATGGGAACCGAAACTGTCTGGTTATCAGCATTCTTCAAAATATCTTATTTTATGTTCAGCACAAGAAGGAAAGTCACAAGGGTTTGAAACGACTCTTTTCATTTTATTATTTGGGTGGACTATCCCTTTAAGAATATTTCGGAAATCAGCGTGCATGTTCGCACAATACGCATCTGGATGCTCAGAAGCCAAATCAATGAACCATGTAAGTGCAAAATCCATCTTATATGACAGAGTTTCGGAAGAAGGAGAGTTAAACTTAAGGAAATGGGATTGTGACTAAATAGGTTAACCAAACCATTATGACCTATTCCCGTATTTGGCTATTAATACGCTGGTTGTTTGCTGGTGAAGCCATTTCAGTGTTGTCATTTCTCTACCTTCGGGCCATTCGGCAAGCTCTAACTTTATGGTGGTGCTTTTCATAAAATTAACATCGCGTAATGTATTTCCTGTCTGACTCATGACTAGAGAGAAAAGAGGGAGTTTATTAGCCAATAATGCTGCGGCACTGCAGAATGTCACTGTGTGCTGTCAGGCCTGATTTCATTACCTTTCAGGATAAGAAATGCACTGTAATATTAAGGAGAAAGTCCATCATTCGCGGAGGGCATTGACAGGCAGGGAGGAGAGCCAAGGAGCCTCCGCAGCTCCTGGGGGCCATTTCCTCCCGTAATCTGCGAGACCCAGGCCGTTAGAGCATCCTTCCACCAGTTTGCCGTCTCTGATCCCGTGCCGCTATCATCTGCTGGGGCGTCTGTGGGCTACATGTGACCCCATGTATCTCGCACACATACAGAGACGCAGCCGGTCAGCTCATCTCTTATCGCCTCGGCCTGACGGCATCTCGAGACGCTAACTGTCTACAAATATAGTGATTGCAGGAATTGTCAGCACCAGCCCTGTGGCCTGATATCACTCGGACACTCACTTGGGAACCGTTCAGAAGCACAGTTTTATCTACGCCTCTATTGGTTGTGCCAATGTAACGGGAGACAACGTTACATGTTGAGATATACAGGTTGGTCCAAACCAGTGTAAATTTCTTCACAAAGGTGACCCTGGACCACAAAAACAATCATAAGGGTCAATTTTTTGAGATTTATACATCATCTGAAAGCTGAGTAAAGCTTTCCATTGATGTATGGTATGTTAGGATAGGACAGTATTTGGCCAAGATACAACTATTACATACTATTACATACTATTACATAGATACAGCTAAGTGTGTACAGATGTACAGTCCGTGCATTATCATGCTGCAACGTGAGGTGATGGTCGTGGATGAATGGCACAACAATGGGCCTCAGGATCTCGTCACGGTATCTTTGTGCATTCAAAATGCCATCAATAAAATGCACCTGTGTTCGTTGTTCATAACATACGGCCACTCAATCCACAACGGTGACATCAGCAAACCGCTCACCCACACGACGCCATACACGCTGTCTGCCATCTTCCCTGTACAGTGGAAACCGGGATTAATCCGTGAAGAGAACACCTCTCCAAAGTGCCAGACGCCATCGAATGTGAGCATTTGCCCACTCAAGTCGGTTACGACGACGACGAACTGCAGTCAGGTCAAGACCCCGATGAGGACGACGAGCATGCAGATGAGCTTCCCTGAGACGGTTTCTGACAGTTTGTGCAGAAATTCTTTGGTTATGCAAACCGATTGTTGCAGCAGCTGTCTCAGTGGCTGGTCTCAGACGATCTTGGAGGTGAAGATGCTGGATGTGGAGGTCCTGGGCTGGTGTGGTTACACATGGTCTGCGGTTGTAAGGCCGCTTGGATGTACTGCCAAATTCTCTGAAATGCAGGGATGTAAGTTAGACAAGAATATCTCCGTTTGAGCGATTGAGGTGTTGTGTTGCTGGATGTAATAATGAACATAGTGGTCGTCATTTACTCCTGACATCTGAGCCGCTGAAGATGCAGTGGATTACATTTGTTTGTGAAGGGAATGCAGTTCCCGATCTACATATATCCATCTATGTTCTCGCAAATCATTCGTGATCCAGCTTCACTTACAGCAGAAGTGAGTATAAGGGGTTTTTTTACGAATCTTTGCGATCGTCTTTCCTAATAACGTGCTAGTTAGCAAGTTTAGCAGCTAAACGCGGCTAAAGTAAACAGGCTCGTCACTCCACAGAGAGAAGAGATGGGTGGGGCGAGCAGAGCTCATTTGCATTTAAAGGAACAGTCCCTCAGAATGGGATGATTTTTGCAGAGCTGATTTTGACAAGGTAAAAAAGGGTGTTGTTTTACACAACCATTGAGAATGTTTAACCAAAGTATATTAGAGACTTCTCATTAAGACCCTAAAGAATCATATCACCTTGTGGAAAATTGGCATCCGATGACCCCTTTAGATTTAAAGGATGTTTTTTTGGCAAAAATGATGACTAAACAAACAATTAACTATGTTTTAATATTTTCTGTGCTGATTTGGAAGCAAAATTACATGATTTAAACATGATCAAATTTAAACATGGTCAAATGTGTGAATTAAAGCTGAGGGTACTAGTTACAATATTCACTATCAAACACACAAGCGGTGGGGGATATGTTGAACTAATGTGTATGATGGACAGTTCTGCAGGAACAAATTTCTGTTTGAACTATTTTCATGTGGTCAGAGATGGTAATTGGGGTTTTGCTGACAGGGTTAAGGAGAGCAGGATTAACCCCTAGACAGATCGGGTTCGACTGCAAGCTTCCAGTCTTCCTCCCCCTGCCTGACCCCAACACATGCACACTAGGTCTAAAGTTCAATGTTCTGAGAAAAGAGTTCAAATCCACAGTCTGATAACACTTCCAGTCCAGATACACCAATGCTGTGGTATAAAAGAACCCAAAGGTTAAGGTCCCAGAGACATCCATTTGTACATTCATCATCAGACCTGCAGAGATAACGAGAACCCTCACACGATGACTCTGAGGAGGTCTGCTGGGAAGCAGGTGAAGGGTAGAATAAACCACAGCGATCAGTTTGCCAAATCTTGACATCTTAGAACATTATACAACCTTCAGACTTCATCACAAACATGATTTTAACATACTGATTTTACTACAGAAACTTGGTGGGTCATTGCTAAAGCATTGCTATGCGATTGCTAAGGTGTTCTGAATCGTTTTAATGCAATTGCTGAGGTTGTTGCCTACTCATAAATGAAAATTACATGTTACTTTCTGCTGTGAAAGAAGATATTTTGCGTCATTTTTATCCATACAATCAAAGTCATTGGGGTGACCTTTGCCATCTTAGTGGCAAATATATAAAAAAAAAAAATATTTTGTATAATAAATAAATATATAAAATATTTGTATTATTTTAGCATTTATAATTCATATTTATGAGTCCAGTGGGTCCAGTGTTATTTTTCTAGAAATTCAGCTAAATTTGTTATTGTTAACTAAAACTAAAACTGAAATAATAAAGCTACATAGAAATATTTAAAACCTAATAAAACTAAACAAAATAGGTAAAATTTACAATAAAATAAAATAAATATATATATATATATATATATATATATATATATATATATATATATATATATATATATATATATATATATATTCAAACTAAATAGTAAAATGTAAATAAAAATGACAAAAAAAAATATTACATAAACTAAAATGAAAACTGAACACAAAAATAAAAGTAAATACAAAATATAAACTCTATTAATATATAAATACTAAAACAGCATTTGAAATGACATGAAGTTGAGTAAAAAAAAATGACAAAATTTTAGGATGAACTAATTAATAAATTAAACTTAAAGCTGACATAAAATAAAGTGCAAATATTAGTTGAACACTTTGAAAAAAAAAAAAATGAAATATTGTCTTGGCAAATGACTTAAACATAAGGTTAAGACAAGATACTAAATTACTAAAACTAAAACTAAAATAATAAAGTTACATAGAAATATTATAAAAAATAAAACTAATAAAACCAACTATAAACAAAATAGCTAAAATTCAAAAAAATATTTAAACTAAACAGAAAAATGTAAATAAAATGACTAAAAATTACATAAACTAAAATTTAAAATGAAAACTGAACACATAAAAATGAAAGTCAATTTAAAATACAAAATTTTAGGATGAAGTAATTAAAATAAAGTTAACACAAATAAAATGCAAATACTAGATGAAAAACTCGGTGGAATACAGTTTGAAAGACTGTCTTGGCAACTAACTAAAAATAAAATAAGTTTAGGACAAGGTACTAAATTACTAAAACTAAAACTGAAATAATAAAACTACATAGAAATATGTAAAAATAAAAATTAAAAACCAATAAACAAAATCCCTAAAACTCAAATAAAAATATTCAAACTAAATAGAAAAATGTAAATAAAAATAACTAAACAAAATTATATAAGCTCAAATTTAAAATGAAAAATTAACATATAAAAATTATTCAAAATATTAATACTCTATTAGTATATAAACACTAAAACAGAACTGGTTTGAAATGAGGTGGGTAAAAGATGACAAAATGTTAGGATGAACTAATTAAAATAAAGCTGACATAAAATAAAATGCAAATATTAGATGAAAAGCTTAAAAAAAATAAATTAAACATTGTCTTGGCAAATAACTAAAAACAAAATAAATTTAAGACAAGATATTAAATTACTAAAATTAAAACTGAAATAATAAAGCTACATATAAATATAAAAAATAACTAAAATTGCTAAAACTCAAATTAAAATATATTCAAACTAAACAGAAAAAAGTAAAGAAAAAAAAGACCAAAGACCAAACTAAATTGCATAAAACACATTCAAATTAAAACTGAACACACAAAAATAAAAGTTAATTCAAAATATTCTTAAATACTCTATTAGTATATAAACACTAAAATAATACTGGTTTGAAATGACATGAAGGTGAGTAAAAGATGACAAAATTTTAGGATAAACTATCTTTTAACAATAAATTGCATGTACAGTTTACTGTGTCTAATGATTCTTTGTTCTGTTCCATCCTTATCACGTGAGATCCTGGAAATCATGCTATTTGGAGATAAGTTGTAAAAATACAACTCACACAGACCTTACCGCAACTGAGCGTATCTTTTCTACTCTTACTCTACTCACATTTTGTCAGAGAGCAACAGGACGAGCAAAGGAGACATCTAGCAGTTTGTAATGGTGTGAATGTCCCTGTCTGTGTTTACTTCACACCTTTCATAGAGTGCTAATGCAACCGGAGCATCTGACAGCTAAATGAGCCTCACTCGGGACATCAGAGAAGCAGTGACGCTCTCAGTCCCGTGTGCCTGACGAACAGCGGTGGTAATGGACGCTGCCCAGGGGGGCGGGGGGCACGTTATGGGTGGGGGTGGAGATTTTGCAATGACCCCCTGCCACGACAGATGAAGGCCGTCGATGCAGTAACCAATTTCAGAGAGATTTTCTGCTCCAGCGGAGGCACGAGGAAGCCCTCCTGTACCCCGGCCTCACCTCCCCCCCTTTCCTGTCTTCACGTCCCCCTTGGCACCCTTTCTCCCACCACTTGTCTTATCCTTGAAATTTTTGGTTCTGTCCCTCCTCACAAAAACTCAATCATTGACTAATCAGCAAGATTTCCTCTCCTGAGAGAGCGCCCAGCAGGGGCATTTCAGGGGGAAATGGGCTCAGTGCTGCACTCCCCCTCAGCAGCATTTTAATTGAGTGAATATTTAAACTAAAGAGAACATTTCATCGTGGTAACACAAGCCTGACCTCAGATGTCAGTCATGGGTGATGAAGACCAGGGCATTGTCTGGTTCACACCTTTACTCTTGGTCTCACTCATACACTTGACAGACTACAAAAGAACTGAGGTCGTGCTAACTGACACTGTACCAAAACGTACAGAAACAGATTTGAAATATCAAATTCTGAAAACAAATGCTTTGTCATTTTGATTGCCTACAAAGGAAAAGAGGTTACACTGCCTGAAATTTTACAAAATTAAAAAAAAAAAAATGCAAATTGCAAATGTGAAAAGAAATTTTGAATGCTTCTTGTGATTTTGGCTACAAAAGTTACACTGACTGCAAAAGAACTGAGGTTACACTACCTGAAACTGTACCAAAATGAAAAAAAAAACATTAAAATTACACATTTGAAAAGAAATTTTATGAAAATAGAAAATATATATTAAAATGACAAATTTGTAAAAAAAAAAAAAAATAAAATAAATACATAAATTAAATGTTTATGGGCATTTTGACTGACTACAAAAGAACTGAGGTTACCTGAAAGTTTACGAAAATTTAAAATGGCATTAAAATGACAAGTTTAAAAAGAAATTTTAAATGACTGACTACAAAAGAACTCAGGATACCTAAAATCTTACCAAAAAAAAAATAATAATAATAATAATACACTGAAAGAAGAGTAAAATTAGAAATTTAAAAAGAAATCTGCTTTTGTCATTTTGACTGACTACAAAGGAATTTCAGGAATTTACCTGAAATTTCACAATAAATAAATAAATAAATAAACAAATAAATAAAATTACAAATTTGAAAAAAAAAAAAAAAAAAAATTTTAAATGCTTTCGGCATTTTGACTGACTACAGAGGAACTGAATTTACCTTAAATTTCACAATAAATAAATAAATATATAAACAAATAAATAAAATTACAAATTTGTACCCCAAAAAAAAAACAAAAAAAACAACAACACTAAACACTGTAAAAATTACTAATTTTGACTGACTACAAAGGAACTGAGCTTACATGAAATTTTACAAAAATAAAAAAATAATAAATAAAAGTTTTTGGTCATTTTGACTGACTACAAAGGAAATGAAATTTTATGAAAATTAAAAAAACATTAAAATTACACATTTGAAAAGAAATTTCAAATGCTTTGGGTTATTTTGACAGTCTACAAAGGAAGTGAGGTTACCTAAAGTTTTATGAAAATTAAAAAAAAAAAAGTTTTGTCATTGACTACAAAAGAACTGAAGTTAGACTGAGGTTTTACCAAAATGTAAACAAGAAGAAGAACAACAACAAAAACATTAAAATTACACATTCGAAAAGAAATTTCAAATGCTTTTGACTACAAACTAACTGAGGTTACCTAAAATTTTATAAAAAAATGAAAAAAAAAAAAAAAAGACGTATTAAAATTACAAATGTGAAAAAAAAAAAATCAAATATCAAATGCTTTTGTCATTTTGGCTGACTACAAACAAACTGAGGTTACCTGAAATTTTGTGCAATGTGTAATTAAAAATTAAAAAATGAGAAACAGAAATTGCTATCATGTCACATTAATAAATCCAATATTTTACGTACAGATAAAAATAAAACATGATGTGAAAACTATTATTTGTAGCACAACATCTTCCTCTGAACACCCTGCAAAGAGTAACAGGAGTACACAAGTTGTGCTAATACCTTCAAAAGCCTGAAATAGTTTTTGTCCCTTCAACACTCACACTGCGCTGTATTTGACCCTGTAAAGTGTATTAGGGCAACAGCAAATCTCTGAGAAAATCTCCGCTAAATACTTAAGAAAGGGCTTCTGCATGAGATGTACGTTGGTTAGATTCACAGGATAACAACACAGGGAAACAATAGGCCTTTATTGGCATCTTGGAGTTTTTAAAACGTTATGCTAGTGTCATGACTAATTCCACTCGTGTTATCCGTATGGTGGATATTCTATGTAAAAGCTCAATCCGACAGCCTGCAAAACCCTACATAAATCCGGACTAAGCTCGATTAAACTTCACAGCTTAAATTAATACAGTTCATGTGCGAGAGTGTTTGAAATCAGCATGCATAAACAGAGCCTGAGAAATCTCTGAACTCTAAAAACAACTCTTTCTTTGTGAATCTATTTGGGTTTTGTCCTTTCAAACAAGTCACTTTCCTTTAAAAGTGATGGGTTTGAAATGACCTGGGTGTGTACATGATGACAGAATTACATTTTTGGGTAAACTATTCTTCTAAAGGGATAGTCTACCCAAAAATTAAACTTTTCGTCATTATTTACTCAGACTCATGTCGTTCCAAACCTCTGTGATTTTCATTCTTCTGTGTAACGCAAACTCAAACTGTGTTTGAGTCAGTCAAAGACAAAAGTCACAGACCTTGCTTGACATCAGAAGTGACCACATTTGACGAGGAGAATTCTGGGAGCTCTGAAGCAGTGCAGCCTGGACCACAGCAAAAAAAAAAAAAAAGACCCAGGAGAGATGTAGCAGGAGTGCTGAAACAGAGCAAAGGTTAAAGTCAGAAATACTAACAGAAGCTCTTTGCACATACAGACCTTGGGCTGATCTAGCTAGGTTGGATATTAGTGCCACGGTTTACATGCACCTCACAAATACTCCTCTTTCCTCTCCATCTTCAAAATGAGTTAACGTAGCATTTACTGAAGAGGGTACCTCTGAGAAAAAAACGGTTCAGATTAATTCTGCTTCTAATCCGTTCTGTATTCTAATGAATGTGATGCTGAACTGAGCATGTTTCTTCCATAACCTAATGTGATTTCAATACATCAGGACAACAGCCTTTTATTTATTTATTTTTTCACCATTTAATGTATTATTCTCTCTTTTTGTTCCAAAAGCATACAACTGACTGATTTCTGTGGTACGCAAATCACATTTTGAACCTCGGCTGTATAAAATATAGCGACTATGGTCTGTCAAGCTCCAAAAGAACAAAGTAAGCACAATATAAGTAGTCCATAGGAACCAGGTTCTATAGTTTAACAGTTCTGAAGCTATACAATAGCAAATTTAAGTTATTATTCACTGAAAAACTTCCCCAGCATTATACCATTCATATCACATTTCCAAATTAAAACTTACAGTGTTAAACTTAGTGCTGGGCAACGATTAATCGTGATTAATCATGATTAATCGCATTCAAAATAAGTTTTTGTGTACATATGTGTGTGTTATGTATATATAAATACACACACATGCACGTACATATTTAAGAAAACTATGTTATGTTTATATATTAAATATATTTTTATATATAATATAAATTATATGAATATAAATGTATACACGTAAATATTTTCAAAACATATACTGTATGTGTGTGTGTTTATATATACGTAGTAATATACACAGTACACATATATTATATAAAACTTTTATTTTGGATGCGATTAATTGCGATTGAAATTAAAAAGATTTATATGACACTCAGGATTATAATTATTAACTAAAACTATTAAAAAATGTTTGTTAATTTAAAAAAATAAAATAAAATAAAATAAAATAAAATACAAAATAAATAATCATAATAAAATAAAATAAAATAATTAGATGAAAAATTAAACAAAACAAAAAATTTCAATGTTGTATTGGCAAATAACTGAAATAAATTTAAGGTGAATCACTAAAATTACTAAGTAAAAATAAATAAAAACTAAAAGTGAACCACAAAAATTAAATATTAAAATACACATAAACCTAAAAATCTAAAAAGAAATCTAAAAAAGAAATCTAAAAAGAAACAATACACATGAAACCTTATCTAAAAAGTAATGATAATAATAATAATAATAATAATAATAATAAAGAAACAGGCACAAAAAAAAAAAAAACTTAAAATATAAAAACTAATAAAAAATATATATAAAATATAAACTATAAAAGCTATTTTATAAAAATAAAAAATATGAAAGCTAATTTGTTAGGGAAATTTTATTCTATATTACTTATATATTTTCATATATGTTTTGAAATGTATTGTATGGCTCTGTTGTGTTTCTGATTCTCGCTGCATCCAAATTGCCCGCAAGGCATCTTAATAAAGTTTGACATTTAACCTTGACCTAATTCAAAATGTTAATTAAAAAATATAAACGTAATTAAATGATACTTAAATAACACTGGCAACATGCAAGAACCAACGGTGTACGGCAATATTAAAAACTCATATTGCTTACTGGAATATGCAAATGAGATTTTAAAACAATTAGAGGAGGGGGCTGAATTTTAGTCAATAATGACTTTGGTATGTTAATGAATGTCAGTCTGTTGTTCTCGAAAAACCTCATAATGGTTTATAACTAATGCTGTGCAACAATTAATCTTAATTACTCACATCCAAAATAAACGTTTTTGTTTACATGTGTACTGCACATATTTATTATGTATATATCAATACACACACATGCATGGACATATTTAGGAAAAATGTTATGTTTATATATTAAATATAACAGTAATTATATCAATAAAAATATGTACATGTAAATACATGTGAATATTTTCAGAATATATACTGTACATGTGTGTATTTATACATACATAATAAATATACACAGCACATACATTAATTAGGTAAACAAAAACATTTATTTTGGATGCGATTAATCATGATTAATTGCAATTAAACGTTGCCCGAATAATCACGAATAATCGTTGCACAGCGCTATATACAACATAAATAAAGCACATTAAAAATATTTTTAAATAAAATTCCTTTTGTGTTTCTCAGGAAAAAAAAAGAAATTCTATCAGTTTGAATGACTGAATGATGACATAATATTAGTTTTTTGAGTAAACTGACACGTAAAGGTTCCTCGGTTTGTGCAAGTGAAAATCTGTGGAAGTTAAGGGAGAAGATCAGAAGCAGAGGTCAAAGTAGAGCAAGGACATCAAGTCGATGCCAAAGTAAGACTACCACTTCAGTCCTGTTTGGAAATGTGATCACCGCTGGAGAAGCACAAGGGGGAAGGGACAGAAGTGGCCGAGTAGAAACACAATTAAAGTGCTCCTTAAAGAGACGTCCGTGGGATTCGGTCCCTGTGCAGTTTGCAGTGTTGTATTACTGGAGACCTGCGACTCTCGGTGGCTTTTATCACCGCATGCTCGCCGCTAAAACCCCAACATCGGTGTGATGCTGCAAAAAGGCTTTCAGCATCACAGACATCCTCTCTCCGCACCATTCTCTGTCACACCCTTTCCCCCCGTGGGATGGGCCGCTCATATTCTTCCTTCACAAGTGTGTTAAACCACATTAGTACCGTTTTAACCACCGGGCTTCTCTATTATTCATGGCGGTGGCAAAGTCAAACATTCCCATTTAAAGATTTTACACTTGTTTGACCAGGAGAATGTCCGATAGTCATGTACGGACAGGAGAGCATCTCAGAGAAAATGAGCGGAGCGGAGGGGAGGGGAAGGACAGACGCCGTCTCCTTTTTTCCGCAGCTTGCTATTGCCAATGCGACAGAGGGAGGAAAAGAAGATAAAGAGAGCTGAAAGACAGAGACAGCGAGAGAGATCCAATCACATCTCTGATGGGGACCTTTGAAGGTTGCCACTTGGTGTGGGGAGCACATGCTGACCGGTGTGACCATGGAGAGACTGGGCCGCCCGTGCCAGCGCTTTTATCACACACTCACTCTGTCCCACATCAAACAAACACTCTCTGGAAGGACACTGACGTGGGCAGATATAGGACGGTCCTGTCAGGAAAGATTAATATAATAATATTAACTACATTAGGTTAATGTTATGGCTATGGTAATGGCAATTTTGAAACTTTTTCAGGTGGCGGATCGCTTACGATAAAAAATATATAAAAACTACACTCTAAAAAAATGTGGTTATCTAGGAATATGGGCAAATGTTTAACCCAACCTTCTGGGTAATTTTATTTAACTCAACTATTGCTTAAAAATGTCTACATTTCTTGTTTAAAATTAACCCCAAATAGGTTGGAAATTAATTATATATATTATATATATATATATTTTATATATGTTTAACAAATTAAACATTGACCTTGGACCACAAAACTAGTCTTAAGTAGCACGGGTAAATTTGTAGCAATAGCCAACAATACATTGTATGGGACAAAATTATCAATTTTTCTTTTATGCTAAAAATCATTAGGATATTAAGTAAAGATCAGGTTCAATGAATATATTTTGTAAATTTCCTAATACCTTAATAACGAATAATAAATTAGTAATGTGCATAAGAACTTAATTTGGACATCTTTAAAGGTGATTTTCTCAATATTTTGATTTCTTTGCACCTCCAGATTTTCAAATAGTTGTATATCGGCCAAATATTGTTCTATCCTGACAAACCAATCATCAATGGAAAGCTATTTATTCAGTTTTCAGATGTAAATATTTTAAAAAATTGCCCCCATTACTAGTTTTGTGCTCCAGGGTCACATAGAGGAAATCCTTACATTATTTTTTAGATAAACCAACAAACCACAAACCATTTATTTTCATGTGCAATATAAAAATAATAGTGAAATCTAATTTGCCTATCAGTAACTGTAAGATTGTGGGTGTTATGACCAGTGCATTTACCCTTATGATTGGTTTTGTGATCCAGGGTCACATTTATTAATAAGTTGAATAAATAATAATGAATTAATAAACATTTTAAACAAATTGCTTATGAATATGTGCATCTTTTGATTATTGCTGTCTAATTTTTGATTTACAATCTATTTTGGGTTCATTTTAAGCCAGCCATACAGTAATTTTTAAACAGTAGTTGAGTTAAGTAAAATACGCGGGAGTTTTATTTGGGTCAAAACAACCCAGTCACTGGGTTTTTTTTTTTCATATTTTACCCAGCATTTTTTTTTTTTTTGAGTGTATTTAATATTTTAAAAAGAAGAAAAATATAATAAGATGTCCAGCAAAATTATGTATTAGTAAAATTGTACTACCATTCAAAAGTCACTTATGCTCACCAAGGCTGCATTAACTTGATCAAAAAAGCAGTAAGAGTCAGTCAGATTGTAAAAGAAAATGTAGAATTTAAAATAACCATTCTTTATTTTATTATATATTAAAATGTAATTTGTTTCTGTGATGCAAAGCTGAATTTTTTAGCATCTTCCGTGTCACATGATCCTTCAGAAATCATAATATGGTGATTTTATGCTCAAGAAACATTTCTATTATCAATGTAAAAAACAGTTTTCGCTCCTAATATATTTTTTAAAAAATATATTAGGAGACAAAACTGTTTATAATAGAAAGTGAACAGAAAGTTCAGAAGAACAGCACTTATTTGAAATAGAAATAAAAATTACAAATTTCTTTAGTGTAACTTTTGAAGTATTTAATATGTACACTGCCAGTCAAAAGTTTCTGAACAGTAAGATTTTTAATTTTTTGGAGAATTTTTTAAAGAAGTCTCTTCTGCTCACCAAGCCTGCATTTATTTGATCCAAAGTACAGCAAAAACAGTACAATTTTGAAATATTTTTTACTTTTTTAAATAACAGTTTTTTAATTTGAATATTTTAAAATGTAATTTATTCCTGTGATTTCAAGGCTGAATTTCAAGCATCATTACTCCAGTCTTCAGTGTCACATGATCCTTCAGAAATCATTCTAATATGCTGATTTGCTGTTCAAGAAACGTTTATTATTATTATTATTATCAATATTTAAGTCAGTATATTTTTTTGTGGAAGAATGATAGAAATTAATAGTTTTATTTAGCAAGGATCCTTTAAATTGATCAAAAGTGATGATAAAGACACATATAATGTTACAAAAGATTTCTATTTCAGATAAATGCTTTTCTTCTGAACTCATTTTTGCTGTACCTTGCATCAAATAAATGCCATTCGAATAAATGATTTAGCTCAAAGCACCAACAATAACCACAGTAGAATGAATGGGCGATGTAAACAAATTAGTGTTAAAGGTCACACCCAAAAAGTCGAAACCACATCCATCAGTACTATCGGCAGCCTGTTTACTTGTGACATCTCAGCGTTAACCAAACTATGAGCATCACTCTGACAAGTTCTCACTCACTCACACAAGACTAATGACTTTAAGGCACTTTCACTCTTACTTGGGGCCGCCTTCCCCCTTTGATGGGCCCGGTAAAAATGACTGCCACAAGCTGGAAGAACAGAAGGGTTGAGGTGATGAGAAGGCAAGAGGTCAGACTCAGACTTCCTGGGTTGATTTAGCCCTGCTTGAGCCAAGACACCTCATTCGTTTTTCAGTCCTTAATGAGCCTAATCTGAGATGCGTCTAATACCCTCTCTGCATTACCCTTCCCCTTTACAGTCCGTATTCCCTGCACACACCGCCTGTCCCCAACAGGCTCCGGTCACGGCCCAGGTCAGGGCAAAAAAAGGTTGGGAAGGGGCCGTGTAGACGGCGGGGTGGAGGAGTGCAGCGAGCCGGCGCTGCATTTGAACTTAACCTCCATGTGCCCCAAGACGGACGTGGCAATTAGCACCAGGCTCAGCATCAAAAAGAACAGCGCAGCGTGAAGCTTGTCTAATTAGTCATATGAACGGAGGCAATGGCTCGGCCACTGCATGCCTGTCAGCCCGGGCTATCTTGGAAAGGGCTTGCCTTCGCCTGAAAGCGAAAGGGGGAATATGAGGGCACTTCTCATGGGTGGAAATGGAAAAGCTTCTCTAGTTTCTTTGAACCAGCCTGATGCAACGGGACTTACTTTGCTGCCCTAGAATTTTAAGGTCATTACTAACCATGGCAACTTAGTACAGCTGAGCGAATGTTTTACTTTTCCTGTTGAGGTCTCTGAATGGAGGATGATTGTTGCATTTCACGCCTCTGGATTAATCCTGAATATAATTAATCCACTTAATATTGGCCCAGCAGGAATTTTAATACTGACAATATAATTCACACTTCATGACATAACAAAAAAAGGAGAATGATAATGTGAGTCTGCATAAACTGAAACAAAATGTGGACATTTCTTGATGGGCATAAAGCAATACTCTAATTTTTAAACAACAACAATATTAATACAAAATCTAAATAATCTGACAGCACAAAAAGTTAAGTGGTTTAACAACTGGCCACAGAAAATATTTTAATATGTGACCCTGAACTACAAAACCATTCATATGGGAAATTGAGCTGAATAAATAAGCTTTACATTGATTTATGGTTTGTTAGGATTGAACAATATATCTGATCAGGAATCTGAGAGTGCAAAAAAAAAAAAATCTAAATATTGAGAAAAATCACCTTTGATTTTTTTTGATTAGTCAAAAATTTTTGATATAGTTTTGATATATTTATGGTAGAAAATTTACAAAATATCTTCATGGAACATGATCTTATTCTTTACTTAATGTCTTAATGATTTTTGTTATAAAAGAAAGAAAAATAGATCATTTGACCCATACAATGTATTGTTGGCTAACGCTAAAAAATACCCGTGCTATACTTACAACTGCTTATATGTTAATATGTATGAATATATACTGTATTCATATATTTAATAATATTAAATTATTAAAATAACAAAAAACAATATGCAATCCCCATGTCTGATGATCATGACCGGTTAATATTGAGGTGAAGAAGCTATAAACAATTATTTTCACGATTTTCACTCAAAAACATTATTTACATTGAAGAACACTGATACAGGCCTTACTAAATTAAATATTTAAATCAAATATTTGAGACTTGGTAATGATTTATATCGTTGTGAATGATTTGGCCTACAATGCATCCTTAGATATAATGATTTCTTAATAATTATCAACGTATTCATAACAACATTGTTTACGCGATGACCTATACACAATTACGGGCAGAGCATTAGTTATATTCCAAAGTCTTAATTTGGCTCACCAGCGTTATATTGTCCGATGTACAGAAATTATTAAAACAGTCGTCTGTTGAACGCCATCCTTGTTTTGGGACATAATTCAGCAACCCCCGAAATGTGTCCGTCAGGTGTGTGTTTCAAACATAGTTCCTGTTTGTTAGGTTCCTATTATTTTTGCCAGTATGAAATGTTTGAGACGTTTGACCAGTGTTGCCAGATGTCGCAAGAAAACAACCAAACTGGCTTAAAATAAATAAATAAATAAAAACAAGCGAGTTGGATCATTCATCATAAAAAAGCACTAAAAAGCATAAGGTTGCACAGAACATAAATTAAACAATGCTAAATTGATAATTGCATAACAATGTTTTATTTCAATAAACATATGCTCTAAACGAAAAATTACAATAATAAAAGGCTACAATGTTGTGCATATATTGTATATAAATCATAAGTCAACACATACACAGAATAAAAAAAAAAAATATAGAAACTACCATTAATAATGCCATAATATATTTCGCTTGAACAGCAGGTGGGAAGATTTGGCAACTATGATTAGTTGTAGGTCACATTTTTGTCAAGCACTAGCTAGCAAATTCGTGACCGTGTAGTCCAAAGTCGCTTATAACACGCGGACATGGCAACACCGCACCTGACGGGCACGTTTCGGGGGTTTGCTGTATCTTTAAAAGTCGCTATGGGCCGGCTGGCACATCGGCCCCGAAAGTGTGAATAATATTCAGTAAGGAGTTACGCTAAGTGGGAAAGCTTTTAGCACATTATCCGCTGGCAATTGCACAGTAATCTAATTTTTTTCCAGCCAAGGTCCCTTATAATATATCTGCAGCATTGGATTTGCATTTGAGTGTCGCCTTAATGGGTTTAAACGCTGTAGATCTGGGGCTCTTGCGTCTCTCCAGAGAGAGTGACATTGAGGATGAGGTGATTCCTCAAGCGGAAAAAACACAAGAGTCAGCGCTTTTGGAATATATATATTTATATACAGACTCTCACGCAGCACGAGCACGCGCAGAGAGTGTAGGCTATAGACTGCAAAAGCACAGATTAATAGATCATTGGGAATAATCCAAAACTGATAAGATACTTTTATTGTGTGTATTCATATATATTAAATTTATGCTATTAAAATAAGCACTTAGAAGTTGTACTCTTAAGTCTCATCACGCCACAACTGACCAGCTGAACCCAGGGTAGGCATAACGCGAGACCAGAGCTTTATTTGTGGGAAACGTGTTAGTTAAAATCTGCAGTAATGATTTTACCAAGCTTGATCGGCATAAGCTTACTAAATGTTTGACTTGACAAAGGGCCTGTGTCTCAATTTTGGCATCAGGGGAGAGCGGTGGCTTGAGGTGGCGTCTAGACAGGATTTGTTCTTATCAAAAGTTCAAAAGGATAACGCAGGGGGGAAAAAAAAAAAACAGAAACGTGTAATTGTTACAAATCAGATAAGGAATGTTACTGAATCTACGAAAATAAAAACACAGATAATAATAATAATTATTATTATAATTATTATTGTTATTACATTGTACATTTACATTTAGTCATTTAGGAGCTTTTATCCAAATCGACTTACAAAATGAGGAAAATAGAAGCAACCAAAACCATGGATTTAATTCTAGAATAATAATTTAGAATTGTCCTAGGCCTATTTATGGTATTTAGTAATTTTGTTTTGACCTTTCTGTTCTAATTTATCAATTACTAATGTTTAAAATTAGTAAGATATCGATTTCCTGATATTTTATCTTGTTTGAAAGGACAGTTCCACACAGGAACGTGTCGTTACAAGCGAAAAAATCAGGAAATTAATTAATAACCTACGTTGTTTTTGCTTTCCAACATTTATATGTATAGCAGTATAACTGGAGAATTTAAAATTCTTAATTTTTTTATTAACTTAAATTTAACTAAAATAATTGTATTTAAGTTTTAAATACGTCTGGATGGACGTGTGTTTGTGTCGGAGATAAATAGATTTTGTCATAACAAAAATATACTCACTAAAAATGTAGGAAATGAATATAAGACTTATTAATATAAAACAAATACAATTAGTTGAATTGTAGGTGATAAAACATTTGTCACGTTAAGGAAGTCTGTAACTACTATTCCCTTACAAAATGTGAACATCTAAGTTTTCATGCATGATGGAAGCTTATATACATAACCAGGGTTTTAGTGTAGACAGATGTGACGTGTTAAACACTGATGAAGTTTATTTAGCATTTTGACAGCTTTCTCAGGTCCACGCAGCGCTCAGTATTTGAAATCACTTTGTGCGATCTCATGAATATTAAAACGTCGTTCTGACGTTGCTTGAGGTTGCAAAAGTTAATAAATATTAATAAGCCACGCCTTTATCAAAAATTTATTTGTTATGATTCGCCAGCTCCCGGACGCCCGTTCACAAGCGTCAAACATTCGACAAATCAGGAAAGTCGACGTCACGAGGATTAATTAATATTCATGAGCTCAGCAGTCGCCGTAGTAGTTTGTAAATACTCTGACCGTTTACAGTGGAGGGTGTTGAAGAGCCAATGATCTAGAAGCAACACAACGATTGGTCGTGGTTTTGTACGACGGAGGGGCTAGTGAAATTAAGGAGACTGCAAGTGTCCCAACACTTACAATGAAAACCTTGCTTGTGCAAGAGAACTAGAGGGTGACTGGAGCAAGACACACAATGTCCGAACCGATTTGGAAGTAGCACTCGCAACAGCCTAGAGACTGCGATCTTCTTAGTCCTGACTTAAATATCATCTTGCAATTGAAAGTCGTTTCGGGGCTTTTTGTGCTGCTGAGAATAGTTTCGAGCGCTCGCATCATGGAGTACACCTCTTCCCCAAAGCCTCAGCTCTCTTCTAGGGCGAATGCTTTCTCCATAGCCGCACTCATGTCAAGTGGGAAATCTAAGGACAAAGAGTCGGAGGAAAATACTATCAAGCCGCTGGGTAAGAGCCGATCTGAGTCTCTAACGAGTTTTGAGTGTGTTTTTTGGGTTTTGTTACAGTGACACGAATCTGCACGTGAGACGTACGGTGATACCAGTGTCAAACTACAGCAGTTTTACATAATGGAAAACAGCCTATTATAAAATAGCAAAACAGTATTTAAATAATTGCATAGTTTTCCAGTGGGTTACACAGCTGCATGTGCGTCTGCTTTTTTTAAAAATGTCCCAAGGAAACGGGGCAAAATTGTGACCTGTCAATATGAGGAGTAATTCTATTTTTAAAGCGTTTTAAGATATATATTTGAGAAAAACCTTACATCAAAAAGTCAAATGTATTTGGCCAATTGTGCTGTTTTGTTAAGATTTCGTACACTTGCCTGGCACATCGAGATTTAATTTTAGATGTAAACTAACAAACGACAAACCATGTATTTACATTTGCAATATAAAAATAAGAGTGACGTCTAAGCAGTAACTGGAATATTTAAAACAAATAATAGTTGTGGGTTTAATGGCTGTTGCATTGGAGTATTTTTGGTGCTTCTGCAGTTTGTAATATTAAATCCAGAGCAAAATTAATTACAATGTAAAATAAATAAATAAAAATACTAATGCATTAATAAATATTCAAACACATAAAACCAATTATTTTATTGATTTGTTTGTTTTGTTGTTTTGTATCTATAAAGAATACCAGTGTAAATTATGTTTCTACATGCATTTATTTATTTTTACATTTCATATAGGCTCGTAATAATTAAACAAAAAAACGAATCTACAATGTTAAAGCGAATAATGTAAATGGTATTTTGTTCTTCTGTATAACTGTGAAATTATAAATTATTAGAATTATGCTAATAAAATTCTGCGTACTGGTTCCAGGCATTATTTAACATTTATTTAACTGCAATAAATTTGTGTACATATGTATTTCATAATTCATTGTTTTGTTTTTAATTGTAGAACAATTCGTGGAGAAGTCGTCGTGCCATCCAAACCTCTCCGACCTGCCTTCGCTGGAAACCCACGGCGACTTTAGCAGCAGCAGCAGCGGCGGCGGCGGCAGCGGCGCTCCGTTATGTACCGAGCCGCTTATTCCTACGACCCCCGGCGTGCCCAGCGAGGAGATGGCCAAGATTTCCTGCAGCCTAGAAACGAAAGAACTGTGGGACAAGTTCCACGAACTCGGCACGGAAATGATCATCACAAAATCCGGAAGGTAAGCTTACATTATTTTGCCTTTCATATATTTAAAACCAGTATACGAATTTGTTTAGTAGACCCATTTAGCAGGCCTATTATTTTTAAGAGGACAGTTGTGAGTAGCCATGGTTTTAAATATGTAAATATGTTAAAATAGGCTACTTCAGCTCGTTTGTTTTACATATTTGAAACTTCATAGGCCTATTCACACACAAAAAATGTTTACTCACGTAAATGCCACTTGCGCTCATTATGCTGTTTCAACAGACGAATGTTTCCGACAATTCGTGTGTCATTTTCCGGAGTGGATCCGGATGCCAAATATATCGTACTAATGGACATCGTTCCGGTGGACAATAAGAGATATCGATACGCCTATCATAGATCCTCATGGCTTGTGGCGGGAAAGGCAGATCCACCTTTACCTGCTAGGTAAGAAGCTTTTCATATTACCTGTAGGCTATGCATTGTTTTGCTATTTTTGATAACCTAAAAAGCTGCTAAATCATCAACAAAATTTGAACAGCCGGTGTAACTAAAAAGGGAATAAATAATTATAAAACATATTATTTTAGATAGCCTTAATGCGGTAATTCGATTTGAATGTGTACGTTTATGTTTAAAACATATTTGAATTTCGCACGTTCTATAATTTCAAGGTTTTTAAACTTAAATAAGCATCTGTTTACCTATATTATGTAGTCATTTTTGGATTCAAATCCAAATAAAAATGTTGTCAAATGTAGGCAAATCATAAGGACACCTTACAATGTAAATAGAAATCGAATAATGCGCATATATCCAAACGGATCTACCGCAAGAATATTTTTTTGTTTGTTTTTATTTTACAGGTTGTACGTGCATCCAGATTCGCCGTTTACGGGAGAACAGTTATTGAAACAAATGGTTTCTTTCGAAAAAGTGAAGCTTACAAACAACGAACTGGACCAGCACGGACACGTAAGCAGAAAGCTTTATTTTAAATCAGTGTGCAATTGCGGCATTACATTTTATTCTGTGTATGTCAACGTGTATTGATCATACGATTTAATGAAAATAAAAAACTGTATTTGTATCGGTAAACACAAGTTGCTTTACAAAAAAAAAAGTGTTTTGACTGTGAAGACCAATTCTTTCATTTGTGTTTTTAAAAATTATGACGATGTTATTCAAGTATGATATTTTCAAATAGCCTGTTTGGATATACAACACAGCATATTTAAAGGAAAAGTAGACTGACGACAAAATGTGAGTAATTAGTGAATAGTAATATAATATAGTAACTAAATGCCTGCAGCAATATATATAATATATTAACTCACAATGAAAAAAAACATAGAGCCTAGCCCTGGGTTCAGTAATTATAATAATAATAATAAACTTTTAAGTAATTTATTTATAGTTTTCCTGCAACACATATATTCTATAAATTATATAAATATAAAAAATATAATATAATAAAAAATATACTTAAAAATAATAATAAAATATAAATAGAAAACATAAATTCTCATATTCCTGACCACTTTCTTCAACAGATCATCCTGAACTCCATGCACAAGTACCAACCCCGAGTTCATATCATCAAGAAGAAAGATCACACAGCATCACTTCTTAATCTAAAGTCTGAGGAGTTTCGTACATTTGTCTTCACTGAGACAGTTTTTACTGCAGTCACTGCTTACCAGAACCAGCTGGTGAGTACAAATCAACCAGTTTTTTAATTCCTTTTTAAGGCAGCTGGAAAAGCCAGTGTAGCTATATTTATTGTCTAAATGTTTGTTTTGAGTATATATTTCCTCCATTGGCTATTAAGATGTTCCACTGTAAATTATAGACCTATTTTGAATTAAAAAAAAATATAACTGAGTATATTTTGACAAAAATTGATTCAGTTTTAGTGGAACAGTTTATGTTTATGCCTTATGTTTAATTTAATGCTCATGAAATCATGTGGGAGAGGAATAGAGGTGCTGGATTAATTTGGTCGTTTCCTATTTTCACTGCAGATAACCAAACTGAAGATTGACAGCAACCCTTTTGCCAAAGGCTTCAGAGACTCCTCCAGACTCACGGATATTGAGAGGTATGAGGAATTCTGCTGCTAGCCGCGTGTTGATTTCTGACCCGTGTTCAGAGCAGTGACTGATTGCAGAGGGAGGAGCAGCTGTTCTGGGGAGTGAAGCGCGTGTGTGGTGGGGAACGTTCAGCCAAACTCATTAACAAGTGCACAAGTGGCTTTTCATTAGAGTCTCATTAGACCTAGACATGTGTGGGCGGGTTAGTTCAATGAAAGCTGGAGAAAAAAAACATTAACTTACAAGTGTACACACTTCATGCAGCCAATTAATAATTATTATTATTTAAAAATATTATCATAACAAAAAAGGTTAAAATATATATATATATTAATATCACTGAATCAATCAAAATATTTTTTGCATGAACAAAACTAGATTTAAAATCACTTTTTATATTATATTCTTTTAATATATATTTAATATATGTATATGCATGAATTTTGCCAACCTGTGAATGTGTTATATGGTCTCAAAATATTATATATTTTAACATATATGAAGACTGATATATGTATGTATACTATATGAAAATGCACAAGAAAAATGGTCATTCTAACCCAAGATTCACAAGGAAAGTGATTGAATGAGCCAAAAATAATTTGATAAAGCTAGAAATGCTGGAAATGGCCGATTTTGGCAATGTACTCTCAAATTAGCATTCCAGTTAAACATTTGCCAGCAAGTTCCATTTGAGCCCCCAACGAAAGAACAAGCGAAAGTCAATGACTGCCAAAAATACCACACAAAAATGCATCTTGCTCTCTCTCTCTCTCTCTCTCTCTCTCTCTCTCTTTCTCCGTCTCTCTATTTCTTTTTCTCTTTGGAAGGGCTGTGAATTAGATCTGATCAATTGATCTTCAGGGAGCTGCAGAAATCGCATTAGTCTGGAGTCGGGCACTGCACTAAAACACAGCGTAATTCAATTGGGCCCCGTGACTGATTGAAAACAGCCACCCAAGTTGTAGGGCTGCGAGGCCCCTCTCCTCGGGAGCGCATCGCAGATAAAAACACACATATTTGTATTGCGCTGCTGACAGATATTGCACTTTCCTAACCTAATTGGGAGGCTAATGTGGACGCATGGCTCTTGTGATGCAGACCATCTCGGCCTGTCTGAGGAGTCTAATCTAACAGGAGCTAATGCACTTACTGCAAGCCTTGCAGACACCCTTCTCTCTACGCACTTGCTGTGTGTTAACATATTTTTATGCGCTTGTTGTTTAAGGTTGTATGAACCGTCTGATCTATTGAACACACAATTTGTACCGTGAAATGGGCATATTTGCACCATCATGTATGGTTTAAAAAGTTAGAATAGTAAAAAAAGTTCTTCACTTACTTTAGTTTAACTTGATGTGTTATCATATAACCAAAACTGAAATAAAAAGGCAAAAACATAAAAAAAAAAATATCAGAAAATATACAAGTGAAAATTCTGGCATCATTTACTCACCCTCATGTTATTTCAAACCTGTAAGACTGTATTTCTTCTGTACATGTAATGAAAGTCAGTAGTGCCCAATGTTTGTATAAGTGGTTGTGGATATAGAGATATATTTTGGGCTATTGTCTTTTGGTTTTTGCTGTAGGGAAAGTGTTGAGAGCTTGATCCACAAGCACTCTTACGCCCGGTCGCCCATTCGGACTTATGCTGGTGATGAGGAAACCTTGGGTGAAGATGGCCACTCAGCACACAGTAGAGGTAAGAGAAAATTATACTGTAAAAATATTCTGTTAAATTTTCTTTTTTACCTAAAACAAGCAGCTGTGAAAGCAAGAAAGAAAAAATCTTAAAAAATCTTAATAGATCAATTTACTTGAACTACCAAAATTTGCTTTGTAACTAAAAATGCAAATGTAGTGATAACCTCCATAATAACTGTAGTAAAAAAAAATCCTATGCCATAATTTATTTAAAATACATTTATTTCATACTAAGTATACTTCAAATCCATTAATACATTTATTGACATAGACTTAAGACTTGCTGATATAAAATTATAATTAAACTTTATTTGGAGTATTTCTTATCGCACAATGCACATTTCTTAATATTATGCCTAAAATGTGTTTTAGTGTCACTATTATTGTATGATTTGAAGTTTACCTGAAGTACACTACCAGCCAAAAGTTTTTGAGCAGTAAGATTTTAAAGTTGTTTTTTAAAGAAGTCTCTTCTGCTCACCAAGTCTGCATTTATTGGATCCAAAGTACAGCAAAAACAGTAAAATTTAAAAATATTTTTAATATTTAAAATAACTGTTTTCAATGTGAATATATTTTAAAATGTAATATATTCCCTTGATTTCAAAGCTGAATTTTTAGAATCATTACTCCAGTCACACGATCCTTCGGACATCATTTTAATATTCTGATTTGCTGCTCAAAACATTTATTATTGTTGTTATTGTTATTGTTATTATTAATATTTAAAACAGTTGAGTACACTTTTTGCTGTAACATTATACACTATACCATTCAAAAGCTTGGAGTCAGTTTTTTTTTGACTAAATTGATCAAAAGTGATGATAAAGACATTTATAATGTTTCACAAGATTTCTGTTTTAGATAAACTTTCTATTCATAAAAGAACCCTGAAAAAATTCTACTCAGTTGGTTTCAACATGATAAAATGAAATGTTTTTTGAGCAGCAAATCAGAATATTAGAATAATGTGACTGGAGTAATGATGCTAAAAATGTAGCTTTGAAATCACAGCAATAAATTACATTTTATAATACATTCAAATAGAAAACAGTTTTTTAAAATAGTTTTACAAAAAGTTTAACTCTTTTTGCTGGACTTTGGATCAAATAAATGCAGGCTTGGTGAGTAGAAGAGACTTCTTTAAAATCATTAAAAATCTTTGGACTGGTAGTGTATACTTGCAGTAGTTTCACTTTAGCACAATCAAATATACTTAAGTGTATGTTTATTTGGACCTCAGCACTACTTTTGCACATTTAAAGGTACACAAAAAGATGAAGAACCTTGACATGACTTAAAATGCAAAATCAATGCAATCATATGTCATGTTTCACAAAGTTTTCCAGTACAGTTTTTCACCATAAATTATATGGCAATTGAAAGTTTTTACTTCTATTTACCCTAAAAAGTACATTTCATGTCATTCTGATTACAAAAATATATTATTTATTGGCATTTGTGGTTCCATTAAGAATCTTGGAACCTCTTCATTCCACAACAGGTTCTTGATAGCGGAAAATGTATTTTTAATTTTTAAAATGTTCTTCATGCTAAGAAAAAACAGTTCTTTAAAGAATTGTTTACTCAAAGGTTCTTTAGGGAATGAAAAATGGTTCTGTGGAATCTTTTGGAACCTTAATTTTTAAGAATGTAAGGTATCAGTTAGCAGGTTTTTATTGTAAAGTCTTTTTCTGTACAAATCACTAACATTTTATACATTAAAGTGCAAATGTGCTTATTTTATGGTGCAAATAATGCATTCAATTCTTTCCCTGCAGGTTCAGCATTCACCGCATCGGACAACCTCTCCCTCAGCTCCTGGGTCACCACCACATCTGGCTTCTCCGGCTTTCAGCATCCTCAGTCTCTGTCTGCCATCGGAACCAGCACAGCGTCCCTGGCCAGTCCTCTTCCCCACCCCATCCAGGGCTCTCTACCCCCTTACAGTCGTCTAGGCATGCCTCTCACCCCATCTGCCCTGGCCGGCTCCATGCAGGGCAGCGGGCCGACCTTCCCCTCCTTCCACATGCCACGCTACCACCACTATTTCCAGCAAGGGCCCTACGCCGCCATCCAGGGACTGCGCCATTCTTCCACAGTCATGACCCCGTTCGTATGATTCCTGCCACTTCAGGAATGATAAGATTTCCCTACCACCGGCATGCGAAGACATACGGCACCCCTACACATGCTTACACGAAAGGAAGAACCACATGTAAATAACGTTGACTAACGACCCGGACGTGCTGCTTTGTGCAGTTGTGCTGGAGAAAAAGCGAACGGACACGGATTCTTGTAAAACAGAACTTCAAGCATGAGTTTTTAGTGTTGATAAGGGACTCAGAGATCCGTCTTCATCTGCAGATGTGTTAATGCTACCTTTAAAGGGATAGTTCATCTTAAAAAATGAAAATTCTGACCTTATTTAATCACCGTCATGTTGTTTCAAACCTGTATGCGTTTCCTTCTTCAGAGGAACATGAAAGAAGATATTTTGAAGAATTGAACTGAAACTGTTTTGGTTACCAACATTCTTTAAAATATCTTCTTTTGTGTTCTAAAAGTAAATATCTTCTTTCGCGTTCTAGAAGTAAATGGGAACCGAAAGTGTTTAGGTGCCAAGTTTCGTCAAAATATCTCCGTTCGTGTTCTAGAAGTGAACAGGAAACGAAAGAATTTAGGTGCCAAATGTCGTCAAAATATCTTCTTTTGTGTTCTAAAAGTAAATGGGAACCGAAAGTGTTTAAGTGCCAAATTTCGCCAAAATATCTTCTTTCTTGTTCTAGAAGTAAATGGGAACCAAGAGTGTTTAGGCGCCAAATTTCATCACAATATCTTCTTTCATGTTCATCTTCTTTCATGCTCTTGAAGTAAATGGGAACAGAAAGATTTTAGGCGCCAAATTTCGTCAAAATATCTTCTTTTGTGTTTTGCAAGTGAATGGGAACCAACTATCTTCAAACTATCTTCTTCTGTGTTCCACAAAAGGATAGAAACTCATACAGGTTTGGAATGACATAAGGGTGAATAAATGATGACAGAATTTTCATTTTTGAGTGAACTATCTCTTTAATCATTCATCTCATGCCTTTATTGCCACCCAGAGCCAAATGAGAGAACGTAACTCACTGAACGTAACACTGGACTACTGCTGTTTCTCATTCTCGTGATCCATCGCCTCATAATGATATGATACAGTATCTGTGGAACTGCCAACCACTCAGCCCTTGTGTTCAAAATGTCAACACTAGAGGGCGCTGAGCTGTTTGAAAACCACAATACTGGATGGAAACAGTATACATGTGTACATGCTGGACAAGCTGGTTTTATCTTTCTGGTCAGATACGTTTATTTTCTGTAAAATCTGTTTAAGGCATTTAATTTTGTTTTATATTTAAAGAGACAGCTCTTCAAGGAAATGGAAGTTCTGTCATCATTTACTCACCCACATTAGTCACAAAAAAGATATGTTGAAGAATGTAGGTAACCAAACAGTTTCGGATTCCATTGAGTTCCATTATATATTTTTTTGTCCGTACAATGGAAGTCAACTTAAACTGTTTGTTTGCTATTCTTCAATATATCGTCTTTTGTGTTGGAATGACGTTCCTAATTAAAGTTGCTAATCTGCCTTTAGCGAGAAAAACTAAATCACAACAGTGTGACGAGGGTGAACTGCAACTTATATGAACCTGCGAACACCGTGAGGCCATTTCTACATGTTGCAACCACGAAAAAATGGACAGGTTTCTGTTTTGTAGCTGGTTAATATTTCTTTCCAGCACCAGAAACTGATCTGTAGCCACTCTTGTCGACAGCCAGCTTACAGGAAGTCTACACCTGTAAATAATGGGCTAACTTTTAAATAATAGGCTCGTCTTCCTCAGGGGAATGAGGGAAATTGGGTGATTTGTGGCTAAAGTGTTCCTATTTGTATAGTCACATCGACAACAATTCATCAGCATCCTGTAACCAAATCACAGAGAAACAGCGCTTGCTGTAATAGCCAGATGAAGACTGGTGTGTGTGTGTGAGTGTGTGTGAGGAAGTTAATGATTCTGACTTTTTTATTCCTTCAAATCTGAACAGAACAGACAAGCATAAATACACAAACAGAGCCACACAAAATATTCAGTCAATCTTTGTGCATTTCCATGGTTCAGATTGAATGTGATGTCTGAGGTAAAGCTGATAAAAAAAATGTGCCCACCATTTCAAGCCTTTGATTTAGGAACAGTCTAGTATGTATGTTGCAATATATTAGCAAATGTTTTTTTCTTTATTCCTTTTTTGTTTGTTTGTTTGTGTGTATTTCTAAGTCAGCTGTATCCTACTCATAAAGAGACGACTGACGGTTTTTGTTTTGATGCCTTTTTTAAGTGCAATATATTTATTTCAGCTATGAAAAAAAGATATGGCTAATGTAATATTTGAAGCAATGATAGATGTTATTTGTAAACAAAATGAAATATATATCACCCCAAAATAATGTTGTGAGAGTGTGATTTTTACGTTTGCATTGTTGTTATATGCTGCCATCACAATTGTTGCATTAAATAACTACAATACATACAATACACTATTAAAAATAAAGGTTCCAATTTGGTGTCTATGGTTCCATGAAGAACCTTTAACATCAGCTGAACCTTTCCATTCCACAAAAGGTTATTTAAAAACATTTATAGATTATTAAAATGTTCTTCACGCTAAGAAAAAAATGGTATGAAAGTTGCATTAAACTGATATACAGTAAAAATATATATATATATATATATATATATATATTTAGTAAAAAAAAACTAAAAACGACTTTTCTTTTTTTGTCTTTGTTTTTTTCTTTTTTTGTTAAATATACTTTTTACTTTTACTATTTACATTAAAGTTCAAGCATTTAAAGGACCTGATGGGCAGCCATCAACACTGCATGTGCAATTATTCAACACTCTTTTTATTCAACAGATTGTTTTAATGTTAACTTTTCTTCTGAAACACCTGAAATTCTCTTTTACATTTTATAGAGGGAGAACTAATTCTATGTCTATGCATGTACGTATTGATTCATAAAATCAATATGAATTGATTTTATGATTATACATTTTTTGAAGCCTTAGAAAGTTGCACATTTCAGTAGTTTTTAAAGTAAAATGTGTGCAACACACAATACACTGAAACCAAAATTCACAAAAATAGAATTTACTTTGAAACAATTTTCACTTATAAATTGCTAATAAAAATCACAAAAATAGTCAGAAAGAAATGGCAAATAACATTTTGAATTAAACTTTTTTTTTAAGTAGAATGACTGAAATAGTATTTTCTTGTAAAATACACTACCATTCAAAAGTTTTTGAACAGTAAGATTTTTAATGTTTTTAAAGAAGTCTCTTCTGCTCACCAAGCCTGCATTTATTTGATCCGAAATACAGCAAAAGCATTAAAATTTTGAAATATTTTTAGTATTTAAAATAACTGTTTTCTATTTGAATATATTTTAAAATGTAATTTATTCCTGTGATCAAAGCAAAATTTTCAGCATCATTACTCCAGTCTTCAGTGTCACATGATCCTTCGGAAATCATTCTAATATGCTGATTTGTTGTTCAAGAAACATTTATTATTATTATTAGCAATATTTCAATGTTTAAAACAGTTTCAAAAGCTTGGACTCAGTATAATTATAGATAAATGTTGTTCTTTTACACTTTCTATTAATCAAAGAAACCTGAAAAAATTCTACTCAGCTGTTTTCAACAAAATAATAATTATAATAAATGTTTTTTGAGCAGCAAATCAGAATATTAAAATGATTTCTTAAGGATCATGTGACTGGAGCAATGATTCTAAAAATTCAGCTTTGAAATCACAGGAGTAAATTCAATTTTAAAATATATTCAAATAGAAAATGGTTATTTTAAATAGTAAAAAAAAAAATCAAATACTGTTTTTGCTGTACTTTGGATCAAATAAATGCAGGCATAGTGAGCAGAAGAGACTATTTTAAAAAGCATTAAAATCTTACTGTTCAAAAACTTGACTGACAGTGTATATTCCAATGTTTAATATTTACAACTTCAAATAAATAAATAAATAAATAATTTTTTATACTGTGAACTGTAGAGTTCACACTGAAATAGCTTTGAAGCAACAGTCAATAAATATTATTTCCAAAAATTACATACAACGTCATTTTAATCGAAAAGTACAGCTTCAAAACCTTTTTAATTCTGTTTTTTTTTTTTTTTAAAGAACACAATTTGTACCAACAAAAGCCCAATTTTCCATCACTTCAGAATCTTTAATGGTCCATGTTTTGTAACAGCACATTTATTGATTTGTTCAAACAAATGGATTTGCTAGCTAAATCCCCAACAATTATCTGCCTGTTTCTGACTAATCATACACAGGGGTGACACCAATTATCATTTATTATTCTGCATGCGTTATTTCTTTGGCATGACGCTGCGGGGCAGGAAACGTCTGAGGTATCTGTAGCATAATTCTAAATATAAAGATGGCCTCTCTATCACACGGCCATCACTATCATGCACAAACCAACAAATCGATAGCAGGTCGTTAGTCACCGTTTCACCAGGAAGAAAAGGCACTTCTACCCTCTGATAAAAATCAGTTACATCCTTTGAAAATAAATAAATAAGCAAATAAATAACATCCAGTGAGAGGGTGATTGGATTAAAGAGATAGCAGGAGGGCGGTCTGAGGCCGTGAGCTATGGAGAAATAAATTGAAAGGAACAGTTCACCAGGGAGTCCATTTTAAGGAATAAGAGTGTAATTTACACAGCAAGGACTGCCAGCTAAATCTAATGTAATTTCATTCAGTTTTGCATGTTTTTTTTTCTTTCCCGACATGATTCTTTAATTTGTCTGTAAGACAAAAAGAGCACATTTCAATGACATGGGCAGGAAGGGAAAACTGTCTGCTGTCTTGGCCAGTGAATTAAGGTTAACCCACATCCCCGTCAATAGAGTCCATGTTGTTTATTGTCTCTATTAAACATTGGTTGACCATAGTTTTATAGATGCCTCACTTACTTTTATTTGAAAAACACAAACATAATTAGATGGTGAATTTAATTTCTGAATGAAACAAAACACTTTTTTCTGGAATACTTGGAACATCTTCTTACACTCTCCTATTTTTCATTTGATAGAGGATAGAGTTTGTACAGGCTTAAATGTAATGTAAGAATCGTGTGGTTTAAGGATGTAAATTGTGGAGACTTGAGCTATTCTATCCTTTTTTTTCCTTTTTTTTTTACTCCATTGAATGTTTCTCAGTCTGGATCTCATTTATAAGGCAACTTTAAAATTTGTACAGAAATGGCATTTTATACTTTGTTTTTAACATTTCCAGAATAAACAATATACAATTAATACATATATATATATATATATATATATATATATATATGACCTTTTTGATTTTTTTTACCTTTTTGATACATTTAAAATGTAATAGTATATGTAATTATATATATATATATATATATATGTATGTATGTATATATAATTATAATTATTATTATTATTATTAAAGTGCAATTTACATTTTATATATATGTAACATTTTATACATAGTTTATGTAATTCAATTTTTTTTATTAAAATTTAATTTAGATTTTAAATATAGCATATGTAAATGTATATATTTTTATATATATATATAATTTATATATATATATATATATATATATATATATATATACATTTGTGTGTGTGTGTGATTTATTTGATTACATTATAGTTGATATTAGAATACATTATAGTTATAAATAATTTACATTTGATATATAGTATATGTAATTCATATATATATATGTGTGTAATTTATTTTAATTTAATTTAATTAATTTAAATTAAAATGTAATTTCAATTTTATATATAGCATATGTAATTGTATATATATTTTATATAAGTAATCTATATATTTATATATATATATATATATGTAAAATTGAATGTTTTAATTAAAATGTAATTTCCATTTTATATATTGTATATGTAATTTTATATATATATATATATATATATATATATATATATATATTTGATTACATTATAGTTGATATTTGATTACATTATAGTTAATTTGCATTATTGTAAATTACATTTCAAACAAATAAAATATAAATTACATTTTAAACTAATAAAATAAATTATTTAAAACATCTTTATGTGTGTGTGCATTAATACAAAGCAAAAATATGACAAATATCCTTGTCCTGACAGCACCTTTCCTACATTGAATGAAAGTGTGATTGTGTGAATTGTGATACTATATATACATACAAAATATATATTATACATATATGTATAATATATATTTTGGAACTTTATCTTAGAGGACAGAATCTTTGTTTTTTATTATTATTTATTTATTTATTTATTTGGTTTTGTTGTTTGAAACCCACTAAACCGTCTTACCCAGAAGTAGTCTTTGTGACAACTAGCCCTGGTCTCCTCTAATTTATACCGTTATCAGTCACATTGTTTTTTATCCCTTTCTTGTATTCCTGCAGAAATCCACTTAATTCAAGCAAAATAATTTCAACAACTGCATTTGTCTAGGTCTATTCAACAAAGGATGGAGTCATGATGAAATCATGGTCTGTCAGATAGAGATCTGTTCTCCTGATAAGAGTTGTCCTACCTTGGGAAGAGGGACCGTAACCCGATTTGTCCAGTTACTTAGTGGAGTCCGGGTGAAATGAGCCCAATAAATGTCTCTGTCATGCATAATTAATTGTGTTGTTACAATGAACCGTACAAAATCCATCTTCATTTGATTAGAGGTTTTCTGAAAGCACTGAAGTGCATGATGGTCTACTTTGTCTCCATCTCACCTCAGTGTCAGTATATGACTAGACGGAGGGCTGTAGCTCTGGAATGCAGATGACAGCTTTTATTTCAGAAAGTAAAAAAGGATTTTGTGGCATTCAGGTGGCATATACATATGTGTGCCAGCTCTTACCAGTGCCATCCAAGTGTGGCTCTAATACAAATCATAAAGAAATTCTTCACCATGGAAAGTTTGTACAATACAATTAAATGTATACATATATCAGGGGCGGAAATTAACGAGGGCTTGTGGCAAAAATGCCCCATAAATTCAAAACAAAGGGGCAAAAGTTGCCCCTGCACAATTAAAAAACGTATTACGGCTGTCGCGATTAAAATGAAATATGAAAATGAATAAAAAGTGTCAATTTGCGGAATTACATACGCTCACACGGCATCAGTTTATATTTCCACGCTGTTTTGTGTTGCGTTGAACCTTGTAACCAATCAAACGCGTTTCTGTTGAATTTAGGAATGCATTGGCCAATCAGAGGCGCCTAGATTAGTCAGCGCTGAACACGTCGGAGCCGTTAATGAGTTCACACACTTATTCCCTCATCATAAACAACACAAGCGCAGACGATGTAAGTAAAAACATCACATTTTAAGCTTCAGTGACTATAACGGGAGGTTTTGCATAACTTGTGCTAGACTAACGTCATGTTTGTGTGTGAAGCCAGAATGTGACATTCCCATAACGCAGACACAAAACAACAACATTCTTATATTGTTTTCTATATCAATATTAATAATCATTATTACAATATAAAGAGCAATAATCTACAATAATGATTTTTTTGTTGTTGTTGTTAAAATATTGCAGACGTGTAAGCTCCTGTTTTTTACATGTATCATTTAAATACAATTTTAAACAGTCTATTATTACTGACAACAGTTTAAACTTATTGGGTATATTTAAGTATTTGACATTGAAGAGAACATAGTATTACTTTCATAATAATGTGATTATAAAAATTGCTTTCACAAATCTAAAAAATACCCCTGAAAATCAATTCCAGGAGGCAAATATATCTTAAAATGTAAATTTAGAGGAGCAAAATGTATTAATCAGAATCATCTTTGAAATCTGTGCGTGTAGATGTTTTGTTTTTTAATCAGTGGCGCCCACTAGTGGCATAATTCTAGAAGTGGAGTTGGTAAGCTGAAATAAATCAAAACCATGTATAACGATAAGAAACCAAAACCTGATTTTATTCAAAAACACACCTTATTTCAATGAGATGCATATATTCATATCTGTAAATATTTACTATTTATTTACACACAAGGAAGAGAAAAATAGTTATGCACTAAAGTAACAGCATGATTCACTAAGTCTTGTGTTTATCAACCAGTCTTGAGAAAAAAGTCTTGCGTAACAACATGGACAGAACATCCATGAAACCTCAGCCCGACTTGTTGACAAAGGCGGGAAGAAAAGCGTTAGGCAATGGCATGAAGGAAAATTGAACACCATTGAAGCAGCATTACAGACTTGCCAGGACATGGCAGACCATGTTGTACTTGTATTTGTATTTTATTATTATTATTTTTTTTAATGTCTATTGTCAGTTTCTTCTCTCCACTGTCCACAGACAATGTGGAGACATCCGAGTTCAGTTGGCAGCGTGTGGAGGTCCCTCAGGGATGAGGGAGGTGAAGAAAGTGCTGATGAACGACCAAGCGGCTGACAGGAAGCCCGGCTGATGCGGGTCTGCGTTCATTGGATCTTCAGGACCTTCCTCCCCACTGTCCCCCTCATCATCCTCCATGCCCTCATCCATCATACGCTCCTACAGACAAGAAAAAAAGAGATGGTTAAGTTTACAATGTAAGACCATTTTAGAATTTTTGGTAACATCCAATAATTCCAAAATGTGTCAGTTTTAATGTCCCCTGACAGTCTTAATACACAATGACCATTTCTTTTCTTTTCTTTTTTTTTTTAACATTTTTAAATATTTGATTCCATAATATACACAACTTTTCAAAAGTTTACAGTCAATTAAGATTTTTCTAAAAGAAATGAATAATTGATTTTTAGCAAAGATGGGTCAAATTGATCAAAAATGACTGTTAAGACATTTGGAATGTTTCTAATTTCAAATTTCAAATAAATTCAAATAAAGTCTTCTATTTCAAATAAAAGGTGTTATTTTGAACTTTCCAAAGGATCCTGAAAATAAAATTCAGCGTGCATTTAAAAAAAAAAAAACAAAAAAAAACACAAGTATATATATACACTTCTTTCATAAACATTGAACCATAAATTATGTAAAATAAATGCTCATTTGCTAACAGAAAATTACATTATTGCATGATATGTACACATGCACCATCTTTAAAAAGTTTGGACAGACTGAAAACATTATCATCTCTATTTTCCACATCTTTATATAACAGAAAAGTCATTAAAAACTAAGAATTATATATTGAGACCTAAATAAATAAATACCTTTAGTTTTAAAAACGAATTCATACATGGGCACTATTTACATGTCTACAGTCTTCTAGGACAATACATTTTTTTAATATAATGGAAAACAAATTCAGTCAAGTCTGTCCAAAATTTCTGTTCTGTCAGAATTTCTTGCTTTCTAGATACACTACCAGTCACAAGGTTTTGAACAGTGAGATTTTTAATGCTTTTAAAGAATTTTTATCTGCTCACCAAGCCTGCATTTATCTGATCCAAAATACAGTGAAAGCAGTAATAATGTGAAATATTTTTACTATTTAAAATAAAATAATAAAATTTCTATTTGAATATATATGATATGCTATTTTAAGTTATTTTTAAAGAAATTATTTAAATTAATAGTTTTATTTAGCAAGGTTGCTTTAAATGTCAAAAGATTTCTATTTCAGATAAATGCTGTTCTTCTGAACTTTCTATTCATTAAAGATTTTTAAGCAGCAAATCAGAATATTATAATTATTTCTGAAGGATCATGTGACTACTGATGCTAAAAATTCAGCTTTGCAATCACATGAATAAATGACATTTTAAAATATATAGAAAATAGAAAACACATTTTAACTAGCAAAAATATTTCAAAATGTTACTGTTTTTGCTGTACTTTGGATCAAAGAAATGCAGGCTTAGTGAGCAGAAGAGACTTCTTCAAAAAACATTACAAATCTTACTGTTCAAAAACTTTTGACTGATAGCGTATCTGCAACAATACTGGCAAAAGTCAACCTCTATAACTAACCATCTCTTGCATATCCTGATTTTGCTCAGCCTCGTCCTGTGGGCCTTCTCCAGCTCTTGGATTCTGCAGTTCTGCTCTAAAGGGAAACCAACCAGCCTGGTGCCTACAGTATACAAACACAGACAATGAAGTGCAAATACAATGTTCAACTTCATATAAGTCAACTTTTGCTCATCAGGATGATTCTATTTAGTACATGACCTACAGATAAACCAGCAGCATGGCACCGATCACCACAACAAAGCGGCCAAAGGAGGAATAGAAATAGACGATGCTGAGCAGAATGGCAGCACGTGACACTGTGTACATCCAGTCCAGCCAGTCTCGGTTGAGCTCATCGTCGTTCAACATGGCTCCTCCCTGAGCGTTCATCTGGATGTTGGGGTTGGCAGGGCGGTCTTCAGGGGCGGGGTTGGGCCCCATAGGGGCTGCAGGTTCATTAGGCCGAGCTGGCTGAGTGGCGGGGCCAGCGCTAGCGCTGGGAGTGGGAAAGGGGGCAGAGCTGGACGCCCGGGAGGCTGCCATAGCTGCTTGACTGAAAGATTGTAAATGAAAGATTATGAACATGTGTGGAAATACTCCACACAGGTGAACTTAAAAACAAGAGAGTAAAAAAAGTCAAAGACATACATTTTGATTTCATATCATCTATGTAGAGAGAGGGGGGGGGGGCTGTTTTTTTTTAAATTAATTAATTAATTATTTGCACAACTATTTTCTGAAATCTCAGTCTGAGAGAGCTCAGATACATTATTTATTGTCACAAACCTCATATCTAATAACAACTGTGCTGTAATAACTTACTATTGCATGTAATAATGCCGGGCATACATCTGCTGCCACCAAAACATTTGCATCGGCATGTACATAGGGTGGGCGGGGAAGCCAGCAGCGGGACCACCTTGCATGGGAAGAGGCATTCCTTCAGGCCTAAGAGGGAATGAAATATCCAAAATGAAATTCAACTCATATTTTATTTTAAGTGAGTTATTTGAGAGCGTGATTTGTGCGTTTACCTCTGCATCACACCAGGAGGGGCAGGATTGAGGCCATGTGTTTGTGTTGGGATCCCCCGGTGCCGTAAACCATCAGAGTTGGATGGAGTTTCCTGACTAGGGGTAGAAGATGAGGATGGACCAGCACTGTCGGACGTCTAGAGAAAAAAAAAAAAAAGAATAATGGACATCATGTTGCAATAAGGTGTCATTTGTTTACATTAGTTAACAAACATGACCTAACATAAGATATTTCACATAAAAGATGTTTACATACAGACCACAAGAAAAAATAAGTGTTGAATATATAAAAATGAACCCATTCAAATGTTTACATACACTTAATTCTTAATACTGTGTTGTTACCTGAATGACCCACAGCTGAGTTTTTTTGGTGATAGTTGTTCATTGCCCTGAACAGTTAAACTGCCTGCTGTTCTTCAGAAAAAAACCTTCAGGTCCCACAAACTCTATGGTTTTCCAGCATTTTTGCATATTTGAACCCTTTCCAACAATGACTGTATGATTTAGAGATCCATCTTTTCACACTGAGGACAACTGAGGGACTCATATGCAACTATTACAGGACGTTCAAATGCTCACTGATCTTTCAAAAGGAAAAACAATGCATTAAGAGCGGGGGGTGAAAACTTTTGAACAGAACAAAGAGGTGTGTACAGTTTTCTCATTTTGCCTAAATATAATATTTTTTAATTTAGTATTGACCTTCAGAGGTTACAGAAGATACTTACATGTTTCCCAGAAGACAAAATCAGTTAAATTTACCCTGATCTTCAAATTCAAGAAGCGTTACACCCCTTAATGCTTTGTTTTTCCTTCTGAAGCATCAGAGAGTGTTTTAACCTTCTGTAAAAGTGGAAACAATCCCTCAGTGTGAAAAGATGGATCTCAAAATCATACAGTCACTGTTGGAAAGGGTTCAAATAAACAAAAATGCTGGAAAACCAAAGAATTTGTGGGACCTGAAGGATTTTTCTGGAAAACAGCAGGCAGTTTAACTGTTTAGGACAAACAAGGGACTCGTGAACAACCACCACTACACAAAAAAAAGCCAGCTGTGGATCATTCAGGTAACAACACAGTATTATGAATCAAACGTAAGTAAACTTTTGAACAGGGTCATTTTTATAATTTAAACTATTAGTTTCTCGTTGACTGTATGTAAACATCTTTTACGTGAAGTATCTTATTCAGGTCAGTACTAAATAAACAATAACATGCATTTTGCATGATCCCTCTTATTTTGGTAAAATAATTAACATTTTGCAGATTCTGAAAAGGGAGTGTAAACTTTTGACATCAACTGTATTTTTTTTACATTTTTTAGCCTTTGTTAAATTGTCAAGTTGTTCCAGACCTGTATGTCTGAAACACAAAAGAAGATCTTTTGAAGAATGTGGATAACCAAACAGTTGCTAGTCCCCACTGACTTCCATAGTATTTTTTTCTCATACTAAGGAAGTTCCAGCAACTGTTTGGTTACCCACATTCTTCAAAATATATTCTTTTGTCTTCAACAGAAGAAAGAAACTCAGGTTTGGAACAAAGTGAGGGTGAGTAAATGATGACAGAATCTTATTTTTTGGGTAAACTATCCCTTTGACATAAACTAGGATTTATAAATGCTTTAGAAATATTGTTAATTTATTAACAAATGTAATTAACCACGTTAGCAAATGAAATCTTAGTGTAAAGTGTTACTGACAAATACAAACAGTAACTGGTCTTCATTGAATGCTTCATTTTTTCTTCCTTTTTTTTTTTTCTATGTACTCACTGAAGAGCTGGAATCGGTGTTGCTAACAGGGCTGCTGGAAATGGGTGATGACGGGGGGCTTTGTGACGCACACACCAGGTGGACCATGTGGTATTCATCTTGCTGTTGGGGGTTGAAGAAACCCAGCGATTAGAATCAGTGCAAAAAAACCCTGAGCTCTGATCAAATATTTTAAAAGAACACAACAACAACAACACTTTCTGTGTTAGAAAAAAAAGTGGTCACTATACAAGTGCATCCAGTCATTGTCATCTTGCATCCAGTCATTGTCATTTGTTATTATTGATTGTTATTACTGGTCGCTGTGTTTTCAAAACGCCATGTCAGGTTAGTTTTAAAGGCGTCATGTAATGGAAGCAAAAAGGAATTTTTTCTTCTGCATTGTGAAATACATCCAAGTGAAGCAAGTTACAAAGGAACACTGAGCTTTTAAATTACAAAAAGTTAAATAATGGAACACATGCATGGGTGAACCATTCATAATAATATCAATAAGATGCACTTAAAAAATAGATAGGGTGAAATTCAATTTCATGCTGACTTTAAATAATTAATAATAGTAATAAAATAAAATAATAAAAATCACCCCAAGATTGTGTTTGAAACATTATGATAGTGAGGTACAGTTTTAACATCTCAACAATCAGAAACACTCAAACAGTTTTAAGCATCATCAAACTTCTCTTCAAAACACTTTTTTGTTCGTTGCGTCTGATTTGATGTTTAAATAGAAATCAGAGAACAGGACTGTACCTTTCTTAGCACATCCCTCAACTGCAAGTGATCCTGAAGAAGCCGTCCAGAATAGACAAGTCTCTGGTCTTTGGATGACTGGAGGAAGGAACATAAACATGGACTTTTATATAATTAAGCTTGTCTAAATGCAAGAAAGTTAGGGTTTGATAAGAAAGATATTAATTTAAATCTCAGCATGTAATAAAAATTATTCATCAGTAAGTGCCAGCAAAGTATTAGGAACTAGAATGTGAACTGCACAGCTCTGCATGGGGCTCTCAGGGCCAAATACCAGCAATGCCAAACATTCCTGTAAAGCAGGTGGCATCTATCTGCCATTTCCTGAAGCCAACAAGCAATTTTTATAGGCTTCTTCTAAAAACACTTAAATCATCATAAAAACATGTTTTAAAAAAAATCTATGAATAAGACCTAACCTTGACTAAAATATTAATTCTGTGCTTTACAAATAGAAAGCTCTTTAACAGCCATAACTAAATTTTCTTGAACACCATAGTACGGAATTATGATATGCTTAACTGCTTATTAAACCCTTAAGTATGAAAATAAGCAGATCACCCAAGATGCAGTTGAGTTTGTTACTTCATCTGAACAAATTCAGAGAAATTTAGCATTGCTTGCTCACCAACGGATCCTCTGCAGTGAATGGGTGCCGTCAGAATTAGAGTACAAACAGCTGATTAAAAACCACATAATCCACACAACTGACTCCAGTCAATCAATTAACACCTTGTGCAGTCAAAGCTGCATGTTTTTAATAAACAAATCCACCATTAAGGCACTTACATTTAAACCGTCACTTCTGGACAAAACACCAGTCCATAATCCAAAAGAACATAACTGTTTAGAACTGCTTTTGCTTGTAATTAATAATCTGTGCATATCTCCTGATTCAGACAAGACAGCAATGTTATGAATAGAGGACTTGTATTTCAGTAATAAGTATTTGCTTAATACAAACACACAGCTTTTAACTTTACAAGACATGGATTGGAGTTGTGTGAAATACTTGTGGATTATTGTGAGGTTATTAATCAGCTGTTTGGACTCTCATTCTAATGGCACCCATTCACCCACTGGTGAGCAAATGATGTATTGCTAACAAACAAACTCATTTACATCTTTGATGGCCAGAGGGTGAGTACATTTTCAGGAATTCTCATTTGTGAGTGAACTATTCCATTAAAGTATTGCACTAATGAAAATTGAGATACTAACACTTGGTCAAACTACTACACAAAGAAAGTAAATGCACCTTATATTATGTTCACATAAATACTCTTTTTGGATAACTGACAACAGACTGACGTGCTGTATAACAGAATAATAATCTTGACAATATTAACTCACCGGCTTGCTAGGATACACTTTGGAAATGTGTTTTTTCAACTTTTCTACTGTCCAATTCAAAAAACAATTGATGGTCTGGTCATCATACTTCTGGTTGGGTGCCTTGATGACAAGAGTAACAGGGCTGTCAACTGTACCGTGGTCCATGGCTCATAATAAAGCAGCTCTTGAACTCTGAAACAGGGTAGTCACACAGCACCGGTTGTCTTGTTCAAGAGTAAGGATATTTTCCTTCCTTAGATTTGATTCATGGTTGATAAACTGTGCAAGTATCCTTCATGTTGCTCTCCAGGCAATCTCCGCACTTAACATCAGACATACAACTTCAGTGAGAGGAATGTGGCAGCGGCAGGTGGACGCACTCAGCCAGCCTATAAAGATAAACAGAGGGAGAAGAAATATGTTACATGAAATATGTTACCTTTTGTATAAAATATCAATTTTGTATGCAAACAGGCCTGTTAAATCACACCACTTTGCATGAAGGCAAGGCTAGGTAGAAATTAGGTTGATAAGCTCATTACACCCTTAACACCTAATGCAAAGTATAGCTGCTCCAACTAATGGGCCAGATTTTCATTTTGTGTGTCAGATGTGTTAAAAAAAAACACCCACATAGAATTATTAATTTGCCCAAATGATCCCAGCAGTTGGATTAAATGTACATATAATGGTGTACAGCTGAAACTATTTACTAATTGACATGTGACATTTACATATATGACGATGGCAGAGGGTTTTCAACAAAAGTAATTAACAAATAACATAAAACAACACAATAAATATAATTAATACGAAAATAAATGCATCACGTTCGTGACAGTTACCAAGCACCTACAGATACAAAGCCAGTACCAGGTAACTAAACAAAACATTACAACACATATTACGACCTCAGATTAACTGTTGGTCTGCTTGAGCAGAAAATGAATATGAATTGCTAAAGTTTTTTCTTTAAAATTATTGTATTAACGGTTAATGCACAGAAAACAAACAAACATCAGACGATAATGACCAGCTAGCTAGCCAGTGAGCTACAGCCTTAAAATTAATCCCACAGACAGCGAGAATGCTCGATATGAGTTAACGTTAAAATAAAGATAGTATTTTGAAGGCATTTGAAGAGAAAACAAAAATTATACGCACCCGGGTAAAAAATACCTTCCCCAAAGATTGTTTTCGCGTAAAATGGAGTCGGGCGTAACTCCGGAAATGTCGTCAGCACAGCAAAACAGAGCAGGCAGTTCCGTACATTTGGAGATGTTTCCACATACATAAAAGCAGCACGTATGCACTGACCTGAAATCAGCTTAGCGAATTATTTCTCTTATCGAATACTGCTATGGGGTATTGTAGGCTGTTCCTAGTTCAGTATGAAAGTGAGACATCTTCTCTAAAGACAAACACAGGTTCGTGAAAATATAAAGCTATTCCAGTTCTGTACCAACTCCTTAAACAGTCTTTAAAAGACTTTAAAAGAGTCTTTGCGGAGAATAAAATGTTATATTTTATTTAGTTATTATTATTATTTTACATGAAATGCAGCTAAACTATGTAGCTTAATTGACTAACAGGGAATTATTATTATTATTTTTAGATAAAAACTGAATATTTCCCCATAACTTTATATGCACCTCGTTTTTGTCTATCAGTCAAAATGAGTCATTCAAACAACCTCAAATCAGGGTGCACTGATAAAAAAGCATTTTTGATAAATATATACATACTACCAGCCAAAGGTTTTTAATGTTTTTTTTTTAAAGAAGGCTCTTCTGCTCACCAGCCCTGCATTTATTTGATCTAAAATACAGCAGAAGCAGTAATATTGTTAGATATTTTTACTATTTCAAATATCTGTGTTTTATTTGAATATATTTTAAAATGCATTTTATTCCTGTGATCAAAGCTAAATTTTTTTGCATCATTACTCCAGTCTTCAATGTCACGTGATCTTTCAGAAATCATTCTAATATGCTGATTTGCTTTTCAAGAAACATTTATTATTATTAATTTTTTAAAAAGTGAAGTACATTTTGTCAGGATTCGACGATGAATAGAAAGATCCAAAAACATAACATAAAAATGAAATAAAAAGCTTTTGTAACATTTATGTTACAAAAGATTTCTATTTCAGATAAATGCTGTCCTTCTGAACTTTCTATTCATGAGAGAAAACTGAAAAAAATTCTACTCAGCTTTTTTCAACATAATAATAATAATAATACATGTTTTTTTAGCAGTAAATCAGAATATTAGAATGATTTCTGACTAGAATAATGGTGCTAAAAATTTAGCTTTGAAATCACAGGAATAAATTTCATTTTAAAATGTAATAAAATACAAAACAGTTGTTTTAAATAGTAAAAATATTTCAGAATTTTACTGTTTTTGCTGTACTTTGGATCAAATAAATGCAGGCTTGGTGAGCAGAAGAGACTTCATTAAAACTTTTACTGTTCAAAAACTTTTGACTGGTAGTGTATATATTAAATATTTAATAGGAATAAGTATTTTGTTTATTTAACAAACAAGTGTTCACATTACATACAGAATAAAGGCAATTTTCTAAAGAAGATTAATATAATTTTATCTAATTATGAAATGAGAAACATGAGTGCTTTAACATTCCTTTAACATTAAAAATGAATAAAGAATACAAAAATAGAGATAAGTATTTTAATTTCACAATCAAGTGCTCACATTACACACACAATAAAACCAGTTCTAAAATAATCAGCTCGACTGGGATTGCTTCAATTTGTTTAAAACCTCCTGAGTGAGTCTTTTGCTATACTTATTAATCTTGTGGTGACCCGGCATCCATCCAAGGAGAAAGCGGTGAAAGTCTGTCCAAGCGAATGCGAACATACTTCGCCATTCTTTCTCTAGCTCTGGAAAGTTGGCCTTCTCATCCAAGGATTTGTGTAGCTCTGAAAAGTAGTGATCCAGAAGGCCAGGTACTCTCTTTTCACACTCCTTCTCATCCATACAGCTGCCCAAAAAGTAAATAACATCCTTCATCCCACAACCTCCACCAACATACTGAAAATCAACAGCTGCAACCTGTAAACCATCTTTGGAGAAGCAGAAATTAGCTAGTTTCGCATCACCATGCAGAATTGTCTTAAAGCGGCAGTTGTTGAGGACGCTGTCTATCTCTGCAGCGGCAGCTTTAAGTTTTTGGTCCGACATGGCTTCTAGCTCTTCAGGCCTCGTTTCTAAATGCCAGTACGTGCCTATAGGCCAAAGTCCTTCTGGGGTGACGCTGAGGAAAAGCGCATGAAAGTTAGCAATCCAACTGAGGCAGGCCTTTATTTCAGCATCATTAACGTAGGTTTTTCTCATTGGGAATCCTGCATCATCAAGGTCCTCTAAAACAATCAACTGCTCATCACCAAATGACCGGACAGCAAGGCAAGCGGGAACACGGCAGCGTTCATTGGTAGTGTAGTTTTGGTACCAATGACTTTCTACTTGATAGGATCGCACCTTGCGCTGGTGAGATATGTCTGTGTTCCAGCCCCCTGGATGTTTCTGGTTTTGGGGAAACATCACATGTTTGACAACCACAGAGGGACGGTCACATCCCTCCAAATGGACTCGTACTATTTCACCATAACCGCTCCACAAAGTCTGAATCTTTGCACCAATCTGAAGAGACTTTGCTCCACATGCCTTCAAAATGAGGTCTTCATGTTCCTTCTTCATTCTAGAGATTGAAATTAGCAGAAAAGTTGGTGTGTGTATGTGTCAACTCAAACGCATACACATTTATAATAAATTACAAAATTTTACTAAAAAAAAAAAAAAGGTTTGTATTATAATGCATAATTTAGCGCCAAGGTACACGTAAGAAGTACTTATAAAAGTGCTGGAACAAAACCAGATATAAATACATTCATTTTAAAGTTTGGGCTGAAATTGACAACTGAGGTAATTTAGGAAAAGTCTGGACAAAACGGTATCTTGGTTACAGCTTGATCACTGAATGAATAAACATAAAGGCCAAAATAAAACAAAAATGAATGCAAGCCATTAAATTTTTTGTCGTATCTCTAAGAGCAAAAGAGAAATCGGATAATTAGCAAGCTGTTGGCTGTATGAGACACCTATGTTTACATTTACCTTACGTATCTTGTAGCTCAACGTGTTCGGCAAAGGACGATGAGAATGAGGGTTCATCTTCCGGCATACGGAACAATGCATTCTGGGAAATGTAGTCTTTGCTTGAATGACGTGACCCTCAGTATTATTTTGACAGCTGTATTCTCATTATTATTTCTCAGAAAAGATAATTAGATGCCACAAAGAAATTGACTTTTTTCATAGTGTGTTGTGGATAGTTATTGAAGGAAGAAAAAAATGTATATAACTGTAATATTATTAAGCCTTTTGAGTGACAGTGATGAGTGCTCTGTATGGCGTTTTACGATCTATGATGACCTGGAATGCTGGGAATCCTTTAGAAGATGAGTAAGAAAACATAATCGTTTTGAGAAATTCAGAGTTTTAATGACGCTAAATAACAATAATATAATGGCTTTTAGAGCCAATATGATTAGCTCTAGAATAACAGAATTTTAGCTGTTGCCCTTTGTCATATCTTAGCAAACAAACACTCTTTGTGTTTTTTTCTGTTTGGAAAAAAGTAGAAGATGGAGAGTTTAATAAATTGAATGAGATTAGCAGATTAAAACACTGAACACAGAGAATATATCCATAGCATTATATGAGTTTCAGTTCATCAGTGGAGCATCACAGTTTATCAGGTGAGCACAAATGATAAAATATTCCAGTGGGCTGTTGTGCTCCATCAATCATCTCCTGGTCTTGGCTGTTGGTACATTTTCTGCAGGTTCACCCTCCACTAGAGGTCAGTCTGGACCTTAGTATTTCTACGCAGCATCTTTACATCCTTATGTTTGTATTGTGAAATAGAAAACTTTATGAGAACAGTGCAAAGTATTTGTTAAAAAAAAAAAACAGATTATCTTGACTTACAGTGTTATATTTTTGTGTTACCTACTTTAATAATAACTAGGCAGTTAATTTGTTTAATATCCACCTTTTTCTTCCCGTAAAATGGGTGCAGCCATTTGTATATTTTATGGCTCTGGCTTCTGGTCTTATCACATCCAGCTATTTTTAGTTGTACCATACAGCTCGTTTTGGTGCTTGATATTGCAAATAGATGTGGATATAAAACACAAACACACGCACACACACACACACACGCACACACAGATATAAATACAGATTTATAGAGAGTAAGAGAGATACCAATTTAATTCATAAAATTGTTTAAATATAATGAAGTACTCACTCATCATTTTAAATAATTATTACATATTTAGGTGCTTCTCAATCCAGTGGTGATCCGTACACTTCAACCTCACACAGTGTAAGAAATTCTTCCCGTCCTGGAATAACAACATTAATGTAACGTCCTTCCATTCCATCACTTTTAAAGGTGGTGGAAAAACCAGGATGAATGGAAGAGATCACAGCACACCTGAAGAAAGAGTGAATTAAGCATCTTGAGAAACTCTGAACTACCGTCCATATCCAAAGCAAACCCAGCAGCTACACTGTAAGTCAACGTAATTAAATGCAAGTGATGAGATTAAAAACAAAAACACAATATTGTACCCATTTGTAACTAAAGTATATTTACTTTTTTAATGCTGTACTAATTCTCATACTGCAGTAAATTCTAAATGCATTTAAAGAAAAATAAATAGATTCATTTACCTGGGATTGTTATTGCCGTTGTTGTCCAGACTGTTTCCAATCCTGATTTCTGCCCCATTCAACCTTGAAGGAACACTGTCTACTGTGTTTGTAATTACTACTGAAAACACTTTGTGCCTTTTCAGTAGGTCCAGTCTCCACCAGGGATTGAGGGTTTTTTCGGTGTGGGTACATGATCCATGTTTGTAAACACCATCTTTGTTCCCATCAATGGCATTGGATGCAAAGCCGTTTCCATAGAGGGAAATCTGTGTAGCTTTCCCTTTTAAAGCCACATTTTCACCTACAACAGATGAATTCATAGTTTTGAATAAAGAACGTACAGTCTAGAAATTCAATATAGGACCACAACATTGTTCAATCTAAAATTTAGCTTTATTGAATTTCTGCTGTTTTTGAATATTTGTCTCTGTTTTGATTAATTACTTTTATCAGAGCCACATTGTTTAAATCCTGATCATAAATGTTCATATTCTCACCATCAGGAGCTGGATAACCGTAAACCTCAACCTCACAGAGGTGAAGAAGGTGATTAGATCCATGTATGACCACATTGATGTAACGGCCTGAAATGCCTTTCTTCCATTTGAAAGTGAGGGATCTCCCACCTGGAATGGATGAAATCTTTCCAGCCCTGTACAGAAATCACAGCACAATGTGTGTTTGTGTGCATGTAACCTCATCAGTATAAATAGTTGTAATGTAGTTTTCTTACAATGGGTTGCTGTTGCCGTTGTTCAGCAGAGAGTTCCCAATGTGTATCTCAGCTCCATCAAGTCTTTCAGGACTTTCTTTTCGGTTGGTGATAGTTATGGAGGTCACTACGTACTCGTTTAGTAAATCTAACCTCCACCATGGGTCAGTTTGCCATTCAGTAGCAGTACAGGATCCATGTTCATAATATGGGTCACGATTTCCATCAATAGCATTACTGGCATGGCCATCTGCTGACCAAGGATTCCCGACCAGGTCTGATTGTGTGGCCTTGCCATATAAAGCAAGATTTCTGGCTGAAATTGATCAATATATGTATAAAAAAACAAGTATATGATATACTGAAGAAAGTACATGAATAAAGTACAAAATAAAAAAAGGCATTTGTCAATATTATATAGCATTTTTGACAGTGATTATTTAACAGGGTTTATAGCTACAAAAAACAACAATCCACCATTACTGCCAAGGAGAAAAACCTGTTCAAGACAATATTCCCCTATACTGAGTATTTTAAAAAATAATAATGAAATGTTATATTAAACCATCTTCCACAAAATATTACTGTTATAAGATGAATAAGGCATTTTCAGAAAAATGTAAACAAATTATGAATAAATTCATAAAACAGCAAGTAACAATGAGCAGTTGTTTAAAAATGTTAGAAAGTAGCATGTGAAAATGTAAAACAAAGGGTGACAACTTGCACTGATCAAAAATGTGATTTGCAGTAAAATGTATTTCGAGTGTTAATGTATAATTAAAAATATTTGGGTAATTTTGAACTGTACCTTTAGCTGCAGTTGACTCTGTAAAATAAGGCATCACAAAGATCCAAAGTAGGAAAAACATGTGCATTTCCACTATGCTACATGTGAGAAGTAAAATAAGCAAGGTTATAAAAATCTGGTAAGCATTGTCAATTCTGTTCATAATCTGATTTTATAATGGATTGACTTTGCGTGTTTGTTTTAATATTTATCAGAAAACATACTTTCTTATCCTATCATTGAATTCAATAGGAAATTAAGACAAGAATGGAATTAAAATGATAGCATGCACATGTAAACATTACCGACATTCGTTTAAACAAGCAATGCACTCACCTGTATCTTATAATTTACAAAATTATTAGTTTTTTTCTCATAGAGAACATGAAGGTCACTCTGGGAAAAAAAGTGTTCGTCATAAATATCAGTGGGCCAGCTATAAATACATGGCTTGGATGTTTTATCTAAATAGGTCATCTTAGAAAAACGTGCTTCACCGCATCTGTAACATTTAGGGTTTGTTTGTTGAGTTTGAAGTAACTTGATAATTGTGCTTGCAGTCCTGTAGTGTTGGATAAAAATGACTGCAGATGAACAAATTATGATTGTGTGTACTTTCAGATTACTTTTTATATCCAGCTTGTTTTAAACTTCCCATTGAATGTCCATATGGAGATAAAACAAAGCAAGAAAAGAAAGAAACTATATTCACTATACTATATTTGTATAACAACATAAAATGCATGACATCCAGAATCTACAGTTATTGAAGGTCAGTGGACATGATAATGACAGTATAGTTTTCACAGCTATACATCACCAGTGTTTGGTAACTTGCATAATTGTTTGTTTCATACATGATCTAAATTTATTTGACAATTGTAAATATAGTCAAAGTTAAATTGTATTACACACAGTAATACGTAATAAATTTAAAAACTGAAATAAGAAGAATTAGGGAATTAATAAACCATGAAAAAATTACTAGTTACTACCCATCACTAATGAGTCACCAAGCAAGCAAACTACTGAATTTAGGAGCAAAGGAAACTAGGTCAAGGTACAAGGACAACTAACAAAACCAAAATCAAACAAAAATTACATGTGACGCAAAACAGTTCAAGACAAAGTCCTTTTGGAAAAAACTGCCTTTATAGGCATGTTGTCCATCTTTAACAGAATTGGATCTAATTGGATAAACAAAATTCAATTAACAGGTAATTGTAACGGGACTCCAGGAAAGTGTGTAAGATCCAGATGCGAGCTTTATTAAACAGATTGTAGTCAAGACAGGCAGGGTCAATCTCCAAACAAACAATGAAACGTAGGCAAGACAAAAGTGAAATCCAAATAAACAGGCAGAGTCCAAATACCACTGAGCAGTCCAAAAGTGACAAATAAACAAGGCAATGGAACAAGGCAAAAACTATGGCAATGAAACAGAACAAAACAATGGCAAAAACAAGGCAAAACTATGACAAGAAACAAAACCGTGGAAAATAACAAAAACAAGGCAATGAAATCAAAGAAAACGCTTAGTAGAGTCCGCACAGCAAAACAATACTCCACAGAAGCCTGTTTGGTTTAGGCCTCCTTAAATGGCCACCAAACAGGAAGTAACCCCTGAAGCAGCAGAGGGAGCGGAAACAGTCAGTGCATGGGTGAGGGCTCCCTCTGCTGGCGTGGCCTTACAGTAATTAAGTGTTAAGCTATGACATCATGCACATGGAAACATAGTTTACCAAGTGTACTATTGTAACCAGGAGTGATTGACGAGAGGCGAGCGGATCCATATGCGAGCTTTATTAAACGAACAAACAGGTACAAGGTGAGCAGGCAGGGTCGAGACAGGAGCAGACAGGAATATAACAGGCAATCGTAGAGAATGGTCCGATAAACAAGAGCGATAAATCACAAGGCAGGCGGCTAGACAGACGTAAACGAGAAAACCAGGCGGGAGATCAAAAAACCAGGAACTAGGAACACACTAGGAAAACAACAATACAATAACAACAATCCATGAAGTGCAACTGGGGAGGACCGGGGTCTTTATAGAACGCCTGATTGGTCACGGGGGCTGACGCAATCAGAGCAGTGGAGGATGGGAGATGCAGTCCGAGATGCAAAGTAAGAGTCAGAGTGTGTAGGTGAAGCGAGAGTGACATCTGGTGGTGAGTGGACAACGGGACACCGACCAGATTCGTGACAACTATAATAATAGTAAAGAATTAATGACATTATTTAATAAAACTAAGAAACAGACTAACAGTGGTTCTTTACAAGTTTATACCTGTGATGCTAACAAGCATTGTTCAATACTAAAGCCACATTTTCAGAACTGTTCACACATTCGGCCATACAGAAGTCTGTGAATATTTTTTCATTGCTTTCAGATAAAATGCATGCAATGACCATATTTTTTTTTTAAAATCCAAACACTTTTGTCATTTATACTCCACAACCTGAAAAACACTATACATTTTCAGCACATTGTTCAAATGCTAACAAACCGCTTTCAAAACTGATAACAACACATTCAAATCAGAATTTCAAACTCTGTCCATTTCTGCAGTAATTATATTGAAATATAAAATCTTTTATACAGCCAAGCTAGATCCTATTTTTAGTCTTCTTCTTTTTTAATTCTTTTTTGATAAATGGATGGCTTCGGAATGTTTTTGTTTGGAAAAATGAATCAAGGAAGACACATTGGTGGGGAAAAAAAGAGTGGAGTTATGAATTATGAATGTGCAGTGCATTGTATTCAAAGTGGACAAAGCAGAATATAGAGAGACTTTGTAAGATTAACAAGCAAAGGTAGCTTACTTGGGCCAGGAAACACTGAATGAGACTGGATGAGGCAGACAGTTCATGCAATAATCACTTTAATTACACGTTTAATACAGAGGCAAAACAAAGTAACAACACATTTCGTCCAAAATGAGTTTACTGAATTAGTGAAAATATCTTATTATCACAGAACATAATATGACTTGTGATAGATGGATTTGACTTGATCAAGCTCATGTTCAAAGAGCAAAAATAGTGATTGTGGCTGCTGTTTACAGTATGAATAAACAATCCTGATGCACTCGGAATAATTACATTTTACAATTTTCAATGACCTGGAATGCCGGGAATCTTTTAAAAGCATAATCATAAAATAAAAGCATAATTTAGTTTAAAAATAAAATAACACAACCCTATAATGGCTCTGTCAAGTCATGATTAGCTCAAGAATAACAGAATGCTGCCTGTTGCATTGTGTCATATTTGGAAAAAAGGACAAAAGATGATATGCTGAAAAACAGTCAGATGGCATAGCAAACAAGCTTGATATATAAGACATACATGTTTAGTAATCATAAGTTTTATATGTTTAGTAATCACATGTTTTGCTGCATTATTGTTTTTGTTTTGTTTTTTCCTCAAAAAGACATGAATAATGTCCAATTAACAGTGACTGGAATGTAGTTTGTTAACAGCTAGACATTTTTAAATTTCATATGTGGGTATATATGTTACATGTTTTATGTTCATTCAACATATTAGCCTCGAGTGAGTTGCTGTAGGTTTAAGGTAAAGCCCTACAGTATCTAATATGTACTTTTCTCCATTTCGACCCTGTTATTTAATTCAGTTACTTCATGTGGAGCATGAAAATTATTACAGGTTAATTTTTTTAAGTGCTTTTCAATCCAGTGGTGATCCGTACACTTCAACCTCACACAGTGTAAGAAATTCTTCCCGTCCTGGAATAACAACATTAATGTAGCGTCCTTCCATCCCATTACATTCAAAGGTGGCGGAAAAACCAGAAGGAATGGAAGAGATCACAGCACACCTGAAGAAAAGGAGAGTTAAGCATCTGATCAAATTCTAAACTACCATCCATATCCAAAGCAAAACCCAGCAGCTACACTGCACGTCGATGTAATTAAATATGTAAGTGTATAACATATATAAGGGTTGAGATTAATAAACAATAAAAAAAAAAGCAATATTGTACCCATGTATAACTAAGTTATGTTACTCTTTTAGCACTGTGATTCTTATACTGCAGGAAATGGTCAATGTATTTAAAGAAAAAAAAAAAAAACAGATATTTGGAGCTGAATTCATTTACCTGGGATTGTTATTGCCGTTGTTGTCCAGACTGTTTCCAATTCTGATTTCTGCCCCATTCAATCTTACAGAAGTATAACTTGCTCTGTTTGTTATTACTACTGAAAACACTTTGTGCCTTTTCAGTAGGTCCAGTCTCCACCAGGGATTGAGAGCTTTATCCGTGTGGGAACAGGATCCACGAGTGTACTCAGTATCTTTGTTTCCATCAATGGCACTGAATGCAAAGCCGTTTTCATAGAGGGAAATCTGTGTAGCTGTCCCTTTTAAAGCCACATTTTCGCCTACAACAACAGATGAGATCCAAGTGAATTCATAATTTTGAACAAACAACTTGTCTTATAGTCTACAAATGAAATATAGGACAACAGCATTGTTGCTTTATTGAATATCTGCTGTTTTTGACATTTTCTTCTCTCTTTTGATTAATTACTTTTATCAGAGCCACACTGTTCAAATCCTAATCGTAAATGTTCATATTCTCACCATCAGGAGCTGGATAACCGTAAACCTCGACCTCACAGAGGGTAAGAAGGCGATTAGATCCAGGTATGACCACACTGATGTAACGGCCTGAAATGCCTTTCTTCAAATCAAAAGTGACGGATCCCCCATCTGGAATGGATGAAATCTTTCCAGCCCTGTATAAAAATCACAGCACAAATGTGTGCTTGTGTGTTTGTGTATCACATCATTCTTTAAGAGAACCTTTTTAAATAGTTTTGTAGTTTTCTTACAATGGGTTGCTGTTGCCGTTGTTCAGCAGAGAGTTTCCAATGTGTATCTCGGCTCCATCAAGTCTTTCAGGAACTTGTTTTCGGTTGGTGATAGTTATGGAGGTCACTACATACTCATCTAGTAAATCTAACCTCCACCATGGGTCAGTTTGCCATTCAGTAGCAGTACAGGATCCATGTTCATAATATGGGTCATGATTTCCATCAATAGCATTACTGGCATGGCCATCTGCTGACCAAGGATTTCCGACCAGGTCTGATTGTGTGGCCTTGCCATATAAAGCAAGATTTTTGGCTGAAATTGACAAAGCACATTAGTCAAAAGTTATTTTTATACCAAAATATGAAAGCAGTTCCTATAATGTATTGCAAAGCACATCTATATTATTGAAATAAACCAACTGTACATTTTTTATCTTTACCTTTAGCTGTAGAGGTGTGTGTAAACCAAGGCATCATAGAAATACACAGCAGGAAAAACACACGCATTTCCATTGTTCTGAAAATGAGAAAAACCATGCTTCTAAAAAATATGCTTTTTATTTACAGTTTCATCATAAAGGAATTTTATGAATTAATTTTATAATGGAATTAGTAGAAGAGTTTTAAGATTTAACAGAATGTAACTGAAGTCATTTAAGTAAGTAAAATGTCACACAGTGATAACATGCACATGAAAATATATTTTTAAAAGTATCTGTATAATATGATCACATTCATGATTTATTATTATTGATAATGACATTTTTAAAAATACACATGTATTTTAAAACAGAATAGGGGTCTCTCAAAGACAAAATAAAGTTATGGGCATTAAGTGCTGGTCATCATTCAAAAGGAAGGGACCAGCTGTATTTAAATGACATTTAAAAGTTTGGATGCTTTTCTAAATGATCTGGTATACACATGCTTTATCACAACTGTGCTAAATTTTATGTGATAAAGTCCAGTGAAAAAGAAAGGAAACCCTTTTGAATTCCATGTTTTTTTGTATCAGGACAATAAAAAAAATCTAGTTCTTGGCAGGTCTTAATTTTGGGAAAAAAAAAAAAACTGATCAACAACACCACATGACATAACACACCATGTTATTATTTATTTAGCACAAATAAAGGCAATGCAAAAAGGCCACAGGTGACACACTAATTGGTTTTCACATCATTCTGGAAGAATTTTTGCCCACTCTTCTTTATGACGTTGCTCCAGTTTGTTGAGGTTTGTGGACCTTTGTTAGCATTTCATTGGTGTGTCCTTTTATCTTACATCCTTTAACCCTATGATTATTCAGGTAGGGTAAGGATAGTCAAATCTAGCCTAAACTATAAAGTACTCACCCGTCTGCAGGTTGCAGTCCTTCAGGAATGATGTAGAAGACTCGCTTGTGGTTGTTCTTGTTTGAGGCTCAGTTATAAGTATAGTCTCACGGGAGGCAACTGTAACAACAAAATCTCTTATTTTATTGGTTACAATACAAAGCAGTTAATGCAAAAATAAAACAAAATATCAGCTAAGCCACAAGTTATGTACTTCAAACTTGGTGCCCTTTGTTAAGGTATCAGATGTCCTTCACGCTTAATGCAGGCAGCATCCGAGGGTAGTTCACTCCTCAGACCTTTTTATAATACTCTTGGGTAATCCCAATTACTCATCAATGTCTCTCATCACAGATGTCCTTCCTCTTAAGTAGTCTTCCTCTTCTTCATCTTAATCTTCGTCTGGCTCACCTCTGCTTGATGTTGCAACATGTTCTCTTCACCATTATCAAACTCAGACATCTAACTTTCACAGCTGTTGCTTATTCATCCAACAAGTTCTGCAAGTGAAAACATATTTATGTTAAAGCATATATTGCATTAATTTAAAAACAAGCAAATGATATAACACTGAAACAGGTAAATAGCAATATCAATATCCAAAACACCCCCTTCTAATTACTCTTTCATTTTCAGGTGCATATACCCTTAAAAGGTTTTGGTCTTTTTGTGAAACTTCATTAATTTAATGTATATCTGGCCTTAGTTATCTTCATTTTCCCAATAACATTCATGTACTCTTTAATCCAAATTTTTCCCTTTTTAGGTTTCTGTACATCTTCTCTAAGCACCATATTTCTTATAATATCATGTTAGGGCCAAATTTTTATACTCTGCTCTACAACAGTAAGCTACTGTCCAAATTTAGTGGTAAATTAGTTATTTCATGTTGCTATGAAATAATCTCACACTTTTTACAGTGTCTGGATTGGGATTCAAGTCTCAAGTAATACATTGGTCGCCACCTTCCTTCTGGGTTCCTGGGTCTCTTTCTCTTCCATCATATTTAGCAATGCTTCTGTCTATGAGATAAAACATCCCGTTCTCTTTTAAAATCTTTAAAAAATTATATTGTACCTTCAATGTAAAGCATGTACAAAAATGTGGTTCCAATATACATCTTTTATCCCGTCATATTACATCTCAATATTTCAACAAACTCTACATTTCCTTTTTTTAATATTCTATTGCTTCATTACAGTTGTACTGTCATTACTTAATATGAAGTCTTAACTGCAACACCATTTGGTCTGATTCAGTGCCATTCTCAGTTAATATTTTCTTCCATAATTCTGGATTTTTGTGATTTGTGATCTTAGTCCTTGCCATGTAAATCCTCCAGCATTTCTCCAAAATGATAACCAGTGTTTACTTTCTATTTCCTCTTCCCAGGTTAAGCCTTCTCTCTGTAATTTGCTCCACAGTTCCATTTTCTACTAGTTTTATGGACAAAGCGTTGTTAAATATTCTGCTCTACCTTTAACAAAATTTCCTTCATATCTGGCCATGGCTTTGCAGTCTTGATCTTTTATAATCTCAAAATAGTCATGGAGTGTGTAATTGCCAATTATACTGGTCTTAATTATACTTCAAATACTAAAACACGATTTCGAAGTTTCATTATGGGTTTATTTTTAATTTCAGTCTTTCTAGCAGTTACGCTTACTTGTGTTGGGTCAGTTTGGTATTCTCTAGTATCCATTTATACGTGTTCTTGATGCGTTTGATAGCATCCATGTTTTTCTCCAGGACCTACATATTCTATTCCACTTTTAAATATTATGTTAAATATTGCCCTTCTCAATCTACATTTTACCATTGTATTATTACTGTGTATTTTTCCACTATTTCTGTACATTGGCTACATTTTTCTAGCGTAGACTTTTTGCAATTTAATACTTTTATCTCTACTTCTTGTACGTAACTTTGGTCCACTACTATTAATTGTGTTGCAAAATCAATTAAAGGCCATATCCCTGCTAAGGTTTTGTCCCTACTAAAGTTGCCAGCAATACTTGTTTGGGCAAGCATGTTTCTTTGCATTTCTTAATTTTCTTTGCCCAATTTTCTTGTTTTTCTCCATCATCCAATTTTATAATTCCTGAAAAATAAAACAAAAATGGGAGTTTTCTGGGGGCCCCCTCCATCCCCTTCTTTCAACGGTCATGTCTGACTCAAGAATAACCCTGCAACGTTATTTCCAAGTCAGTTCCATTTTGACTCCACAGGCGAGTATTTCGGGTTCTGTTTTAGTTCTACTAACAGCTTGCACCAGAGCAAACCGTCTTTTGGCATTAAAATTGTACTGTCAGGTTGTACTAAAGATGCGCAGTGAAGAAATAGAGCTGAAAAGGTGTGAAAAGCCTTATTTTTGCACCTACCCTTATTAAATATGCATTTATTTGAGTTTCCCTTTCAGACGGAACATTTTGGAGGGGAGAGTATTCAAATGATTCACGCAATGTGTTCTACTAACGTTTGCGAATGTCAGATTACTGGCTTTTGCACCATTGTTTAACACCCCAAAAAGCATGTCCTAAAGTAAACTATTTTGCACTTGAAATGGCTGCAATTACTGTTAGGAGGAGGCACCACAGAGAACAGAAACGTGTGGTAGAAGGGAGAGGATTTTTTCCACATGTATTAATTTATTTGGAATGCCAGAAGAACACATTATCCGAACATATCGTTTGCCAAGCCATGTTATTTTTTATTTGTTTCAGGAAATAAAAGACTAGGAGCCCTCAACTAAGAGTCACGCAATCAAAACTTTTAGCAAACCTTCATTTTTGGCCTCCGGTTCTTTTCAACGCACTGTGGCTTCTTTATTTTGTTCACGCTTTTGGTATATTGCGTTGGATCGATATGTAAATGTTCATCGTAATCTTCGTCTGGCTCACCTCTGCTTGATGTTGCAACGTTCTCTTCACCATTATCAAACTCAGACATCTAACTTTCATCTAACAGACATCAACTGTTGCTTATTCATCCTAACAAACAAGGTCTTTTTCTAATTACTGTCACAAACTTTATCATTTAACTGAGGCCTGTAGAGTCTAAGGTGAACTTCTGCCATTTCTCTGAGTGTACACGGTCTGATCTTGGGGTGAATTTGCTGGGACGTCCACTCCTGGAAAGACTGGTGTCTGTCTTGAATGTCTTCCATTTGTGAATAATCTTTATCACTGTGGAATGATGGACTTCAAATTTCACATTTTTTGGAAATGCCCATATCAGCCAACAACTGCTTCTCTAAGATTATTGCTGATGTCTTTCCTCTTTGGCATTGTGTTAACACACACCTGAAGGCTCCAGACCAGCAAACTGCCAAAACTTGTGCTGTTATAGAGGTGCTCGCACGTCCTGATTTTGCTGAGTTAGATGTGTTCCTGGGTCAACATATTTTGTTGACCCTGGAACAACATTTTACAGTTTTTCTCGATTGCTAAAACACTATAACCAATCTTTTGAACTAAAATTTCAAAACCATAATGCCATTTTTCAAAAAGCACACCCATTTCCCTGAACAATAAACACAATTCCCCTGCTATAACACATGAGTCAGATTTGGTGAACTGTTACTGCAAAACTCTGCACACAAATCCCTACATTTCTCAGTGCTTACACCATGTGATCATTTAGAAAGCACTAGCATTCAATATTGTTCACTCAAGTCCGCAAAGTTTGAGCTCAATTAGCACACGATTATCCAAGTGGAAACACTAGGAGTCAAAATTTATCACACACCAATCAGAATCTTCGATGGAGATAAAAGGGCCAAAGTCAGTTTACAGTTTGGTGCATTTCTCAGATCAGAAATGAAATTCTCAAAATTACTTGTTCAACCTCCACATCATCTAGTCACTTGTGCACATCATAAAATGTTTCTAATTTTTTTTTTTAAGAAGTTGCGTTTGCTTTGGTACGTTCATGCAACTAATTATGCAACTGATTTGTCTGCGGTTTCCTACATTATCAGTTCCTATTGTCATGTTGCTATAGTCTTATCCCTCAAAACATCAAGTCACTAGCTCATCGTATATGTCTTTGCAATAAATGCTAATTTTTTTTGTCATAAATGTTCAAGCATATTCTACACATTTCTACACATTTCTATTAGACTTTTTTTTAAATTTGTCATGAATTGTTCAAGTGAATATTGACTTTCACCAATGTAGAGACTACAGATCAACCAGTGATAAAGCAGTTCTCTGAAATAGCTCAAAGGTACATCTCAACATCTCACGAACCTTCAATTGGAAAGCGTAAATAGACAGAGGACAACACAAGAGTTACAAATTCTGACAGTGGACTTTCTAATTTTTATTTCTGCCTTTGCCCATATTTCCTTTTTCTTTTCTATTTCACAATGACTTTGTAATGTATTTATATTTTATTTTTATTTTTTTATGTTCATATATATATATATATATATATATATATATGTATATATATTTTGTCAGACCACTAGTAAAAGTGTAACTGTGAATCCTATCCGGTCTTTTTCAATCAATATCCCGCATACAGTAACATGCAGTTTCGAAGACAAAGAGTAGGAGGTGAAAGAGGGAAGAGGAGGAGAAGAAGGAGGAGGATGACGACAACAACATGGAAGAGAAATAGGAAGGGCAAGAAAACAAGCAGTCTTATATATTTTACAGTTTTTTTCAATTGCTAACAAGCATTTACCAATACTTGAAGTACTTTTTCTAAACTCTTAACACAGCAACACACCTACATCACATAATTAGCCAAATCTGGCCAAAACCATGTTTTGTTAAATAAATACAAACTCTACATTTCAAAATACTGAATACCTTTTTCTACATATACCGACTCTATCAAAACACAGCAAACCCGATTCAAAAATGAGTCATTCGGTCAAAACATTACCACTAGTTTCTATCCAACAGAAACATATAGTCAATCATAGCACAGTGACTGTCAAAATACTAACAGCTGATGGCTTTACAAAAATTGCATTGATTGTCATGTTTCAGTTCTACCCAAATATAACAGACAATATTTAAATCTAATGTTGTTTTTTTGGTTGTTTTTGTTGTTGTTGTTGTTGTTGTTTTTTGTTTTTGTTTTTGTTTTTTGTAATTTGATTTTACCCTAACCTGAAACCAATTTTACATTTTTAGGTGTTGAATGTGTTCTTTCTTGGCAACAGAAACAGAATGAGTCATCATTACTTTATAGAATGTACAATAGTAAAAGATAGGGTCCTCTATGCAGAAATTCGATTGGAACATTGATTGCAATTGCTTTCCAGTGGGTCAGTGTTGGATGTGAATGGTGCCCTATGATAGCTGATGCCAGTGATCAACAGAAATTCCAACATACATGGCCTTTGGTCACTATGCAAGCTTGTTTCCGTCACAGAAAAAAAAAGAAAATACGATAAATGTGACCATTTTTATCTCACAATTTGGACGTATATTCTTGGAATTCCAAGTTTACATCTTGCAATTTAGACTTTATCAGAATTGTGAAATAAAAAAAGTCACAATTCCCCTGTACACTTTATATTCCATGGCAGACATAAGCTTTCGTAGGTTCCACATGTGTAAGGGGAAAAAAACAAACATAAAAATGCACAGTCCAGCACACATTCTTACTCCTCTCCCCTACCTTTTCTTCTCCCCTTTTCTGATCCAACTACTCCTCTACCTCCTACAACTATTTCTCTCCCTCTCCCAGACATTATTTTTTTTCTCTCCTTGATTCTGTGTGTTGTTCTGCATCCACAAAACCAATTCAAAGAGGTCTTTTTATGTTGATGTAATGGAAAGAGCTTCAACACCTGTTTATTCCTCCAAATGAGAATGGAATCAGCTATTTCTAAATATTTCATTGATCTGTTACTTAAAAATGCGTATTAGTTGTTAAAATATTTTATATAGAAATATTTTTCAATACTTTTGAGCTGCTGTTGTTGCAGAAGTAGAAGCTTTATACTGTATTTAAGGTTTGGAACATTAGATCTTCATTTCTGACATGATGTGTTTAAGCATTTGTAAAAAAGATAAGAAAGATCTATGATTTTGGTATGAAGTAAGCTTGTGTGAAAAGAAAATGTAAGCATTTTAGAAACTTATAAATTGACTGAATATTGTGTGAAAACAACAAGAATTGTGTTAATGGTATGGCCACAACAGAGAGATGTTGTGCTAATTGTGTTTAGAGTTTTGAAAATGTGACTACAGATTGGACAAAGGGATGTTAGCAATTGAAAAAAACTGTGTGCCAAATGTGTGCCAGGGTTGGATCAGGCATGCAAGAGGATTTTACCAATTTAGTCTGTGATGTTGAGGAGGTTCTTTGGCCTTTGAATTGATCTCATCAGTGTGTAAACTGTGTTGTGTGTGTGTTTTTGAGGGTTTGTGTGTCATGTCTGAGAGCAAAGTTTGTTTTTTTTTCAGCAAGATTGAGTTGTTTTGAGTGGAGAGCTTCATTTTGACCTGAATATAGTAAGTTTGGGGAATTGAGTTAGAAGTTACGGATTTGTGTTTAGAGTTTCGCAAAAAAGAGGCATAATTTCAAGAAATGTGTTTAAGCAATTGAGAAAAACTGTAATCTAAAAATTTAATCTTGACCACATCCTTACACCTAAACCTAACCTTACACATGAGTAATCCCTAAAATCAGAAGAAATGATAGATGAATGACACTGTACCAAACACTGATTGTAAGCCTAAACTTCACAAAAACTAAACAGTTTTTTCAAATCTGATTGGTTAATCACAGTGTTGTTCCAGGCTCAGCAAAGATGTTGATCCAGGAACATGTTGTACTTGGTAAAATCAGGTTCTGCAGAGGGCGCTCGTAATTGCTGATGATCAGTTAATCAAAGGTAGGTCATTACTTACTCTCTTAAAGGCGAAGTTTACTCCCAGAACAAAAATGTACAGATAATGTACTCACCCCCTTGTCATCCAAGATGTTCATATCTTTCTTCATATCTTTCTTCAGTCGTAAAGAAATTGTGTTTTTTGAGGAAAACATTTCAGGATATCTCTCCATACAGTGGACTTCTATGGTGCCTGCGAGTTTGAACTTCCAAAATGCAGTTTAAATGCAGCTTCAAAGGGCTCTGAATGATCCCAGCCGAGGAAGAAGGGACTTATCTAGCCAAACGATTGACAATTTATGTACTTTTTAACATCAAATGCTCGTCTTGTCTAGCTCTTTGTGAACTCTTTGTATTCCAATTCAGGACAGTTAGGATGAGTCGAAAAACTCCCATCTCATTTTCTCCTCCAACTTCAAAATCGTCCTACTTCGCTGCAGAAGTATGACCCAGATGTTGTGGACGTGCAAAGAAGATCAAACACCCTTTACAAAATTCTATAATTTTGCATTGATTTAAAATTTTAATCACTGATAACAAAATTGTACTAAAACATCCTTTCTCTGCAAATAAATAAATACATTTAATTAAGATAAATCGTTTCAAAGAAAAATTAATTTCTAAACGTATGCTTTAAAAATAATTGTGTTAAAATGTATCTCTAAAACTCTTACCGCACACTTTTTCTTTGGTCAAAATGTGTTCACGTTGTGATTTTCACTGTGCAAATGAATCGCCCACGTAACCAACGGTCCAATCATTAAAGAGCTGAGATGGTCTGTAGATAACCTAGTAGTGTGTCATTAGACAGAAAGAGAAGTCGCAGTTGAGAGCGGTAGAGGCACATTTAATGGTGATGTATTTTATGCCTACACTGCCATACATAGGCAAAACTAAGTAATTAGACATTTTGTCAAAAACGACTTGGCTGAACGACTGAAAATCGGGTCTTTTATAAAATGCGGTCTGTGATAGATGGGTTTGACTTAATTGTGTTCCTATTACAGTTTTTCTCAATTGCTTAAACACATTTCTTGAAATTATGCCTTGCTTTTGCGAAACTCTAAACACAAATCCGTAACTTCTAACTCAATTCCCCAAACTTACTATATTCAGGTCAAAATGAAGCTCTCCACTCAAAACAACTCAATCTTGCTGAAAAAAACAAACTTTGCTCTCAGACATGACACACAAACCCTCAAAAACACACACTACAACACAGTTTTACACACTGATGAGATCAATTCAAAACAATACTATGAAAACTGGTAAAACTTGAAAAAAAATTCACATGATGAACACAACAATTGTATGCATTTATAAGTGCTTTAATTCTTAATTTATTGTACTGTAGAGTATAGCACAAAACAGCAAACAACAACAAAAATAATTATTCTGCCCCAGAATCCTGTCTTTGGTCTGGAACAGGCCAAAGAACCTCCTCAACATCACAGGCTAAATTGGCCCTGGACAGGCAGTGGCGGTAAAATCCTCTAGCATGCCTGACCCAACCCTGGCACGCATCAACTAAAATATATGAGACTGCTTGTTTTCTTGCCCTTCCTATTTCTCTTCTACGTTGTTGTCGTCGTCCTCCTCCTTCTTCTCCTCCTCTTCCTCTTTCACCTCCTACTCTTCGTCTTCGAAATTGCATATTACTGTATGCGGGATATTGATTGAAAAAGACCGGATAGGATTCACAGTTACACTTTTACTAGTGGTCTGACGAAAAAAAATAAAAATAAAAAAAAAATAAAAAAATAAATATATACATATATATATATATATCAACATAAAAAATGAAATAAAATACAAATACATTACAAAGTCACTGTGAAATAGAAAAGAAAAATAAATATGGGCAAAGGCAAAAATATAAATTAGAAAGTCCACTGTCAGAATTTGTAACTCTTGTGTTGTCCTCTGTCTATTTATGCTTTCCAACTGAAGGTTCATGAGATGTTGAGATGTACCTTTGAGCTGTTTCAGAGAACTGCTTTATCACTGGTTGATCTGTAGTCTCTACATTGGTGAAAGTCAATATTCACTTGAACAATTCATGACAAATTTACAAAAAGTCTAATAGAAATGTGTAGAATATGCTTGACAGTTTATGACAGCTAGATCAAAAATTTAGCATTTACTGTAAAGACATATGCGATGAGCTAATGATTTGATGTTTTGAGCTGTAAGACTATAGCAACATGACAATAGGAACTGATAATGTAGGAAACAGCAGACAAATCAGTTGCATAATTAGTTGCATGAACGTACCAAAGCAAACGCAACTTCTTAAAAAACAATTAGAAACATTTTATGATGTGCACAAGTGACTAGATGATGTGGAGGTTGAACAAGTAGTTTTGAGAATTTCATTTCTGATCTGAGAAATGCACCAAACTGTAAACTGACTTTGGCCCTTTTATCTCCATCGAAGGTTCTGATTGGTATGTGATAAATTTTGACTCCTAGTGTTTCCACTTGGGTAACTGTGTGTTAATTGAGCTCAAACTTTGCGGACTTGAGTGAACAATATTGAATGCTAGTGCTTTCTAAATGACCACATTGTCTAAGCACTGAGAAATGTAGGGATTTGTGTGCAGAGTTTTGCAGTAACAGTTCACCAAATCTGACTCATGTGTTAAAGCAGGGGAATAGTGTTTAGTTAAGTGAAATGGGTGTGCTTTTTGAAAAATGGCATTATGGTTTTGAAATTTTAGTTCAAAAGACTGGGTATAGTGTTTTAGCAATCGAGAAAAAATGTAATAATGTCCAATTAACAGTGATTGGAATGTCGTTTGTTAACAGATATTTTTGAATTTATATGTGTGTATATATGTTATATGTTTTATGTTCATTCATTCAACATATCTGCCTACAGTGGGTTGCTGTAGTCATTTTCTTGAGCTCAATCAATCACCTCAGGGTTTCTGTTGGTGATGGTCATTATATGGTAGAGTATATCTTTGCCAGTCTGAATAAATAGTTTATTGTGGGAGGAAGTGGTGATGTATAGAAACATTAAATTATTATTATTATTAAAACTTTGAATATGCAATATTCATATAGTAGACTAGAGGAAGACAAGGTAACCGTTACCACACATTGTTACCACTAGATAGCACTATTTCCACTGAATCTGTAATAATCTGTCTGTTTTGCGCTATTGGAAATTCAGTGATTACTGGCTCTAACTTCATTTGCATAATGTGCATTAAATTTTGTTTAAATTATGGTTATAATTTGCATTAGTTTAAAAATGTTTTATTAACAGGAATACGAGTTCTGCCAAATGATATTTTAATGTAAATATTATGATTTGTATATAGGTTTGAGAGGAAAAATAGATTATATTCTGAATGCGAATAACTATGTATCCATCCTTTGTGTGTTTCTTACAAAAATGCAGCTTTTTACATCACAAGATGTTACAGTTTTTCTCAATTGCTTAAACACATTTCTTGAAATTATGCCTCGCTTTTGTGAAACTCTAAACACAAATCCGTAACTTCTAACTCAATTCCCCTTACTTACTATATTCAGGTCAAAATGAAGCTCTCCACTCAAAACAACTCAATCTTGCTGAAAAAAACAAACTTTGCTCTCAGACATGACACACAAACCCTCAAAAACACACACACTACAACACAGTTTTACACACTGATGAGATCAATTCAAAACAATACTACGAAAACTGGTAATAAGTGTTGCTTGAAAAAAAAAAAATTCACATGATGAACACAACAAATGTATGCATTTGCAAGTGTTTTAATCCTTAATTTATTGTACAGTACAAAACAGCAAACAACAACAAAAATAATTGTTCTGCCCCAGCATCCTGTCTTTGGTCTGGGACAGGCCAAAGAACCTCCTCAACATCACAGACTAAATTGGCCCTGGACAGGCAGCGGCGGTAAAATCCTCTTGCAAGCCTGATCCAACCCTGGCATGCATCAGCTAAAATATATGAGACTGCTTGTTTTCTTGCCCTTGCCCTTCCTATTTCTCTTCCATGTTGTTGTCATCATCCTCCTCCTTCGTCTCATCCTCTTTCTCTTTTACCTCCTACTCTTCCTCTTTGAAATTACACATTACTGTATGTGGGGTTTATGACTGAAAAAGACCGGATAGGATTCACACTTATAATTTTACTAGTCGTCTGACAAAAAATATATATATAGATAAAAAAAAGAAATAAATAAAATACAAATACATTACAAAGTCATTGTGAAATAGAAAAGAAAAAGAAATAAGAGTAAAGGCGGAAATATAAATTGTCAGAATTTGTAAGTCTTGTGTTGTCCTTTGTCTATATATGCTTTCCAGTTGAAGGTTCATGAGATGTTGAGATGTACCTTTGAGCTGTTTCAGAGAACTGCTTCATCATTGGTTGATCTGTAGTTTCTACATTAGTGAAAGTCAATATTCACTTGAACAATTCATGGCAAATTTACAAAAAAGTCTAATAGAAATGTGTAGAATATGCTTGACAGTTTATGACAACTAAATCAAAAATTTTGCATTTACTGTAAAGACATATTCGATGAGCTAATGACTTGATATTTTGAGGGGTAAGACTATAGCACAGAGAACTATATACACGTAATACATTTTGAGCAACATGACAATAGAAACTGATAATGGAAACTGCAGACAAATCAGTTGCATAATCAGTTGCATGAACATACCAAAGCAAACGCAATTTGTTTTAAAAAAATTAGAAACATTTTATGATGTGCACAAGTGACTAGATGATGTGGAGGTTGAACAAGTAGTTTTGAGAATTTCATTTCTGATCTGAGAAATGCACCAAACTGTAAACTGACTTTGGCCCTTTTATCTCCATCAAAGGTTCTGATTGATGTGTGATAAATTTTGACTCCTAGTGTTTCCACTTGGGTAATTGTGTGCTAATTGACTCCAAACTTTGCAGACGTGAGTGAACAATATTGAATACTAGTGCTTTCTAAATGACCACAGGGTGTAAGCACTGAGAAATGTAGGGATTTGTGTGTAGAGTTTTGCAGTAACAGTTCACCAAATCTGACTCATGTGTTAAAGCAGGGGAATAGTGTTTATAGTTCAGGGAAATGGGTGTGGTTTTTGAAAAATGGCATTATGGTTTTGAAATTTTAGTTTAAAAGACTGGTTATAGTGTTTTAGCAATGGAGAAAAACTGTAATTGATGGACTATATGTGTGGATTACTTGAGGATTATTTTGATCTTTCTGATCAGCTGAATGGATTCTCAGCAGTTTGGACTCTTATTCTGACAGCACCCATTCCCTTCATTTGTGAGCAAGTGAGGTAAAGCTGAATTTCTCCATATCTGCTCTAATGAAGAAACAAACTCCTCTACATGGCCTGATGGTGGGTATATTTTTATATTTTTTGGTGAAGCATTAATTTACACTAATAGGTTTATTAGTTCTTCTCAGTCTAGTGGTGATCCGTACACTTCAACCTCACACACCATCTTTGTTCCCAACAATGGCACTGGATGCAAAGCCATTTCCATAGAGGGAAATCTGTGTCGCTTTCCCTTTTAAAGCCACATTTTCACCTACAACAACAGATCCAAGTGAATTCATAGTTTTGAATAAAGAACGTACAGTCTAGAAATTCAATATAGGACTACAACATTGTTCAGTCTAAAGTTAAAATTAACTACTTTTATCAGAGCTACACTGTTCATATCCTGATCATAAATGTTCATATTCTCACCATTAGGAGCTGGATAACCGTAAACCTCAACCTCACAGAGGTTAAGAAGGTGATTAGATCCATGTATGACCACATTGATGTAACGGCCTGAAATGCCTTTCTTCCATTTGAAAGTGAGGGATCTCCCACCTGGAATGGATGAAATCTTTCCAGCCCTGTACAGAAATCACAGCACAATGTGTGATTGTGTGTATTTAATCTCATCACATTGGTCCTTAAGAGAACCTTTTAAACAGATTTGTAGTTTTCTTACAATTGATTGCTGTTGCCGTTGTTCAGCAGAGAGTTCCCAATGTGTATCTCAGCTTCATCAAGTCTTTCAGGAACTTCTTTTCGGTTGGTGATAGTTATGGAGGTCACTATGTACTCGTTTAGTAAATCTAACCTCCACCATGGGTCAGTTTGCCATTCAGTAACAGTACAGGATCCATGTTCATAATATGGGTCATGATTTCCATCAATAGCATTACTGGCATGGCCATCTGCTGACCAAGGATTCCCGAACAGGTCTGATTGTGTGGCCTTGCCATATAAAGCAAGATTTCTGGCTGAAATTGATAAATATATGTATAAAAAACAAGTATATGATATAATAAAGAAAGTATATGAATGAGTCAAAATAAAAAAAAAGCCATTTGTCAATATTATATAGCATTTTTGACAGTGATTATTTAACTTGGTTTGTTTGTCAAATATATTTGACAGTAAAGTTTATAGTTTATAGCTACAAAAACAACAACAACAACAATCCACCATTATTGCCAAGGAGAAAAATCTGCTCAAGACATTATTCCCCTATACTGAGTATTTAAAACAATAATAATGAAATGTTATATAAAACCATCTTCCACAAAATATTACTGTTATAAGAAGAATGAGGCATTTTCAGAAAAATGTAAACAAATTATGAATAAATTCATAAAACAACAATTAACAATGAGCAGTTGTTTAAAAATTGTATAAGTAGCATGTGAATGTCACGAATTCAGCCTCTGTGGCTCCCTCCGATCACCACCAGAGGGAACCGTCTCCAGAGTACTAGTCTCCAATTCGGACTCCATTACGCACAACCCCGTGCCTGGGGCTGATCACCTGCACAGGTGTCAGCCATTTCCCCCGTCCATAAATAGCACGCTCACGCTCACCACTTCGCAAAGTCTTGTTTTGCTGCTGCTAACGTTTCTGAGCGTTTACCCCTGTCTGATCTCTCGTTGCCTACCCGATTGCCTTAATACTCTGTCTGTCTGTCTGTCTGTCTGTCTGTCTGTCTGCTGCCTGCCTTGTGACCCTTGCTTTGTTTATTGGATTTACTCTGTTGGACCGCCGCCTGCCTCGATCTTCTCGCCTGGACTCTGTTTCTGATTCTGGTTTGTCTACATTGCTCAGATTGCCCCTGTTTGACCATTGTCTGTTTGTTTATGAGCTGGACTTGATGAGCTGTTTTATGAGTTGGATTACATCTGAAATCCAGCTTGCATCTCTTACCACAAACTGTCGCAAAAGTGACGTCAGCAACCATCGACGCACTTCTCTAACAGTAAATTCTATTTCACAACAGAATTAAATAAAATACATTTATACATTTGTTTTACTTGCCTGAACTTACTATGCATTAGGCAAAAAATACATATACAATAATGTGAATGAAGAAACAATTATTCTCAAAGATCAGAAATATTGACAGAAGTCTTCCATCGATCCATAAACTCAATTATTTGAGTGGGTTACAACAGCATCCTGTCTTTGGTCTGGGACAGGCCAAAGAACCTTCTCAACATCACAGGCTAAATTGGCCCTGGACAGGCAGCGGGGGTAAAATCCTCTTGCATGCCTGATCCAACCCTGGCAAAAACAACAACAACAAAAAAACATTACAAAGTCATTGTGAAATAGAAAAGAAAAATAAATATGGGCAAAGGCGAAAATAAAAATTAGAAAGTGCAGTCAGAATTTGTAACTTTTGTGTTGTCCTCTGTCTATATATGCCTTCCAACTGAAGGTTCATGAGATGTTGAGATGTACCTTTGAGCTGTTTCAGAGAACTGCTTTATCACTGGTTGATCTGTAGTCTCTACTTTAGTGAAAGTCAATATTCACTTAATTCATGGCAAATTTACAAAAAAAAGTCTAATAGAAATGTGTAGAATATGCTTGACAGTTTATGACAACTCGATCAAAAATGTAGCATTTACTGCAAAGACAAATACGATGAGCTAATGACTTGATGTTTTGAGGGGTAAGACTATAGCAACATGACAATAGGAACTGATAATGTAGGAAACCGCAGACAAATCAGTTGCATAATCAGTTGCATGAACATGCCAAAGCAAACGCAACTTTTTTTTTAAAAAAAAGAGAAACATTTTATGATGTGCACAAGCGACTAAATGATGTGGAGGTTGAACAAGTAGTTTTGAGAATTTCATTTCTGATCTGAGAAATGCACCAAACTGTAAACTGACTTTGGCCCTTTTATCTCCATCGAAGGTTCTGATTGGTGTGTGATAAATTTAGACTCCTAGTGTTTCCACTTGGATAATTGTGTGCTAACTGAGCTCAAACTTCAGAGACTTGAGTGAACAATATTGAATGCTAGTGCTTTCTAAATGATCACATGGTGTAAGCACTAAGAAATGTAGGGATTTGTGTGTAGAGTTTTGCAGTATCAGTTCACCAGATCTGACTCATGTGTTTTTTACTGTAAGCATTTGTGGTTGTGAATAAAGTATTACACAGTATGAAAGAAAAGAAATACACTCCCAGTCAAATGTTTTTAAACAGTAAGATTTTTAATGTTTTTTTTTAAGAAGTCTCTTCCACCAAGCCTGCATTTTTTTGATCCAAAGTAGAGAAACACAGTCAATTTTAAGATTGGATATTTTTAATATTTAAAATAACTCTTTTATATTTGAATATATTTTAAAATGTTATTTATTCCTGTGATTTCAAAGCTGATGTCACAACCCATTGGACTGTTTGTGTTGGTTTCTCCCTCTGTTGCCCATATTTGGTTGTTCCTGTTTCCTGTCCTCGTTTAATCATTATTAGTTGCCCTGTATCACCTGTGTCTAATTACAGTTTTTTCCAGTAGCTAACATCCTTTTGTCTAGTTTGTAAAAGACTCTAAACACAATTAGCACAACATCCGTCTGTTGTGACCATACCTTTAACACAATTTGTTTTCACACAATATGCAGTCAATTACCACGTTTCTAAAATGCATACATTTTATACTATCTTTTCATACAAGCTTACCCAAAGCCAAAATCATGGATCTTTTTAGTCGTATTTACAAATGCTTAAACACATCATGTCAGAAATGAAGACCTAATGTTCCAAACCCTAAATACAGTATAAAGCTTCTACTTCTGCAACAACAGCAGTTCAAAAGTATTGAAAAAATCTCTCTATATAAAACATTGTAACAACTGATAAGCATTTTTATGTAACAGATCAATAAAATATTTAGAAATAGCTGATTCTCAGTTGGATGAATAATCAAGTGTTGAAGCTCTTTCCATTACATCAACATAGAATAAAAAAAATGAATTGGTTTTGTGGATGCAGAGCAACACAAAGAATCAGAGAGAAAAAAATAATGCCTGGGAGAGGGAGAGAAATACGAGGTAGAGGAGTAGTTGGATTGAGAAGAAGAGGAAGGGGAGAGGAGTAAGAATGTGTGCTGGACTGTGCATTTTTATTTTTATTTTTTTACCTTACACATGTGGAACCTATGAAAGCTTATTTCTGCCATGGAATATAATGGGCAACGGGTAATTGCGACTTTTTTATCTAACAATTCTAATAAAGTCTGAATTGGAAGATGTAAACTCACAATTCTTAGAATAGAAGTCCGAATTGTGAGATAAAAAGGTCACAACTATCCTATTTTCTTTTTTCTTTTTCTTTTTTTCTGTGACGGAAAAAAGCTTGCATAGTAGAGTTTGTATTTATTTAACAAAATGTGGTTTTGGCCAGAAAATGAATTATTTGGCTAATTGTGTGATGTAGGTGTGTTGCGAGTTTACAAAAAGTACTTTAAGTATTGGTAAACGCTTAGCAATTGAAAAAAACTGTAATTGTTAGCATTTTGACAGTCTATACAGTATGATTGACCATATGTTCCTGTTGGATAGAAAACTAGTGTTAATGTTTTGACCGAATGACTCTATTTTGAATCAGGGTTGCTGCGTTATGATAGAGTTAGTATAGGTATTCAGCTTTTGAGTTTGTATTTATTTGACAAAATGTGATTTTGGCCAGAGAATTAACTGTTTGGCTAACTGTGTTGCTGTGTTAAGAGTTTAGAAAAAGTACTTTAAGTATTGGGAAAAGCTTGTAAGCAATTAAAAAAAAAAACTGTATTTACAAGTGTGCAGTTTACAAATGTATAATTTTCAGTTTTATATGTATAAATGTGTCAGTTATGATGGACAGTTTATAGTAATGAATGTTGTAATTTTTCTTGTGTCTGGCTGTTCTGGACGCAGGTGGTCTGTAGCGCAGACCAGAAGGCAACACTTTGAGGAGGGAGTGAACTGGGTGTGTGGGGTCCAAAGTGATTTTATTAGCCCTTTCCTCACTCTGGAGGTGTAAAGATCTTGGAGGTTGGGCAGAGGAGCACCAATAATCTTCTCAGCAGTCCTAACTGTCCATTGCAGTCTCTTGATGTCTGATTTGGTAGCTGAACCAAACCAGACAGTCCTGGTCCATCTACTCCTCTCTCTAGTTCATCTTGTTCAATCTCTCCCTGGTCCAACCAGTCCTCTCCTTCGTCCAACTCTCCCTCATCCAGACATTTTCTTTCTTTTTTTTTTGCTTCTCTGTATTGTTTTGAACAAAACAAATCCAGAGTGCCTTTTTTATTGTGCATGGGCATGTAATGGAAATACTTGATTGAAATCAAGTATTAGAAATTAAAATAATTCTTGTCAGCTCTTTTAAGCTGCTGTTGTTGCAAAAGTAGGGGCTTTACACTATATTTTGGAACATTAGGTCTTCATTTCTGTCATACTGTGTTTAAGCATTTGTAAAAAAAGATAAGAAAGATTCATGATTTTGGTATGAAGTAAGATTTCAGCATTTTAGAAACGTAAGAACTGACTGAATATTGTGTGAAAACAACATGAATTGTGCTAATGGTATGGCAGATATTGTGCCAGTTGTGTTTAGAGTTTTGAAAATGTGACTACAGATTGGACAAAGCGAAAAAAACTGTAACTGAGGCCTGTAGAGTCTGAGGTGAAGTTCTGCCATTTGTGCCATAGATGTAGAGAGGGTGAACAGACGGTTCCTGATTGACGATGACCAAAAACACACCTCTAGTTAAAAAAAAATGCAAATATGCTTTTTTTTTTTTTAAGAAGAAAACTGTATGTTCTACAAGAATAATTTAATAATGTTAAACTGTCTCTATAAAATGCGTCCAATACATTTTCTTTGGGAAATGTGTTGACGTTGTAGTTTTCTTGGGGCAAATGAGCAGTACCATCCCATATAAAGTATAAATCACTAAACAGGTAGTCTGTATGTGCTTTTGCATTGTCAGTAGATATAGGGATGAGACTGGATGAGGCAGACAGTTCATGCAATAATCATTTTAATTACACGTTTAGTACAGAGGCAAAACAAAGTAACTACACATTTCGTCCAAAATGAGTTTACTGTATTACTGAAAATATCTTATTATCACACAATATAATATGACTTGTGATAGATGGATTTGACTCGATCAAGCTCATATTCAAAGAGCTAAAATATTGTGAGTAGTGATTGTGGCTGCTGTTTACTGTGTTAATAAACAATCCTGATGTGTTCTGATTAAGTTCTACAAGACATTTTGCGATCTTCGATGACCCGGAATGCTGGGAATCTTTTAAAAGCATAATCATAAAATAAAAGCATAATTTAGTTTTAAAATAAAACAAAACAACCCTATAATGGCTCTTTCAAGTCAATATCATTAGCTCAGCAATAACAGAATGCTGCCTGTTGCATTGTGTCATATTTGGAAAAAAGGATAAAAGATGATATGCTTAAAAACGCAAGTCTGATGGAATAGCAAACAAGCTTGAATAGACATATATGTTTAGTAATCATAAAACGTTTTGCTGCATTATTGTGCTTTTTTTGTTTGTTTGCTTGTTTTTTTTTCCTCAAAAAGACATGAATAATATCCAATTAACAGTGATTGGAATCTAGTTTGAATGTAGCTAGACATTTTTAAATTTATATGTGTATATATGTTATATGTTATATGTTCATTTAAACATATTAGCCTAGAGTGAGTTGCTGTAGGTTTACTTTTTTCTTCATGTGGGGCATGACAATTATTACAGGTTAATTTTTTTTAATTGCTTTTTAATCCAATGGTGATCCAAAAACTTCAACCTCACACAGTGTAAGAAATTCTTCCCGTCCTGGAATAACAACATTAATGTAGCGTCCTTCCATCCCATCACATTTAAAGGTGGCGGAAAGACCAGCAGGAATGGAAGAGATCACAGCACACCTGAAGAAAAGGAGAGTTAAGCATCTGATCAACTTCTAAACTACCATCCATATCCAAAGCAAAACCCAGCAGCTACACTGCAAGTCAATGTAATTAAATACAAGTGTTGAGATTAATAAACAACAGATGAGATCCAACTGAATTCATAGTTTTGAACAAAGAACTTGTCTTATAGTCTACAAATGAAATATAGGACAACAACATTGTTGGTTTATTGAATATCTGCTGTTTTTGAATTTTTTTTTCTCTCTTTTGATTAATTACTTTTATCAGAGCCACACTGTTCAAATCCTGATCATAAATGTTCATATTCTCACCATCAGGAGCTGGATAACCGTAAACCTCGACCTCACAAAGGGTAAGAACTCGATTAGATCCAGGTATGACCACATTGATGTAACGGCCTGAAATGCCTTTCTTCAAATCAAAAGTGACGGATCCCCCACCAAGAATGGATGAAATCTTTCGAGCCCTGAATAGAAATCACAGCACAATGTGTGATTGTGTGTTTGTGTATCACATTGTTCTTTAAGAGAACCTTTTTAAATAGTTTTGTAGTTTTCTTACAATGGGTTGCTGTTGCCATTGTTCTGCAAAGAGTTTCCGATGTGTATCTCGGCTCCATCAAGTCTTTCAGGACAGCAGTCTTTTCGGTTGGTGATAGTTATGGAGGTCACTACGTACTCGTCTAGTAAATCTAATCTCCACCATGGGTCATTTTGCGAATCAGTAGCAGTACAGGATCCATGATAATAATCTGGGTCATGATTTCCATCAATAGCATTACTGGCATGGCCTTCTCCAGACCAAGGATTCCCGACCAGGTCTGATTGTGTGGCCTTGCCATATAAAGCAAGATTTCTGGCTGAAATTTTATACCAAAAATTTTCTGAAAGTTATTTTTATACCAAAATATGCAGTGCATATAATGTATTGCAAAGCACATCTGTATTATTGAAATAAACCAACTGTACATTTTTTATCTTTACCTTTAGCTGCAGTTGTGTGTGTAAACCAAGGCATCATAGAAATACAAAGCAGGAAAAACACACGCATTTCCATTGTTCTGAAAATGAGAAAAACCAAGCTTCTAAAAAAAATATGCTTTTTATTTACAGTTTCATCATAAAGGAATTTTATGATTTATAATTCAGTTTTATAATGGAATTAGTAGAATGTTTGGGGGGATTTAACAGAATGTAACTGAAGTCATTTTAGTAAGTAAAATGTAACACAGTGATATCATGCACATGAAAAAATATTTTTAAAAGTACCTGTATAATATGATCACATTCATGATTTATTAATATTGATACTGACATTTTAAAAAATGCACATGTATTTTAAAACAGAATAAGGGTCTCTCAAATACAAAATAAAGTTATGGGCATTAAGTGCTGGTCATCATTCAAAAGCAAGGGACCAGCTGTATTTAAATCACATTTTAAGGTGTGGATGGAACTGATCAATACCAACTCGTGACATAACACACCATGTTATTATTTATTTAGCACGAATAAAGCCAATACGGAAAAGCCACAGGTGACAAACCAAGTGGTTTTCACATTGTTCTTAAGGAATTTTGGCCCATTCTTCTTTACAATGTTGTTCAATTTTGTTGAGGTTGCGGGTCTTTGTTTATACTGTTCGTTGATGTGTTCTTTTATCTTACACCTTTAACCCTATGATTATTCAGGTAGGGTAAGGACAGTTGAATCTAGCCTAAACTATAAAGTACTCACCTGTCCGCAGGTTGCAGTCCTTCAGGAATGATGTAGAAGACTCGCTTGTGATTGTTTTTGTTTGAGGCTCAGTATAGTCTCACAGGAGGCAACTGTAACAACAAAATCTCTTATTTCATTGGTTACAATACAAAGCAGTTAATGCAAAAATAAAACAAAATATCAGCTAAGCCACAAGTTATGTACTTCAAACTTGGCGCCCTTTGTTAAGGTATCAGATGTCCTTCACGCTTAATGCAGGCAGCATCCGAAGAGTAGTTCACTCCTCAGACCTTTTTATAATACTCTTGGGTAATCCCAATTACTCATCAATGTCTCTCATCACAGATGTCCTTCCTCTTAAGTAGTCTTCCTCTTCTTCATCGTAATCTTCGTCTGGCTCACCTCTGCTTGATGTTGCAACATGTTCTCTTCACCATTATCAAACTCAGACATCTAACTTTCACAATTGTTGCTTATTCATCCTAACAAACAAGTTCTGCAAGTGCAAACAAAGCATATATGGCATTAACTTAAAAACAAGCAAATAAACACTGAAACGGGTAAATAGCAATATCAATATCCAAAACACCCCCTTCTTGCTATTTCCTGGTTCAGTCTAACACATTTATTACTCTTTCTTTTTCAGGTGCATATACCCTTAAAAGGTTTTGGTCTTTTTGTTAAACTTCATTAATTTAATGTATATCTGGTCTTTTGTAGTTATCTTCATTTTCCCAATAACATTCATGTACTCCAAATTTTCCCTTTTTAGGCTTCAATACATCTTCTCTAAGCACCATATTTCTTATAATATCATGTTAGGGCCACATTTTTACACTCTGCTTCACAACGGTAAGGTACTGCCCAAATTTAGTGGTAAATTGGTTATTTCATGTTGCTATGAAATAATCTCACACTTTTTACAGTGTCTGGATTGGGATTCGAGTCTCAAGTAAGACATTGGTCGCCACCTTCCTTCTGGGATCCTGAGGCTCTTTCTCTTCCACCATATTTAGCAATGCTTCTGTCTATGAGATAAAACATCCCATTCTCTTTTAAATTCTTAAAAAATTCATATTGTACCTTCAATGTAAAGCATGTACAAAAATTGGTTCCAATATACATCTTTTATCCCGTCATATTGCATCTCAATATTTCAACAAACTCTACATTTCCTTTTTTTTATATTCTACTGCTTCATTACAGTTGTACTGTCATTACTTAATATGAAGTCTTAACTGCAACACCATTTGGTCTGATTCAGTGCCATTCTCAGTTAATATTTTCTTCCATAATTCTGGATTTTTGTGATTTGTGATCTTAGTCCTTGCCATGTAAATCCTCCAGCATTTCTCCAAAATGATAATGAATGTTTACTTCCTTTTTCCTCTTCACAGGCTAAACCCTCTCTCTATAATTTTCTCCTCAATTCCATTTTCGACTAGTTTCAAAGACAAAGGGTTGTTAAATATTCTGCTCTACCTTTAACAAAATTTCCTTCATATCTGGCCATGGCTTTGCAGTCTTGATCTTTTATAATCTCAAAATAGTCATGGAGTGTGTAATTGCCAATTATACTGTTCTTAATTATACTTCAAATACTAAAACACGATTTTGAAGTTTTGAAGTTTCATTATTTTTAATTTCAGTCTTTCTAGCAGTTACGCTTACTTGTGTTGGGTCAGTTTGGTATTCTCTAGTATCCATTTATACGTGTCATGACTCAAGAATAACCCTGCAACGTTTTTTCCAGGTCAGTTCCATTTTGACTCCACAGGCGAGTATTTCGGGTTCTGTTTTAGTTCTACTAACAGCTTGCACCAGAGCAAACCGTCTTTTGGCATTAAAATTGTACTGTCAGGTTGTACTAAAGACGCCCAGTGAAGAAATAGAGCTGAAAAGGTGTGAAAAGCCTTATTTTTGCACCTACCCTTATTGAATATGCATTTATAGGAGTTTCCAGACGGAAAATTTTGGAGGGGAGAGTATGATTCACGCAATGTGTTCTACTAATGTTTGCGAATGTCAAATTACTGGCTTTTGTGCCATTATTTAACACCCCAAAAGGCATGTCCTAAAGTAAACTATTTTGCACTTGAAATGGCTGCAATTACTGTTGGTAGGAGGAGGCACCACAGAGAACAGAAACGTGTGGTAGAAGGGAGAGGATTTTTTCCACATGTATTAATTTATTTGGAATGCCAGAAGAACACATTATCCAAACATATTGTTTGCCAAGCCATGTTATTTTTTATTTGCTTCAGGAAATAAAAGACTTAGAGCCTTCAACTAGGAGTCACGCAATCAAAACTTTTAGCAAACCTTCATTTTTGGCCTCCGGTTCTTTTCAACGCACTGTGGCTTCTTTATTTTGTTCATGCTTTTGGTATATTGCGTTGGATCGATATGTAAATGTTCATTGTAATCTTCGTCTGGCTCACCTCTGCTTGATGTTGCAACGTTCTCTTCACCATTATCAAACTCAGACATCTAACTTTCATCTAACAGACATCAACTGTTGCTTATTCATCCTAACAAACAAGGTCTTTTTCTAATTACTGTCACAAACTTTATCATTTCACTGAGGCCTGTAGAGTCTAAGGTGAACTTCTGCCATTTCTCTGAGTGTACATGGTATGATCTTGGGGTGAATTTGCTGGGACGTCCACTCCTGGAAAGACTGGTGTCTGTCTTGAATGTCTTCCACTTGTGAATAATCTTTATCACTGTGGAATGATGGACTTCAAATTTCACATTTTTTGGAAATGCCCATATCAGCCAACAACTGCTTCTCTAAGATTATTGCTGATGTCTTTCCTCTTTGGCATTGTGTTAACACACACCTGAAGGCTCCAGACCAGCAAACTGCCAAAACTTGTGCTGTTATAGAAGTGCTTGCACGTCCTGATTTTGCTGAGTTAGATGTTAGATTGACATTTTAATCCAAAAATTTAATCTTGACCACATCCTTACACCTAAACCTAACCTTACGCATGAGTAATCCCTAAAATCAGAAGAAATGATAGATGAATGACACTGTACCAAACACTGATTGTAAGCCTAAACTTCACAAAAACTAAACAGTTTTTTCAAATCTGATTGGTTAATCACAGTGTTGTTCCAGGCTCAGCAAAGATGTTGATCCAGGAACATGTTGTACTTGGTAAAATCAGGTTCTGCAGAGGGCGCTCGTAATTGCTGATGATCAGTTAATCAAAGGTAGGTCATTACTTACTCTCTTAAAGGCGAAGTTTACTCCCAGAACAAAAATGTACAGATAATGTACTCACCCCCTTGTCATCCAAGATGTTCATATCTTTCTTCATATCTTTCTTCAGTCGTAAAGAAATTGTGTTTTTTGGGGAAAACATTTCAGGATATCTCTCCATACAGTGGACTTCTATGGTGCCTGCGAGTTTGAACTTCCAAAATGCAGTTTAAATGCAGCTTCAAAGGGCTCTGAATGATCCCAGCCGAGGAAGAAGGGACTCATCTAGCGAAACAATTGACAATTTATGTACTTTTTAACATCAAATGCTCGTCTTGTCTAGCTCTTCGTGAACTCTTTGTATTCCAGTTCAGGACAGTTAGGATGAGTCGAAAAACTCCCATCTCATTTGCTCCTCCAACTTCAAAATCGTCCTACTTCGCTGCAGAAGTATGACCCAGATGTTGTGGACGTGCAAAGAAGATCAAACACCCTTTACAAAATTCCATAATTTTGCATTGATTTAAAATTTTAATCACTGATAACAAAATTGTACTAAAACATCCTTTCTCTGCAAATAAATAAATACATTTAATTAAGATAAATCGTTTCAAAGAAAAATTAATTTCTAAACGTATGCTTTAAAAATAATGGTGTTAAAATGTATCTCTAAAACTCTTACCGCACACTTTTTCTTTGGTCAAAATGTGTTCACGTTGTGGTTTTCACTGTGCAAATGAATCGCCCACGTAACCAACGGTCCAATCATTAAAGAGCTGAGATGGTCTGTAGATAACCTAGTAGTGTGTCATTAGACAGAAAGAGAAGTCGCAGTTGAGAGCGGTAGAGGCACATTTAATGGTGATGTATTTTATGCCTACACTGCCATACATAGGCAAAACTAAGTAATTAGACATTTTGTCAAAAACGACTTGGCTGAACGACTGAAAATCGGGTCTTTTATAAAATACAGTCTGTGATAGATGGGTTTGACTTGATTGTGTTCGTATTAAGAGAGCAGAAATATTGTTGTAGAAATAAGTGTTTGTGGTTGCTGTCTACTGTGTGAGTAAACAATCCTGATGCGTTCTGATAACAGTTTTTCTCGATTGTTAAAACACTTTTGAACTAAAATTTCAAAACCATAATGCTATTTTTCAAAAAGCACACCCATTTCCCTGAACTATAAACACTATTCCCCTGCTTTATCACATGAGTCAGATTTGGTGAACTGTTACTGCAAAACTCTACACACAAATTACCCAAGTGGAAACACTAGGAGTCAAAATTTATCACACACCAAACAGAACCTTTAATGGAGATAAAAGGGCCAAAGTCCGTTTACAGTTTGGTGCATTTCTCAGATCAGAAATGAAATTCTCAAAACTACTTGTTCAACCTCCACATCATCTAGTCACTTGTGCACATTATAAAATGTTTCTCATTTTTTTGAACAAGTTGTGTTTGCTTTGGTACGTTCGTGCAACTGATTTGTCTGCGGTTTCCTACATTATCAGGTCCTATTGTCATGTTGCTATAGTCTTACCCCTTAAAACATCAAGTCATTAGCTCATTGTATATGTCTTTACCGTAAATGCAATTTTTTTTTTGCACTTTCTAATTTTAATTTTTGCCTTTGCCCATATTTCTTTTTCTTTTCTATTTCACAATGACTTTGTAATGTATTTGTATTTTATTTATTTCTTTTTTTTTTATCTTTATATATATATATATATTTTTTTTTTTTTTGTCAGACCACTAGTAAAAGTGTAACTGTGAATCCTATCCGGTCTTTTTCAATCAATATCCCGCATACAGTAACGTGTAATTTTGAAGAGGAAGAGTAGGAGGTGGAAGAGGAAGAGGAGGAGAAGAAGGAGGAGGTCGACGACAACAACAACGTGGAAGAGAAATAGGCAGGGCAAGGGCAAGAAAACAAGCAGTCTAATATATTTTAGTTGATGCTTTGCTTTTAAAAATAAAATAAAAATGCTTTTAGTTTAAATAAAATAAAAACAGAACACTATAATGGCTCTGCAAGTCAATAAGATTAGCTCAAAAATAACAGAATGCTGCCCGTTGCCATGTGTCGTATTTGAGAAAAGGATAAAAGATGATATGCTTAAAAACACAAATCCTGTTCTTTTTTTTTCTCAAAAAGACATTAATAATGTCCAGTTAACAGTGATTGGAATTTAGTTTGTTAACAGCTATATTTTTGAATTTATATATGTGTGTATATGTTATATGTTTTATGTTCATTCATTCAACATATTTGCCTACAGTGGGTTGCTGTAGTCATTTTCTTGAGCTCAATCAACCATATCAGGGTTTCTGTTGGTGATGGTCATCTTTGCCAGTCTGAGTAAATAGTTTATTGTGGGAGCAAGTGGTGATGTATAGAAACCTTAAATAATTATTATTAAAACCTTGAATATGCAATATTCATATAGTAGAGGAAGTCAAGGTAACCGTTACCACACATTGTTACCACTAGATAGCACTATTTCCACTGAATCTGTAATAATCTGTCCGTTTTGCGCTATTGGAAATCCAGTGATTACTGGCTCTAACTTCACTTGCATAATGTGCATTAAATTTTGTTTCAGTTACAATTTTAATTTGCATTAATTTAAAAATGTTTTGTATTAACAGGAGTACGAGTTCTGCCAAATGATATTTTAATGTAAACATTATGATTTGTATATAGGTTTGAGAGGAAAAATAGATTATATTCTGAATGCGAATAACTATGTATCCATCCTTTGTGTGTTTCTTACAAAAATGTCGCTTTTTTACGTCACAAGATGTTAATTGATGGACTATATGTGTGGATTACTTGAGGATTATTTTGATCTTTCTGATCAGCTGAATGGATTCTCAGCAGTTTGGACTCTTATTCTGACAGCACCCATTCCCTTCATTTGTGAGCAAGTGAGGTAAAACTGAATTTCTCCATATCTGCTCTAATGAAGAAACAAACTCCTCTACATGGCCTGATGGTGGGTATATTTTTATATTTTTGGGTGAAGCATTAGTTTACACTAACAGGTTTATTAGTGCTTCTCAGTCTTCTCAGTCCTTCCATCCCATCACATTCAAAGGTGGTGGAAAAACCAGCAGGAATGGAAGAGATCACAGCACACCTGAAGAAAAGCTGAGTTAGGCATCTTAAGAAATTTAAGAGAAAGTCAACATAATTAAATACAAATGATGAGATTAAAAACAATAACACAATATTGTACCTATTTGTAACCATCGGCCAACGTTACATGCTACTTTAGCGCTGTACTAATTCTCATAATGCAGCAAGTTCTGAAAGTATTTAAAGAAAAATAAAGAGATTTAGAGCTGAATTCATTTACCTGGGATTGTTATTGCCGTTGTTGTCCAGACTGTTTCCAATTTTGATTTCTGCCCCATTCAGTCTTTTAGGAATATTGTCTAGTGTGTTTGTTATTACCACTGAAAACACTTTGTGTCTTTTCAGCAGGTCCAGTCTCCACCAGGCATTGAGAGCTTTTTCGGTGTGGGTACATGATCCATGAGTGTAAACACCATCTTTGTTCCCATCAATGGTATTGGATGCAAAGCCGTTTCCATAGAGGGAAATCTGTGTAGCTTTCCCTTTTAAAGCCACATTTTCACCTACAACAACAGATCCAAGTGAATTCATAGTCTTGAATAAAGAACCTACATCTCATCACATTGGTCTTTAAGAGAATCTTTTTAAATACTTTTGTAGTTTTCTTACAATGGGTTGCTGTTGCCGTTGTTCAGCAGAGAGTTCCCAATGTGTATCTCGGCTCCATCAAGTCTTTCAGGACAGCACTCTTTTCGGTTGGTGATAGTTATGGAGGTCACTACGTACTCGTTTAGTAAATCTAACCTCCACCGTGGGTCAGTTTGCCATTCAGTAACAGTACAGGATCCATGTTCATAATATGGGTCACGATTTCCATCAATAGCATTACTGGCATGGCCATCTGCTGACCAAGGATTCCCGACCAGGTCTGACTGTGTGGCCTTGCCATATAAAGCAAGATTTCTGGCTGAAATTAATAAATATATGGGTAACGCTTTAGATTACAACCCGCAAAGAACTACGTAAGTAAACTGAATTTACGGTGTATGTTTCTGTAATTCTAGTGTACCTATAAAGAACGTATATGTAGGTATAAGGGAACAATATGTTATATTTGGGTAATAAGGGGATAACAAACCAGATATTCAACCTGCAAAGAACTACATAAGTATACTGAATTTACGGTGTACGTTTCTATAATTATAGTGTACCTATTAAAGAACGTACATGTAGGTATACGGGAACAATATGTTACGTTTTGGTAATAGAGAGTAACAACCAGATATACAACCTGCAAAGAACTGCGTAAGTAAACTAAAGTTACGGTGAATGTTTCGTATTTATATTGCACCTACGTGTAAGTACAAGGGAACAATAGGTTACGTTTGGGTAATAAGGGGGTAGCAAACAGATATCCTACAAATAATTTATAATGGATTAATTTAAAAAACTTAACAGGTACCTATTCTATTAAATCGTACGTTTGGTGTATCTATACGTAAGCTTTTTAAAATTACTGGGAAAATATACTCTTGTTCCATGTAGTTTCAGGGTAAGTGTGACATTGCGGGTTGTAAATTAAAGTGGCGATTGTTCCCCTCTTGTTCAACGAAGTTACAGGGTAGGTACAATACATATAACAACGCGACGTAAAATGTGGTTCTACAAAATGTACATTTATTTACATTTTTACAGACACTAAATGTACAATACTGACATATTTACATCATCTAAACATTTAACGTTTACTTAATATGAAATTATAACATTTCATTCATGTTCTGTCTGATTTCTGTTGCCAGCTCGTTTCCAAGAATAGGTCTACATAATGTTATCATGACTACACGTTAAACCCTTAAAATAAATAATATTTCTGCAATCGTTTAACCATTCATGTAATATTAACTTCGTTTGCCGTGGTGGAACACAAAGGCGTTTTCTCTAACATGCTGTGACTAACAATAGAACCATAAAATACACCGAACACGCATCATAATTACAAATTAAACAATTTTATTTGTGTGCTGTAACCCAGATCTTCAGAATCCATACGATTTGCGAGGACCAGAACCAAATTCAAGGCTTTGTCCAGCGAGTCCACCAGCAACAGCCATAAACCCGTGCTAAAGTGCATTTTGCGACAGGAAAATCGGACGTTCATTGGCTCTCGCCTGCATTCGTCACAGATTACGGCATGCCGTGTTTCTGGTGAGATGTGTTGGAATGACGCGCGGGCGCCTTCGAGGAGTGGATCAAGACAATAATCTGGATAATATTTTCAGCGATTAACAATTTAAATTCGTTTGCGGCTGCAAACGCATCGTTATTTGGATTACCTTGTTGTATGGCTGTTGACATTTTTGCAATAAATAAATGATTGTGATTGCACTTTCCTGTTTTTTATATTTTTATTACTGTTCAGTCATAGTTAACGTCAGGTTTAGAGGTAGAAAATTAGCGACTATAAAAAAATATTTTTAGATATATTTTCAGATTGTGTGTTTATGTATTGAACCTACCCTGTAACTGATTGTTAAAACACTATAACTAGTCTTTTGAACTAAAATTTCAAAACCATAATGGTATTTTTCAAAAAGCACACCTATTTCCCTGGACTATAAACACTATTCCCATGCTTTAACACATAAATCAGATTTGATGAACTGTTACTGCGAAACACTACATTCTCTACTCTACTCTACTCTACTCTGATTGATCTCATCAGTGTGTAAAACTGTGTTGTAGTGTGTGCGTTTTTGAGGGTTTGTGTGTCATGTCTGAGAGCAAAGTTTGTTTTTTTTGACCTGAATATAGTAAGTTCAGGGAATTGAGTCAGAAGTTATGGATTTGTGTTTAGAGTTTCGCAAAAAAGAGGCAAAGAGAAAAACTGTAATAAATGGATGGCTTCAGAATTTTTTTGTTTGGAAAAATGAATCAAGGAAGACACATTGGTGGGGGAAAAAAAAGAGTGAAGTTATGAATTATGAATGTGCAGTGCATTGTATTCAAAGTGGACAAAGGAGAATATAGAGAGACTTTGTAAGATAAACAAGCAAAGGTAGCTTACTTGGGCCAGGAAACACTGAATGAGACTGGATGAGGCAGACAGTTCATGCAATAATCACTTTAATTACACGTTTAATACAGAGTCAAAACGAAGTAAATACACATTGCCCAAAATGAGTTTACTGTATTACTGAAATTATCTTATTATCACAGAACATAATATGACTTGTGATAGATGGATTTGACTTGATCAAGCTCATGTTCAAAGAGCAAACATATTGTGAGTAGTGTTTGTGGCTGCCGTTAACTGTGTAAATAAACAATCTTGATGCGTTCGGATTAAGTTGTACAAGACATTTTACAATCTTCAATGACCTGGAATGCTGGGAATCTTTTAAAAGCATAATCATAAAATAAAAGCATAATTTAGTTTCAAAATAAAATAACACAACCCTATAATGGCTCTGTCAAGTCAATATCATTAGCTCAGGAATAACAGAATGCTGCCTGTTGCATTGTGTCATATTTGGAAAAAAGGATAAAAGATGATATGCTGAAAAACGCAAGTCTGATGGAATAGCAAACAAGCTTGAATAGACATATATGTTTAGTAATCATAAGACGTTTTGCTGCATTATTGTTTTTTTTTTTTCTTTTTCTCAAAAAGGCATGAATAATGTCTAATTAACAGTGACTGGAATGTAGTTTGTTAACAGCTAGACATTTTTAAATTTCATATGTGGGTATATATGTTATATGTTTTATGTTCATTCAACATATTAGCCTCGAGTGAGTTGCTGTAGGTTTAAGGTAAAGCCCTACAGCATCCAATATGTACTTTTCTCCATTTCGACCCTGTTATTTAATTCAGTTACTTCATGTGGATCATGAAAATGAATACAGGTTAATTTTTTTTAAGTGCTTTTCAATCCAGTGGTGATCCGTACACTTCAACCTCACACAGTGTAAGAAATTCTTCCCGTCCTGGAATAACAACATTAATGTAACGTCCTTCCATCCCATTACATTCAAAGGAGGAGGAAAAACCAGCAGGAATGGAAGAGATCACAGCACACCTGAAGAAAAGGAGAGTTAAGCATCTGATCAAATTCTAAACTACCATCCATATCCAAAGAAAAACCCAGCAGCTACACTGCACGTCGATGTAATTAAATACAAGTGTTGTGAGATTAATAAATAATAAAAAAACAATAAGCAATATTGTACCCATGTATAACTAAGTTATGTTACTCTTTTAGCACTATGATTCTCATACTGCAGAAAATTGTCAATGTATAAAAAAAAAAAAAAAATTTGGAGCTGAATTTATTTACCTGGGATTGTTATTGCCGTTGTTGTCCAGACTGTTTCCAATTCTGATTTCCGCCCCATTCAGTCTTACAGAAGAACCACTTGCTCTGTTTGTTATTACTACTGAAAACACTTTGTGCCTTTTCAGTAGGTCCAGTCTCCACCAGGGATTGAGAGCTTTATCCGTGTGGGAACAGGATCCATGAGTGTAAACACTATCTTTGTTTCCATCAATGGCACTGAATGCAAAGCCGTTTTCATAGAGGGAAATCTGTGTAGCTTTCCCTTTTAAAGCCACATTTTCACCTACAACAACAGATGAGATCCAAGTGAATTCATAGTTTTGAACAAACAACTTGTCTTATAGTCTACAAATGAAATATAGGACAACAACATTGTTGCTTTATTGAATATCTGCTGTTTTTGAATTTTTTTGTCTCTTTTGATTAATTACTTTTATCAGAGCCACACTGTTCAAATCCTGTTCATAAATGTTCATATTCTCACCATCAGGAGCTGGATAACCGTAAACCTCAACCTCACAGAGGGTAAGAAGGCGATTAGATCTAGGTATGACCACACTGATGTAACGGCCTGACATGCCTTTCTTCAAATCAAAAGTGACGGATCCCCCATCTGGAATGGATGAAATCTGTGCAGCCCTGTACAAAAATCACAGCACAATGTGTGCTTATGTGTTTGTGTATCACATTGTTCTTTAAAAGAGCCTTTTTAAATAGTTTTGTAGTTTTCTTACAATGGGTTGCTGTTGCCGTTGTTCAGCAGAGAGTTTCCAATGTGTATCTCGGCTCCATCAAGTCTTTCAGGAACTTCTTTTCGGTTGGTGATAGTTATGGAGGTCACTACGTACTCATCTAGTAAATCTAACCTCCACCATGGGTCAGTTTGCCATTCAGTAGCAGTACAGGATCCATGATTATAATCTGGGTCACGATTTCCATCAATAGCATTACTGGCATGGCCATCTGCTGACCAAGGTCTCCCGATCAGGTCTGATTGTGTGGCCTTGCCACGTAAAGCAAGATTTCTGGCTGAAATTGGTAAAAATAAATGAATATAAATGTAAAGCATATGTAAAATAAGTATAAATAGAATAAGTCAAAATAACTAATAAAAAAGGCATTTGTCAATACAGTATTGCATTTTTGACAGTGATTATTTAACAGAGTTTGTTTATTTTATTTATTTATATATTTGACAGTAAAGTTAATAAGTTTATAGCTTTAATAAAGAACAATCCACCATTATTGCCAAGGAGAAAAGCCTGTTCAAGACATAATCCATGGGACAATATTCCCCTATGCTGAGTATTTTAAAATATAATAATGAAATGTTATATAAAACCATCTTCCATGAAATATTACTGTTATAAGCTGAATAAGGCATTTTCAGAAAAATGTAAACAAATTAGGAATAAATTCATAAAACAACAATGAACAATGAACAGTTGTTTAAAAATGTTAGAAAGTACCATGCAAAAATTTAAAACATGTAAATCAATGGATGACAACTTGCTCTGGCAAAAATGTGATTTGCAGGAAAATGTTACAACTAGTGTCTGTGATGTATACTGAGTGTTAATGTAGAATTTAAAATATCTGGGTAATTTTGAACAGTACCTTCAGCTGCAGTTGAGTCTGCAAAATAAGGCATCACCAAAATCCAAAGTAGGTAAAACATGTGCATTTCCATTATCCTACACGTGAGAAGTAAAATAAGCAAGGTTATAAAAATCTGGTAAGCATTGTCAGTTCATAATCTGATTTTATAATGGATTCACTTTGCGAGTTTGTTTCAATGTTTATCCCAAAACGTGTACTTTCTTATCATATAATTCAATAGGAAATTAAGACAATTATGGAATTAAAATTATAGCATGCACATGTAAACATAACTGACATTCATTTAAACAAGCAATGCACTCACCTGTATTTTACAATTTACAAAATTATTATCTTTTTTTTTTCTCATAGACAAGATGAAGGTCATCAAAGTGTTCATCAAAAATATCAGTGGGCCAGCTATATATACATGGCTTGGATGTTTTATCTAAATAGGTTATCTTAAATAAATGTGAGTCATTGCATCTGTAACATTTAGGGTTTGTTTGCAGAACTTTAAAGGGGTCATCAGATGCAAAGTTCACTTTTACATGTTGTTTGAACATTAACGTGTGTTGGCAGTGTGTGTACACAAACCCTAAAATAATTTCCCCTTTTTTCAAATCAAGCCATTCTCAGCTTATTGTCTGTGAGATGTCACACCGATAGAGGCTGCTCCCACGATAGTTTGATTGACACCTTAGACCCGCCCTGAATGAGCAGTAACAATCCAATCGCCATTGCTGCCATGCCGGAGCAGGGACGAAGAAAAGAATGGCTCCTAAGCGATTGAGGTGTTCTGTTGTTGGATGTAATAATGAACATAGTGGTCGTCATTTACTCCCGACATCTGAGCCGCTGAGGATGCAGTGGATTAAGTTTGTTTGTGAAGGGAATGCCCCTCACATATATCCATCTATGTTCGTGTGAACCATTCGTGATTCAGCTTCACTAACAGCAGAAGTGATTATAAGGGTTTTTTTTTATGAATCTTTGCAATCACCTTTCCCAATAATGTGCTAGTTAGCAAGTTTAGCGGCTAAAGACGACTAAATGCGGCTAAAGAAAACAGCACAGCTCGTCACTCCACAGAAGAGAGCGACTTATTTGGCATTTAAAGGAACATGCAACAGAATGGGTTGATTTCTGCAGAGTAGATTTTTACCATAGATATATATAAATACCTAGATGCCTCATTGGCCGCTCAGCGTTGCAGTCATATTGCTCCAGGCAACTTTCCATAACTCTCATATTGGTAAATCAGAAAAGATACCTGACTCATCTGCAGCTTGGGCATCTACAAACCATCGCACAAGAATGAAAACAGATCTCAGGGTGGTATATTTCACAGGTAAGACTGAACAGTTGTTTCTGTGTGTTTTTTGGTCATTTTTAAAGTTATGTTGACAACTCAACTGACCACCAGTGACAGACTATTAATAGTTGCAATATCACTAGTCAGCTGTGAAAGCTGAGACTTTATAAGGAATCATTAAGTTTAAATTAAGTTTTAACTTATATTGTAGTTTACATCATAAACAAAATTTTGTTACGAGCACAATATGTACAGTGAGCACTTTGACAAGACAATGTCAGACTGTCAGGATTAGGGATGGAGCTAGCTTTCTTTTATTTCACTACTCATTTACAAAGAGTAAGTTTATCATCACTAGAATATAAGGATTCGATAGCTTATTGTAGAACTGTGGACTGATTAGTATTTTTTCCTTTTTAGTCAATTGCAAACAGGACAACACAAGCCTAAAAGAAAGCTGAAAAAAGCCTGTCAGTGGACTGTTCTCTGAATTTCCAAGAAACTAAACCTCCTCAGCCGAATGTTGTACTTGTACTAGTACAACACTAGCCCAGAATAACCCTGAATAAATAGCCAGAATGGCCCTGGTCATTTTTAAACCACTGTCTTTCTCTCTCTGTCTCTCTCACTCTTCGCCAGGGTTAGGAATGAACTTTTCTATTGTGGGGCAATATTTGCCCCTGGAATAGACTTCCAGGAGCATTTTTTTTACCTTTGTAAGGGCAATTTTATAACAATATCATTTAATAAAATTACCTTAGTAAATGTTTCTATCGTTTTTGTCAAATATTGAAATATAACCAGTTTCTTCAGTCAATCACAATACTTTAGACTGCATTTAAAAAATTTTGCAAAGGCTGTTTAATGTTGACCATGACTTTTGGAATTTGAAGATTAGGGGATATTTACCCTAAATTTACCCTGTCTTCTGGGGAAAAAATTAAGTATCTTCTGTAGCTTCTGAAGGTCAGTGCTAAATAAAAAAATATATATATGACATTTAGGCAAAATAAGAAGAATGTACACATCTCTATTCTGTTTTCACCCCCAGCTCTTAATGCATCTTTTTCTCCTCTGGAGCATCAGTAAGTGTATAAACCTTCTGTAATAGTTGCATATGAGTCCATCAGTTGTCTTCAGTATGAAAAGATAGATCTCAAAATCATATAGTCATACAGTCACAGAAAGGGTTCAAATTCACAAAAATGCTGGAAAACTAAAGAATTTGTGGGAGCTGAAGGATTTTTCTGAAGAACAGCGAGCAGTTTAACTGTTCAGGACAAACAAGGGACCTGTGAACAACTATCACTAAACAAAACAAAACAAAACAAAAAAACACAGCCGTGGATCATTCAGGTAACAACTCAGTATTAAGAATCAAGTAGTTTTGTAATTTTTTTTTTTAATTTTTACACAAATACTATTATTAAATTGTACTTTTCACTATAATTTTATTTACTTTATAATTTACTATTTTACTACTATTTTTCACAATTGTCTATTCTGTATTCTGTTTGCTATTATTCATTTAGTCATTATGGTATTATACATATAATGTTTGCTATTATAAATCTGTCAACATCAGTAGACTTCATTGTATTAATTGCTCTTGGCAATGTTGCTTTGTTGAATCGCCATCTCTCTCCTTTTCCTTATATTTTATTTTGTCTAGATAACTACTTATTTTTGTATTTCAGTTATGATTGTTATTGTATATTCTTGTATTTTTATTCTTTTTGTTCCAGTATTTTACTTTTTACTCCCTTTTCTTTGTAGATGTGTATATGTGTGGAAAATGCCCTGTTTTTGTTTTTAGGTCTACAGATGAAAAATAACCTTTTAGGCTCATTCTGGCACATTTACTGTCATGTTTATTAATGTGCATTGTCCCTGTAAACAAATAAACTAAACTAAATTATATTACTCACGTTATTGTACTGATGTACTTGCTACTTTATTATATTATTCACTTTACTACAACATGTACATATACTTTTTAATATTACAGATATCACTTTCACTATATTTTTTTATGTATTTATATATTTTTTTTCCAGTATTTCAAAGGGAATGAGCTGTGTTCTGACCTGAAGCACAAGAAAAGCTCAAATGTCGAGGTTGAAGACAGAGAAAGCAATGAAAAAAAAAACGTAATTTATTGTACACTGAAATTAAATTACATGTATATATACATATCACAGTTATACTACGTTAATATTAGAACTGTTAACCGAAAAAAATCATCCAAATTAACAGGCGTGGCAAGTGTGAGGTTTCACAATTTCTTATGAAAACTAACAATTTTCCAAGCCTAACTAAATAACTGGAGACAGAGTTATTTTTAACTCCATGTAGATCAAAAAAATGGCGGACACGTTGACGTATGGCAGCAACGGACCAAAGCAGCTAAAGAGGCGCGTAGGCATTTATGTCTTTTATATTTTGACCAGGGCTGCGTTTAGCCCCGACATAACGATGCAGAACGTTTTTAAACGGAAACAGTGGTGCGTTAAACAACCTGTTCGGCTGTGGCTAGAAGGGATACAGCTCCGACCGGAAACTAACAGTAAAATGAACTGTTCTACATATCAGGTCTTTGTCAGTCACATGCGTTTATTATGTGTGACGTCACCGAGGCGCCATTTTGAAGGTATCGTTGCATTGAGCAGTGAACTGAAAGTATACAGAGCCGTTAAGACCGTTTAAATCATCATACTGCAGAAACAGAAGTAAACCAAGTAGATATGGGACCGAGATAATCTCAGCAGAAGATTTAGGAACCGTAATTTATATAATTTGTCATTAACAATTAACACTGATCCATATTAACATTACCTGACCGCAAAAAGTGCTGCTGGTGGTCAACCTTGCCTTGCTCTTGTTTACGGTATAAAAAGTATATTATTTACTTACACTTGATTATATGTTCTGTTTTTGTCTACCACTGATTTGTACACATACTTTGCACAACTGTAATTACGTCACGTTAGTCGATACCATTAAACTTTACCCTGTTTGTTCAACATTTTCCGTAAGTTACTTAATTCAGCTGATAACAAGTACTGATAAGGAAAAAGTCAAAAACATGTTTATGAAAATGTCGTTGTACATACTTTATTATAAATGCAACATTGTGTTAAAAATCAGCTTCAAAATGCATAACAAAAGATGTAACAAGCATGATGAACACCAACATACTGTTTTCTCAAGTGGACACAGTACTACAAAGAAAGCTGAATAAATGAATAATAATAATAATAATAATATGATGATAATGATGATTTGATGCTTCTACCAAACATTTCTGATGACCCTTTCCACATGGATTCTTAAAAGTGGTAGATGATCTGTCAAATACTTAATAGTGCTTGTAGGTAGAACACTTTCTGGCGCACACTTTTACACTGAATGGTTTCTCTGTGGAAATCTCTGTGGCAGTCAGTCATTGCTATACTGTGTCCAAAAGACTCCACAAACTAATGAGGGATCATTTTGTGCCTGTAACAGTTGTATAAAACAGTGGCTGCGTCCGAAAGCCTAGTCAGCTGACTTGCTGCCTCGCTGCCTCATCAGGCTAGTGACTTCGAAGGCTGCGAAGGCAACTCTAGAAACAGTTTCGGACAGACTCCAGAGGCAGCAGAACGTGATGCCGTTGCTAGGTTATCTAACGGTTAAGTTGTAGATTTTGTAGAAAAACGATCTTATACAGTTATAGATAAATGCTTTAATAATACATAAAGACCTCAATGTCATTACCCACTGAAGGTCTGTGCGTCGGAGAAGACGACTGAGTTTCTTTTTTTTTTTTTTGCTTAAAAAAAATAAAAGCACTGATGCAAGTAATATTGCAGAACAGGTCATTGTTATTAGTGGCTGTTTCGTTATTATTGGTAGTATATTGTAAATATTATTCTTTCATTTGAACCCTTTTAACATTTTATTAAATACTATTATTACAAACAATATTATTTATTATGCTTTTTACACTATTACGATTCATAAAGTATATCATGGTCAAGATCTCATCTATTATAAAGTAACAAGTCTAATTTCACCAGAATATCTTTATTTATATAGCCTATATGACGCACACGCACAGGACTGCCAACTCTCACGCATTCAGCGTGAGACTCACGCAATTGACCTAATTCTCACGCTCTCACGCCACACCCCCCTTTTCTCACGCAGACTCGTGCAGCAGTGAGAAAAAAAAAAAATCGCGCCGCATGATCTCGCAAAGCAACGCGCAGAGAGACCAGACAGACAGTGTAGTGAGTTTTTTGTGACAATTGTGAGGGAAATACACAATTTATTCCAATAAACTGTGTAGTCAGCCGTTCTCCCTCCCATCTGCACCGTGTGAATTGTGAACGCAGGCAGGTCAGTGAGTTACAGGGCGCCCCGTGTCTCCGTCCAGTTTAGGCTAGTAGCTAATATGCTGTTATAGTTTATATAGAATTAAGTTAGCATTAGCAGAGTTGTTTGTTTTGCAGCACTGAGCAGTTATTTTACATAACTTTATCATAAAAAAACATGACAAATATCTGGATATGCCTAGTAGTTAATGTTAATTATTGTTTTCTAAGAACAGAATGTCAAGTCAATGACATCCCATATTTAAATGACTTTATATATATACCTAATACACTTCTGCTAATGCAATGATTTTGTGTTTGTATTTTTTCCACACCAAGCCACGCCCCTATATAAGCCCCTCCCCCATAACCAAGCACCGCCCCCAAAATCTCACTCTAGGCTGAACTCAAAAGTTGGCAGCCCTGTAATAATTATTTTACCAGTAAGCGCGCCTCCTGACATGCTCTCGTGTATAAACAGGCAGCATCTGGGGTGGGGGACTGCGCGGGCGCAACCATCAAACATATTTCAAAGGAATCCGGCGCCACGTTCCTGACAGCATCAGTGTCTTTACTTGGTGCTTTTAGGGAGTATTCGCATTCATCCAAATTTGTCATTACGCCGTATACCTCCACTACACCACTGAATAACATTGATGATAACCCAAAACAACATGTGGATATAACGTTAGATACTAAAGAAAGGGTACACGAACATAAACGGAGATATGTTGGCAAATATGATGATTTTGCGTATCACCGCTGCTATCCAGGCCATCCGACGCTTCTCCAGTAGGGGTTCGGTCTTCAACTTGCTGCCAGGAGACGCCACTAACAGGTCATGTGACCTGTCAGTGGCTGGTGGCAGCTGGCAGTGTGATTCTGGCAGGTCACGTGAGTGAGCCAGTCTCAACCGCTGTAGATATTCGAGTATAACGCGTTCCCTATCACTCTCGCTGCAAGGAAATACAATATTTTATTATTATGATTATATTCTTATGACTCTGTTCTTTTGTATGATTGACGTTTTAGTTTTTTTCCACAATTAAAGCAGTCAAATGAACGTGATCACGACCGGTTGCTTACTGATGCTTCGCTTAAACTCGGAGCGCTCTCGCAGTTGTCTGACTGAGCTGCCAGTGGAAGCTACAATAAACTGCCAGTTGAAATCACTGCCATTTGAACACTTTATTCATAATAAACCTCCATAAAATGCCGACAAATTAAAACAGAGATCAGAAAAACGGTGCCCAGCGGGCACATGCATTAACAGTATCCCTGTACCAGTTTGGATTGAAGGGTTACAGCAATGAAAAGGTTAAAATCAAAATGCTTTTAAGTCATTCGGATACAATGAGACTGAGATGGGATTAGAGTTAAAAAGATTCCTTATCCTATGAGGTCATCTTGTGTTCATCCTTGGTATTTCAGTCTTCATCTGCCAGTTTACAAGTGTGATATTTCAAATGTTTTTGCGGTCTCTGAAAACATGATAAAACATATTTCTTAAGAATGACTTGTTTTTCATATGTAAAAAGTTGTGAAGAGATAGGATAATGCACTTTAAATGTACTCTCTCTCTCTCTCTCTCTCTTCTCTCTCTCCCTCTCTCTCTCTCTCTCTCACACACACACACACACACCGTCACTCAACTACCCCCAGTCACACTTACACACACACATACAAACACTTAATCCCATCCCCCGACGCAGAGTTAGAGTGAGAGAGTCAGAGTGAGATCAGATGTTTAATAGTTTTTTCATTTCTATTTTTAGTGGACTATTTTATATCAGTGGAAGTAAGCATTTATTTATCAGAATGACTAGTTCTATGTATGTAAAAAGTTTTGAAGTGTTTGGATGCTGCATTTTAAAATTACGGTTATGTTTTTTACTGCTACTTTAATAAATCACCATAAATCAACCATTCAAGATATCCCAAATCCGCTCGCAATTTAACATCTTCAGTATGTTGGCATCATGTTGACAATGTTTGGTATATTAATAACTACTTATTCCTGCTTGGAGGAGTATGAATTTATTTATAGCCTTTTTTTTTAAATCCACATTCAAATCAAAATAGCAGACTTCCTGTTGGTCGCAGCTAATGGGTGTAAATTAGAAAGTTGTCCGGCTTGATGAGACCAATATACATACCAAGTGTGGTGTCTGTAGCTAAAACTAACCCCCCAACTTTTGAAAAAAGGTGGCGCTATAGAGCGCCTTCTCCATGCCAATTTATGAGCCTTTGCCAGTGTCTAACTCTCATTAATACTGGTGTGTGTGTGTTGAGTTTCATGAAAATCTAAGCTTATTAAGTGCCCCAAAACACAGGAAACAAATGTTAAAGTTTGACACGTTGCCATGGTAACAGCATTTAATGTATCAACGACCCCTTTACAGATTCTCATCGGCCGTGTTTTGACATTATTCTGATGAAGCTTGAAGCAAATCGAGTAAAATTAAGAGGCTGATTGAAAAGCATTTTAAAAAACGACACACTTCCTGCTGCCAGTTGGCGGCGCTATAAATTTGACTCTCAATAATCACATCTATGTGATCGGCATCATACAACGAACAAACTCCTGAAGTTTCATCAGAATCACACAATGTGTGCAATAGTTATTAGCCATTTCCTGTTTCTCATTTCTCGCCATAATTTTGTTGCCTCGCCACGGCCAAACCGTTCGAGATATCAAAAATCCCTCCGCATCCTATGGAGTCAATATAGGGCCATATATATCTGCAAAATAAAACAATGTTTTGCAAACAAAAAATATGTTTTGTAAATAAAAATAGAGTATTGAGAAAAAAAATTGCTTTTTTGCAAGTAAAAAAAATAATTGCAAAAGAAAAGTTAACCCCTGAGAGAAAAAATAAAGTTTAGCAAAGTAAAACTTCAGCAGCATTGACTTTGCAACACATATTTCCCTTTGCGCCGCTCCTTTAAATCCGCGTTTCAGTCATCCGTGCCTCTGCGGCGCAAGCTTTCCTTTGCGCTTCATTTTTCTATGCGCCTCGCTTTGTGTCACTGATTTGACGTGGGGGAGGGGTCAAGAGGTTGGGGTGTGTACAAGGGACGAAGGCGCGTCCCTCTCGTTACGTCATCAGCGCGAGCCCCGGATCTCAGGTATGTATTATTGATCGCTTTCTTCTTCTTATTATTAGACTCCTATATTATTAATAACAGATACTTCAGACCGGCCCAAATAAGGCTGTCACGATTAACAGACATTATATTGTACATGATTTATGAACAGCTTGTGGGTGAAATAGGTAAAATAATAAGTCTAATAATAATAAGAAGAAAGCGATCAATAATACATACCTGAGATCCATCACCCGCATGTCTCTGCTCCGCCATTTCGATCGATCCACTCGATAGGCCTGGGAATCGATTCCAAAAAGAATCGATTCCGAGGCGTTGGGAATCGAGAGTCGATTCCAAAGGTTGGAATCGATTCCGTCGGGGGAATCGACTCCCCATTCAGAGCCGTTTTCAGTTCAAACAAAGCTTATATGGGCGCCTCTCAAACGCACGGCTGCATCATACGAAGGCTGCATATCTTGGCTGCTGTCATCAAACGTCGCTGAACGTCGATTCACGAAAATAAACTGAATGAAAGGAGTCGGTACTGAGCATATCTGAGTTTGAAGATGCAGCTTTGCTCGCTAATAGTGATTAGAAGTCTGATTCGTTTCCACAAAAAGGTTCTTTTGAATAGATCGTTTTAATGAACCAGTTCAAAAATGATTCAGAAGTTATTTTACGGTGGAACTGGCTTATGTTGTCCACATGAGCGCTGCTCAAAAGAATAGATCATGACGTGATCGAGGGTCTTGATCCTATTTCCATCTTAAATAAAATGCTATTTTTAACCTTTCTGTCAGCCTGTGATCATTTTGAAAGCACCGAGAGCACAGATCAGTGGCGGAGAGTGAGCGTCTGACTGACAGATAAACCACAAGCTCTTATAGCAATGTTGTTGTTAATGTTCTGGTTATTTTGTTTCAGTGTACAGTTTGTTAATTTTGTGCAACGCATACGGTTGAAGTAACATCATTCAGAACCGTACACGTCTTGTTTCATTCATGCAATAAACGCATGTACACTGCTGTGGGCTATGACTAATTTCATGGGCAACGCAGATAAAAATAATTTAAATACAGAAATGTATCATAATTTATAAAAACAAAGCTTCATATTATGAAAAGGTTACTTTCTAAGACTTTTATATCCTACAGTGATGGCGAAATTAGGTTCCTCCAATCTAAAAAAACAAGAATCGAAAACAACAGTGAGGAATCGATTCTTGGAATCGAATCCCATCGATTCCAGAACCAGGAATCGGACTCGATTCCAAAATTTTCGGAATCGAACAGCCCTACCACTCGGTCTGGGGCTCGCGCTGATGACGTAACGAGAGGGACGCGCCTTCGTCCCTTGTACACACCCCAACCTCTTGACCCCTCCCCCACGTCAAATCAGTGACACAAAGCGAGGCGCATAGAAAAATGAAGCGCAAAGGAAAGCTTGCGCCGCAGAGGCACGGATGACTGAAACGCGGATTTAAAGGAGCGGCGCAAAGGGAAATATGTTTTGCAAAGTCAATGCTGCTGAAGTTTTACTTTGCTAAACTTTATTTTTTCTCTCAGGGGTTAACTTTTCTTTTGCAATTATTTTTTTTACTTGCAAAAAAGCAATTTTTTTTCTCAATACTCTATTTTTATTTACAAAACATATTTTTTGTTTGCAAAACATTGTTTTATTTTGCAGATATATATGGCCCTATTTTGACTCCATAGCATCCCCAATGTCTTGAGGTCATGCTGACCGAGTTTGGTGACCATCAGAATAAAGGCCTCCGAGGAGTATATCAAATTCCAGAGCATGCGCTTTTTAAACAGCCTTGAATAGCTCACTTAGCTAATGACATAGAGTGCGTGAGTTGTTCGGCTTAGTGAGATCTATATGTGTACAGAGTTTCATATGTATACTTGTAAGTATGTGCGGGATATACATCAAGTTGTCGGAAGGTGTTCCAGGGGGTGCTGTAGAGCCCCTGTGCCACGCCCGGGTCCCAGTCTCTGCGGCGTCCTAATGTGTGCCGATTTTCAAGAGTTTTTGAGCATGTTAAGGCCCCCAAAATAGGGAAAAAAAAAAAACTAAATAAATAAATAAATAAATAAAACAAAAATAATAATAATAATCCTTAGAAAAACAATAGGGAAAAACAATAAAAATGTATCTTCTACAGGAATAATTGTGTTAAACTGTATTTCTAAAACTCGTCCAATACATTTTCTTTGGGAAATGTGTTGACGTTGTGGTTTTCTTGGGGCAAATGAGCAGTACTATCCCATATGAAGTATAATGGTGCAATCTCTAAACTGTCAAGGTAGTCTGTCTGTATGTGATCTTGCACTATCAATAGATAAAGGGTTGAGAGTGGATGAGGCAGACCGTTCATGTAATCGTTTTAATGACACGTTTAGGGGTGATGTTTTTTTATGCCTACACTGCCATACAGAGGCAAAACGAAGTAACTACACATTTCGTCAAAAATGAGTTCACTGAATGAGTTCACTGTGATAGATGGATTTAACTTGATCAAGCTCGTATTCAGAGAGCAAAAATATTGTGAATAGTATTTGTGGCTACTTTTTTCTGTGTGAATAAACAATCCTGACGCTTCTGATTAAGTTCTACAAGACGTTTTATGATCTAAGATGACCTGGAATGCTAATCTTTTAAAAGCATAATTATAAAATAAAAGCACAATTATTTAGAGAAATCTGATTTTAGTAAAATAATAACACAACAATATAACCCCCTAATGGCTTTGTCAAGTCAATATGATTAGTTCAAGAATAATAGAATGTTGTCCGTGCATTGTGTCATATTTGGAGAAAGAATAGATATTATGTTTAAAATCAGAAGTCTTATAGAATAGCAAACAAGCTTGAATATCATCATTAGACGTTTTGCTGCACTATTGTGATTTTTTTTCCTTAAAAAGACTTAAAAAGATTAATAATGTCCAATTAACAGTGATTGGATTGTAGTTTGTTAATAGCTAGACATCTTAAAATTTATATTTGTGTGTTTAAGTTCATTCAACATAACAGTGGGTTGCTGTAGTCATTTCCTTGAGCTCAGTCAATCATCTCAGGGTTTCTGCTGGTGATGGTCATATAGTAGAGAATGTCTTTAGTCAATCTGAGCACAAGAGACATATAAATCAAGGTAAAAGAGAAGTAAATAGAACAATATTGTGAATGGAAGTGGTGATGTATAGATACTTAATACATTGGAAGGGAACAGTTACCACACATTGTTACCACTAGATGGCACTATTTTCCCTGAATCTCTTATAATCTGTCTGTCTTGTGCTATTGGATTTTACAAAATGATTACTGGCTCTAACTTCACTTGCATAATGTGCATTCAATTTTGGTAAAATTATAATTTTATTTGCATAGATTTAAAATGTTTTGTATCCAAATTCTATTATCAATAATATGAGTTCTGCCAAATTATAATTTAATTTAATAATTTAAAGAAGAAAATAGAATATATTCTTTATATCTATCCTCTATATGCACTGACAGAACTGACGTTTCTGACAGAAAAAATACATACAATACCAGTCAAAAGTTTTTGAACAGTAAGATTTTACGTTTTTTTTTAAAGAAGTCTCTTCTGATCACCAAGACTGCATTTATTTGATCCAAAGTACAGCAATCAGTAACATTTTGAAATATTTTTACTATTTAAAATAACTGTTTTCTATTTGAATATATTTTAAAATATAATTTATATCTGTGATTTCAAAGCTGAATTTTAGTATCATTACTCCAGTGTCACATGATCCTTCAGAAATCATTCTAATATTCAATTTTTTTTTTGCTCAAAAAACATTCATTGTTGAAAACAGATGAGTAGATTTTTTTCAGGTTTCTTTGATGATTAGAAAGTTCAGAAGAAAAGCATTTATCTGAAATAGATCTTTTGCAACATTATAAATGTTTTTATCATCACTTTTAAACAATTTAAAGCATCCTTACTAAATAAACATATACATTTCTTTCCAAAAAAAACAAAAACTGTCTTATTCTTACAAAAGCTTTTTATTTCAGATATTCATTCATTTCTATTCATCAAAGAACCCTGAAAAAAATTACTCGTTAACATTAAATATTGATAATAATAATAATAATAATAATAATTAAACAATAATTTAATTATTCAATTTTGGCTGGTAGTGTATATTTTATTTTCTGACATCTCGTTTGGTTTATACACAATGACATCTCGCGAGAGTTCCCTTAACCAACGATTCGTGCGTCGACCGTTGCGCAGACGCAGTGTTGTTTTTAAAACATTTTCTACGGGCTAGCCTCTCGCTAATAAAGAAACAATGGCGACAGCGGCGACTGCAGCGGGCGGAACGGGCTCCGGAGGACCATCGGCCGGCCAGGCGGGCGCCGGATCCTCAATCGGACGGAAAAAAGACGGAGGGCCTTCTTCCAAATTTTGGGAGAGCTCGGAAACGGTGTCCCAGTTGGAGACAGTTCGGCTGTGGATCGGGAAACATTATAAGAAGGTCTGCCGCTCATGAGGCGCCCGTTGAATGGGGGCGCGCATCACACAATAGCTAAAAGAAGCGGCACGCTTGCTTGCTTGCAGTTTATTCGCTATTATAATCGATTATTCATAAGAGTCGATGCAGAGCAGTGGTGCAGGTGATGTTTAGGTTCCAGGTTGGCATTTTAGTCAGCAACTTTTGCTCTTGTGTTGTTTTAAGCGGCAGTGTTGTGGGTTGTTGAGTTAGCTTCCGCGCTAACGATAGTGACTGAGATGCGTGATCTGCCATAATGATGGTTGTCTTAAACTATGCCAGATTACTGTCTTTAATTTAAACGTTTTTGGACCATGCTCGCTTTTTAATAAAATCCACTGTTTTGAAAGTCAGAGGACAGTTGGTGATTCTCCACAAGGCTTCGGTTGTTTATGCTGGAGTGTGTTTACTGATTCTCTGATGTTGGTTCATTAGAAGTTCTGGTGGTACTGTGATTCAGTAATGGTATAATATTAGGTACATACATATGCTACTTAACACATAACAAATAATTAACGTTGTCACGCATCATTGTGTTTACATGGTACTCTAAAGTATGTCAAGAATACCATGGTATTTACAACCATGGGACTTTGGATAATGTTTTAGTTTTGTTGCAGAGGTAGCCTAACACATGCATGTATGTTGTTTAAATCAAGCGTGATGGTTTTTCTTTGGAACTGGATAATTTCACCCGTGCTCTGCATTGTCCAATTACAGTCTCCTGTAATGCACTTCTGTGAATGAAGTTCTTTTATTATGCATATTCAGAATAATTTCTTCAGATAAGCTTGTAATGATTGCTAGAAGTAGAACTTGAGGGTATTTTTATTTTTATATCATTACTGAAAACACCAACATAAAGGTCCAATACTACAATAGTTTCTAATCGATTTTCTGGTATTTATTGCGGCTTCTCATTTTTCTGCAGTATGTCCAGACCGACTCACCTACAAGCAAAACTTTGGCTGCGCTGGTGGTGCAGTTGCTGCAGTTTCAGGAGGATGCATTTGGCCGTAGAGTCAGCAATCCTGCCCTTACCAAACTACCCGTAAGTCTGGGTTTGCAGTGTTTACACTTGTTCCCATTCCAGATCTATAACACTTTTACTCATCTTCAAAACACAACTGAAGATAGTCTCCCCAATGAAAGTCTATTCACCCAAAGTTCATAAAACAAGTAAATGTAACCCTCAACTGAGTGGTGAAATCCAAGTCTTTTATAGAGTCACAATCACTATACATTACGAACAGGTTTTATTCATATACAAATACTGATCTATGCACATAAATAGAGCACATTAAATATAGTAAATGGAAGCTCAAACGTGTTTGTTTGCACAGGGACCAATGAGGTTTGCAATTGCATGCTAAGGTGGTGATGAGCATATTTGATTGGCTCTATGTACACTACCAGTCAAAAGTTTTTGGACTGTAAGATTTTTAATGTTTTTTAAAGAAGTCTCTTCTTCTCACCAAGCCTGCATTTATTTGATCTAAAACACAGCAAAAGCAGTGAAATTTTTAAATAATTTTACTGTTTTAAATGACTCTTTTCTATTTGAATATATTTTAATATGCAATTTATTCCTGTGATTTTAATGCTGAATTTTTAACATTGTTGATTCAGTCACATGATCCTTCAGAAATCATTCTAATATTATTATTGGCTGTGAAAAAAAATGTTGTTTTTTTTTTTATGAAAACAGCTGGAATTTTTAGAATCTCCCACTCCCTGCCAAAATAATCATAATAATAATAATATACCCACTTCAAGCTTTTGAATGGTATATTGTATAATGTTATAAAAGTTTTGTTTGTTTTTTTTTTTTGTTTGTTTTTTTTATTGCAGAAAAATGCTTTGGATCTTTCTATTCGTCAAACAATCCTGAAAAAAATGTACTTAACTGTTTAAAATATTGATAATATAAAAAGTTTCTTGAATAGCAAATCAACATGTTAGAATGATTTCTGAAGGATCATGTGACGCTGAAGACTGGAGTAATGATGCTGAAAATTCAGCTTTGATCACAGGAATAAATTACATTTTAAAATGTGTAAACAAACAAACAAAAAAAAACAATTATTTTAAAAAGTAAAAATATTTCAAAATTTTACTGTTTTTGTTGTACTTTGGATCAAATGAATGCAGGCTTGGTGAGACTTCATTAAAAAAAAACATTTAAAATCTTACTGTTCGAAAACTTTTGACTGGTAAGTGTTGTTCAAGTATAATTCTGCAGAAATGTGTAAATTTTTACATAATTGTAAACCAATGGAAAATATATATGAAATCATTTTGTCATTCTAGGCAAAGAGCTTTTTGGATTTCAAACCTGGAGGAGCCCTTTGCCACATCCTGGGTTCTGCATACAAGTTCAAAAGCGAGCAGGGCTGGTGAGTAGAATCCCAGGAAAAGTGAAAAAGAGATTTTGGATAATGCCTGCAGTAGTAATGTTTAAAAGATAATGCTAATATGTTTAATATTGCTGTGCCTGTATTTCTTCAGGAGGAGGTTTGATTTGCAGAACCCATCCAGAATGGATAGAAACGTGGAGATGTTCATGACTATTGAGAAGACTCTTGTTCAGGTAGAGATCCTTGTGCTGAGGTGCACGAGCCTAAAAATATAATAGGAGTCATTGTAAATGTACCTTGTTGATTTTGTCCTGAATATGTGGTTACATTCAAGGTTCTCTGTATGCGATAATGTCATCTCATTCTTCCATGCAGAACAACTCTTTGACCCGACCAATTGTGTACATTGTGTCTGACATGGAGCAAAAGCAAGCAAACAAGCTTAAAGACATAATTAAGAGACATCAGGTAAAAAGCTATGATCGGTTAGGTTGTTAAAATTCAGGGTTTTTTTTGTTTGTTTGTTTTTTGCACTTATGTGATGTTTTTGTTTCACTAACAATTCTAGGGAACCATCACTGAAGATAAGTCAAAGGCCACTCATATTATTTACCCCTCCCCAGCCCAGGTGGAAGAAGGTTGGTGTTTGGGTTGTTGTTGTGTTGTTGTTTTTTTTTTTTTTAAAGTAAGACTTCTGGGTGAACTTAGTCTTATTCTATCTTCCTTCCTTAATCCTTCCTTTATTTTTTATTGAACTTACCTTTCAAATTCTTCTTTTGCCTTTCAGAGGAATGGCTACGTCCCGTCATGCGCAAAGACAAGCAAGTTTTGGTCCACTGGGGCAATTACCCTGACAGGTTAGTAGTGTGTGTGTATATATACACCACACTGTGTGTCTGTGTGAATCAAAAAGATTAATTCTAATTCATATAGAGGGTTTGCACTTACGTCATGGTTTAGTCTGTTACCTGGATACACGGCCATATTGGCAATACTTGGATGTAAACAACAGCATTGCATGGTTAATATTCTACTGAATGTGGTGTTCTGCTAATTTATGCTGTCTAAACCGCAGAAAAAGATGTGTGGAAGCAGCTAAATCATATAGAGAAGGACTTAGTAAACAGAAAGAAACTAAAGTTAATAGGTGGTAAAGATGTGTACAAGCAGTATTAAGATATAAGCCTAATATTTCACCTACCTGACCAGAAATGATAAGAACAAAAAAGAATGTTGTCAAGATTCTTGCCCTGGAAATCCGGATGCAGTTTGGCCAACCACAAACACCTTTTGTTCCTCCGACAGGTTTTTGCGCACTTCTCCTTGATTTGTTATAACTTTTGGCAGTCTGTAGTACTCCAAATGTTTTTCCTGGTCTAACTGATTAGTAGTTTTCTTATGATAACTGTATGCTTGTTTAACTCTGCAGCTATGACACATGGGTATCAACAAGTGATGTGGATGGAGATGTTGAAGATCCACCAAGTTCTGAGAAACCATGGAGGGTAAGGGATCTGTAAATGTTTTGATTGTTTCCTAATTCGCAGTTTTACAATAAACGCGTTTCAAAGGCCTCACTATATGAAGCATTGTAAGTGATACAGCCAGATTCAATTTTCCAGCATTTTTTCTCAGTACGCTCTGCGATCCCCTCAGGTGCATGCAAAATGGGTCATCGACACAGATGCTTTCAACGAGTGGATGAATGAGGAAGATTATGAAGTGGATGAGAGCAAGAAGCCTGTGAGTTTCCGCCAGCGGATCTTCCCAGGGGAGGAAGTGGTAAGAGACCCAAAGACACGAATGCTGAAGAAATAGATATGGTGCATGTTCAGATTTCCGTTGTGTTGCCAAGCCAGACCCTTTGAGGTCTCGGCAGGGTTTGTTCTGTCACTGTGTGTGTGTCTGTCAATCATCCTCTAAAGCTCTTCCTTGCTGCCTCACCCTCACGTACCTCACCCACCCGCCCAAATATCCCCTCAGCTCCCCCTTCCCCCTTGTGTGTAAGACCGTTCCATTCTCTCATTCTCTCGCTCTTTCTCTCATCCTTCACCCCTCCATGGTTCTGATCAGTCTTCCCGTACACCCGATCGCAAGGACCGCAAGTCCCTGGTTGCCGGCAAGAAGAGGAGACGCTCTCCATCCCCTCCCAGTACCCCTGCGGAGTCCCGCAAAAAGGGCAAGAAAGGGTAACTGTCTTGTTGGAGTCTGATAAATAAATATGTACATGCACTACAGTTCAAATGTTTGTGGTTGGTAAGGTTTTTAAAATGTTTTTGAGTCTCTAATGCTCACCAAGGCTGCTTTTATTTGTAAAAACGGTAAAAACAAAAATATGAAACGTTATTAAAATTTTAAATAATTGATTTTTATTTCAGTATGTTTTAAAATTAGAGGTGTAACGATACACGTATTCGTATTGAACTGTTCGGTGCGAGGCTTTCGGTTTGGTATGCATTACATACCAATCAGTTTGATTCGTTAGACTAATCCTATTACATTTGGAAAATAAAAGAGCTTAAAGTATGTGAAATATAATGTTCTCAGTGCAACTGTGCTCAACAAGGCGAGTTTGAGAGTTTTTCCCTCTTTTCCTTGCTTTTAAATAGCTTGTAAATGCCTGTGCGCATTTTACTTTCACTTTCAAAATAGCGGCAATTCGGCGTCAATTGATTGAATTGACAACAACAAAACAGTATGACGAACTCACTTATATTAAACATAATGTTTAATTTATTAACTAAACAAATATAAATAGCCATGCTATAGGCCTAATATAAAATAAGAAATAACACAAAGTTTAAATATGAAACACTGAAAATTAGCGAAAACGGTGGAAACAAATAAATAAGAAACGAATGGTAAAAAAGCTTCCAAAATCATCTTAGATAAACTGCAAAAGTCAAAAGGCCTTCCAAAGTCAAAAATATTTTTAAAGCAGTTTTGTGTTTTGTTCTAAAACTAAATCTTTCTCACCTCAGTCGTAAGCTCGACTTACTCTCCTTGCGTGAAAAATAAAATCTCACTCCTTAATTAAATATCTCTAGTATTTTTGCTGTATCGAAAATGTACTGAACCGTGACACCACTGTCATATCGAACCGAACCGTGAATTTTGTGAACTGTTACAGCCCTATTTATCTTTCGTTTATTTTTTGTGATGGCAGCACTAATTTTTCAGCAGCCATTACACCAGTGTTCACCAGAGTCACATGATCCTTCAGAAATCATTGTAATATACTGATTCTGCTTCTTTGAAAATGTAACAATCTGATTCATTCATTTACCTCGAACAGGAATCCTGGATCACAGGGGAGGCGCCGTGGACATCAAAATGATGACGAGCAGGATGAAGACCTCACAAAGGACCTGGAAGATCCCTCCCCTGTGCCAGGAATGGAGGAAGTTACATTGCCAAAAAATGGTGAGTCTTCTTGGTTTAATAGTTCTTTATTAGAGCAGGTGGTGTGTTTTTGAACATTGCAAGTTCCCTGTGATTAGTAGTACACTTAGTAAGTGGCTTTGGATTAAAACGTCCAGTTGACATGCATTTGCTCGACTTAAATGGCTGAACTCTTTTCTTCTAAGCTTTTTATTTCATAGTTCATAGCACCTTTTTACAAGCCTCTCTGGATACATGGAAATTCAGTGCATGGCTAAAATAGACATGCTGCGCCCTACTTTCATTGTCCTACTTTACACTGAAAGCTTTTAAATTTTATTATATTGAATTGTCTGTCTGATGCATCATCCTCAGCTGCTTTGCTTAATGTCCTCTGCCTTTCTACCTGCAGTCAATCAGAAAAAGGACAGTGAGAACACACCAGTGAAAGGTGGAACGGTTGCTGATTTGGGTGAGTATTCTGCTTATTTGTTGTGGCTATGAATATATCTTTTCAGGAAATGTAAATGAATGCATTCATTTTGTTTGCCATCTTAGATGACCAGGAAGATGATTCACTAGCGTCTGGAGGCAAGGTAGAGTGTCTTCATATTGTAATGTGTTTTTTTTTTTGTTGTGTTTTTTTTTTTTTTTTTTTTAAATCAGATGCACAACATTTTGTTGATTACAGCCCTTGCACTATACACATACATTCTTTTTTTATGTAGTCTATCAATATATGACTTTAGTGCCAAGCCATTTGTACTAAGTCTAATGGTTCCAAAAGTGTTTATGAACTGTAATTGACAGGAGGAGGATGAACAGGGCAAAACGGAGGTCAATCGTCTGATCGATTCTGAGGACAACGTGACCGAACAAACCCATCACATCATTATACCCAGCTATGCTGCCTGGTTCGACTACAACAGGTATCATATTCCTTCCTCCATGTGCAATGTCCTGAGAGCTTGTTTGGATGGAAATAGTGTTATAAACCAGTGGTGTTTTTTTTGTGGAAGTGGAAGGTCTCAACCTTCTTGACTTGTCCAACACACTATTTGAAGACTCTCCCTCAAATATGCTGTGAAAATGTTTCTGGTCTGTTCTGCCAGAATTATGATGAAGCTGCTTCTTTACAATCTTTTTAGTCAGTGTCAATATTAAATTAACTGCAATTATTTCAAGAGCTGTTTTTTTTTGCTGACGCCCGTAGTGATTGACTGAAAACCAGTGTATTAGACAAACATAGTGCAGTTTAAATTTTAATTAATCCAAGCTTTTTTTTTTTTTTTTTAATTTATTTTATTTATTTTTTTTAGGTTAAAATATCAATTTTTTTTTTTACATTCAGCTTAACGTTGTCTTGATTGTGAAAGTCATTACATATTCACATTTTTCTTGTCTTTTTTCCCAGTATACATGAAATTGAGAGGCGTGCCCTGCCAGAGTTCTTTAATGGCAAAAACAAATCTAAGACTCCAGAGATGTAAGTTTGCACCCTTGCATTTTAATTCACATTAAAATCTTGTACATTTTACATCATTGACCCGTTTCTTTGTCGTTCTCTTATGATGCGTGTTTGTTTTTCTGTCCCAACTTTCATACTGTTTATTACCCCTTCCTCAGCTATCTGGCTTATCGTAACTTCATGATTGACACATACCGGCTGAATCCTCAGGAGTACCTGACCTCCACCTCCTGCAGGAGAAACCTCACTGGAGATGTGTGTGCGGTCATGAGGTCAGAATTTTTTATATACATTCTTAATTCATTAGAATATTATGCAGAAAGCCTTGCATAAAGTTAAATAGGATTTTTTCTTTGAGTGGTTGTTATTGTATATGAATGCTCAACGTTGTGGGGTTTTTTTTTTTTAAATTGCTATTTTTTTTTTTCCCAGAGTGCATGCCTTTTTGGAGCAGTGGGGTCTGGTGAATTACCAGGTTGATGCTGAGAGCAGACCCCTTCCCATGGGCCCTCCACCAACCCCACATTTCAACGTCCTGGCTGATACTCCCTCTGGGTTAGTGCCGCTTCACCACCGCCCTCCACAGGTGAGACTGGATTGACTTCTCTTTTAATTCCCAGAAGGCACCAGCTTTCTTGTGAGACAGTTGCAATAAATCTCTGCTTTTCATTCCAGGTTCCCCCTGCTCAGCAAATGCTCAACTTTCCAGAAAAGGGCAAAGACAAGCCAACTGACCTGCAGAACTTTGGCCTCCGTACAGATATTTACTCCAAGAAGAATCCTAAGGCAAGTCACCTAATATTTAAAAGTTGTCTCTGCTTTTTTTCTTTTTATTTCTTTAATCTTTCATAGTTTCTTAATGTAATCATTTGCTTTGTAGAGTAAAGGGGCTGCTGGTGGTAGAGAGTGGACTGAGCAAGAAACATTGCTTCTGTTGGAGGTAAGATTTAAATATAAATGAAGCAGTGGGCATCATAAACTCTTCTTCATCATAAGATTCTCCTTTCATACTGTTTGATTTTTAATAATATTATTTAACCTTTTTTCAGGCTCTGGAGATGTATAAGGATGACTGGAATAAGGTTTCGGAGCATGTGGGCAGCCGTACGCAAGATGAGTGCATTTTGCACTTTTTGCGGCTGCCCATAGAGGATCAATACCTGGAGAGCTCTGAAGCCTCACTAGGCCCTCTGGCTTACCAGCCGATACCCTTCAGCCAATCAGGAAATCCCGTCATGAGCACTGTTGCATTCCTTGCCTCTGTGGTCGACCCGCGTGTAGCGGCAGCTGCTGCTAAGGCAGCTCTAGGTATGTTGTTAAGTTTTGTTGTATCAACCTTAGGTTTAATATAAGAGTGAGTGTGGCCATTTGTAACTTCAGTGTGATAGGATTTCGGTGTCAGTCTTAAATAAAATGAACTGCACATCAATTTGGGGTCAGAAATGACCCCCAAAAGATAGCTGTCATTGTGTTAAATGAGAAAAGGCTTGAATAGACATTTACGTTTAATTTTATTAATAGAATTTATTACACAAACTTTTAAAGCTACCATGTGACAAACATTATTTTTTAGAATCTGCATCTGCAGTGGATTTTACCCAAACTTTTCAGAGGTGGCATGAGTGAATGTAGGGCCCTATAAAATCCATTAAATTTTCTCCCAATTTTTTTTCTTTCCCTTTTAATCTGCAGTTCTACACTCTGTTTTAATGGTTAAATTAAAAAAACAAAAAAAAACAAAGAAACAATCAAAAAGCATGTCTGATTGAAATCATAACTTACACAATTTAACAGCAGTTTGTTAAAAGTTAAACAAATTAAATTAAGGCTTGTGAAATACTTTTACTTTTGACTTTTTTTTTTTTTTTTTCAAATTCAGTTTTATTTTTTAACAAATTGTTTTACATTAACTTTCTAGATTCCATTTGAAAGATTTTATTATTTTAATGATCAAAAACATTTAATTGATTTTATTAGAAAATAATTATATTGTTTTTTTTGTTTGTTTGTTTGTTTGTTTTTTTTCCCGAAATACTGTGTATGTTTGCATTTTTCTGGTAAATATTGTTCAAAAATAATGTTTGAATTATTTTTTTATTTTATATTTTATTGTTAGTAGTAGTGCTGTCATTACATTAGTATATTTCAGTCTAAATGGAACTTTTATTTTGATGGGTTTCTGTTTGTAAATGATGTAACTATGTTTTTTCCCAAAGGAAACGGTAAAATGCTAATGACTGCCAGAGGTTTTTTTATATACTCATATGTTGAGGTGGCCATATCGCGTTTTGACTTAAGTTTCCTGACCTACCTTTGATTTTATTCATGCAAAATTCAGCAAATTCTGTGACATTCTGCGTACAGAAAATGTTGTGACTGAACTGTTGTGTAAAATTTCACATTTGCAACAATGCAGATATTTTCCTAATTATTTGTACCAAGTGAACCTGTGGAATCGACAGCCCTAGTTATTATGTAACTTGAATTTATCGTAATCATAAACGCACTGGGTTGTAGCACAGTTATCCTTCTAGTTATCCTGTAGCAGCTAATGAATTGTAAGTCTTGCACATTCAGATAAAATAGTTTCTCTGTTGTAAAATAGCTCTTTATTTTAAGATATTTGTGTCCATTGCATTTGCAGAAGAGTTCTCGCGTGTGCGTGAGGAGGTTCCCACAGAGCTGGTAGAGGCTCATGTGAAAAAGGTACAAGAGGCCGCACGCAACACAGGAAAAGTAGACCCTGCGTTTGGCCTGGAGAGCAGTGGCATTGCCGGTACAGCCCCTGAGGAACCAGAGAAGACAGGTAATTTTGAAAATAATGAAATTAGGGTGGGTTTTCCATCTTGCCATTATGTCTGTAGTACTAGCTCCTTCCACCAGGTGGCATCAGATCAGTACTTACGAGCAAACAGACAAACCCCATGACCCTGATCAGCTGTGCATGGGCTTGTCGTGATTTAATAACAATTGGGGTCCAATTAAAAAGAATATGATCTAAATCTCACATACACGCCTTTCTAAACCTTATAGACCTTGTATAAGAATACATTAATTGTGCGAGACAACACAGCACTGGAGGCAGCGTGTGCGACTGCATACAATGGTCGCCGATGGCTTTATGCAGCGCTGGCAGATGGGGCACAGACGTGGGAGGGGTTGAAACTGGGTCAGTGGAGTGACCTAGTGTGACATGGTGTGCCAGTGCAGACTTTTCCACACGTACCTTATTAAAAGCTCCATCGTCATATGCCTTTGTTCAGTGCTGATGCTCTAATGCCTGTTCATAAGGTCATTCACTCAGTTGGTCACGCCGTACTCTTCATTAATGGCTGGTTCATTTTTTTTTTTTGTTTTTGAAGGAATTAATATGTTTATGCAGTAAGGTTGCATTAAATTGATCAAAAAGTGACAAATTAATTTTAAATAGATGCATAAGTTGGTTTTCAAAAATATCAAGCAGTACAACAAATGTTTCTTGAGCACCAAATCATATTAGATTTCTGAAAGATCATTTGATGCTGAAGGCAGGAGTAATGGCTGTTGAAATTTAGTACTGTATCAGGGGAATAAATTACATTTTAAAATATTAAAACGTAAAGCAGTTATTTAAAATTATGTAATTTACAGTATTGCTGCTTGCTGTATTTATGACTAAGTAAATGCTGCCTTGGTGAGAGGTTACATTGAAAAAACATTTTTTTTTTAGGGAGGTATAACCATATTAAGAGGCACTTATTGACAACCTCATAAAAATCAGTTTGAGCTGAAAACCATATTTTACTGCAGCTGAAGTACTTTACCAGTACACTACCAGTCAAAAGTGTTTGAACAGTAAAGTTTTTAATGGTTTTGTTTTTTTTTGTTTTTTTTGAAGAATCTCTTCTGCTCACCAAACCTGAATTTATTTGATCCAAGTACAGCAAAATTTTGAAATAATTTTACTATTTAAAACATTTGGTTTCTTTTTGAATATATTTTAAAATGTAATTTATTTCTGTGATCAAAGCTAAATTTTCAGTATCATTACTCCAGTCTTCAGTGTCACATGCTCCTTCAGAAATCATTCTAATATGCTGATTTACTATTCAAAAAACATCCTTTTATTATCAATATTTAAAACAGTTAAGTATTTTTTATTTTTTTTTCAGGATTCTTTGAATAAAAAGATCCAAAGATCAGCATTTATCTGAAATAAAATTAAACGAATAAAATGTTAAAAATCTTAGAAATTAATACTTTTATTTAGCAATAAAAATGCGTAAATTGATCAAAAGTGATGATAAACACATTTATAATGTTACAAAAGATTTCTATTTCAGATAAATGCTGTTCTTCTGACTTTCTATTCATCAAAAACCTGAAAAAATGTTTTTGAGCAGCAAATCAGAATATTAGAATGGTTTCTGAAGGCTCATGTGACTGGAGTAATGATACTAAAAATTCAGCTTTAAAATCACAGGAATAAATTGCATTTTAAAATATATTTGAAAAGAAAGCCGTTATTTTAAATGGTAAAAAATTCAAAATGTCACTGTTTTTGCTGTACTTTGGATCAAATAAATGCAGGCTTTGTGAGTAAAAGAGACTTCTTAAAAAAAAAATCTCACTGTTCAAATACTTTTGACTGGTGGTGTACTTATTGTCTTTAGGTTTGTTTTTGTCAAGTGTACTCTGCCACTTTGCATTTGATGTTTTAATCTATTTTTCTACTTGCAGAACCTACAGAGACCGAGAAGATGGACACTGACTCCGATTCCCAGCCTGATAAGGTCAGATATTGCGCTGCCACTAGTAGCCAGATGTGTTTGCTACATGTTTATTGGTTGATTAGAACCAGATCAGAAGTGATTATCATTTCCCAGCACTGTTGGGGTTCATTGCAATTTGCCTTTTTACAGTCTGTCTCCATATTGAGTCTAGTTCATTTGAAGTTCACTTTCTATACCTCTGCTTCATTTGCATTTCGCTTGTCTCACGCTGTCTGACTCACGTCTCGCCATTCCCCATCTCATCTGTTGCAGGCGGAGTCAAAGGATGAAGCAGAGAAGCCCAGCGAGTCTGCGGAAAAGCCGACAGAGACGGAGAAGGAAAAGAATGAGACTACAGAGAAATCTGAGCCGCAGGAAGAGGAAGAGAGTGAGGGAGGAGAATCCAAAACAGCAGGTATAGACACCGACAGCCACAGCGGCAACAAATGCTCATGGGCTTGACTGAAATCTGACACATGCTGGCAGAAATCTGCTTTATGCCTGTCAAAGTGGAAGTGAAACAGTCAGTCAAGTTTACAGTATTTTGTCAAATGATTTCTATTTGAATAAAAATATATGTGACACGCACAATTAATGTTACCTTTTTAAAGATGTTTTGTTATTGCTTTTGGTGCAAGGCACCACCATCTTGTGATAACACAGCTTGTAACGTCACAGGATTGGTTTGCTTTCTTGGCCAGTGGAGTAATATACGACCCTGGACCACAAAACCAATCATAATGGTCCATTTTTTTAAATTTGAGATTTATACATCTGATTATATAAGAATTACATTCGAAAATCTGAAATCACCTTTAAAGTTGTCTAAAGTTCTTAGCAATGTGAATTACTAATCAGAAATTAAGTTTTGATTATATTTACATTAGGAAACTTACAAAATATCTTCATGAAACATGATCTTTACTTAATATCCTAATTATTTTTGGCATAAAAAAATCGATACAATGTATTTTTGGCTATTGCTACAAATATATCCATGCTACTTGAGACTGGTTTTGTGGTCCAGGGTCACGGATGTTATGTGAACACACAAATGTTTTTGATTTTCACCATAATTTAGATGAATATCCAACATGACTCAACGTTTAAATGCCTTTAGACCCTGCTTTGCAGAAAATCTATTCACCTTTTTAATGTGAAAGTAAGCCTATGTCTGAGGCTTTCGGTTCATTAGACGCTATAGGGAAGTAATGAGAATAACAATGTGCAGCGAATGGTAAAACTGTTTGCACTTCAAACCAGTGTGCTCATAATTAAGATAATATATTAAAATATGGTAAGATGCACCAATTTGCAATAGCAAGCAGCAAAACGAACCGTTTTGTACAGCTTAAAATAGCTGGAAATGGATGAGACCGGAAGCCGAACCAATAAAATTTACAAATGGCTGCACCCGCTCTTGTGGGTAGAAAAAGGTGGATATAAAGTGCTTTTTTTTTTTTTTTTTTCTCCCCCCTCTCTAATTATGCTCTAAAATGACTAATAAGTCTACATTTTTATTATCATGTTTCAGAGAAAGACAAAGAGGAGGATATGGAGACCACAGAAGAAGGAAAGGAGGGTGAAGAGGAGAAGGAGGAAGGAAAGAAAAAGCTTGAGTTGGATATCGGAGAGGGGAACATCGCCACAGCTGCCGCTGCTGCCCTGGCCTCTGCTGCCACCAAGGCAAAGGTAATGCATCCCAGATACGGCTCAGACTTTAACAGAGACTGGGTTTATTGTTTATCAATTCTTTAACTTCCTTTGCTGGCACCAATATTAACTGTGTGCTTTGTGCAGCTGTCTCCAATCAAAGTGTTTTTATCGCCCTGGCGGCTAACTCGATTTCATGCGCTGTTGTTTTTGTGCGTCTCAGCACCTGGCTGCAGTGGAGGAGAGGAAGATCAAATCTCTCGTGGCTCTGCTGGTAGAGACTCAGATGAAGAAGCTGGAGCTCAAACTCAGACACTTTGAGGAGCTGGAAACCATCATGGACCGTGAGAAAGAAGCAGTAAGTGTTGAATATTGCAAGAACCTTGAAATCTGCATGAAGGACCATAAAACCAGTCTTAAGTAGCACAGGTATATTTGTAGCAATATCCAACAATACATTGTATGAGTCAAAATGATCAATGACTTTTATGCCAAAAATCACTAGGATATCAAGTAAAGGTCATGTTCCGTGAAGGTATTTTGTACATTTCCTACAGTAAATATATCAAAACTTAATTTTTGATTAATAATGTACATTGCTAAGAACTTCATTTGGACAACTTTAAAGGTGATTTTCTCAATATTTAGTGTTTTTTTTTTTCCCTCTCAGATTCCAGATTTTTAAATGGTTGTATCTCGGCCAAATATTGTCCTATCTTCACAAACCATACATCAATGGAAATGTAAAAAAAAATTGACCCTTATGAATAGTTTTGTCATCCAGGGTCACATTTATGTTTACCCCCTGTACCATGTACAGCAGTGTTGCAATAGCTGCTAATTAGTTGTAGCATGAGGTTGTGATTTACACCCACTTTGCTTGTGCTGTGCTTGTTCTTTTGTATTCTGTAGTCATATGCACACCAGAGGCGCTGTCCACTAGAGACTTGGAGAGCTCTGCAAAATGCTTTAGCAAATGTAGCTGAAGATAGTAACCCAATTTAGCTGCTGTAAATAGTGCATGAAGGATGTCTCTTTATATAGCCCACCCCAGTGGTACTTTACTTCCTTCTAGTGTTCATAAATTCACTAAATACAGCTTTGATTTTAGTTAAGCATGTTGGCGACTTCTGCACAGGCTACCACCACCCACTGTTTCTTTAAAAAAATGCAAAACGGGTTGGTTGCAGTAGTGTTTTCTGCTCACTGGAACATTTTTGTGCCATTTTAGTGGCATGAATCGGGTTTATGCCATATGTGACGCATTCTTCTGGTGGGCTTCTGCTTAAACTTCTGAAGTGAAAGCATAAAGATGGCGTGTGTAACCAGTATATAGAATTTATAATTGTTTTTATTATTGTTAAATAATTTATAGTTTGAAGTTTTAAATAAGTGACCTAAATTCAGATTTCTGAAATGCATTTTTTGTGTGTGGGTTTTTTTATGCACATCATAATTAGTACCATATTGAGATGCCATGATGGACATAAGCAGAGGGCAATGTGTTTTTGTTTTTTTTTGTTTTTTCCCGCAATATGCACAAATGTGACCCTGGACCACAAAACCAGTCATAAGCGTCACTTTTTGGAAATTGAGATTTATACATCATTTGAAAGCTGAATAAATAAGCTTTTATTGATGTATGGTTTGTTAGGGCAGGACAATATTTGGCCAAGATACAACTGTTTGAATATCTGGAATCTGAGGGTGCAAAAAAATCAAAATACTGAGAAAATGGCCTTTAAAGTTGTCCAAATTAAGTTCTTAGCAATGCATAATACTAATCAAAAATTAAGTTTTGATATATTTACAGTAGGAAATTCACAAAATATCTTTATGGAGCATAATCTTTACTTAATATCCTAATGTTTTTTGGCAGAAGAAGAATCCATAGTTTTGACCTATACAATGTATTTTTTTTTTGGCTGTTGCTACAAATATACCCATGCCACTTAAGACTGGTTTTGTGGTCCAGGGTCACAAATATATATCAAAGAACCAGCTGTAAATAGACCATATGTTGACTGCACTGCCCAAATGAATAGATCCGATTAGAGTGCTTGCAAAATAAGTGTAGGCATTGCGTTCTAATGATTGGATTTGAGAAACAAATCGAAATTGTGTGCTGTGTGAGTAAAGCCTTGGTAATCAATTTGAACTTTCCCCACTGCCCCATCAAGCTATGAGTTGTTTTAACAGGAGTTTTTCTCTTTTTAGCTGGAGCTCCAGAGGCAGCAGCTTTTGACAGAGCGACAGGCGTTCCACATGGAGCAGTTGAAGTACGCTGAGATGAAGGCTCGTCAGCAGATGGAGCAGCAGGCAGCTGCGCAGCAGAATGCAGGAGGACATCACGGACCACCTCCACACGGCCCTCCTCCGCACGGCCCACCTCCAGGCATGCACCCTGGACACCCAGGACATCCCGGGCACCCCGGCCCCGGATATCCTCCCATGCACCATCCCATGGGTCCCCACCATGCCCCTCAAACAGGTCAGCACTCACCCTCATCTTCTAGTTTTATTTGAGGTCTTCTGTAGGTTGCTTCTTCTTGAACGACATTTATTCTAGGTCCGCATTTTGATAGCACACACCCATAAAGCCACTTGGAGAACAGCTTGAGCTCTCTTATGGAGCTTAACGCAGCTCTTTTTAATATCAAGCTTGTCCTGCCTTCGACTGCATTTATGACAGTCTTGTTACGTGATTTGACTGATTTGGACTAGGGCTGTCACTTGGTTAAAATTTGTAATCTAATTAATTATGTGACGTGTCGATTAATTGATCTAATTAATCGCAATATAAATTTGATTGTAAAAAAAATACCCACAAAAGATTATTTAAAGCTATTTTTGTTAAATGAGAAAGTATCAAGTAGACATTACAAATTATAGCTTTAGAAATAAAGAATTTAGTTGATCCAACTTAAAATGTATTACTTCTAAACATTTAGGCTGCAACGGCCTGACATAAACTATGGATAGATCATAAAAGAGAATTGGAGAAATATCTCAATATTTTTGTTCATATAATGAAAGTCATGGTAGCCAAAAATGAAATGATACTCTAAATAAGAAACTGCCAGCAGCTAAATGTCTTTTGAGTCATTCACTCATTTGATTCAATTAGTTCCAACGGCTGATTAATTCAGGAATGAAGTAAATGGCTCTCTTTATAAATGAGCCTTTGAATCAATGATTCACACGTCAAGGTTTTTTTTAAGGTCTTAAAGGGATGGTTTACCCAAAATTTGAAAAGTACCACATTATTTTTCGCACCCTCAAGTCATCCTAGATGTGTATGACTGACTTTTTAGACGAATGCAATCAGAGTTATATTAAATGCCCTGGCTGTTCCAAGCTTTATAAGGGCAGTGAATAGCTGTTGAGATTTTGAAGTCCAGAAAAGTGCATCCATTCCTCATAAAGAGAGAATATGTGAGAATATGCTAGTCTCATGAAAAGTTTCATTTACAGCAAAGGAAAACCTGTCTCCTCTTGGCTTATACCAAATTTCTCCGACATTTTTATTTACAAATCCTCATTTTGTTCTTCTGATGTGACTGGGGTTCGAGATTACAGTTAATAAAGCGTTAAATATGGATATTTTTATTATACAAATGCTTCAGGAGGCCTTTATTAACCCCCCTTTTATGATGGATGGATGCACTTTTATTGGACTTGATTTCTTAATATTGGACTTATTCACTGCGATTATAAAGCTTGGAGGAGCCAGGACATTTTGTTAATATAACTCCAAAAGTCGTCCTATTTGTCCATAAGAGGAAAGTCATATACACCTAGGGTGGCTTGATATAGTGAATAAATCATGGGGTAAATTTCATTTTTGGGTGAACTATCCCTAAGTTCTAAGTTTATGTAGCACATCAATACTACTTTTCAAGTGTCTTTTGTTGCTTCATTCAGGACCAATGGTTGGACCAGGCCAGCCCATGCCAGGTCAGCCTATGCCAGGCCGAATGATGCCTGTACCTCCCCCAGTTGGACCCCCACAGGGTGGCATGCCGCCCATGATGGGACCTCGACACCCTGGACCACCCAACGGCATGTGTGAGTATCTGTTCTATCACTAGATCCCGTCCTCTTGTTCCTCTGCATGGCACATTTGTCCTGGGCTCTCTATATATTTTTGGCTGCATTTTTTTTATTTTTTTTTATTTTTTATTTTTTTAAAAAAAAAAAACAAAACAACATCATTGTCTCCTTATAGACCCAGGTCCACCTCCAACCGCACAGCCTGATGGGATGCCCCCTGGCCCAGTGGGACCTTCTGTATCTGCGCCCCCTCCTCGTGCTGCTGAAAACTAAACTATTCCCTCCCCGTCCCCCCACACGCATACACATCCACATGCAAATACACATAACATAAATCCAGATTAATCCGGGATCCCCGCAGACCTGCTGTCGTTGCCCTCTGTAGTTTCGCCTTGCTGATGGGTGGGTCATCTCTAAATCCTCTCGATCGAGCTGAGCACTCACCTCCTCACCCGTAAACATTCACACGCTCAGGGCACAAAGTCAAGAGTGCTGCCTTTCCTGCGTCTCTTGGCTAGTAATAGCACTGGCTTCTGTTCTGTTTCTCTCCTCTGTGTTGGTTTTCGAAAGCGCTCCGCAGACTCCTGCGCTTGAGGAGGGATTTCACTGTCCCGGCTCTTCCCTGTAATGTGACTGATGGATTCATATTTGTATATTGTGCTAATTCAAGTAAGCTAAACGCTCTAAGATCGAATTCACACTGTAGCCACGAGCCGGTCCACAGCGTCCTGTTTCCTCCGGAGTCCTGCGGCGCGCAGAGAACCTTTCCGCTGCCTTACGCGTTTGTGGTGCGGTATTCATTTTACCAGGGTTCCCGGTGGCTTCCTCGAGCTTCCTTTTAATATTTACATCCACATCTAGCTGATAATCTACCTCGCCGGTGCAATTGTATTCAATCTGTGCACGGTGTGCGAAGCAGATTTGCTTTATGGTACTCTGCTTGGTTAGCCACGCTGTGACCCAGAAATCAACGAGAGATCGTAACTCACACCGCCACGAGTGCTCCGCTGTCCCGAGTACTGTATCGTCGAACGAGAGCACACCAAACTGCTGTTTTTAGAGATGTACCCACACTCGCATTAACCTTTGTTTGCTTCTGATACTGTGCGGATGTACGAACACACACAAACACACATTTAAAAACCTCCGTTTTGTGAATGCAAATGGAGGCATATATGGTATCACACTGAAGTGATGGAGGAACTTTGCTTATCTTAGGTGTAGCTGGCCTTGTGTGCTCCTCCCTTAGGTGCTGACAGAGTAGCTGCCCCGCCTCGCTCTACCTCTCTCACTTTACTACCTCTCTTCTCTCCTTCTCTCTTCCTGTTATGGCTGTTTTCTCTCTCTGTCTTTTCTTTGTGTGTGCCCATGTGACTGCTGCATTACTGCTGTGTGGAGGCTGTCGTCCTCCTCCTCCTCAGGTGAACCAAGCCCTCACTTCAACACGGCCCACCCCACTACACTACACACTCACACAGACACGCATATACACGCATCTCCTCTTCCAAAACTTTCCAGGCTGTATATCACCGAAAAACAGGGGGTGAAACCCTGCCCTCCCCAGTTCCACCCCCCCATATATATCTTTTATTGCTTTTTATTTTATGGTAATGTATTTTTAAGAAAATAAAGTTTGTGTAGACTCAGTTATCGCTGTTCTTGGAAGTTTGTAGCTTTCTCTTTTCATTTTTACCTGGCACATTGATACTGAGACCTGAACACTGTCTAAATAAAGTGGGTTTTGTTTTTGTAAGACTGCTTTTTGTTTCAGTTCTAGACACTCCTCTGGTTTATTTGCCTATTTTGATGCATTAATTCCTTCAGACCTTGATTAGTGTATGAATCTCTCAAAAATGGGATTTTCATCTTGAAATCAGAAAAAAAAACTAACATTCATTTATGGGCCTTTCTACAGAATTGGTCCAAAGTCAGAGTTGAAAACATCTTTAAAATAAAAAAATTGTATGTATGCAAATTGTATAATATCCAAGGTACACACATCTAGTAATTGTGCAGTGAATTCTTATATAGTATTTTTAGAAAGTTTTGGAGTATTTGTCCTCTCTCCAAATTTGTCACTACCGAAACACTGTAATAATAATTTAATTAGAAGGGTTGTGTTGACCTGTTAAGATTTTGCTTACATCTACATTGTAAATATATTTTTCAGAGGTAAATCTGTTATTAAATTAACAACATTTCCAGTGTCATTTATGAAATTTGTTGTATTTTTAATTTAATTTTTCTTTGTAAAAGGTGAAAAGTTGATCATACTGATTTCAAACTTAAGGATTCACTAGTTTGAATATACATTAACCAAAAACTATCATAACCTCTTAGTTAATAATTCAGTATACCCCATGTTTCGCTATTGACTGCGCATTTTCAGTAGTGACTGTAATGCTTTGGTAGCAACCACATCACATTACAGAATTTTAACTTGCTAAAACACTACTAAAACATACCAAAATACTAAAAATTAACTGTACTAATATTTTGTTTCCCCCAAATATGAGGATTGTTTGTTCCCTTTTGTCACTACCGAAACAATGATGGCATGTTTTGGTCGTGACAATTCTATGAGATAACACACAGAAAAACAAAGATGTCACTACCGAAACTCCACAAAATGTTTTGGTCATGACTGTTTCGGTATTAACAATTTTAGATACTTTTGAAGCTAGCAATGATGTTCAGCACATCAGCACATGGTAAGCTAGCACAGTTCTGAACAGCGGTATACATATAAAAACTAAATGTTATGGAATAACTCAAAAAAAAGTGTTTGGTAGTGACGTTCCTTAAAGTTACACACAGATTTTTCAGACTTGTGAACATATTTGCTTCAAAATGATGAGACCTCTGTACTCGCACCTTGTAGCTATGAGAGGGGGACACAGAAATATTTCCTGTTCATAAATTTATGGGTTTAGTTAGACTAAAACATACACCGTTTCAGTAGTGACACTGAAAAATGCAGGACTTATATTACTTATATTTTAAATATTATTGTGGGTTTCATTAGATAAAAGATCCAAAACATCCAAAATTGAAATACTTAAATGCTGATTAAGTGTGTGTTTTGTCTGACAGCAGTTTGCACCAATCTGTAGAATGGCCCTTTTTTTTTTTTGCATAGTGATGCGTCATGTTGTTGTTGTGTTTTTTTTTTTTTAAATTAATTCTCATTATTACAACCACGGTAGGAGTTTTCTTTCCAGGGATCCTCCCTGAGAGCCCTGCCCAGAGTTCAGCTCCAACCCTAATAAAATCTCACCTGTCTGTAGCTTCCTAGTAACCCTTCAGACCTTGATTAGCTTGTTCAGGTGTGTTTGATTAGGGTTAAAGCAAAACTCTGCAGGGCTGCTGCTCTCCAGGACCGACGTTCGCCACCCCTGCTCTATTCGATTTGAAGTAATTTGATTAAAAAAAAAAAAATCTTCAACTGCAATTTGCCCGTGTTGAGAAACCGTTAAAATACTGGACATGGCTCAAATTCCACGGATGAGAATGCATGAAATGCATTATTAGACCCTTTTCCAGGGCTGCATGATGTATCGAACCCATTTAAAAATTAAAATAAAGCATAATGCTATTGTGAATTCACAAACACTACGATTCAGCTAAACTAATATATGCTTTGCAGCTTTAATATGCGCTTTTATTATTTACCTCCCTGTGGGTTACGTACATGCGTCTCAGAGCGGTAGTTACATTCGCAGACCATCTCAGACTCCATCTCTGCATATTGCAGTGAGTTTCTTTTTATTATAAGTTTCATATGGAAACGCAACGTGCCATTTCATCGGATTTGTAAGGTAAATCATTTATAAACCTACGCAAGCACAGGAGAATACATTAATATATTTCTTAATATGCTAACTGTTCATCGCGACTTCAGAATAGAAGTTCAAAACCTCACTCTGAGTTTACACATTTTAATATTCAGGAAATTACAGTGGCTGTAGCATTTCTATCTAAAGAAATAGTCAAACATCAAAGATTAAGTGGACATTTGAATTAAATGTTGTTTAGTCAATATTAAACACGGATTAGATCACACAGTAAAGTGTAAAAACAAACGTCAGGCCATTGTTATACTGCATAACGTACACAAGTTCCAATTGCTCAAATAATCGTCAGAATTAGCAGCCGAATACTATGTGTTACATTTTGTCTCCCAAACTATTTTTTTTTATTTTTTATTTTTTTGGTCCTCTCACAGTTCTGAGCTCATATCTCACAATTATAAATCTTTCCCCTCTCAATTCTCAGTAAAGGTCAGAATTGTGATATATAAACTCCATTCCAAGTCTCATAAAAAAAAAAGATCCTTTTTTGGTATTATGTTTTTTACAATTGCCCATCATTTGCTCCAAATGCACTTTGGCAAATATAAATCCTGCTCTGTGAGGAAGAAAAAAATACAGGAATTATAACAACCTCATGTAATGTAATCTCTAACCCGGATAATCCGGCATGTGGAAAAGTTCACTAGCATGTGGAGGGCTGGAACGTGTTAGACTGTGCTCGATAATCTATGGGGGTTAGTTGTGTTTTTCCCCGATGTTGTTTTTGCCACTTTATAATAATTACCTACATTACAGTAGTTTTACTTCACAGGAAAGGGAAGTTCATGATGCCTGAATTTCTTAACCATTGAATGTACTGTAGCTTTTGTAAAACTGTGCAATAACAAAAGGCTGATTTGATTAATAGTTGCATTAAAAAAATGTACTAATAAGTAATAGTTTAATAACTAGCCTGTTTGATACTTAGTAAGTTAGCACAATAATACAGAAAGTGTTATCACACGTTTGTATCTAATAATTACCGCAGCTTCTAACATGATTTTGTTTGGACTGTAGGATAATCTGATTGTGGTGGTTATTTCTAATGTTTTAGTACATTAGCCTTAACTACAATTATTTGGGCTGAGAGCTGCAATTATATTATTTGAATTTGTGAGAATAGTTAGCCATTTCATTCAAATGAGATTCAGGACTCATTTTTACAAGGGATTTACAAGGGAGGCTGATCATTCTCAGATGGGACTTCATATAGTTTGAAAATAAGATAATGGTTTAAGATGTTTTCTCTTATATAGATTAGATTTTGTCACCTTGGTACTGCCTCCATATGAAACATTTACAGCTGTTATTTACGTGGGGTGTAATGATACCAGATGAGGCCCGGGTCATAAAATTGTGCTTGGGGCATACCTAAACGCCCAGTGATTTTGGGAGATATTAAACACCTCCTTCACTCAAATACAGACTGTGGTCTTCCTGCCCTTATGCTTTTGTTTAGATGAGCACAAGGCACAGATTTCAGTATTTGTTGTGGCAAGGCTTGGCATCTCACTGTTTATTTCACTGTCATTTTGGTTTCATTCTGCTGTGGGTGTCTGAATGAAAATAAAGTAAGGGAAATGGTTTTTTCAAAGAATGTTGAGGCTTATTAAAGGTGTTAGTTCAGATTAGTGTTTAACTGATTCATAATTGTGCCTGCTGGCCTGATAAAAGAGAAATGGTCACTCTGCGTAGTGTCAGTTATGGAAATACAAGCAGCCTTGATGATGCATGTTTTCACATTTCATGATTTTACCATTCATTACTGTTCTCTATTTTAATATGTTTCAAAATATATTTTTTGACAACCATTATTCCAGTCTTAAGTGTCACATGATTGTTCAGAAATCATTGTAATATTTGAATGCTAAAGTTGAAAAATCAAATGCAATCCATTCACAACCATTTTAATTTCTGCAGAGTTTTGTTTTAATGTGAAAAAGGAACATTCTGTATGAATTCATGAAAAAAAATGTGCTTGTCCACCAGGAACAGACTGATTGTGTAAACTGGTTTGACTGGAATTTAAAAGGGAATTGTGAAGTCAGCAGAAAAGGTAAATCATTTCAAAGGAATAACAGTTATTTCTTTATAATAATTGTACGCAGTTGGATCAGAAATTCCATTAATGCAGTAAATCTGGTCAAATGTCATGTTGGTTTAAATTGTTACATATACAGGGTTTGGACAAAATAAACCCTCTTATTATAGGGTTGATGTTATGTGTGTTAATGTAATGTTGTGATTATCTTCTTATCTATATTCTTTTGGTTGTGTATCAGTGTCATTTAAGTTGTTCAGCAGCTGTTTCAAGTGGTCTTTGAAATGGCGGACTTGTCAGACTCACAGAAATGACAAATCGTGGGAGCCAGTTTAGCAGGAGCGTTTGCAACCTTAACAGCCCAATTGTTTTGTGTTTTAAAAACAACAGTCTTTATGATGATGACTGTGTACTCAAAGCAAGGCAGTGAAGAAAGATCGTGGGCAAAAAATGAAAGTGAAATATAGGAACTGTTAAACACTAAAATGGATTTTGTCTAAAAAACCTACTGCAGCAAAGAGACAGCAAACCTCAATATTAACTTTGAAAAACCACCCAAGAAGATGCAGCCTTTATAAAGTCAATCAAAGAGCTGCAATTGCTAAAACTTCACAGATCACAGACACCAACACTAAAATGCAAAAAAAGTGTCTTGATCATTAAACCTGGACAATTTTGAACCAAGATGAACTTCCACATCTGTCCTCATCAGACAAATCACCTGACCTGAATCAAAGTCCATTGCAAAGAAAGTCTGGTGGCGCTAAAAGAGTGTTTGTTTGTTTTTTCCCTGAACAGATGAATGTACATATGGTATGTTTTATGTGACGTTGGTTTTGTACGTGTCACCGCAATCCTGACTTGAAATGTTCATTAAGTGGCGCTATAACTCTAACGCTCTGTGATATTTTAAAATAACGTACCATCTACACTTCATCTAAACCTTCCAGATAGTATGAATGTAAGCGAATGTGACACACACACAATATCAAGCATACCATTTTAGCTTGTTTTTCGATCTCACATCTTTCAGCTTTCATCGTGAGTCATGTTTTTCACAAATTCGTACCCAAGGATTCCTCATCCTAAGTCAAATTCCATGCCGGCTGAGCTACCGAGCTTTGTAATCATAACTGTGTACAAAAACGATTACAAGTGCTTGGTGTTTTACTGCTTCTATTGTTCATTTCTGTCGGAAACTGCAGTGATAGGTACTTAATGGAATGTTTCTTGTGTCTTCTGTAAACGCTCCCAGAGGTACGTTTTCATCATGAGACCAGATATCACAATTAAATTACGTATTTCAAATCAGCAACAAATCTGAAATGAACTGCCCTATGAATGTTGTTCCTAAAGTGCAAATGATGCTTATTTTTAAGACCAGACCAGCCAATGCACATGTGCAGTCTTAACCGCGAGTCTCAGGTTTCTATTCACCTTATTATCCTTATAAATGGAAAAACTGTTTGCACTACAGTAGCAGTGTGTTCATAATTAAGATATGTTAAAATAATATGGTAAGACGCATCAGTTTGCAATATCAAGCAGCAAAAGAGCTGTTTTGTACAGCTAAAAATAACTGGACGTGGATGAGACTGGACATGGATGAGACCAGAAGCCAAGCCCATAAAATGTACAAATGGCTGCGTCTGCTCTTATGGAAAGATAAGGTGGATAGAAACCGGAGCTTCTAACGGCAGCTGCAGTGACACAATGACTTTACCAATCAGCGATTGGCTTTTCCATTTAGAAGGCGGAGCATATTCCGCCATATTGCGTGTTGCAATTTCTCCCATTCATAAATAAGATGTGAAATATGTACCGCCATGTATGATTCATGACATATTTGACATTGTTTTTCAATCTCTCATCTTTTAGCTCTTTCATCATGAGTAATGTTTTTGACGGGATTTGTACTTAAGTCCAATTCCGTGTCGGCTGAGCTACCGAGCAAGCATGTTACATCCGAAAAGCGAAACATATGGCGCTGTAACCATAACTGTGTACGAAAATGATTACTGCTGTTTTACACTGTTCATTTTTGTTGGAAACTGCAGTAAGATGTACTTATTGGTACATATTTCGCGTCTTGCGCAAAGTTCCCAGAGGTACGTTTTTGTCATGAGACCCCAGGTAGTGCTATTTAATTACATGCGTGAGTCTCAGGTTTCTATCAAAGTCCCTTTAAGGCAAGTCATTTCACTCTGCGGCCATCTTTGAAATGCTTCTCGGGCATGCAAGTGCAGCTCCTATCTCTTTGAATGGGGAAACACCAAGCTTACAATTAAATTTCATATTTCATATTAGAAGCAGAGCTTCTAATGGCAGCTGCAGTGACATGGTGACTTTACTAATCAACGATTGGCTCTTTCATTTAGAAGGCGGGACTTATTTGCTCATAGCATTGAGCTTTCTCCCATTCATAAGTATAAGGAGTGCACAGTCTTCCTACATATAAAGTCTTTGTTTCTATCCACCTTATTCTTCAGTGCGGATGTAAGCCTATGGGCAAGACTCGGTTCATTAGCTGCTATAGGGAAATAACGTGAAGAATAACAACATGCAGTAAACAGTAAAACACTACAATGCAGTGTTTATAATTAAGATAATACGTTGCAATATCAAGCAGCGAAACGAGCTGTTTTGTACAGCTAAAAATAGCTGGATGTGGATGAGACCGGAAGCCAGACCCATTAAAATTTACAAATGGCCACACCCCATCTTACGGAGAAAAACAAGGTGGATAGGAACCGGAGCTTCTACCAATCAGCAACTGGCTCTTTCTTTAGAAGGCGGGGCATATTCTGTCATATGCGCGTTGCAATTTCTCCCATTCATAAGTAATAGGAGTTGACTTTGTTGTCTTTGTATAATAGGAGTTGTCTTTGTATATCTAAAGTGTGTGCCTGGATATTAGCCTACAAGCCACTGTGGAGAGTTTGGAGAGAAGCATATTCTCTCCTCCAACATCTCTGAAACAACTGGCAGATGTTCTGAACATTTAACTGGAGAAAATTCAGAAGTATGAATCTATTCCAAGGTTGGAAGCTGTATTAAAGGCAAATGGTGGTAAAACACCTTGAATATCGACCCCTCTGCCATCTAAATATCAAAACCAATATTGGATAACCGCTGAATAAGATGTTTCATAATTAACACTTATTTCCTTGAGCCCTGTCATCGCCAATGAGGTCACTCCGCAGCCGCTCAGGCGAACTTGTCACATCATTTCTCACTCATCATCTCCCTCTTTTCAACCCATTTCCCCACCCAGTTTTTTAGCAGGTTTCCTCTTCGCGACTCCATTTTTCCGCCCTGGTTCTTCTCTCTCCATCTCCATCCCTCACGTCCTTCTTGCTTGTGTGTTCTTCTGTCAGTCTTCATCCTTCACCTCCGTAACCATGGTGGCAGATCCAGAGATGTGTGAATAAAAAAAGAGGGTGCTCAGTGCTACAGGCTGCATGGGAGGAACGAGGACAGCTTGCCAAAGCCCATATTTGGCTAGTCACATAATAGTTATATGGAAGGTACTCTGTATGTTGTATACCTTGAATACACTTGATAAACAGCAAATGCATCTTCAGATTTTGATCAAACCTGCCTGGCGTATAGCCACAGCTAGTGTAGAAGCCTAAATGTTCTGTTTATTCTTGAACGTCTTCTGTATTTGAAATTGATTGCTTTGCGTGGCTCCCTGCGGAACTGCAAAAGCCCCGATTGTGAAGACTTTGAATTAAAACAACAAACATTGACAGGCTGTGTGTGATGTGCAGATGGCTCGAGCTCTCGGGCTGCCAGAAGCAGTTGGCGCCTGTGCGTTCTCGATCGAATATAAAGGATACTTCCCTTGTATTCCAAGCAGCGTCGTTTCAGTTCGATACGTGCTTGACGGAGGCATTTAAGCATTTCATGTTTGTGCAGCCGCACTATCTCTGAGGACGTTTCCATGGTAACAGGTCTCATGGTTCTGCATGAAGAGTAGTCGGAGAGGAGGGGCTGTTTTGTGCTTTAAAGATTGAATGTTAAAGCAAGGGCTCTGGTGAATTTAACGGACTCCATTACTGTCTGAGACGGTAGCCGCCCTCTCCGGTTGCACAGAGCCATGACTGTGTTTGTAAATTAAAATTAATTACCCCCCTAATCGGCATTTGTTGTGTTGTGCTCCATGTGCGTGACCTAAAACATGCAGCTTGAGGGTCATTGAGTTCATGCGAGTCTGTATTCTGGATGGGTTCAGCTCCATTCTGACAGACCAGAGCGAGTTTATTCGCTGAATCAGAGAATCAAGCAGAGATCTTTAGACTTTCGGTTTGAAAGGAGCAAAACTGGGATCGTGCCACCTGCCTGTCAACAAGCTCTCAATTAGGCCCTCTCTGTGTTTGCGCCATGGGTGTTTGGCATCCCGTTTGTGCAAAAGTAATGTCTTGCCGCAAAGATAGAGAACTTGGAATCCTGATAATGGTTTTTGCTTACCATTATCATGGACCTCATATAAATGTTTAAAGGGATAGTTTACCCAAAAATGTTCCAAAACCAGTAAGACATTCGTTCATCTTCAAAACACAAATTAAGATATTTTTAATGAAACCCAAGAGCTTTCTGACCCTGCATTTGACAGCAATTCAGCTATCACGTTCAAGGCCCAGAAAGGTAGTAAGAACATCATTAAAATTCATTGAGGTACTCTTCATGAATGCACGTCAAAGACTGACACGGAAGAGAAGAAATTGTTCAGTGAAGTTGTTATTTTTGTTTTCTTTGTGCACAAAAAGTATTCTCATAGCTTCATAACATGGTTGAATCCCTGATGTCACATGGACTATTTTAAAGATGTTCTAACTACCTTTCTGGGCCTTGAACGTGTCAGTTGCGTTGCTGTCTATGCAGGGTCAGAAAGCTCTCAGATTTAATCAAAAATATCCTAATTTGTGTTCCATTTTCATTTTTGGGTGAACTATTCCTTTACGTAAAGTAAAAATTATATACATAAACTTAGAGCTGAATTTTCATCACAACAGGAATTTGCAGATGTTTTTGCTTTTTTTTAAATGTAATGTTTTTTTATGTATTTAAATGCACTAACCTGTAGCCGAGAGTAGTACACTTTCATTGCTAGCTGACTGTATTATCAAATAAGCCTAAATATTAAATGAAATAACTGATTGAAGGTGAGGATTTGTAGAACGTTGGGAATAACGAACATTCTAATTCTTCAAAATTCATTGGAACTTTTTGCAGTGTTCTGGAATCACTTCCAGTGTTTTTAAAGGGTCAGTTATAATTTCTTATGGTTCGATTTTTGTAGATTTAAACCAGCGACCTTACAGTTAGCAGGCCCAATTTTGCCCCAATTTTCCCCTCCTGAGAATCGGAGCAAAAATCTTGTCAAGCACCTCGATAGGTCCCGATGTTCGGCACGGATTATCTGGTAATGTGAGATGTTCACAGATCGAATCTTGCACCTCCCGATCTGCTCTTACACAAATCGGGGCTGCCCCGATCATATCAAATGTTTTATATTTAGGATTTTAAATCGGGATGATCACGGCTATGATTGTCATTACTTTCACAACAGCCAATGCACGACCACAAAACAGCTGATGTACGGTCTATTGGATAGTGGAGATGAAGAAAACTGCTTCTTATGTTTTTGTAGTAACATTGTCTGTATAATATGTTGAAAACATACAACAACCACATGGAGTAAGGAAAGCTCTGGAGTGAAATCGTCTCGGTTTTGAACATACCGGGTGAGTGCATAAAGCTGCTAGCACGTTAACTAACATTTGTAAACATTAGTTGTAAAATGACGATTGGTTGTGTAAGATCACGTGAGGTGCTCCATCTCCCATGATAATCTTAATAATATCTTGTAGCGTGTGATTCTCCTTATGTGTGCGCTGCAACCAGATTTCATAATCGGTTAGGATTTTAAAAATCCTGCAGTGTGAGCCAGGCTTAAGTTGTAACTTTTACACCAATCTAGTGTAGTAGAGAACTCAAAATCGAGGAATCAGTAATTGCTTGCATGAAGGTGTACTAAATGAGTGGTTCCCAGCCAAGGCCCCCCAGCACTGCATGTATTCCATGTCTCCTTAATTAAACACACCTGATTCAGATCATCAGCTCATTAGTAGAGATTCCAAGACCTGAAATGAGCAGAAGTAACCTGCTCTGCACGTTGTGTAGTGTAGTGATGTGTAGTGTGAGAGCGGCATTGTTTGTCTGACATTACTAACTAAGGAGAGCGGGGTTTTGCGAAGGTCAATTATGTGTTTGTTTTGCTGCCTCTTATTTGTCTTACTAAACAGCCTCTCTGCTGCCCTCACTAGCTCTGGAGCACCCATGGTGTTTATGAATGCAACACCAGTTGACGGTCATTGGGGGAAAAAAAACGTTGGAGTTTGAGGTAAAAATTTGTTAAACTAACAAATTTGGTAATGTTGGTTAAATGGCAAGACATAACTGGTCATGTGAATTTATCGATGTGGCTTGTGAATTTTTTCTTGGACACTGACATTAACTTCAACACCACTAAGCATCCGACAACTCTTTCAATATTTATTTAATGCACTATTTGGACAATTTGAATTAGAATAGTTTGCAAGGGAGTGAGTATAAATGTGTTTACTACGTTTCTGGGCTGTGAACGTGGAAGTAGCATTGCTGTCTATTGAGGGGCAGAAAGCTCTCGTATTTCATGAAAAATATCTTAAGTTGTGTTCCTAAAATAAACGAAGGTCTTACAGGTTTGGAATGACATGAGGGTGAGTAATTAATGACAGAATTTAAATTTTTGGGTGAACTATCCCTTTAAGTTTCTGTGAACCACAGACCTTATTTTAGGCATTTGACCAAAAAACAGAAACTAGAAGTTCAAAAATGGCATTCCATATCAGGGTATAGGACTCTTTCCCACAACATATTACCACCTTTTTTACAAACAGATAAGTTTCATACACCAAACAAATGAAGATATTTCCTTTCTTCTCTTCCAAAGCCATTCCATCTCTTAGCTGCTTGAGCAATATGGCCAAATACAGCAATTATAACCATAGATCTTCCAGTATTAAAGTGCTTCTCTTGTAGTTTTTCCTAAAAAAAATCAACTGGTATAAAACACCAGACATTGATAAGCTTCTGATGGTATGTTTTTGTTTATGACTCAGTGTAGTTTTAGTTTCCCAACACACTGAGTCATGCTCTGCGAACGTGTCAAGCTCCTCCCAGGAAAAAACCTCAATTCTTTCATTTCTGATGGGTGAGAGCAGGAATATGACACCTTCTGAGCTCAAGAAGATTTTGGGACTTTGTAATGTTTTCCTGGAGAGGTTCCTTCGCCCTGAAGTTGTGTGCTGGACACGTGAAAAGCACAGGTGTGTTCTCCAGCCTGCCTGCAGAAAGGAAATTAAATCCAATGCCATGCTTCCCAGAGGGAGATTGAGCCCATGCCAGAGTGTTTATGTGTAAAGGTGAGTGTGATGTCTTTCTTTTTAGTGTGGCCTGTTAATTATGGCCTCATTGTCTGTAATTACCTTGTTGCTATTAGTTGGTGTAAATCTGTTTTTGGTTATTTCTCAAAACTCTTGCATGTAGGAAAATCAGGAAAACAAAGTGATGTACTGACTTTAATTATTCCACACATCTGGATTACTAAAGGTCAGGCTTATTCCTTAATAAAATGCACTGTATTTCTATCCAGATACACATTGCTTTCTGGCAGCGTCTCCAGGAGTCACCCGCATAAATTTCGTAGGATCCCGGAGCCAGGAACCAGCTGTTGGCATGTCTAGAGGCCACTAACCCAGCACTCTTTCAATATTTATTACAATTACTCTGTGTTCCTTTTACATTAGGTTTCTTGTGACTGTGACAGGTTGTTGACTGGTGAGCTCCGGTGCGGGTGTTGGAGGGACTCATTAAAAATAGAAGCTGTGAAAGTAGGCCAGCGGTTTACTGATGTGGAGGCAATGGGTAAGCCCGTCGTTCCAAGTTCTCCATTGCCTATCCCATGCCACTGTCTTCTCTTGGTCCATTCTCTGCATGAAGAGTTCGATGTCTGCATTTTCCCAATTACAACTAATCGAATGAAAGATCTCATCGTGTAAGTCCTTGCACTGTTGAGAGCAAGAAATATAAAGAAATTCACTTGATTGTGTGTTTTGAGACACCAGGAAAACAGGAATAATTATGTCACTGCATTATTTATTACTGTTCTAAGTTATCCGAATATTGAAGCCAGTTTCTGGAGCTGAGGAATTAAGTTTAGTTCTGGGTCTGCCAAAGGTCAAATTTTATTGTGTGAATTCCATCCAGATAAGGCTGCCTTCTAGCTTATATCCATTTCTGTTTTAAATGAACTTTCGGAGTGCAATACAGCATCTGGAATGCTGTCAGTTACCACTAACAACTAAAACATGCACTTTACATTTAAAAAGTGTAAATGTTCTTGTTAATATGGGACTAATGTGACAGAGCAGTGCAACATGATGCTAGCAACACCAGCATCATGCATCAGAATTTGATTCACAGGGAATACTTGTTGAAACTAATAAAAATGTATTCCATTAATGCAAAACAAGCCGAATACATCAATGCAAAATGTAAATGTAGGAGTCGGTTTACAGAGAATTTGTTTTGTGTTCATACTTGAGATGCATTTTTAAAGTTGAACGTAATAAAACTTAAACATGCAAATGCAACAGTAAACAACAGGGATGGATACAAATATCTATAGAGGGTTTGCACTTACATAACGATTTGGTAAGTTACCTGGATGCACAGCCAAATTGGCGATACTTGGATCTAAACAACAAACAACAACAAAAAAAAAAGCATGTGGAAGCCGCTAAATCATATAAAGAAGGACTTAGTGTAAGCAGGAAAGGGTGCTATATTAGCCTAATATTTCACCTACCTGACCAGAAATGGAAAAAAAAAAAAAAAGAAACACACACAAATGTTGTCAAGATTCTTGCCTTTTGTTCTTCAGACAATTTTTTTGCACTCTTCTCCTTGATTTGCTATAACTTTTGATAGTCTATAGTACTCCAAATGTTTCTTCCGGTCCGACTGATTAGTACAGCCCAAAACATGACAATAAGTGACCATTTTCAGCAGCAATAATCAGCAAAATATGCAAGTTTCATTTGGTTCAGTGGGATTGTTTACATTAAGTGCGCCAATATGACCGATTGATAACGTGTTATGAAAACACTGTATTTAATCAATGCAAATGCATTCTATATACATCTATGTAAAATGTAAATGTAAACCTGTTTTGTGTTTACACTTGAGATGTGTTTTTTTTTTTAAGTTAACTTCAACATAGTTTTGAAAGCAAATGTGCAAATGCAACAGTAAACAGGGATAAACAAAAATATCTATTACTCAATTTTAATTATCATTTTTACTCAACGATATCGATTCTTAAATCCAAAGAATCGATTAGTCTAGCCTTCCTAGTCTTAGATTTCAAATTATGTCCATTTTATTACAATAGAGTGTTTTCACATTACATCATCAATCCGGAAGTCAGCCATTGCAGCGGCACTGATTGTAAACACACTGCCATTGAACCGAATGAAACTTGTGCATAGGCTTGGGGGGGTAAACGAAGAAATCAAAGATGTCGAATTAAGAAACGGAAGAAAGAATTGTTGGGTCATCAGTCCGCGACAAAGGAAGCAGATCGTACAGATATTTACGAAATATTACAGGGCTCGACGATATGGACTGCCCTATGCATTCATGTTCCAAAATGTCATTTGTGTGGAAATATTACGTTACTATTACATTTAGTCTGTAAAATGCTGTTAACATAGGCCAGAAATGCTGAAGACAGCCATAAAGAAGTGAAAATACTGTAGCAGGCAGATCAATCTAACTGTTCACCATGCACAAAATATTGGAAGAAACTCCTAAATAATGAATTTGGGGTAGGAGTTTATATGAATATATCTCTGAGGGAAACTGTCTCTTTTCAGAAAAGTTTACACGGTGTTTTCTTTTCCTCTAGCATATGCATAATGCATTATAAAGCAGTGTTAATAAGCATAGCGCAGATTTGTGTACAGCAGTAAACAAGCAAACACGATCCCTGCTTAGCGTTGAGCCCTGTATTAACTTTAGTTTGTCGAAATATACGCCGTTTCTTGCTTACTAAGTCCTTCTATTTATGATTTAGCAGCTTCCACACATGTGTTCGTTGTTTAGATATCATAAATTAGTAGAACAACGTCTAACTGTGCAATCCATGCTGCCGTTTACATGTGAGTATCGCCGCGCATCCGGGTAACTGATCAGAACGTGACGTCGGTGCAAACCCTCAAACAATAAATGCTGTTTGGCGCTGTTTAATGTGGAGTGACAGATAAGCTCTAACGCTTCAGTTCAAGAGAAGCGGCACCTGAACGGATCGTCTCCTTCGGTTACAGAACGAAATAACCATGAATGAATGTCCTTAGGTATGTTTAAAGAACGAGTAAAACTTACCGAAATCCATATCCTGTCTCTTGTAATCGCTCAATCAGTGTTTCAACCGCGGAAAGACGTGTAAACAATGTCACGTAACGTCACATTTACCTCAGAAAAAACATTCCGGTCGTTAGTATGAACTTTAGAGAGGAGAATATAATAAATAATGGACCATATAACATATTCAGTATAATTTTTTTTTTTTACCGTTCTTCAATATTTAATTTATGTTTGAAAAAATCCGTTTTTATGACAGACAGTTTATATTTTAAAAACAAAAGGAGTAGAAATATAGTCATGTAATTGTAAAGTTAGTATTACAACGTTATTATTATAAAAACTCATCAAATCAGTTAATTTTAACCTTCAATATTATAGTAATGTAGTACAACAGCATTAGTTTAGAGAGTTTTCTTCCTTGAGAAAATTTGCTGCACATTTGTACTGTACCTGATAAATGTCCAAAATAATCAACACTAAATCTAATCAAATTAAATCAGATTCGAATCGTAAGCTTGTGAATCAAAATCTAGTAAACAACGATTTAGTGTGTATTTACCTAGAAAAACATTGGGAAACAGACCGACCTGAGACAGCATGTGAGGTGAGTTCTATGCAAGAAACATTTTCTAGCAGATTCTGCATGATTAAGACACGGCAGGAAGGCAGTAGATTACAACGAAAGTACACTTAATGCCTTATCCCTGATGGAAGGGTTTCATGGCTTTGTCCCAGTAAAAAGAAATATAAGCTAGAGTTTAAGACTTGGGCGCTTTCCTGCCTAGTCCTCTCTTTCATCTGACTACTGCCAATTTATAATATCTAAATAGCTCGTTATTACAACAATGTGAACACTCGGAAACATGCTTAAAGCTCCAAGCTGCCATTTTGATTTACGTTTGCTTCCTAATGGAGTATGGAAGTGCAGTTAGCGAGATTTTGTTATTGATTTATTACTTTTCTAATAGGAAAGAAAGCTAGATGCTATTTTCAGAGCAGACCAAAGCATTAATGAACACATGTGAAGTGAACTCATTTGACCATCCTCATTTTCTGACTGTTCCATCCTGTAAATCGCAAGGCCGAATGCCCTTTAGCTGATAAAAAAAATGTGACAAACATGCCATTGTGCTTTGATTGTCTCACTACTTTTTCTTTCTAATTATCTGAGCCCTTCATTAGAATCTTTAGTGTGTTACATAACAATGGACTTCATTGTTCTCTCACTCTTTTTGTGACTTGGTAGCAGTTAATATAGGAGTCTGTTTAGCTGCGTGGACCACTGCTGGCAGACGGACTGCACCGCGCAGGACGAAAAGATCTGTTTAATTTGTTTCGTGGTATTTGTATATGGAGAGACAACTGTGTATTTTTTGGTTTAATGTACATAATCCGTTGGTGTCTTGCAGCAATTAACCACGTTTTGCTCTTCCCGTAATTCTCAGCATTTTGCCAGCTAGTAACAGAACGTAGCACTGTTGAAATTGGGCTGTGATATTCCTTCAGTCCAATATTGAGATTCCACTCTCCAGTGTTCAGCCAAGTGTCGGTCCACTAAATAGTCTGTGTACCATATGCCACGATTAGCTTGCAGTGTGTACCGTGTTCTATTCCTACTCAAATGTCTGTATTTGTTCTAAAGTCTGCGGTAGGAGCATCATAACCGTCTCTTTCTAATGCTGTCTCTCTTAAATTTGATATGCATTCAGGTTGTCACCTCTCTTGCCAGCATCTTTGGTTTGATGGCACAGCTCGAGCACTCTTGGCCTGCCTTTATCAGCCCGTTCTCGCTGCCGTCGAGTCTGACATCTGGATCTGACAGGTCTCTGATAGGTTGTTATGATTCATATGAACCATATGTTGTCATTGCTGGTCTGTCATCTTTTGTTCTCTTTAAACAGTTCCCAGAAGGAGTTCGTCTTTTGACTGACGTGTTACACCTTCACAAAATGTCCAATTTGTGTCATCTATGTTTAATTTATGCGTTCAGCTGATGCTTTTGTGTTTACATTGAGCCCAGCTTTGATTTGGTTTTCAAATGTGACTGTATGCATGGCATTTTGCAGTTGATGAATTTGAATACATTTGTTCAGTGTAGTCAATATCTGATATATCTACATTGGTTGCCATAGTAATGTCTAATGTGTCAGCGTGACGCCAAGAGCCTTTCTGAGAGCTGAGAGTAGCTGTCAGTATGGAATGAGAGAGTGGAAATATGGAAAATTGTACCTCTTTTTGTGCGTATGTCAATGCACTGTGATGCTGAACTGCTTAATATAAGTTTCAGTTGCATTATATTTTAAAATGCATATACTTCTTTCAAAACCATTCATTTTTTCACTACTGAATACACAGAAAATTTCTTATAGGTTAAGATATAAGGGGAAAAAAACAAATGATTGCAATTAATGGATGTGGCTGAATACACTAATTCAAAATGTATTTCCCAAAATCAGATTTTTCAAAACAAAACAAATTAAAACCAAAGAAGGTGTATAAAAACACACACTTTGTTCCATATATGTATATGCATAAATAGTGATTCAATTGTTTAAATTGTCATGCACAGCTCCAGCAATGCTGGAAAAAATAAATAAATAAATAAATAATTTAATATATAATTTATATGTTTAAAATATTTATGTTTGTATTATTTATTTATTATTCATTATATTATTCTAAATATAAATTGTTAGCATATTATTTATGTTGTGTTATTTATTTATTTAATAATTATTAATTAATTTATGAATTTATGTGATTTAATTGCATACATTTGTAGATTAATGAGTTTGCGTGTGTGTCTGTGTGTAGGAAAAATATATTTTTTATTTTATATATAATTTATATATTTAAAATATTTATGTTTGTATTATTTATTTATTATTCATTATATTATTCTAAATATATTTTTTACATATTATTTGTTATTTATTTATTTGTTTAATAATTATTAATTAATTTATGAATTTATGTAGTTTAATTATTTAAAATATTTATTTATAAATATACACTACTGGTCAAAAGTTTTTGATTTTTAATGTTTTTAAAGAAGTCTCTTCTTCTCACCAAGCCTGCATTTATCCAAAGTACAGCAAAACAGTAAAATGAAATATTGAAATACTGAAATATTTTTATTATTTAAAATAAGTGTTTCTATTTGAATATATTTTAAGATGTAATTTATTCCTGTGATTTCAAAGCTAAATTTTTAGCATAATTACTCCAGTCACATGATCCTTTAGAAATCATTCTAATATTCTGATTTGCTGCCAAAAAAAAGAAAAAACATTTATTGTTATTATAATGTTAAAAACAGCTGAGTAGAATTTTTTCAGGTTTCTTTGATAAATAGAAAGTTCAGAAGAACAACATTTATCTGAAATAAACATCTTTTGAGCAATTTAAAGCATACATGTTAAATAAACATTAATTTCTATAATTTCTTTTAAGTATGTTCAAATAAAAAGCAGTTATTTTAAATAGTAAAAATATTTTACAATATTACTGCTTTTGCTATATTTTGAATCAAATAAATTTAAATTTAAACATTCTATTTGTCAAAGAATGCTGAAAAAATATATTGCAGTTTCCGCAAAAATATATTAAACAGTGCAACTGTTTTCAACATTGATAATAATAAGAAATATTTCTTTAAATTATTTCATTTTTAAAATGATTTCTGAAGGATCATGTGACACTGAAGACTGGGGTAATGGCTACTGAAAATTTAGCTTTGCCTTTACAGGAATAAATGACATAAAATATAAAAAACTCTGCTCTGCATATCAGTACATAAATGTCACATAGCAATATCATTGATCGTAATGCTAATCCATGCATCTGTGATTCACGCTTGACAATAAATACACAGAACCTGTGATCATGTTGCTATAATCTGTTAATGTGGCATTAATATGTCACCACTCGCACAAGTCAACATGAGTATGCAAGTGAAAAAACACAGCATGTCCGCTTGTATAGCAATGGAGCAGAGACGGGGGGATGGGCCACCGCTAATGCTGGGGAGGGGGGCTGCACAAACAGTTTAGTTCTGCTCTGGTTGGCAGCACATAAGCCTGTATGATCCAAGCTCCAGCCTGTCCAGAGCCAGGAATAGCAGCAGTGCGCTAATGGCACTTGAATAAAGGCAAATGAAAGCGCTGAAGTAGGTGTAGAAGAGAAAGGAGGAGGGGCTTCAACTCTGGCCACAGGGACAGAGGAACTGGATTATAATATATTAGCATATATACTGCGCCTTAGTAGTGTGTGAGTTTATATGTGAATGTGAAGACATCAGGAGAGAGTTTCACCTAGTAATAATAACAAGACTCCTGAACAAAGATTTAAATTTGCTTTGGAAGGTGAAAATGTTGTTTAGTAAAACATAGAAACAAAAAATGGTTTGTATTCATACTTCATGAAGATAATAATAACACTATCAGGCAAAAGTTTTTGAACAGTTAGATTTTTTATGTTTTTTTAAAGAAGTCTCTTCTGCTCAGCAAGCCTGCATTTATTTGATCCAAAGTACAGCAAAAACAGTAAAATATTTTTACTATTTAAAATAACTCTGTTCTATTTGAATATATTTTAAAATGCAATTTATTCATGTGATTTCAAAGCTGAATTTTTAGCATCATTACTCCAGTCACACGATCCTTCAGAAATTAGTACTATATTCTGATTTGCTGCTCAAAAAACATTTAATATTATTATTATGTTAAAAAGAGTTGAGTAGAATTTTTTTCAGGTTTCTCTGATGAATAGAAAGTTCAGCAGAACAGCATTTATCTGAAATATAGAAACAGAAATGACTCCAAGCTTTTGAATGGTGTAGTGTAAAATGTTACAAAAGCTTTTTTATTTTAGATAAATGCTGATCTAAAAAGAAACCTAAAAAAATTACTTAACTGTTTTAAAAATTGATGATGATGATAATAATAATAAATGTTTCTTGAACAGCAAATCAGCGTACTAGAATGATTTCTGAAGGATCATATAACATTAAAGGCTGGAGTAATGATGCTGAAAATATAGCTTTGATTACAGGAATAAATTACATTTTAAAATATATTCAATTTTTTTTTTAATATGCTACACTTTTAATATTTCAAAAGTTTACTGTTTTTGCTGTATTTTGGATAAAAAAAAAATACAGGCTTGATGAGCAAAAGAGACTTTACTGTTCAAAAACTTTTGACTGGTAGTGTACTTGTTTCTGAAACCTTTTTTTTTGAGAGAAAACTGCATTTGAATACAGGAGTGAATCCCCTAAATTAAAAAAGACATTATGGGTTTGCTGTTTTTTTTTTGAGGACATCTGCTTGTTTATGTAGTGGTTAGAGCTTTCAGCAAGTCCAAGGACAAAGTGAACCACCTGATATATTTGTATCTTGTTGTGTGGTTGTGTGTTTTCCCAGTGGGGTGTTTTAGCTTTGAAAGAAGAAAAGGGATTGAAAGCGTTGTGCCAGCGGTGCTCATCAAGGGACCTTGTTCTTTACTGCTTTTACTCTTTGCCCAATCAATAATGAATCAATTACAAATAGGCTGTTTGCAGCTTTCAGAATGTAATCATAAATTAAACGTACACCTATACATTAATATTAAACACAGTACTACCCTATCCTATTTTTCGAAACAGAAACCTATGCAGAGACAAAACAAATTGTATGAGGTTTAATAGGAACATCTCACAAGTGTTTGGCTTCATCAGTGCACTGCCCTTAACCTTTCCCATGGATGGATAATAACTATTATTCATTTTTAATAGGCAGTCCCACTGTGACTCTATTTTTAAACCTAACCTTATTAATAATAGCAATTTCTCATGAGTCCAGTAAAAGACACCTATTCAGCATTCATTCATAACCTGATAAACTGTGTATGTTCAGCATGAAAACCGATAGAGTTTTAAGCATTTGGGGTACTTTTTTAGTACTTTTAAGAATGCATTAAATTTATCAAAAGAGAAAGTAATGACATTTTTCCACGTTTCCACAAAAATCTTAATTAAATATTAATAATAAAATATTAATTTCTGAAGGATTATATAACGCTAAAGGAGTAATGGCTGCTAGAAATTCAGCTTTACATCACAGGAATAAATTACATTTTAAAATATATTGAAATGGAAAACAGTTATTTTAAATTGTAATCATAATTCACAATATTACTGATTTCACTTTTTTTTTTTTTTTAAATCAAACAAATACGGCGTTTGTATGTATAAAAGATTTCTTTAGAAACCAATTAAAACTCTTAATTGGTTGTGGTGTATTTTTAGTCAAAAGTTTTTGAACAGAAGAGAAATCTCTTCTGCTCACCAAGTCTGCATTTATTTGATCCAAAGTACAACAAAAACAGTAACATTTTGAAATATTTTTACTATTTAAAGTAACTATTTAAATTGTGCATTTTATTGCTGTGGTTTTAAAGCTGAATTTTTAGCATCATTACTCCAGTTACATGATCCTTCAGAAATCATTCTAATATTCACAAAACAAAACAACATTTATTATTATTGTTATGATTATTATTATTATTATTATGTTGAAAACAGAGTAGAATTTTTTTCAGGTTTCTTTGAATAGAAAGTTCAGAATACATTTATCTGAAATAGAAAGCTTTTGTAATATTATAAATTCTTTATCATCATTTTTGATCAATTTAAAGCATCCTTACTCAATAAAAGTATTAATGTCTATAATTTCATTCCCAAAAAAAAAATAACTTATACTGACTCCAAGCTTTTGAATGGTAAAAAAGCTTTTTATTTCAGATAAATGCTATTTATATAGCATTTGATATTTGGCTCTTTATATTCATCAAAGAATCCTGAAAAAATGTACTTATCTGTTTTGAATGTTGATGATGATAATAATAATAATAATAATAATGTTTCTTGAACAGCAAATCAGCATATTAGAATGAAGAATCATGTGACACTGAAGACTGGAGTAATGATGCTGAAAATTCAGCTTTGATCACAGGAATTAATTAAATTTTAAAATATAATTAAATAGAAAGCATTTATTTTAAATAGTAAAAATATTTCATAATATTACTGATTTTGCCGTATTTTGGATAAAATAAATACAGGCTTGGTGAGCAGAAGAGACTTCTTTAAAAACCATTGAAAATCTAAGTTTAATTATTCTATAATCATATCTGTGTGCATGTATTTACTATGTATGTAAATGTGTCTATAATGCAGTGTAGCGCAACTTACAACAGAGAAGAAATTACACATGTAGTTTATTAAAGCTTGAAAGTGAGTGTCTGTTTAGTGTCTGTTTTGCAGATTTGTGGAAAAGAGTGACCAGAATATTCATCACAATTTCTTCTTTTTTCTCCCACAGAAAACATCATCCAACTCTGGAACGACATGAGAGTGAGTAAATGATGAAACAATGTTGAAGAATTTTCATTTTTGTGTCAACTGTCCCTTTAAGCATAAGCTTTTAGATCAAAAGGATTTCAAGATCTAATGCACAAATTCAGTCAAGTGCATCCAAAACCTTTAACTGGTGCTGTCAAACTGTTTCTCTCCCAGCACCTATAAGGGAAATATATACACTTGTATATTTGTATTATTGTAAGAGTGCTGGTTGGAGGCCGCAGTACACTAGCTCTTTGCTTCCACAGTCCCTTTGAAGCTGAGCCTGTTGGCACTAAACCCAAGTCTTGCACTGAGAGAGCAGTGTGGGAACCAGTGGGGAGGAGGCGTGAGGACAGGGTTAATGAGTCCGTGGTGAGAGAATATCACTTCTTTACTTTTTAATGGAGTATTATCAGCTTCATTTATTTTACAAATATTTATAATGTATTTTTGGTATATTACTATCACAAAAATCCACTGCAATAATGCCATATTATATCTGTTCAGTGACTAAAGGAAAATCATATATCCTGTTTGAAATATTTATGCAGTAATACAATATATGACCCCTGTAGATTCAGGAAGTGCAAAAAGAAAGAAAGAAAAGCCACCTGGTGAGACTTTTCTTGTGATGTAACTGATTAAAAATTGCAATCTGGCATTGTTGCATGCTGAAATACATTGCTTTAATGTTTATTTGAAAGCAAATGAACAATTTTTTGGGCAGTTGTTTCATAAACGCATTGTACTTTCAGCTTTATCAAACTTGTGATAGCTGAATTGGTTTGGATGAGACTATCAGTGTAAAATGAAGGCATTATGGTTAATTTGTTCCATTATGTTCCTGAAGGACAGTCAGACGATTCTTGACGATACAATGAATTTAGTGTTCTTATTTCTTTTTGCTGATAACATTAGTTATTTTTCTGACCAGAAGAAAGAAATTTCAACCTTGGACAAAGTGAGCGCTATTAACACACACACATAGAGTTCAAACCCAAGGCACTGGTGAACCGCCTGTTGCTGGTCTCTTGTCTTTCTCAATGGTGCCGTGTGGAAGAATGCTGCCGACCCCCACCGACACCTCCAGCCCTCATGCATTCATCACCACAGCCGGAGGAGTGTATCTCATGCCTCCCGCCCCTCCTCTGCTTTATTGTCCCATTCTCCTCGCTCTAAACCATCAGCCCGTAAACAATCTGGACCATATCACAGCCCTAGATAACACATGCATCTCCTTTGGCCTTTTATCCACGTTTAATTAATTTAAATTCATCATTGAAATCTGCATGATGTGCTTGTGTAAAATGCACCCACGTCTGAGGCATTGCTTGCTTGGTAGTGTCTGTGATAACCATTTAGATAAGCTTATTTTAGTCTATCTATCTATCTATTTATCTATTATAAAGTCACCCTTGACCACAAAAGTAGCATGGGTATATTTGTAGCAATAGCCAAAAATGCATTGTATGGGTCAAAATTATAAATTTTTCTTTTATGCCAAAAATCATTAGAATATAAGTAAAGATCATGTTCCATGAAGATATTTTGTAAATTTCCTACCATAAATATATCAAAACTTATTTTTTGATTAGTAATATGCATTGCCAAGAAATTAATTTGGACAACTTTAAAGGTGATTTTCTTAGTATTCTGATTATTTTATACAAAATATACTATTATATTTTCTTCTTTCATATTCAACATATATGCTAAAAAAGACTAAGCCACAAGCAACATTATTGATTTGTTTTATGTTTTTTATTTATATATATTTATATATTATTATTTATGTTGTATGTATATATATATATATATATATATATATATATTTTAATATAAATTGTATATTATTTATACCATTTAAAATAAGTATATATAATTGTATATTTTGGATATTATTTTTTAAAAATTCCATTATGATGGTAATAATAATAATAACAATAAAATGTTACATTTTTAATATACATTTTATATTTTGTATTTTTTTAATCTAAATTTTATATTTTTAAAAAAAAAGTCCATAGTATTGTATATTTTGGATCTTTTTACAATTCTATAATAATAATAATAATAATAATAATATAAAAAATAGTAAACGTTTTAGTATAGTATAAATTTCTAATATACATTTTATATTTGGTATATAATTTTTCAATGTATAAATTTTATATTGTTTATACTACTTATAAAAAAATTACATAATTATGATTGTATATTTTGGATCTTTTTTAAAATTCCATAATAATAATAATTTATTATTATATGTAACAAAACGACCCAAAATATGCAACTATAATTAGTTATATAATTATATAATTTTATATATATTCTAATACAATTATAGTCTATATACAAGTACTTTTTAAAATATATTCAACCTATATGTTAATATTTGAATATGATTAAGCTTTGCATTTGAAAGACAAGTAGCAAAATCTACATCGGTTCCAACTATCCAAGATAAACCCCGTCGGATGAGCAAAGCAAAAACCGAGCTTGTACAATGGAGGGCTGTTTTTGTGTCTGTCAGTAGTTGAACATTATTGAAAGGAGTAAGAACTTGGGGAGGGGTTGGGGAGAAGAGGGGGTGGGGAGACAGTGGGAGCCGAAATCATTTTCCCTCTCATACTGTGAGAACGCGTAGAATCGCATCTCTCCAAGTGGACGCGAGTCGGTTTGGTTTCAGAACCCGATTGATTCGGCTGTGTCCGCGCAGCGTCCGTCCGTCCGTCCGTCCGTCCGTCCTCCCGCTTCTCAGCAAGATCACCGACTTGCATTTTGTGGCAATGGGACCATAAAGGAACAAATTCCATCGCACTGAGAAGAAAAAAAATAGAAGTAAACAAATACGACCAGTGAAGACACCTCACAAAAGAAGAAGTGGACATGGAGACGCGCAGAGGAGATGCGATATAACAGATTGGACAAAGCACATCCAGGATTTACTTCTCGACGTGAACACTTTTTGTTTTCCAAAGGGTTTTAGAATTTTTTCTTCTGCTAGATTGCTTAGTTACACGCAAGCATGAACCGAAAAGAGATGAGGTCGTGTTTGAGATGCTGGAGCGTGCCGATGCTCTCTGTCCTTCTGCTTGTCTTCTTGACACCGCTGTTTGCACATGGTAAGATTTTCACATGCATATTAAATCAGCTGATAGTTAAGACTCGGTACCCTTCAAACACGAGGTGGCATGACAGAACAGCATCATAAAATGAGAATGTCGGTCAGTAGTGCAACCGCTGCTGGGTTTTGCTATGCGTAAATCATGACTGCGCGCCGGCGGCTCATGCCGCCGCTGCTGATGTGCCTGGACCAGCGCCGTGGAAATGTAGGTTAAATGTCGAACTGGGAAATTTGGGGCTTCGTCCAAAATGCACATCATTAATGAACCCACATTAAAAGGAAGGGACACCACAGAAAACATCTGCAAGCAATTTGCAGCCTTTTTTAATATTAATGACCTTATAATGCGCAGATTTCTCGTTGCCCCTGGTTGTTTTATGCAGTAGTAGTAGTAGTAGTAGTTGTAGTAGTAGTAGTGTAGAGTTACTGCGCTGTGATTACTCTACAGAGCAGCTGTTGTTACTATGGCAATGATGGAGGCGCACAAAGGCAGGATTAAAGCGCGAAATAATTTATGCTCGGACATTCTCGCACAGTTTATGCGTGCAGTTTAATTTTACGCACGGAACAAGAATCTCTTTATTGTTGTAACGGCTAGCCACTTGGGTTATTCGAGAGACTGTGTCGCTCTCCTCCCTCTAAGACTGCCAATGAAGGATGGAGGACCAACCCAAAGGGAGCGATGGTTTCCTTGACCAGCGGTGTGTTTAAAATTCCGATAGATCACTGAGCATTAAAAATCATCTCATTGACGCGCGTTTTTATGTAAATAAGCATGAAATCATATCAAATCTATTGTGCACTTCTGCATTGGTGCTTAGAGAAGGTTCATTGTCCATCTAGTTGGATGCTCAGTTTCGCCCAGCAACAGGACAGCGAAATATGGTGCCTTGTTGTTCTTCAATAGGAATATGCAAATATGAAAACTGATGACAATAGGGTTTGTTTTTATGTATTTTACTTCATGATTCTCAAAGCTGCAGTACATCAGCTTGTACACCTTTGTTAAAGCTGCTGTGATGGCGACCAGTGTAGTCTTGGTCTCAGTCAGGTAAAAATGATGTCACCGGTGGCCATGCCCTTTGTTGGCTTCATGCATGCACCTGCTTTTGATTTTAGGTCGGTTCACTTCCCCCCTCCAATGTAAATGGGAATTTATAAAGCAATTTTTGTATTCCTTCATTGACTAAATGGTCATTTGAGTAGATGTGTCACTGGCCACCATAGACAGCCTTTCCAATCCATTAGGTCATTACTGGCGCGGTGTAACGTGCAGGAAAATTAGATTTGTCCCTGATTTTTTTGTAACTGATTTGATAATGTATTCGCTTTCAATGCTCTGATCTGTATTTGCTGAATCGCCCTTTTTATTGTCTCAAGAGTCCAATGGACACATTTGCCATTTTCTGTGCAGAGATTCAGCTGCTGGTAGAGAAAAAAAAGGTGTTGCCCGCCACATCTTTCCGATCAAGCCATAATTTCATAGGCTTTTAGTATGTATTGTGTTCTTTTATTATGCATAATCAATGTGCATAATAAAAATGTCAACAAATGGAAAGCTGTTTTGATTTTGATATAATTTTAATGATTTTTTGGTACATCGAACACATGCATGATTAATATCTATATGTATGTGCCACCTGTTACTGTGCATTAATGCAAAGTGTTGAACACTTGATTCTGATCTCAATTCCCTTGAGATGTAATGCAGGATATTGAGATGCTTTATCCTTTAACACTACAACCCTCGCTCGATTGATGTAATGATGCTGTATGCCATCATATTTATCAGTCCCTACAAATGGAATCCACCATTCTGAATTTAGGCTGTTATTCCCAAATGAGCAAGACATGCAGTTTTAGTTAAAATTTCAAGGCAATCCTGAGTGCCAGCAATTAACCTCGCTGTTCTTTGTTCCAAGCGTATGATGTCATTTCCACACCTTAAAAGTCTTGTTGTGGCAAATAATGTGTTTATGTCATGAAATATGCTTGTTGTGTGGATGCATTTGTGCATTATGAATTGCATGGATTTGTAGAGGTGTTTCTTTTCAGCTGGAACCGGTTGCACTGTAGTCGAAAACAACAACTTGCACGTTTTAGATGGTTTTAGGTGAGCTTAATCAGATTTGCATTCATTCACAATTGTTTGCTGCCAAAGAAAGTCACTGCAGTCTGTTTCCAAGGGTGGAAAAATTACAATGCTAATGATCAGATTTGTTTGTTTTTGCAATATTTCGAAGGCAGGAGTTTACTGGGTCTTCATTGGATTTTAGTTAATAAATATAAAGCATTCAGAGGAAAGGGTGTGAATTATAAAGATGTGCTGTGTTAATGTGAGCTGCTGCCATTTTGTGTTATATCAGAAACTGATCACCCCACCCCTAATGTGTCCGCCATGTGAATTCATACATGCAATGAAAAGACATCATTAGCTTATTTAATTAACCTATCAAAGTAGAAATAGGATGTGAAATAAAAATTAGTGGTTGTGCAGATGATGGAATGTTAAGCAGCTATGTCTGGTTTTTTTTTCAAAGCCTTTTTGCAAAGGCTTAGCACATATTTATATTTCCTAGGTGTTTTTACTTGAATTTGTGCGATGTGGATGTATATATTTGATGATGGTTTTTCGCACAGCGCATTCGAGCTCCATCGTTGCATTCACTCTGCACAGTGAGGGCAAGCTGGTTCCCATGGCAACACATCCCTCCTCCATCCAACCACCTGTTGAGTACAGAAATGAAAAGATTTATGCAACGGGAGGTGGAGAGACGTCCAGTGGCAGCTGTCTGATTATGTCTCAAGGTCAAAAGATCTGACTGTTAATACCTGCATAATTAGTCAAGGTAAAATGTTTCATGGAGGGATAGAATCCTGTGTTTTTTACACAGAAAAACGATTGCGTTTTATAAAAGCCTATTGAATAGAGGCGTTTTTGTGTTGACAACACTGATGAATTTTTTCCTCCTCTACGTTTTCCACCCCATTGCATCAATTTACTCCCTTTCCACCTTTATTTATATTTCGCATATGTATTTTTTTGTCATTTCAAAGTTCTGGAGCGATGCAGTGATTAAGGAGCTTCATTCAGAGATTGATTATCAGATAATCAATCTCTTTTGGCATCAGCTCCTGGATGTACTGCTATACATAGAGGTTAAGGCCAGAATTCTTCATTAACATGCCAGTCTCTATTGTCACAGGTGACTGTAACTGATGTCTTATTTGCAAATTCATTAGTTTAATCTGGTGATTTAATATTTTATAAACATTTGTTTAAGATGTTTCAATTGAATATTATGCTATATGATCAGCGTTACTGAATTCAGTCAACATATATATTAGGGCTGTCAAACAATTAATCACGATTAGTCGCATGCAAAATAAAAGTTTGTCTTTACATAAAATTTGTGTGTGTACTGTGTATATTTATTGTGTATATATAAGTACACAGATGCATGTATATATTTAAGAAAATGTTATATTTATATAGAAAATATTTACATGTACATAATTATATGTAAATATAAATGTATGTATACATATAAATATTTTTTAATTACATATATGTATGTGTATGTATTTATATATACATAAGTAATATACACAGTACACACGCATATTTTATGTAAACACAGATTTTAATTTGGATGTAACTGATCGTGATTATTAATTTGACAGCCTTAATACATACATATAAAATACATTTTAAATATATATTTTTTAAATTAATACTTTTATTCAACAAGGACGCATTAAATTGATCAAAAAAGACAGTAATAACATTTATAATGTTACAAAAGAATTCTACTTAAGTTCTATTCATCAAAGAATTCTGAAAAAATACACGACCAAGTTTTTGAACAGTAAGATATTTAATGTTTTTTAAAGAAGTCTCTTCTGCTCACCAAGCCTGCATTTATTTGATCCAAAGTACAGCAAAACAGCAACATTTTGAAATATTTTTACTATTTAAAATAAAATGTTCTATTTGAATATATTTTAAAATGTAATTTATTCCTGTGATTTCAAAGCTGAATTTCTAGCATCATTACTCTAATCAACTGATCCTTCAGAAATCATTCTAATATTAAAAACAACTCCAAGCTTCAGAATGGTATAATTTATAGTGTTTAAATATTTATATTTAAATATTAAAACTGTTTCTTGCAAATCAGCATATTAGAATGATTTCTGAAGGATCATGTGACACTGAAGACTGGAGTAATGATGCTGAAAATTTAGATTTGATCACAGGAATAAATTACATTTTAAAAAATATTCAAATAGAAAACAGCTGTTTTAAATAGTAAAAATATTTCAGAATTTTACTGTTTTTGCTGCACTTTCTACATCAAATAAATGCAGGATTGATGAGTAGAAGAGACTTCTTTAAAAAACATTAAAATCTCACTGTTCAAAAACTTTTGACAGGTAGTGTATATATTTTTGTTTTCACAAAAATATTAAGCAGCATAACTGTTTTCAACATTGATAATAAGAATTGTTTATTGAGCACAAAATCAGCATATTAGAATGATTTTTAAATGATCATGTGACACTGAAGACTGAACTAATCACAAGAATAAGTGACATTTTAAATTGTAATAATATTTCCCAATATTACTGTTTTTATTGTATTTCTGATTAAGTAAATGCAGCATTAGTGAGCATAAGAAACTTTAAAGTACATTAAAAAAAAACTTTTAAGCAGTAGTATAGGTTTATGCTATTATATTTGTTTTTAATAAGCCTTCCCTATTTTATTGTTAACGTTTCATTTTATTCTGAAATATATAATATTTCATATTTATGCTCAACCACAACTTTTCATGATCCAATCCCTTCTTTCTGGATGAAATTCTTAATAGTCCTGCACTAGATTTATGTAAGCAAAACTGAAGATGACAGGAAAAAAGTTAAATGAAGCTGTTCGGTCCATGGTTTTTCTGAGTTGTACCTCCCACAGTTCTTGCTCAGGCAGCCTGCCATCAGAAAAGCCATCTGAGGTACAGACGAGCTGTCAGTGCTTTTTGCTGTCCTCCTTTTACTGTCTGCAGAGCTGCTCAAACAAAGAGCTTGGCGTCTCCCCAAAGTCATGCAACTAAGATCCCGTGGCCGTCGTTCCTCCCAGCCTGGCCACTAAACAACAAGCGGCAGACCCCAAATTACCTCCTCCCCTCTGGGCTGCATTGGGGTGCCTGAGAGAAAAGGGGTAACTGAGTATTATGTAACAAGATTTGACCATCTGAGAGAAAAGGGGAAACACAAGGACCTTTTTGTGTCCGTATTGCCTGGGGCCCCCGGTTCCTCGCTTCTGTACTGCGTCTCGTCTGGGAGGCGCATTAAATACTATGGCAGGAGATCTTTGATAATGCCGTGGCTGTAAAGATCTAACCCAGATCTGGCTATTTAACCCACAAAATCTGCAAAACCAGCATCCCGGCTGGTGTCAAATGTTCTTATTTTTACAAAACAAATAGTCTTGACTCTGACCACCTTGGCGTATTTTATTAGAGGAAAAGCATACGTGAAAATCCTGTTTCTAATTAGGTTACCGTCAAGTATCCATGACATACGTTTGGAATTGATTGAAGGATGCTGTGCGTTAACTGTTCTCACTTATCAAATTTAGACCTTCCACACCACAGTTTGGGTTTTTATCGTGAATTTAATCACTGGCTGCTCACACTAAAACACCATTATACAATTTAGCAGATACACTAAACTGCAAATATGATTATGTTACTTGAATGAAAGCTTTATTACTTTGTGATGGCTGTGTTAATGGTGCAAAACACTTTCTTTCAACATACAGTAGAAATCATGTGTTTTAATTACACATCTGGTTTCTATCTAGTCAGATTGATCATGTCTTCTTGTATTAGTCATCATATTTTGTATTAAAATAAACATAGGAGTCTTTTTTTCTGTGCACTTAGGCTGGAGATCAATTTTTTCCACATTAAAAAAAAAATATATATATATATATATATATATTAAAATCACATTTCTGAAGGATCATGTGACACTGAGGACTGGAATAATTGCCAAAGAAAATTCAGCTTTGCCATCACAGAAATAATTTACATTTTAAAATATAGTAAAATAGAAAACGGTTACTTTAAATTGTAAAAATATTTAACTGTTTTTACTGTATTTTTTTTTTTCAAACAGTTACAAGCTGACGTTTCTAAATATCCAATTTTATGTGCTCTTGTTTCTGTTCAGAGTGCAAAAAACGAAACGCACAAAGCTTGAATATGTTTCCCTCTTTTGTTATACTGTGTTTGGTGTTTATGCCTCAATATTGATTTGACATCTGTGTTTGAAAGGCATGTTAATCTTGCACGAATGCAGAGACCAATGTTACCACAAAGGAGCTGTATCAGATTCATCTCCGTCAGATTTGTCACATAAATACTACATTAGTGATTCACACTCGCTAATAAAATCCAGGCCAAGCACATCTGGCCATTTTTGGGAACCTTTTTTCTGCGAGTATCTCTGTGCCAAAGATCTTAGTATCTACTGTCACATGTTACGTCTCAGACTATACTATAATTTATTTCTTATAAGTCACTGGTTTTAAAGTGAAAAGGCACAGATGTTATTAGAACAAAAAATGTCTTGGCAATACAAAAGTAAATAAACTTTTCATCATCCGAGTGATCAGAAAAGGGCACAGGAGAATCCATGCAAATTAACTATCTTTGGAAACACAAGTCTTCAAGAAAGAGACTGTGATGTAAGTTCGCTTACACTTGTACTGCAGGTTCACAGATCCACTGTTAGCTGAGCCCATATTGTCTACAAAATGTGCTGTTGCCGTTCCAGAAATACACACAATTTCCTGTGTTGTGGAAGCGGTTATCGGTCTACTTGATCTGTAATAATCGGTATCAGCATTGGCCCTGAAAAACACAGTCAACCCCAGTTAATTTTTTTCCAAAGGGATCATTACTGCAAAAATGAATTCCTAATGGGTTTTTAGTGAAGTGTTTGTTTCCAGTCAAATATATGCTAATCAATAAAATATGATACATTTGCTTTAGTAGCAACACAGCACAAGATATTTAGACCTTTCATAGGTTTTATTTTGAACACAAGTTTCAATATTTTGTGCAGTGATCAAATTCTTTGGAAGGAAAGGCTTTAATTTCATTGTCCACATGCAAGCTTTGTTATTTTTCCACCACCTGTCACATAGTGGCATTTTTTACAGTCAACTTGATGGATAAAATCAAATAACACCTTATTTTTATCCTCACTGAATATCCTGTTCACATTATGGCTGTAAAAATTGAATATAAAGGCTGTGTTCGTTTTAATGAAATTACAGTGTTGTTGGATTAGACCTGATGACACAAGCTCGTATAGGCTTTCCTTGTGGTCTGGTGGTGTGTGTCTTTTTAGCTAATTGTTGCTCCGCCGGGGGCCCGTATGAATCTAGTCGTGACCCCTAATCCCTAATCCTGTCTTTGAGAGCCATGTGCATTAGTAAAATAATTGCACCTAATCTCAAGCCTTGCTAAAGACGTTTTTAAAGATATTGGGAAACCTACCCCTGAGAAGAAAATAAGTTAGATACCAATGGCTTGCAATGATTTTTACTTATTTGTTGTAATCTTCTCCTTTCAACAGGTAACTCTGTGGTGGGAAATGAAACTGAGGCTGATAGTGCTGTTAACGTGACCTCCTTGTCTACTGGGGATGAGGAGGAGAAGATAGAGGAGGTGTCCCAGTTCACCAGCTTGTCCAGCTCCTTAGACCCAACTCGCACCGGACGAAAATTTAGAGATGAAGACGTAGGCAGCGGCATGCTGGAAGATGTCTTCTCGCCAACTCCTGGAACTCCAACTTCCAGTGAGGGAGCCACAACCACTTTGGCAAGCCCAGAGATCAGCTCCGAGTCTGCTGAGACCGAACACTTGCTTCCCCATGAGCCTGTCAGTACCTCCATCGTGAAGGAGCATTCCACTCCCTTCATGGAGGAACAGGACACGGAAGAGGAAATGACGCAAGTGCCTACTCTACCACCCTGGCAGGATGCTAAAGGAGATGTGGAGACCACTGTGTTTGACCTTGACCATGAGACATCTCCCACAACCCCATCCCCAACTCATCCCCCTTCCCCATCACCTGATGTCACCGTAGATTTCTTTGACCCCGGCTCCAGCCGCAAGGACCTCGACCCACCATCTCACTCCCTGCATGAGCTTCAGGGCCGTAACCCCACCTCTTGGGCCATGCCGGACAACTACGACTACATGACGTCCTTCGATGAAACTGTGTCTCCCACCACTGAAGATTACCCCTATAGCAGCACTACTGAATCGTACGATGATGACATCTCCACTACACCTCCTTCTAGACGCTTCCCTCCTCGTTTGCCCTCCAACCCTGTTGTCTTCACAATCCCCAAAGGAGCCACTGTGGATGCAGGCCCCCGTGCTCCCCCTGGTGTGGTCGACTCCGTTAACGGCTCAGAGTGTCGGCAGGGCTTCGTCCGCACCAATGGCTCCTGCAAGTCCCCATGTGACCTGCAACCCAACTACTGCTTCAACGGGGGCCAGTGCTACGTCATGGAAGGAGCTCAAATGTTCTGCAGGTAAGCGTTTAGAAGAACCAGGTTTTGTACCAGAGCAAGACTCACTATTAAAGGTGCTGTATGAACTTCTTGACTGTAGAAAAGCATAGAAATATCATGTTTGTGTAACGATTGTCGTCCTCAACGTTGTTTCAGCTGTCACCAATTTTGAATGGACGACGCATACAACGACTCTGGTTGTCAGTTCTTTTATTCACCACAGCAATGATGATCGTGTCTGAGAAATACATCAATATGTATTAATATACCGGGTGACATTGCAGACAGACATAACTGAAATAAAGAACATAAAAATGAACAACTCACTCTTATTAAGGGTAAACTCACTGTGTGTTATCGATTCAACTATACAATGCTACACTAGCAGCAGCACGTGTCAGTCTCACTATACAAGACATTGAGCACGACGATAATTATTCGACAAAGTTTCATCTGAGATGTAAACTCCTCCAAAACATTATACATCCGTTGAAATAAGCACACATAACCCTTTTACATCAGAAAAACTCATATTAAACACACTTTTATCATATTTTAAACACAGTGAACTAGAGAGAGGAAAAACACGCTTACCCGCAGCAGCGTTAACCATTTTCTGCTGAACTACGGTAAGCGAAAATGGACAAAATAACGATAACGTCTGCAATGTATTGACCACTAGAGGGCACCAAAACACCATTCGATTTAGTTCACCCTTCTAATTTCATGAAATTCAACAATGAATATCGTTAGTATTAAATGTTCTTTTTTAACTCCTTTACATTTGCAGATATTTAAGAAACATGCTAAGTTTGCATACAGTCAGTTATTCTATTTTGAAATGTGCATTCTGTGTCGGAATGTCTGTTTTTGATTTGGTCTGTGTGATGCCGCCCACTGCCGGGTTGCCAGTTGGTGGAAAACACAGCATATTGCAGCCATGAAGGCCAGCTGGGTCAGAGATCACAGATTCTACCCGACCTACAAATCCTCTGCAGTCATCTAAAAAGTCATCAAATCTTTATGATAAATCAACTTATTAGCGTACAGTGTAAGGCTCTTCCGCTTCCATTGTCATTTGTAATTATTCCTCTTGCGTGTCTTCAATCTGGCAACCCATAAAAGCATCGAGTATGAGAAAGAGGGCAATATTTTAAATTTGGACTGCAGTACCCATTTCAACCGCTAGCTGTCAATCTTACATACTGCACCTTTAATATTGATCATACGTATCATTTGGTTTGTTTAGGACAGGTTTGCTGTTACTTCTGTGATTAGGTGACTACTAGATCTAGTTTTCACCACATGGGTGGAAAAAGTGCTATAGACTTACATTGAAGGTTTCAAAACATATCTGGTAACCAGAGTTCTTGAGGGTGGGCTCTTCTGACTTGGGGTAGAAAGCGACCACTTAGCAATCATCCAAAACACCCTAGCAGCTACATAGCAAGCATTCGGAGCACTTAAAGTACCCCTATTATGCCTTATGTATGTGACCCTGGACCATTTTTTTAAATTGAGATGTATACACCATCTGAAAGCTGAACAAATAAGCTTTCCATTTATGTATGGTTTGTTAGAATAGGATAATATTTGGCTGAGATATAACTATTTGAAAATCTGTAATCTGAAGGTGCAAAAAAAAAAAAAACTAAATATTGAGAAAATCACTTTTAAAGTTGTCCAAATGAAGTTCTTAGCAATGCATATTGCTAATCAAAAATTAAGTTTTGATATATGTACGGTAGGAAATTTACAAAATATCTTCATGGAACATGATCTTTTCTTAATATCCTAATGATTTTTGTCATGAAAGAAAAATTGTTGTTTTTGACCCATACAATGTATTGTTGGCTATTGCTACAAATTTACCCGTGCTACTTACGACTGGTTTTGTGGTCCAGGGTCACATATTTCTAATATTGCCTTTCATGCAGAGTGTAATGAGCTGTATGTGAATGAAAACGATCAACATGGGAGTTCAACACGGATTTCACTAAACCCTTGCTCTTGAAAGAAGGCTCAGTACCCAGTTTATTCAGCTTCACTGAATCACAACCTGTAAGTATGATAAATAATAGATGTTTATATTTTCTATCAAGTGTTCAAAATACAGAACAATGACAATGGCCGTATCGTTTCTGACATGCACTGTACGTGGTAGACCAATCAAGACACAAGACTGGGCCATCTCACCAATCAGAGTAGAGTAGGCTCATGGAAAGGAGAGGTTTAGAGAGACTGATCGTGCATGCATGTAAACCTGTTGTAGGAGACTCCTAAAACATATTAGGAAACTTAAAAATGGCATAATACGGGCATTTTAAGCAACAGGGTTGCCATTCTGATTCAACTTCCTGTGGGATGTTGCCAATTCCATTCAAATTCACACACTTAAAGGGCAATCTGAATTCTAACACCTTAGCATGATGATGGCAGCTTTTGCATAAGCAAACACAACTGGTATTTTCTTTGGAAAATGTAGAAATGTAGTTCTAAATCAGAATGAAACAGGGGAACCTCTCGAGAACATCAGCCCTCCCTCATGGCACATCTGGTCACAAGGGGAACTAAGGACTCACACAAGGACAGGCCGAGCGCTGCGGAGCAGAAAGTACCACATGTTTTCCCAGATTCTTTATGAGGAAAGTTTATTAGGAAACTTCCCTCTTGCTGCCAGATTATTTTGAGCACAACTGTTTTTGCCCAAAACATGTGACCCACATGCACACTAGTCTAGTCACACAACATTGTTATGAAACCTGGTTTGTTTTCATGTGTCTTGCATTATGCATACAATCCTCTCTTTACTAGAAAAATATTATTAAGAAGTGCAATTTAGAAAAACGACAATAACATCAGGTTCATTAACTGTACTGTCACTACAAATATATTTACCATGAAAGCGTGGCGCTATATAGAGGTCATCGTGAGGATTATGTTTAAGATGAAAATAAGTATGAAGAGATATGAAATTCAGCAAGGGTAGATTAGGTCAAAATGTGGGGGAGATGCTTGTGAGCTAAGCTCACTGCTTCCTGAAAAGCAACTACCAGATTTTTCTTTAAAAAGTCACATATTGATGACATTTTTGTGGATTTGGTCAGGTATTCCTTGGGTAAATTAAAATCTCATGGTTTCAGTTGCTCTCAGTACTGCAGGCTTGTGAAGTTGAATGTAATTCTCTCTCCACAATGTCCTTCTGACATCTGATGGTTGTAATTCACGCCGTGATTAAGATCTGAGACCATCCCCTTGCCAACCAGTGACCATTAACAACTTATTTATGGTGATAAATCTCTCGCCCCTCCCTCTTTTTGGATTTGTGCACCCTAACTGCAACCCTAACTGCAACCCCAACCTTTTTGTCAGCGCAGAGGTCACGGTTAGCAGGTAGAGTAAATCTCAGATGTACTTACATTGATTCTGATGTGTTCCATCCTAGAGGAACATTTTATTGCTCAGAGGTTGCTTTTTTTATAGCTCATGAGAGTTATGCGTCATGTAAGGATTTTTTCTCAGATGTGTCTCCTTTTAAATGTAATATGGTTTATATGCAGTATGCAATGAGTATTGAGCTATATGCATTAGTAAATATCTGGACAGAATAGAACATTTGATTTTCTGAGAATTTGATAAACATGTAAAAACATTCTTAAAAATAAAGATTCCAAAAGGTTTAACTATAAAGAACCTTTTGTGAAATTTTAAAGGTTCTTCATGGAACCATAGTATGCAAATAAAGAATCTTTATTTTTTAAAGTGTACTTGTAGATTGATGAATGAGCAAAGTTTGAGACATGGTCTCGAAAGATCAGGAAACGTAGATCTCCATTTGCTCTCTGTTTAATCTCATTTCTGTCCAGGGGAAACAACTGTTTGTCTGCCAGTTTTGCTAGAATAAAAATCTCTTTTCTCTCCCTTTTCCCCTCTAAAATCGTACTGTTGGTAACATAATATGAGCAGACCGTGCTCATAGTAAATGATCTTGCTGAAAACGTACTGATACTCCTCTCAACTAGTCATCATAATTACCAGTGTAATTTATAACATCTTTATTCACTCTGAATTAGAGCATCTGCTAAAAGCCTTCAAATGTGTTTTTTCTGAGCCTCACTCTGAGTTCCTCCCTATGCTCATGTACTTGCATTGTAAACAGACGCTTGCCCTACCAGTAACCCCCCCTTTGGGAGCGGTTACCCTTACCGACTCCCCAAAACAGGCCTAGTCAAAGTGGGTCAGTGGAGCTCTGGGCAGCTGTGTCCCATGTTGGCTTTGTTTATATGAGGCTCGTCTGAACACACTGATTTATTCACCACTGCAATCTTATTAGAGGATGAATGCTAATGGCTTAGACATCTTTTCAGCGCTCCGTCATTCGCCCTCCCCTGCGCACACACCTCTCTTTCAGTGATCTGTCAAGAGCTTTCTGTAAGTATGTGCGGACGTATGACAGCTGGGCTTTCATTTCAGTTAGAAAACATGTTTTTAACTATAATTTGAGTCAGTGAAACTTTCTTTTTACATCCCAGAGCACTTACTTTTACTTTTTTGCTTATATACAGTTAAAGTCAAACGTTTACATACATCTTGTAGAATCTGCAAAATATTAATTATTTTACCAGAATAAGAGGGATCATACAAAATGCATGTTATTGACCTGAATAAGATGTTTTACATAAAAGATGTTTACATATAGTCCACAAGAGAAAATAATAGTTGAATTTATAAAAATGACACTGTTCAAAAAATTACATACACTTGATCGTTAATACTGTGTTGTTACCTGTGTTGTTTAGTCTCTTAAAAAATCCATCAGGTTCCACAAATTCTTTGGTTTTTCAGCATTTTTGTGTATTTGCATCCTTTCCAACAATGACTGTATCATTTTGAGATCCATCTTTTCACACTGAGGACAACGCTCACTCATGCTCCAAAAGTAAACAAAATGCATTAAGAGCCAGGGGTGAAAACTTCTTTATTTTGAAGATAAGGGTAAATTAAACTAAATGAAAAAAAGTACTAAATGAAAAAAAAAAAGATATTTAGGCAAAATAAGAAAAAAATTACACATCCTCATTCTGTTCAAAAGTTTTCACCCCCTGTCCCTTAATGCATAATTTTTCCTTGTGGAGCATCAGTGAGCGTTTGAACCTTCTGTAATAGTTGCATATGAGTCCCTCAGTTGTCCTTAGTGTGAAAAGGTGGATCTCAAAATCATACAGTCATTGTTGGAAAGGGTTCAAATACACAAAAATGCTGAAAAACCAAAGAATTTGTGGGACCTGAAGGATTTTCTGAAGAACAGCAGGCAGTTTAATTGTTCAGGACAAACAAGGGGCTTATGAACAACCATCACTAAACAAAAAAAAAGCTGTGGATCATTCAGTTAAGAACACAGTATTAAGAATCAAGTGTCTGTAAACTTTTGAATGGGGTCATTTTTATAAATTCAACTTTTTCCCTTGTGTAGAAAATAATGTAAATGATATTTATGTGAAATATCATATTCAAGTCAGTACTAAATAACATGCATTTTGTATGATCCCTCTTATTTTGGTACAATAATTCACATTTTGCAGATTCTGCAAGGTGTATGTAAACTTTTGACACCAACTGTATATATAAAAATTGTTCAAAGACTGTTCTAAGATGCAATGCATTAAATTTCTTGTTCCAGTTGTCCAGAAATCCAGTTGTCCAGTCTTTGAGCAAGTGCATGGGTGAGCTGCAATGAGTCAGTGAGGTTTTGAAAGTGTAAGACGAAGGCAGTAGGAAGCAGGAGTCAAAAAACTGCCGCCTATATCTCCTCAACTGTCTCATTCATATTTTTCAGCTCTTATTCTTATGTTTTTTGGTGTCTAGAAGAAACAACTGAGATGTTAAAGATACTTCACATGTGATTTTCCTTCCTGTGGGTGTTAGTCATCCACAAGAGAACATGGAAAACAAATTCAGAGAGAGTTCAGAGAGATATGTGGAGTTTAGAGAGAAGAAAAAACAAGTGTGAGTCAGACTTGTGCTCAGTGTGCCAGCATGGAAACAGATTAAGGCAAGTCAGGCTCGACAAAAAGTGTGTTTTTGTTTTAGATAATGTAATATCCCAGCAAAGTCTATTTACTGTTTGTATCAGTTTTTGTCATGACTGTTTGAGTCTCAAATGTTTGTTGCAGTTTAATTTAAACCTCCCAGTTTTGGGTCTGATTCATTTTCTATAGTCAGTTCAATTAACTCATACAGTTTGGCTCAATTTGGAATAGCATACTAGCGTACTATACTCTTACTATTACTATGGCTTATACAAATATGGCACAATAGTAAGATTAGTACGGTCATGTGTTATTTTGAATTCAGCCCTTTTTTTAGTGAATCGGTTTGTCCCGATGATTCATTTCTGTTAAGTGGTTCAAAAAAGATTTTAGTGTTTGCATATGAGTCATCATTCAACAGTGATCACAAAAGTCGCTGTTTATTTTTTATTTATTTATTGTCTGTATTTATATTGTTTGTTTTATTTAGTTTTTTATTGTATTTTGTAATAAATTTAACAGTATATAATCAGGTATTAAAAATATAAACATCTGATTAGATATTTTTATTTATTTATTTTATTTTTTATTTTTGAAAAATTTAGATTAGTACTCTACCAGCCAAAAGTTTTTGAAGTTAGATTTTTTTATGTTTTTTAAAGAAATCTCTTCTGCTCACCAAGCCTGCATTTATTTGATCCAAAGTACAGCAAAACCAGTAAAATTTTGAAATATTTTTACTATTTAAAATAACTGTTTTCTATTTGAATATATTTTAAAATGTAATTTATTCCTGTGATCAAAGCTAAATTTTCAGCATCATTACTCCAGTGTTCAGTGTCAAATGATCCTTTAGAAATCATTTTAATATGCTGATTTGCTGTTCAAGAAACATTTTTATTATTATTATTAATATTTAAAACAGTAGAGCAAAGATACAAAGATCAGCATTTATCTGAAATAAAAAGCTTTTGTAACATTATAAACTATACCATTCAAAGCTTGAAGTCAGTATAATTTTTTGATGATAAAGATATTTATAATGTTACAAAAGATTTCTATTTCAGATAAATGCTGTTCTTCTGAACTTTCTATTCTTCAAAGAAACTTGAAAAAAAAAATCACTCAGCTGTTTTTAACATAATAACAACAATAATAATAAATGTATTTTGAGCAGCAAATCAGAATATTAGAATGATTTTGGAAGGATCATATGACTGGAGTAATGATGCTAAAAATCGGCTTCGAAAAAACAGGAATAAATTACATTTTAAAATATATTAAAATAGAAAACAGTTACTTTAAATAGTAAAAATATTTCAAAATTTTACTGTTTTTGTTGTACTTTGGATCAAATAAATGCAGGCTTAGTGAGCAGATGAGACTTCTTTAAAAAACGTATTGTAAAAAATCTTGTAGTGTACTGGTAGTGTACTTCTGTTTCATTAATCAAGAATTCATTTAATAGTTGAATAGTGTACATTTATCCTCAGGTTTGATTGTTTGAAGTTTGTCATCACAATTAGAATCCTGGTTGTTTTGTTTACAGAAAATTCTCCTGTTTTTTAATTTGTATAATTTGCTAATTTAGATTTTGAAGACCAGTAAATGCTTTGTTTTCTAGATAGAACGATGTTGTGACAGAAACAGCGGGACCTGATTAAAGATTGGCCCTAATCCAGTCCTGATCCCTCTCAGTCACTGGTTTATTGGTGGTCTCTGACTAAAAACGTTCTCCATCTGGGAATCACCCTTATACCACCCCAGGGATCAACCTCAGCCTCTGTAAGCCCGGTCAAGTGAATATTGCAAACATTTGGCAGAACTGAATAATGTGCCATAACCCTGGTAAATTGGTTTTTTGTTTTCAGGAATTGAGGAGTGAAGAGTGTGGCAGCGCTGGTAAACCACATGTTTAGAGTTAATGAAGGGTTGCTGCTCATGATGTGGCTGTGTTTAGCATGACAAGCTGCACTGACATTTAATTAAGAGGCTGTGCAGTGCCAAGCTTTAGAAAATCTCTCTAAAGGCCGTTTTACATGGCCATTGTGAGTTTCCAGTTCATTTTTAATGGGAAATAGGTTGTATCTCTATCATCTGACTAGCTCAGATGGAACATTTTGATGAATATGAATATTTAAGATGCATTTTGAGACTGTCAGGTCAAATTTATTCATACAGCGCTTTTAACAGTACACATAGTTTTAAAGCAGATTTATGGATAATCATGTTTTTGATGTTTATAATATCTTAATATTTTAATATCTTCATTTAGCAGATTAGAGCTAGGCAATAATATAGTTAAAATTTTGGCATTATACAAGCAAACAAGGAGTTGAGATATGCTATATAGTACTGTATATATCACCATATGCGAGTATATATTAACTACCACTTATAGTAGTTATATAAATCATTATTAATTTGTAAATTTGAGTTATTAATTCATTATCTGGTATTATCTAAATCAGGAACTGGATTTTCCAGCATGATCTTATAGAACACTTTTCTGAGGTGGCAATTTTCGATTTCGTACGATGTAAATAGCACAAAACTCAATGATTTAAAAAAAAAAAAAAAGTAAGCATGAAAGTCCACCCCTAAACATCAACATCTCTGGGGTGTAAGCAGCTTGTATGAAATCATATGACTGAGATTTTAAGAATTTATATGAATTAGCCACCAATTTGCTAAAATGTAAAAATTAAAATTACCCTTAGATTGTATTGTATGTTCAAAAGTACAACTAGATGTGCCTGTCTTAAAGGAATAGTTCACCCAAAAATGAAAAATCTGTCATGAATTAATCAGTGTCGTTCCAAACCCGTAAGACATCTTCTGAACACAAATTAAGATATTTTTGATGAAATCCGAGAGTTTTCTGTCCTTGCATAGACGCTTTATATGTTTCGAAGATGGGTTCGGAAGGAATTCATGAGTAATTAATGACAGAATTTTCATTTTTGGGTAAACTGTCCCTTCAATTTTTCATTGATCATAAGAAATGTATTCACATCACTTTTGATGTTTTTGGAAGATTTTATATTTTATATGTAAATTGGGTCAAACCACCCTTATTCATATTTTTTCCAACAGAGGTGGTGACATTTTTATTACAACATGTAGGCATTTATGTTGTTCTTGAAAGAGGAGGAGAGAGCAGAGCAGAGAAAGACAGAGAAGTGGTGAAATGGAGGAGAACAGAGGGGAGGTTTGGTCTTAAGAGAGATATTAGTGATGGAATGACATGTCATCACTACATCTGTTTCAGCTACTGCTTGCTACTGCTCAGCTGGGGCTGTTTGGCATCCATTCATTTCAGCACTCCATGCAACACACACACATGTACACACAAACACTGTCTTAGCCGGACCATCTGTCCACACGGCAGCTTCATAAAATGCCCATATTTATACACAGAGATTAACGGCACAAATTCAGCCCTCATCTAGCTTAGACCAACATTTTCCAGGTGCGCCAGCAGAGTCATGCTGCTTAACAATGCTCTTTCAAAGTAGGACTAAATTGTGCATTGTTAAAGGGATATTTCACATAAAGATAATAACTTTTCCTCATTTACCTTGTAAAAATGATTTTACGAAATTGTAAATAAAACGCATATATCTAGCTTCATATAAAGAGCTGACTGATAATATAGTTCACTTTTCATACAAAATTTAAGCATATCGAGTATATTCCGCTTTGTGTAAATAAAAACGAACTTTTAATATATTACTGAGCAATAATGTACTTTACCATTTTCGATAGTATAACAATCAAGCAGTTGAGCTTTGCTATATAGTACATACTGCTTAACATTTACTGTTAATGTACTGTATGCAGTCGGGAAAGGTTGCATGTAGTAATTTGTTATTAAGAGTTATTCATTTGTTACCTATAGAAGCCCATTTTCACCACTGAATAAAAAATAAAAGATGAAAATAATTGCAACTTTTTATCTGACATTTCTTTCGCTATTGCGAGTTTACATCCTGCCATTTATTTCTCAGAATTGCAAGATATGAACTCGTGACGGGTTATGAAGTCACAGCTGTGGGAAACTCAGAATTGTAAAAAATAAAGGCTTTTGTTCTTGCCATTTTTAGTTTTTTATTACATTTCTGACCTTTTTTCTCAATTGCAAGATTATATCTCACAATTAAAAAAATTTTCTTGCAATTCTGACTTCTTTTCTCACAATTGTCAGATAAATTTGCTATTGTTAATTATAAATTCCAATTCTGTGGAAAAAGTATGGAAACCTGTTTCCGTCACTGAATAAAAATTGAACATTTGCGACTTTTTATCTCACAATTTTTACTTTTTTTTCTCAGAATTGCGTGATACAAACCTGCAATTGTGAGAAATGAAGGCAGAATTGTGTGATATAAAAATCAGACTTTTTTTTCCCAGAATTGCATGATATAAACTCGCAATTGTGAGTTATAAACTCAATTCTGACTTTTTTTCTTGGAATTGCAAGTTTATATGTCACTATTCTGATTTTATAACATGCAATTGCAAGTTATTAAGTCAGAATTGTGAGACATAAACTCCAATGTTGAGAACATATCAGTTTTTTTTTCACCTCAGAATTGGACTTTATAACTCGCAATTGTGAGAAAAAAGTCAGAATTGCAAGATATTAACTAGCACTTGGGAGTTTAAATTTCAGTTCCGAGAAAAAAAAGTCAGAGTTGTGAGTTTTGTATCATTCAATTTTGAGAAAATGTCTGAACTGTGAGATAACAATTTTTTTTACGAGCAATATGACTGATTGCATTATATTTTTGACTACTGATGCAGTCCAAAGGTTTTGCAGCTAGAAACATGAGATAAATAGGAATAGAATGAGAATTCAGAGAAAAAATTGCAAGATATAAACTCCAAATTGTGAGAATTTTTTTTATCTTGCAATTCTGACTTTTATAACTAGCAGTTGTGAGTTTATACTTCAATTCTGAGAAAAAAAAGTCCGATTTGCGAGTTAGTATCATGCAATTCTAAGAAAAAGTCTGAATCGTGAGATAAAAAGTCACATTTTTGTATCCACTGACAGAAACTTCCACAAAAAACTATTTTCTTACAACTGCAAATTTATATCTCGCAATTGACAAAAAAGTCTGAACTGCGAGTTGGTATCATGCAATTCTAAGAAAAAGTCGTGAGATAAAAAGTCACTTTTTTTTTTTACTCCATTGACAGAAACAGGCTTCCACAAAAGAGTGACTATTTCCTTACAACTGAAAATTTATATCTCGCAATTCTGACTTTATAACTCACAATTTTGCCTTTTTATTACACAATTCTAACTTTATAACTTGAGTTTATATCTCATAGTTCTGACAGGAAGTCAGAATTGTGACAAGAAAAGAAGTTGTGAGATATTAAAAGTTCAGATATATCCGAGTTGTGAGATAAAACGTTTTTTTTTCAGTGGCGGAAATGGGTCTCCATCTGTGGTAAATTTGAAATCGAGAGTGAATTTCCGAACCCAGTTTTACAGAAACACGTAATTTAAAAATAAGTTTAAGGTGGCAATTTCGTATGAATTTACACAATGTGTACGAAAATGTGTGATTTTTCTAAGGTAGATTATTGGTTTGTTTTACAGGAAAATACTGTTTCAGTATTTCTACTTCACAATGTAATGTATAATTCGATGTGTTACTTGCTGTTTATTTTTCCGAGTGAAAACTGTTTCTACAACAGTTGTTATGTCTGTCGTGTTGTTCCAAACCTATAAGACTTTATTTCTTTTGTCCAAACAACACTGGAGCCTATTGACATTTTATTGTGTGGATGAAAAGGAGGAAATGTTTTCTAAACATCTATTGTGCTCCACAGAAGAAAGTCTGTCTCAACATTGGAGTGAGTAAATGATGACAGAATTTTCATTTTTGGCTTAAACTATCCCTTTAACCTAGTTAGGTATCCTGGTGGCTTATGTTTTGTAGCCTGGTCTGTATTTCTGAAATCTAACACGCAAACTCACTTAGCCTGTCAGTTGCATTTTCTTTATGCTTTATAGAATTTTGCTTTTAGTTAGTTTTATTTTACATAATATTAATTTTGGGTAAACAGGTTTATTGCTGTAGGCTCTGTTGAATATGACTGATTGCATTACATTTTTGACTACTGATGCAGTCCAAAGGTTTTGCAGCTAGAAACATGAGATGAATAGGAACAGAAGAATGTAAGAAAGAAAGATCTTGACTAAAAGCCCTGGAAAGTGGGTTGGGTTGGAAAACAGGCAAGAGAATGGGTGTAGAATGTAATTTAGATAGCATGCAAAGTTTTGCAGAAGAAACAAACACGATTAAGAGAGTGATGAGATCTGGGAGTGTGGATGAGAAACAGCTGAGGGGCTGAATAGACAGGCTGCTTTATACAGCCCACTCTGAGGATGCATTTAAATGCACGCTCACATCAACACGCCCGTCACCTCTCCCTTCTGGGATTGAATGCCCTCGGTGGCGCCGTGCCAACCCTGTTCTCCTTCGTCTCGCTCGGGGTTGGCGCAGGCACAAAGGGGCATACAGGATGCTGTAGTGAAAGGAGTGAAACCTCAGACCCCCCTCCTGTGACCACCAAGACTGTGAATGAAGACGACTTCCTTTCATTATAGACATTTACATTTGAGTGTGTGCATATGTGGATGTGGTTGAGAGAGAGAAGAGCCCAGAGTTAAAGTCTTTGCAGATCATTCGTGTCTGATTGCTTGAAAATAATTCAGTTATCATTAGGTTTATTATACATCTGTTTTTCTTCAGTAAACTTCTCGCCTTCTCCGGCTATTTGTAGCTGTCTTTTCCATGATTATTTGCATGATGACCCCCACATTGAAGCTTTTTATACTACTTGCACAAGGTGCATTTCACACTTAACGTGATTTGCCCAAGTAGGACATGTTCTTGGAGCACCATCAACAGTGGCATGAACCATTCAGATTGTCAGACTTTGAATATATAATATATAATTTATACTTTTTTTAGTATGTTAAATAATAATGTAATTAAAATATATAATTTATAATAGAAAATAATTTATAATTAAGAATAATTTTAATTTAGTTTGTTAAATGTATATATATATATATATTCTTTTTTTATGTATGTATTGTATTAAAATACAATTACATACATAAAATATTATACATAAATATAAATATTATATATTTATAAATATTTTACAGTGAAAACTATAGTTAAATTCTAAAATTAAATGCATCTTTTTTTCTAATATAAACTATTATTTTTAACAAATATTTTAAATTATTTTAAATAAAACCTTTCAATAACTATTATTCTATGATTCATAGTTTTAGTTAAATATTATTTTTGAATTTTATTAGAAAATAATGTATAATAATTTAGTTTAATATGCAAAATGTTATGGATTATAAAAATAAATTCTTTATATTATTTATATTTTATAAAATGTTACATATATACAATTTTATTTGAAATTATTTTAAACAAAAACTTTAAAAACTATTATTCTTAGTTATAGTTAAATATTTTTTAAATAGAAAATAATTTATAATAATTTAGTTTAATATGCAAAATGTTACAGATTATAAATAGAAATATTTTTTATTATTTATATTTTATTAAAATATATATATATATATAATTTTAATTTAAAAATGTTATAATGAAAACTTCAGATTTCAGATATTTGTTTATTTATATGCATGTAAGAATTCTAAGTTTCTAAAATTAAATTTTAATTCTAAAATTAAATGCATTTTTCTAATATTTTTATTTGTAAAAAATATATTTTACTTTTTTATTATTTCAGATAAAACTGTATTATTCATATAAAAATTCATACAAATTATATTTTTTAAAAATATTGTACATTATTTTAAATTATATTTAATGTATAATATATCCATGTTACAATATTCTAGGTTACATTATAAAAATAAATAATATTTTATATACATATAATAATATAAGAAAATATATAATACTTTTTTTTTATTCTGATATATATTATAAATGAAAAAATATTCTATTTATTTATTTATATATCAGATTTTAACCTGCACCTTTGCTGTTGTTTGTTGGTCCGTCCTCCAAGATACTGTTTGTTATGTGCTCAAAATGGAGGAGAAAACATTTAGGGAGCTGATAGAAAGGATGCAGATGCCCATGTGCTTTTATTCCTGACAAAACCCAGATGCAAACCCTTGCATTCTGCAACCTTTTTTGGTAGCAGCATTTTCATACACACTTAAATATAATATTGTGACATCGGATTGCCTTATTGGATTTTCAAGGCAAATGCCACTGAGTTATAATATGACAAATCCTGACAGTCTTTGAAGTTAGTTCAGTGACTTTACTTAAGGGACAAATTCAGAACTGGTGTTAAATCCAGTCTAATGCAGTATAGAAGAAACTTAAAGGCAGTAGACTTGTCATCCACCCAGGTGCCTGCAAAATGAATGGTAAAAATGCTGAAGGCGGTGAATTTTAACTCGCCCTTGGTGTAGGAGATGCACTGAGCCACCATGAATAATTCATATGGAACCAGAGACTACATGTGGAATCAAAGCGCATTTTTGGGAAGCCAATAAGGATTAAAATAGTGTGTCTCCCGTGTGTCTTAATATGGTGTTTAAAGTGCGTGTGTTGAGTGTGTTGGCGTGATATTGTCTGCTAAACGAATCCCAGTAATAGCCATGTTGCTCCAGGCTGTTTTCATTGGAGAAGAGGCGGAAAAATTGGCTCCGCACTGGCCTCTAAAACCTGCTGGTCTTAAACCAGGAACTGCTAACATGAGAGGCCAATGTTGGCAAAAGAGTGACATTTTCTAAACAGCAACTTAATGTTGCACAAACTGAACGGGATCATGCATTAGATACGATAGACAGGATACAGCCATGCAGCATGCATTCTGTTAATGTTCCTGTTTGTTCACAATACATTTTATTTGAAATAACTGCTATAAATCTCATCTACTGTATATTAAATTAACTTCTGACCATTGCAAATTGTCAATTTGGTGGAAAAGGTTTACATATGTTGCACCTTCTCTGTCTTGCAGGTGCAACATCCAGGACTACATGTGGCACAAGGGTGCCCGCTGTGAGTCGGTCATCACGGAGTTCCAGGTAATGTGCATCGCCATCGGGGCCTCCGCTCTCATGGTGCTCCTGCTCTTCATGATCGTCGTTTGTTTTGCCAAGAAGCTGCACGTGCTCAAGACCGAGAACAACAAGTTGCGTAAGCGCAGGTGAGACTCTGGCCTGTGCGGTACAGATTTTCAGAGAAAGTAAGACAAAGTAGAAGGGTTTATGGATTAAACGCTTTAAAAGCTCATGTTGTGTGGCGGAATTAGGAACAAATAAGTCGCACATGGTGGAGCTTGCCAAATAGTTGTGTAGTTATTTAAATAGCAACATTTCAATCTCATGACCTTCCTCGGGCATGTACCTGTACACTACTAGTCAAAAGTTTCGAATACTTTTGAAAGAAGTCTTTTGTGCTTACCAAGGCTGCATTTATTTGATCAAAAATACAGTAAAAACAGTAATATTGTGAAATATTATTACAATTTAACATAAGTGTTTTGTATTTTAATATTTTATAAAATATAATTTATTCTTGTGATTTCAAAGCTGAATTTTCAGCATCATTACTCTAGGCTTCAGTGCCACATGATCCTTCAGAAATCATTTTAATATGCTGATTTGGTGCTCAATTATTTAATTATTATGCTCAATTATTATCAGTTATAATTAATTATTATTAATAGTTCTTGAATTATCATTAGTGAAAACAGTTGTGCTGCTTTAATATTTTTTTCAGGATTTTTTGATGAATAGAAAAATCAAATAGCGTTTGTTTGAAACAGCATTCTTTTTTTTCATTGTAATTTCTTTGTGATCTGTGTGTTTTTATTGTCACTTTTAAACAATTTAATGCATCCTTGCTGAATAAAAGTAATCATTTCTGGTTTTGGATAAAAATATTCAGTTCGTTAAATTGTATAGGTTTTTTTTCACGATATTCACAATATTTTTGTTATATATATATATATATATATATATAGGGCTGTCAGTTTAACTTATAATATATATATATAGGGTCAGTTTAACTTGTTAACTTAATTAGTTATGACAAAATAATTAAAATATTTTAACGCAGTTAACGTGCTGACCCCACCCCCACAACTGTACATCATCTTATATTTACAAATTTACATATATATATACATTTACATATATTACTTATATATTACAGTTTACAGTTGACAAATATGATGCAGGGCAACAACTCCATTAATGCATTTATGCCCTACATTTTTAAGATATCGGTGCAACAAAAAACAAATGCCCCGTGTGTGTTTTTGTCTCATATTTATATTTATCACGTATCATATGATATCACATGGGCAGCAAGAGCAATATGACACAAATGCTGATTTTGTCACGATCTATCACAAACTGAAACGTGATTTTGTACAACAATTCAGTAAATAAGAAGTTAAGAAGTTAAATAAGAGAACATATTACCTCTGAAGCCATAGCAGAATTGTTGCAAGTCTCCAAGCAACACAGTGATGTTTAGTTTCTGAATGAATCCACATTTTGAAAGAATCGTGTGAATCAATGATGCAAAGGTCCATTCATAAAGAGAGCCATTTACTTAATTTCTGAATGAATCAGCCATTTGAACGAATCGAATCGAATGAGTGAATGACTCATTAAGACATTTACCGCCACCTGCTGGCAGATTTAGTTTCTTATTTAGAGTATCATTTTATAAAAAATAATAATAATTATAAAAATATTATATTAACAATAATATTAATAATCATAATAATAATTAGCAGTATTAATAATAATAAAAACATAATAATAATAAAAACATTTTATTATGTAATAAAAACATTAATAAAAAATAAATAATATTTTTGGGGATAGTTCACCCCCCAAAAATTTAAATACTGTCATCATTTACTCACCCTCATGTTGTTTCAAACCTTTCTTTTGTGGAACATAAAAGAAAAATACTGAGATGTTTCTCAAATAATTGTAATGTCTAATTGATACTTTCTCATTTAACACAAAAATAGCTTTAAATAATCTTTTGTGGGTAGTTTCACAGTCAAATTTATTTTGTGATTAATTAATTGACACATCATTAAATGCAGTCTTGGAGAGCATAAGAGAGTTCTTTCACAATTTTTTTAAATCTTAATTATTAAAGATTATTAATTATTATCTAAATAGATCTTTCTTTAATATTTTCTTTAAATACTTATTTAATGTGTAAATATTTGTAGTAAAAAATCAACTTGACCAGGCAGGGAAGCCAGCTTAAAGAGACAGTTCACCCAAAAATGAAAATTCTTCGTAATTTATTCACCTTCAAGTTGATTGTTGTTCCAAACTTAATGTGACCCTGGACCACAAAACCAGTCTTATGTAGCATGGGTATATGTGTAGCAATAGCCAAAAATACATTGTCAAAATTATCAATTTTTCTTTTATGCGAAAAATCATTAGGATATTAAGTAAAGATCATGTTCCATGAAGATATTTTGTAAATTTCCCACCATAAATATGTCAAAACTTAATTTTTGATTAGTAGTATGCATTGCTAAAAACTTAATTTGGACAACTTTAAAGGCAATTTTCTCAATATTTAGACTTTTTGCACCCTCAGATTCCAGATTTTCAAATAGTTGTATCTCGGCCAAATATTGTCCTAGCCTAACAAACCATACATCAATTGAAAGCCTATTTATTCAAGTTTCACATTATGTATCAATTTTAAAAAAATGGACTCTTATGACTGGTTTTGTGGTCCAGGGTATGGATTTATTTCTTCTGTTTAACACAAACGAAGCTATTTTGAAGAATGTTGGTAAACAAACAATTTGTTGGTAGCCACTGACTTCCATAAGTATGGGAAAAAATACAACAGAAATCAGTTGCTACCAGAACTGTTCAAAACATCTTATGTTTTCAAGCAAAAGAAAGAAATTCATACAGGTTTGGAATGGCATGACGGTGATAAAATAATGACAGAATTTTCATTTTTGGGTGAACTGTCCCTTTAAACTAGCCGAGACCAGCAACCGATCTTTAATCTGTATTTTACAGTAAGGGAAAACCTATAAAAAATAAAGGTTTAACTGAGAACATAGTGCAGACATAGTGCTGTCTGCAGCATTTTTAATTCCCTGAAAAGTGTTAGTGTTACGCTAATCGGATGCTGCGGAGACCGAATAATGCAGCGAGTGGCTGGCGTTCTAGTACTTAGCGTGGTGCGCTAGCAGCGGGCAGACTGCATGATGTCACAAGAGCTACAGCTGAAAGTAGGGCAGAGCGATGGGGGAGGAGGGGCCGGCTGACCTACATACAGCTGTGAGACCCAGGGGGGTGTGGGGGTGGAAGCTACGGCCAGGAATTAAACAGCACACACCCTCCTCAAAGAACAGAAGGAAAATGATGAGAGCAAGTGCCAGCGGAGAAACACAGAGTTTTGTAACAGGCTGCAGAGGAGGGTGGCCATGTTTGGAGGTGAGAGTGATGGAGAGGAGAAACTACAGACAGCAGTGCAACAGATGAGACTCGTCAAGACATCAGACGCCCACCTCTCCATCTGCTATGGGTGAATGTGCTCAAATACAAACAGGGCTAAACCAGATCAAATCTATAAAATGTATAGGAAGAGAAGGGAGAGGGCATTGATCCTGTGAACTCTCAGTTGGTTTTGCTTTAGGACCATGTGGCCACTCGATACTAAAACACTGAAAGCTTCCAAAGACCTACACTATACTATTTAAAAAGTTTGGGGTCTGAATGATTTTTGAATGTTTTTAATGTTCTTATGCTCACCAAGGCTGCATGTGCTGATCAAAATAATAATTTGATTGTGAAATATTATTACAATTTAAAATAACTCAGTCATATTGTCAAGTTTCTGTACCTCCTCCTCCAGCCAATGCTGCATGTTATGAAATTAAAGTTATTAAAAATAAATCAAAATATATTATATATAATATATATAATATAAAAACATTTGAACATTTTTTTTTTATTTTTGATTTTATTTTTTAACAATATAATAGGATAGCAAAAATGTAATTATTTTATTTTTTTTAAATATATATTAAAATGAATTTTTTAAAATAAATTACATTTTAACTAAAAGTATAAAAAGTATACTAATTAATATGTAATACATCAACAAATAAGAATTTATATATATATATATACACACACACACACACACACACACTATATATATGTATACATATCATTTGTGTTATTTTTTATTTTAAAAAACATAGAATAGCAAATGTAATTATTATTTTATTTGATTAATTTGAATGATTTAATTACGTGTTTAAAATCTACTTACTAATATGTATATATTATATACTATACATTTTTTTTTTTTAAATAATTATTAAAATAAAAAATTATTTTTGCTTATTTTTTGTTTTTGAAAATATAATAGAGTAGCATAAATGTAATTATTATTTAGTTTGATTAGTTTTAATGATTATTTAGTTCAATGTAATCATTTGTAATTGATTGAATTTGTTTTAAATAAATGTATTATTATAGTAATAATATAGTAATATATAGTATAGTAATAAATACATATTAGATCAATATTAATTACTCTCTATAAAATTGAGCTAAATTATTAAAAATATTATAATGTGTGTGTATATATATATATATATACACACATTAATCAAATAAAATAATAATTAAATTTCTGCTCTCCTATTAAATTTAATAGGAGAGCAGAAATGTAATTATTATTTTATTTGATTAATTTTAATGATCATATTATATGTTAAAAATATAATAATTAATACGTAAATATCAATATTAATTACTCCCTCTCTCTCTATATATGTATACAGTATACATACAAGTTTATTATTGTCATTACATATACATTTAGTATATATTTGTGAACAAGAAGAGTAATGGGTAATAGGCATGTTGAGAAGGAATTGGAAAGAAATTGCGATTTACACTTAAAAGCTTAATTTAATCATTCATTTGGGGTCATTTAATGGTGTTGAAATGTGTCTGGAACTCATAATATTTTAAAAAGAGCTTCATATTTGTTGAATTTGAGAAAAAGGCGTGACTTTTTTCATCTGGTGTGTTGCATCACAGGTTGTGTATTGAATGTGTGTCTAAACTTCTGCCTCCAAAGCAGTCCTACAATTGCACTAATGCTCTTTTCTCTTGCTCTCTCTCTCTTTCTCTCTGTTCTCTGTCCTTCATAACCTCTTCATTCTAAAATTCCTCCCCTGTATGTTTTCCATCGTGTCCTTGTGTCTCTCTGTACCTCTAATTTTTTTCCCACAATGCTCCCTCCATTCCATCACTCCCTTTCTTTTTCTCTCTTCCTCCCGCCCCCTCCCTTTTTTCCCACCTCCCCAACCTCGCAGCAGTAAGTACCGTCCTTCCTCGGAGCACCACAATGATAATTTCTCGTTGTCCACCATCGCTGAGGGCTCCCATCCAAATGTAAGGAAACTTTGCGACACCCCTCCTAACCTCCCTCATGCCCGTGCTTTGGCTTACTATGATAACATTATCTGTCAGGTAACGTGTTTCTCGTCTTTCTCTTTCCTCTCCCCCTCCTTCCCCTCTCTGCATGGACCCCGAGCGTAACCTTTCGGTAAGGGAGGGGGCGCACGGCGCACAGAGAGATGGGAGCGTTTTCTCCGCTGAAAAGGTCTGCTCTCAGATAGGAGTGTGGTTACTGAGGCAACAGTTGTTACCATAGCAACAGGGTAACCGGGAAACAGAGGGGAAAAAAAGCTGGTGTGTTTTTTGTTGCGAGCGCAGTTTTTGATGCTCTGTTAATGGTGGGGCTCGGCGCTGTGGCTGACCCGAGTCTGTCGTGTCTGTCAGCCTCTCTCCGACAGGCCATCCATCCTCGACGCTGTGTCTCTAGATGAGCCGATAGTCTAGCCTGTAGACGCACTCTTTAACAGCGGTTTGAGAGACTCATGGGAAAGCGACCCTATTGATCCCACGCAAGAATCAATACAGAGGCAGACCTGGAAGACGCATACATATATGTACACACGCACGCCATTTGTTTTTAACCTAAATCCTTTTGGAATTTGGTTATGAGGTGATCCTAGGTTTCTAGGTGCTATCCGTGATTTGTTATGGTTCAAAGGAATATTTCTTGCTTTATGTGTGAGAGGTTGCGAGTTTAAGTCTATAAAATGAGTTAAGATTTGTAATGATTTTATAATTATTTAATTATTAATTATTTTAATTTAATTTAAAATAATACATTATTTGATTTAGTTTTTTTTTTTTTTAATAATTTACATAACCTATAATGGTGGTGTAAGTGGATGATTTTTTTAAAGTGATTTTGAAGAAAATTTCTTATTTTACATGTGAATAATTACATATTTTATAAATTTAAAATTTATTTGCATTCTTTTTATTTTTATTAAATATAGTAATTCATTTTTATTTGTTTTAATTTATTATTTTTGTGTTGATTTAATTTTTCAAACTAAAACATGATAGCAGAAATGTAATTAATATTTTATTTTGTACATTTTTTTATTATTTAGTTTCATGTATTATTTGTGATTGATTTTTTTTTCCAAAATAAATTAGAATTTAAAAGTATTTTTATTATTAATAAATTAATTAATACTTAATTATTAATATTATTTACAATATATAATAATATAATTTTAGTAATTGTTTTATTGATTGATTTTGAAAAAAAAAAAGTAAAACTACAGACATAAAATAACGGTGGTATATGTGGATGATTTTAATTTTTTTAAGTGATTTTGAGGAATATTTCTTATTTTAATGTAAATTATGATTGATTGATTGATTGTAAATGATTGAAACATTTGGATGAGTTTTATTTTTATTAACTATAGTAATTAATTGTTATTATTTGTGTTGATTTAATTTAAAAAATAGAAATAATAAATATAATTTTTTTATTATTTAGTTTAATTTATTATTTGTGTCATTTTTAGAATATTTTAAAATGTACTATTAATTAATGCTTAATCATTAATATTATTATTTACAATTATTAATACATACTTTTGTTTTTCATAACTGATTTATTGATTTTTTTATATAAAAAATAGAACTACAGACATTAAATTATATTATTATTTTATTATTTTATTTTATTATTATTTATATATTAAATTGTATTTATTATTTAGTTTCTTTTATTATTATGTAATTGCATTTTTTATTTTAAATAAATATATTAACAAATTCATATTAATTATTGTTCAATTATTAATGTTAATTAGAATGAATAACACAGTTTTAATGTAGTAATTTTTTGAAGTAATTTATTTAGAAAAAAACGGAACTTAGACATTAATAACTTAATAAATACCTTTTTTAAATATTAAATAAGTGAAATAATTAATAAGTTTAATTCATTAATTTTTATGTATGGTGGCGTATTTGGTCGCATTGTATTTTGTGTTTTTGTTTCACTGGAATAGTTCAGATTAGGTGTTTTCTGACTTGAAGGAAAGACAATACATAATGTAACAAACTGTCTAAGGTCTAGAAAGGGAAAGAAATCCACTCAGATAGCTGTCGCTGTTAGCAGCAAACCCGATGACAGATTTTGAAGGGCGAGTTAATGGCAGCTTCTCTGGTTCCAGCGTTGTGCCCTGATTGCAGACCTTGGACTCCGCTGAGAGAGCCCACCCACGCCACCCTCCTCCCCCCTTTACCCCGCTCCCCTTCTCTCTTCCTCTGCACCGCTGCATGTCTGATTGTTCACACGGGCCTGTTAGTGGTCCTGTGACCTGCTGCTGCTTGTCCACTGCATCGCATTAATATACCTGTCTGTCGTTTCACTCGTTTATCCTGGTTCAGAAAGATGAGAGGGTGAGTGGGCTCTCTCTGTGCCAGATCTCACCGACCAATGAAGTGCTGAGCGAAAGATGCAGGATAAACATCTGAGATGCAACGTCTCACTGCTGCCCATGGGTGGCGTAACACTGGGCTAACATGACTGCCGCATGGGTAGATGTAGATCTAACACGGGCGTCGTTCTCTTCTGTGGGATAACCATAACACAGCTTTCTTCTCGTTTCAATTCTGATGTGTCCACAGTACAGTATTGCAATATACAATATATTTTTTTGCAATAGAATAGATATTTTGTTCATAAGATATGCATTTTTGAGCCCCTCAAAAACTCAAAAAACTCTCAAAAAGAATAACATCTACATATAATCATCCATTCATTTATAGCTGCCATCAATTGTAGCTTAGATGCATCGGTCAGATCGAAGTAAAACCAAATCAAATCTCTACTTTTTAGTAAGGACATTAATTAAATGGATTTTTTTAAAGGAGAAGTCCACTTCCAAAACAAAGATTCACATATAATGTACTCACCCCCTTCTCATCCACGATGTTCATGTCTTTCTTTCTTAAGTCGTAAAGATATTATGTTTTGAAATATGTTCCCCAAAAGACATAATTTCTTTATGACTGCAGAAAGAAAGACATGAACAACTGGATGACAAGACGATGAGTAAATTATTTGTAAATTGTTGTTCCGGAACTGGACTTCTCCTTTAAGATATAGTTTTAAAGAGATAATACACTCCAAACCTATCACCAAACATATGTTATTTATTCCATAGAACACAAAAGGAGAAATCTTTGAGAATTTTTATTAGGGGTTGACCGGTTATCGGTGCCGATATTAAGTTATCGGTTATCATTTTCAATACCCATTTGTTGATAAAATCATTTAAAAGCATTTAAAGAAAGTTTCAGAGCCTTTGTTATTCTTAATTTTGACATTATTTTAATTTTTACACCAGACATATATATTGTTTAAAAATATCGGTTATCGCTATACTTTGTCTGTAATAATCATTCTAAACATTTTTTATAATGTATTGTTTTTTTTATTAAATAGGATAGCAGAAATGTAATAATTTTATTTTCTTACTTTTTGTTTAGTTTATTTAATTATTTGTGATTTGGATTTTTTTTTATATTTTAAAAGTATTTAAATATGTATTATTAATATTATTTACTTATTCTTAATACATTTTCAGTAATTGTTTTATTGATTGATTTTGTAAAACTAAAGACAAGAATAAATTAGGATAGCAGAAATGTAATTATTATTATTTGTTATTTTTAGTACGTTATTTATAATTTTATTAATATGTAATTGATTGAATTTGTAAACAAATATAATTTAATTAATACATTAACCAATTAATATTAATCATTACTTAATTATTAATGTAAATACAATGATTAATACATAATTTTATTTCAATTTCATAAAATAGTAATTGATTTTGTAAAAAAAATAAAACTCAGACAATAATAACTTAATAAATAACTTTTTTATTTAAATATTAAAAAAGAATAAATAATAAGAATAAAAAATCATTTTTATGTTTAATTTATTGATTTTTAATTAAACATTTTTATGGTTTCGGTATCGGTTATTTTCAAAATCGATTTGTCGATTAAAAGCATTTAAATCAAGTTTTTGTCAGAGCCCTTGTTATTCTTAATTTTGACATTAATTTTTACACCAGAAAAATATATAGTTTTAAAATATCGTTTATCTGTCTACTTGATCTGTAATAATCGGTATCAGCATCGGCCCTGAAAAACATACATCGGTCAACTCCTAATTTTTATATATCTCTCTGCTAAAAAAGAAAAAAACAATATATATGATTTTTTTGCCATAAAAATAGTAAATTTTGCCACAAAAAGAAAGAAAAAAAAACATATAAATAAATATATTAAGCATTTTAAGCATATATAAACAAATATATTAGGCATTTTTATGGTTATCGGTATCGTATAATTTTCAAAACTGATTTGTCGATAAAATAATTTGAAAGCATTTCAGGAAAGTTTTTGTCAGTGCCCTTGTTATTCTTAATTATGACATTGATGTTCATTTTTACACTTTCTTTCTTTCTTTCTTTTTTCGCCAAAAACAAAAATAGAAAACATTTATAAATATTGTATAATTTTTTTGTCTTAAAAGTAGTCCATCTGTGTAGTGTTCTAAATTTCAGATCTTTTTAAACCATATGATTGATATCTTTATGATGAACAGACCAGCTGTTTACTTGTTAAATTTAAAATGTAACATTTAGAATTTTAATTTTTGTTAACTGGCACTTTAAATCCAGCACACAGTAAATGTATGTATATTTTTTTTCCCTCAGACCTAAAAACCTAAAGACCTTAAAGGGCCCTAGATATGCTCCCACAATGTTGATTCTTGAGTAAAGCAAAAAAACTCAAGACAAGTGGCTCTAATGTTGGTGACACTTCTCGCCACTGAAGCATCTTACACAAAGGGCCCTTTACCCGCCCTTCTGTCTGTCTTTCCCTGTCTCTTTCTTTCTGTCTTAGTCTCTGTCTCTGTCACATTCTGATTTAATATGATATTTATGAGGTATATAATCCTCTCAATGCCCCCACCCCTCAGAAAACCATGAGCAGATACACCTGGGAGTGTAAGACCAAAGAGGAGCCCGACTGTGAGGTAAGACTTACAACCCCACAGCTCCGCCCAAAGGACAGCAGATGTCCTTTCATTGTGCTGTTCTCCTGTCAAACTGTACTGACCAGTCTTGGCCCTTCTTGCCATCATCATCATAGTGAAACCAAACCAAACAGTATGGTCCATTTAAAGTCTTAAAGGAATAGTTCAGCCCAAAAATGTAAGTTGTGTCATAATTTACTCACCCTCATGTCGTTCCAAACCTGTAAGACTTTCTTTCTTCTGTTGACAAAAAAGGGAACAGCTACAAATGAAAGTTCTACAGGATTGGAACAACATAAGTGTGAGTAAATGATTTGTGGGTGAATGGCCACTAACAGAAAAGGTCACTAGTAATAGTCCATTAGTGGAATTCACATCTGTGGACGTATACTGTTTCCACTAGAGTCGTCCGCAGAAATATAATATGCCAGTATGAGATCAAGAATGAGATAAATTCTCCAAATCCTTTCAAACACTCCATGACCTTCAGACAATATAGGACACCGAAATTGATTGTCTCTTCCGGCCGTGTAGAGACTTGGGGCTCATCATCGCAGAGAAAACACTCGTGAAAATGAAATGCATGCCATGAAACGAGGAATCTCTCAAGACAAGAAGGGAAGGGGGACAAAAATGTGGACAGTCAAGGCTCTTTATTACCATCAGCTCAGGAGCTGCTGCTTCATGGATCGATATCCGCTTGAGTAAAAGAGCCCGGCTCTGGCTAGCAGCCAAAACCCTCTATCTCTCTCTCTTTCTCTCCATCTCACTCCACACACACAGACCTAAACCCTGAGGGAGGGTCTGTGACTTGACAGATGTTTTGGAATGAAATAGACCATATATAAACTAGAGCGGAAAGGTCAGATAAGTGAAGTGGTAGCTGAATATTTTTAAGTCAAAGATTTTTACTTGACTTAAAGGAACATGTCTGTTCAAAACTGTCATTTATTCACCCTCAATGTGTCGTTCCAAACCTGTATGGCTTTCTTTCGTCTGTGGAACACAAAAGAAGATTGTCTTGACATCGACTTCCTTTATGCATTTTTCAGAACATCTTCTTTCGTGTTCCACAGAAGAAAGAAAATCAGAATGTTTTCAAAATGTTTTGGGTGAACTATCTCTTTAAGACAACACATGGACCATACTAGTACACCTAAAAAGCTGAATCTGTCCAACCAGTCACTGTGGTTTTGACCTCTATTCTCAGCACTTTCAAAATGCATACAGTGAAATCTTACTTTATTCACAGAATATAAATGTGGACCCACTGCTCTATTCCCATGTGTCCTTTTTTCCCTCTGTCCACTCCAGTTTTGTGCTATAGAGCAGTGAAGCCTCTGATTTTAATGTGTAGTCTCCCTTCCTTGTTTCTGTCTCGTTGTCTTAGTGTCCTTCCTTAAAGCGTTGCAGTTTACTGCAATTGACTCTTATTTAGGTTCGATTTAAGTTAAGATACTGCCTTAGAAAGAAGTTAGGTTAAGTTAAATGATTCGTTCACTTCCATAATGAAAATTTCCTGGTGATTTACTCACCCCCATGTCATCCAAGATGTTCATGTCTTTCTTTCTTCAGTTGAAAATAAAGGTTTTTGAGGAAAACATTCCAGGTTTTTTCTCCATATAGTGGACTTCTATAGGGATCAGTGCTTTGCGTTTTTTTTTTTATGCTGCTAGGCAACCACCAAATCACCTGTCAATCTAATCAAAGGATTATACACAAGTGCTGTCTGTCTGTCATATTAGCAAAAACTTTTAAAAAAATACAGCTCCAGGTAACCTCTGACACCAAAATCTTCTCCTCCATCACTGCAGTCTCTGGACTTTTTAAGCAACAGTAAAACTTTTGTCACCACAACTGGAGGCCCACCTCTCCATTCATTCGATTGGACAATGGAAAATAACGCGATGATGTCGGGCGTTCAAAATTGCTTTTTTTCAACTTCAGGCCATAGACTGTAAAGAATATGGACGTAGTGTCTGTGACGTCATCCGTAGGTTTCTGAAGAGCATTTTTGAAGCTCTTAGTGGGCGGGAGTTGGCCGTTGCCATCTTGGACGTCACTGGACATCACTCCCGGATAATCGAAAATGGGCAAAGTCTATGGGATTGACTCCCTTTTGGAGCCAGTTTCTAGTGGCCAGTCGATGAATTGCAGTTCAAGTCACTTCCGTGTTGGTTTCAATGGATGGAGCGGAAGGTTGCCGCTTACTTCAGGTGCTCAGAGCGCTCCGGCAAAGACGCAAGGTGCGCAGCAGGCGGTTAAATCGTGAGGCACCCGGGGCGCATAAACAGCGTGCATAACGCTCACTGCCAATAGAAAACAATTCAAAAAAGGCGCCTCTCACCGCAAAAACGCGTTCTGTCTGATCGGGGCCAAAGAGTCTTATCTAGTGAAATGATTGCCTATTTTCTTAAAACAAAAACAAATGTATATACATTTTAACCACAAATGCTCATCTTGCACTAGCTTGACTTCATGCATTATGTAATCACACTGGAAAGGGTATGCGTAACGAAGTACCGTCCCAGTGTTTACAAAGCAAACTTGCAAAGAAAATCAAATGCCCTTTACAAAAAAAGGTAAAACAACGATGTTGGATGATTTTGAAGTTGGAGGAGAAAATTTGATTTTTTCGCCCTACACCCTACAATTTTGAACCGGAGTACACAGATGAAGAACTAACTGCGTGTGACCTTTCCAAGATGAGCATTTGTGGTTAAAAATTATATACATTTTTATTTTCTTTAGAAAACGGGCAATCATTTTTCTAGATAAGACCCTTATTCCTCAGCTGGGATCGTGTAGAGCCCTTTGAAGCTTCATTGAAACTGCAATTTGGACCTTTAACCTGCTGATCCCCATAGAAGTCCACTGTATAGAGAAAAATCCTAGAATGTTTTCCTCAAAAACCTTCATTTCTTTTTAACTAAAGAAAAAAGACATGAACATCTTAGATGACAAGGGGGTGAGTAAATTATTGGGAAAATTTTATTCTGGAAGTGAACTAATCTTTTAAGTGTTTAAATTTCAACGCCTGCAAAATAATATATGTACTTAAAAATATATATACTGTATTTAAAATATAAATACTACTGTTCAAATATTACTTACAGACTACTGGGTCTGTAAGATTTTTGTATGTTTTTTAAAAGACTCTTATGCTCACCAAGGCTGTACATAATTGATCAAAAATACAGTAAAAACTATAATATTGTGAAATATTATTGCAATTTAGATGAATGGTTTTCTATTTTAATGTGTTTTAAATTCCTGTGATCATTACTCCAGTCTTCAGTGTCACATGACTCTTCAGAAATCATTCTGATATGCTGATTTGATACTCAAGAAACATTCCTTTATACATATTTTTGGATTATGGGAGCGCCATTATTATGATGACGTGACATGGTTGCACTCTGTGAGCTACTGGGACTAACTGTTGCTGTTTTTACCTTGTTTCACAACTCGGAAAATAAAATACTGATACGATGCCACATTGTGCGAATTTTGGTTGTAATTTTCAGTCGAAGGGCAACAACAGCAGCAACGTAAGTCTTCACTGCTTTCCTAGTGATAAGAAGAAGAGAAAAGAATGAGAAGATGCCTACGGACGAATAAAACGTCCTAAAGACCCGCATCTTTGTTCTCGCCACTTTAGCCCTGATGCCTTTGAGGCTTTTAGTAGACCGCAGCTGCTGAAAGAGTTTACAAACGGCAGAGACAAGAAACGCTAGATGCCATCCTGGCAGGTTATAAAAATGCCAACGCTTTGACACCGCAGCCACTGATGGAGTTTCTCAGCGTGGATTTCACTCAATATCTGGGAGCGTTTAGACTCCTTGTGGGGAAAAAATCAATGGTTTGAGCCTATGTTTATATACATCACCACCTGTAAACTCATTTATTTTATTTTCTGAGTATTCTGAGTTATGTTGTGGTAAAAATAGCAATAGGTAGCGCCAGTAGCTCACTGAGTGTGTTCATTTAATGTCATAATAATAATAATTATATAATAATAATATAATAATAATAATAATGGCACCCCCCATAGTCCAAAATATGTATAAAACAATGTGGATTTTTAAAAAAATTATGTATTTTATGGGTTTTCTACGACATATTTCAGTAAGAGACATCATTTACATTATATTAAGCCATACAAGTCTTAAAAATTAGCCTAACACATTTAGAGTTGCAGATAAAAACAACACGGTAGCCGCCATTTCTTATTAATAGCATAGCTAATGTTGACAGGAAGGATGCAAAGAAATAACCATCAGTCATCTCCATTCATGACTCTCTATGTCCAAAGAAAATCCCTCAAATGTCCCGAAAAGTGTAATCCACCTCCCTAATCCAGCCACAAATAAAAAGCACATTTTCTAGTTTCATGCCGACGGAAGAAAGGACGCCCCCTATCCAGTAACCATGGAGGTGGCGTATCCCCACGTCTTGCCCGAAGTTACAATCTAAGTCATCGCTGAATGGGTAAATCATCTTTAGTTGTCTCTATTGAGTTCAAACCGTGACACACTCGTGCCTTAATCCAACTACACCAAGGAGCCAAACTAGTTTATCTCAACCAGCTTCACCAGCTCTGGATTGACATGTCGGTAATTCCTAAAATGAGTCGTTTTTGTATTTAAGATGATGCAAATTGGCTTTAATTCACTTTGAGGCTAGCTGATCAAAGGATATGCAAGTCTTGTCTCATTGTTTCGATTACTGCACTAATTAAAGGCCACTGAATGGTTATTCCACAGAGAGAGAGAGAGAGAGAGAGAGAGAGAGAGTGTTAGGCTTTATTGCTATGGCAGGTGAGCTCCTCTTGCCAGAGCTCATGTTTCCGTCCATGGCTTTTCCTGTTCACTGGCGGGACAGGAGTGTGGGATGGGGCTGTATGAGCTTTGATGGATTTGCATGTATGCATGTGTGTGAGGACGGGTGGATCATACAGCCTCCGCTCTGCCCAGAGGAGAAAACAGCCTCAGCCATTGATTTCGGTTCCTGCAGTGCCGTCACACTCCAGCTATTTGGATGTGATGCCAAAGTGTTTTGGAAATAGAATATCAATTTATATTTATTTATATTTATATTTATTTGGTATTTTTTATGTAAACAACTAAATTTATTCACTAAACATATTAATTTTGTTTTTGGTTTGGTGAAATTTATCTTTATTTATGTGTTTACTTTTTATTTGTATTATTTGGTAAAGTAGTACTTTATAAGCATGACTTGTTTATTTTTTATTTATTAGCTTTTTTTTATTTAATCATTTAACAAATTTACAATTGCACATAATCTAATTAAAAAATATTTATTAAAATAGTAGTAGATGTAATGAACAATATGATTTATTTATTTACCTTACAACTGCATTAAATGAAAAAAATATATAGTAGGAGATATAATGAGCAATATGATTTATTTTTTATTTTAAAATATTTAAAAAATGCAATTTGCAATTGAAAGTAAATAAATAAATAACGTGCATGATTTTAATTTTTGATTTTATTTTAATTTATTTACTTGTTTATTTTTATTTTTATTATTTCTGAATAAAGTACATTATAAGCATGACTTATTTTTTTTATTTATGTGTTTTTTTATTTGATAATTGAACAAATTTACTATTGCACATTATCTAATAAAAACAAGATGTAATGAACAATATAATTTATTTATTAGAATGTAAAAAATATTATAATAGGAAATGTAATGAGCCAAATTAATTTATTATATACATATATATATATATATATATATATATATATATATATATATTTTTTAATTATTGGATATTTTAGGATTGGAATTTGCAAACTAAATAAATTAAATTACTCATAACATCTGTACTACTTTAATGGAATTTATTTATTTTATTTTATTATTATTATTATTATTTTTTATTTAATCATTTAACAAATTTACAATTGCGCATTATCTAATTAAAACGTATATATATTTAAAGTAGGAGACGCAATAAACAATTTGAGGTTGTTGCAGAGGTCTAACATGGGACTGTCATTTCTCAGGATGATCCTAATACCCAGAACAAGCTGGAGGACCCCGTGAAGGCCCCCCCACCCAAAGAGGACGAGTCGCTGAACATCCAGAACTCGCTCACCCCTAAGCACGAGAACCATAAGGTGCTGGGCGAGGAGAACTCTTCGGAGGTAAACTCGCTGCAGAACAACATGATGTAGAACAGAAACAAAAGCACCCCACGTCCATGATCACTTAAAGCATCGAGCAGCAGACGCTACGAGCAGCCACACCCATCACACCATCACCACACGACAGAAAATTTTGAAAAAACCCCGCCCCTCGTACCCACTCAGTCTCCGCCTCCTGCCCCACCCCTTGTTGCAGTCTTTTTGCCCTGTAGTCGACCCGCCCCTGACCCAGCCCTTATATATATATATATATATATATATATACACACACCTACCCCTGCCTAACTGAATTACGGCATGCGTTGGTGTATATTGTAAAAAAGAAGAAAAAAAGTAAAACATATTCGGGGTTATAAAAATATAAAACGTTGTCATAAAAGAAAAAGCTACTGAGAGGTTTTGATGTTTGTCTGACTAATTCAGTGAGTATGTATAAATATATGGAAAAAATGCTTGGATTGATATAAAGAAAAATACACAATGTGTCTTTGTTTTGATGTGATTTCTAATCCTTTGATGTACTTGTTTTATTTTGTACTTTTTTGGGAATATAAACTACAAAGAGAAAAAAGTCTGACAGTTGTTGAAATAAACCTTTTTAACACTAAACTCCTTGTCCCTGTGTGGTCCTAGCCTGTGTTTTCTCCCCAGCCAGATGCTGTCTTGCACTCACTATCTCTTGCTTTGCTTGGTATTGCGCATGGCTTTTTGATACCTGCCCTGAAATCTGCATCACTTTAGACTTTCACTCTTACAAGGCTGTGGAGAAGCTGGTAAGTCTGTCTTAAGGTGGGTGACCCACTGACCCCAAATCGGTTTTGAAGGTGTTAGGGATCAATTAAGAGCCATATTAGACTCAAACTATCCCTGTTTTAAAGGGATAGTACACCCAAAAATGAAAATTCTGTCATTAATTACTCTCCCTCATGTCGTTCCAAACCTGAACCTGCATTCATCTTCGAAACACAAATTAAAGGAGAAGTCCACTTCCAGAACAACAATTTACAAATAATTTACTCACCCTCTTGCCATCCAAGATGTTCATGTCTTTCTTTCTTCAGTCGTAAAGAAATGTTTTTTGAGGAAAATATTTCAGGATTTTTCTCCATATAACGGACTGATATGGTGCCCCGAGTTTGAACTTCCAAAATGCAGTTTAAATGCGGCTTCAAACAATCCCAAATGCGGTTGTAAATGATCCCAGCCGAGGAAGAAGGGTCTTATCTAGCATAACAATCGGTTATTTTCATTAAAAAAATACAATTTAATTATTTTTTAATGTCAAACGCTCATCTTGCCTTTCTCTCCCTGAACTCTGTGTATTCTGGCTCAGGACAGTTAGGGTATGTCGAAAAACTCTGATCGTATTTTCTTCCTTAACTTCAAAAATCATTTCAAAATTATCCTACATTGCTGCAGAAGTACGACACAGTCTTTGCAAAGTGAACACGCAAAGAAGAACAAACACCCTTAACAAAAAAAAGTAAAACAGCGATATAGGGCGATTTGGAAGTTGAGGGAGAACATGAGATGGGAGTTTTTCGACATACCCTAACTGTCATGAACAGGAACAAAAACAGTCCAGGCAGAGTAAGACAAGACGAGCGTTTGGCCTTAAAAAGTATATAAATTGTATTTTTTTTATTAAAATAGCCAATCGTTACGCTAGATAAGACCCTTCTTTCTCGGCTGGGATCATTTACAACCGCATTTAAACTGCATTTTGAAAGTTCAAACTCGGGGCACCAAAAAACATTCCTCAAAAAACATTATTTCTTTACGACTGAAGAAAGAAAGACATGAACATCTTGGATGACAAGGGGGTGAGTACATCATATGTGAATCTTTGTTTTGGAAGTGGACTTCTCCTTTAAGATATTGTTGTGAACATACATTGAAGACTGACACGGAGGAGAAGAAATTACTGAATAAAGTCATTATTTTTGTTTTCTTTCTACACAAAAATTATTCTCGTAGCTTCGTATAATTATGGTTCAACCACTGATGTCACATGGACTATTTTAACAATGTCCTTACTAACTTTCTGGGGCCCAAACGTGTCAGTTGCATTGCTGTCAGGGTCAGAAAGCTCTTGGATTTCAATAAAAATATCTTAATCTGTGTTCCAAAGATGAACAAAGGTTTACAGGTTTGGAACAACATGAGGGTGAGTAATTAATGACAGAATTTTCATTTTTGGGTGAACTATCCCTTTAAAAAATGACCAATCATTTCGCTAGATAAGACTGGGATCGTTTGAAGCTGCATTTAAACTACATTTTGGAAGTTCAAAATCGGGGGCACAATTGAAGTCCATTATATGAAGAAAAATCCTGATATGCTTTCCTCAAAAACCATAATTTCTTTACGACTGAAGACAGAAAGACATGAACATCTTGGATGACAAGGGGGTGAGTAAATTATTTGTGAATTGTTGTTCTGTAAGTGGACTTCTCCTTTAAGCGTAGTGTGAAAGGTTTTAGGTTCTCGGTTAATATGAAGCAAGTTAATTCTTTATCAAGTTTAACATAAATGATTGTCTTCCCTCAAGAATTCATTCTAAAATTAAAGAGCGGTCCCTAACTTTTTTTCTAAAGAAAAAAGAAAGAAATCTAAGGTTTGAAAAAATGGCTTATTGATAAATGGGCTTGTTCTTTAGTTAATGAACACATATTGAACAATATCCCTGAAAAGAATCTCTCTCAGTCAGTGCAGCTGTCAGACTGACACGTTTTTTCTTATAAATGAATCACAGGTTCTTTATTGTGGTTTCCTTTTATGAGTTTTTGATGATGAGGTTTGTTTCAGGCCCAGAGCAAAGACTCCTTTCCCCAACCGCACTAATAGAGCACAAGTTTAATTGAGACTGCCAGCAAATAGTGAGCAGATACATGGCTGAGACAATTTTTTGCCATTTAGCAATGATAGTAATAATAATATTAAACAACGTTCATTTTATGTTACATTACGTTATTTATATCTTTTCCAATTCTGTGTTTTCAGTATCTCAGCAAGGGCCTCTGGTTGGTCTCTTTGTGTGAATCTGTATTATAATGAATAATAGGGACCACTTCATCCTCTCAGACACAGAGCGACATAAGTGCCTTTTCAATCCACCACAGATGCCTATGAAATCAGATCTGGGAACATACAGACCTACATAATCACGTGAGAATGTGGATGTATTGTCTGTGAAGCTCAGTATGTGAAACTTGTTTCTACTTCAGCGCTCAAGAGCACTTTGTTTAGTTTTGGCCAAATCTGAGTTAGTGGCAGCTCTGTTTATTACAGCCTTTTTCCTAATCTAATTCCTGCCTGCTGCCATGACAACAGCATATACACAAGTATCAAAAACAAGGGAGAGTTCGCAACACTAAAAATGAAACTCCTCAGTGCTCTGAGGTGGCTCTCGGGCTCTGACACTGTGAAAAAGTAATGTCCCCCGGGCATGTCTGAAGTTTTTGTTGAATCAAAACCAGCTTGATCTCACCACCATTCTTTCTTTATTCTCTCGCTCATTTTCCACTGCTTTCTCTCCCTCCCTTTCCTTTTTCTGCCGTGTTGATGCTCATGCAAATGCAGTTCTGGGGGTGTAATCGTCATAGAAACACATTCTGATAGTCTGGGTCATTGCTAGATTGAGGAGAGGCTGGTCTTTCTCTGCTTTCATTTTCTGTCACTCAAGTGGAACGGCGTACAGCCGAATATGTATGTATATTGTATATGTACATTACACAAAAAACAATTGACATCATTTTTAAATTATATTATATTATATTATATTATACAAATATTTGAATATATTATATTGTATAATTACATAATTATAATACATAATATCTGATTGAATTACTTTTTAAAATTAAGAAAATGTTATTGTTATATTATATCGTTTGTATATATTTCTAATTATATATAGTACTTTTTCTTTATATATATATATATATATACACATACATACATAATGTACATTACAGAAACAAAAAAATTTTTTACACGTTATATTATGCGCACACATACATATATAATTACATAATAATATATAATTCATAGTATTGAATTGCCTTTCAAAATTAAGCAAATGTTATATTTATATTATAATTTATATTACTTATTATATTACGTTTGCATATGTTTCTAATTATATATAATTGTATATATGTAATTGTATTTTTTATATATTATATTTTATATTTGTAATAAAACAGTTGCCTTATTATATAATACATAATGCCTAATATATATAATATATAATTCAATTACCATTCAAAATTAAGATGATTATTATAGTATATTATGTTATATTATATTATATAGTTGTTGTTTTTTCTTTGAGTTGTCATACATGAATTACACCTGTGTGAACCTGAGGGTAACTGAATTTATACATCTACTAAAAATTACTTTTAAACCAGCTGTTTAAGAGAAATTGCACAAATTAGAGTTAGAGCTGACAAAATGTCAGATATCATTTGTTTTCAGATGACATTTGGTTTGTTATATATAATGCAATGGCAATTATACATCAAAATAAGGCTTAAGTGTCCAAATGCTTTTGGGGCCACTGAACAATCTCTAGACTGTACTGTAGAATCACAAGTGCATTATATCATATGCTGTTGCTCCAAAATTTCCTTTTAATTCTCCTTGCTACTTTACACCCAGAACGCTTGACCTAAATGTGACAGAAAGCAGTTCTCCTACTGGCACGTAATTAACTCAGTATGAATATTATAAATGAATCAGTTTTACCTTCTGCGTCAAGTGCTGTATGAGAGTGAACATTTCATACTGAGGTGTGGCAACATCCGCCTCCACCAACATGGGTACATGGATGCAGCATCCCTGCTTCCCCATTGGCTACAGATGCGGTGGAACGATGACATACAGATCTCAGAAAGAGTTCAGCCATTGGCCATCAGAAATACGAGGACACACACTCACACACTCACACTCAGCGCATTGGTTTAGGAGATTTAGATTGTGTGGGTTCATCAGAACAGGGTGAACTAATAAGGAATGCTTAAGATTATTAATGAGGCCTTTGGAATGTGGGCTGAGAAGCCTTTATAATGGAAATTGGCCTGATAGATTATGGCCCAAACGCTAAAAATACTCCCACACCCCCCTTTTCCCCCAAGTGCAATTTGTCCTGCTGAGTTTGGCACGTCCTTTTGATGTTGAACAGCACGTGAGGTCTAAAGTAGCAGGTGCAGTTGCAGGAGAGTGAATCTCACGGAAACATGTCTAGGTCACATTTCACCCTAAAATCTAAATATATAAAATAATACTTTATTTTCATGACAGTTCTCATTATTGCAATGCATCCAGACAATATTTTCTTTTCTTTTCTTTTCTTTTATTATGCAGTCATTTACATTTTTTTTTTGTTGCTCGTTCATTTCTAAGTTAAATGAAAACACATTTTTTATTTAAAATGTTATCAAATCAAAACATATTTAAATTACTTAAATTAATACATTAATAAATAAATTTAATTTTATTTATTATGCAGTCATTAAAACATTTTTGTTTCCTTTATTCATTTATTTATAAGGTAAATTACACTGAAATCAATAGTTGTGTTGCTGCAGGTAAAATGCATTTATGTTTATTAATATATATATATAAATTACTGCATATATTGATGCATATACTTTTTTATTTTATTTTATTTTATTTATTATGCAGTCATGTAAACATTTTTGTTGGTTTATTTATTTATTTGTTTGTTTCTAAGATAAATTACACTGAAATTAAGAGTTGTGTCACTGTAGGTAAAATGCATGAATTTATATATATATATATATATATATATATTTAATTAATTTTTTTTTACCCTAAAGCAAAATATTATTGTTTGTTGTTGTTTTGGCATGAAATGTGACATTTTTCCTAATGATTTAACAATGATTAAATAATGAGAACCATCATGAA